>CM038042.1:179450273-180058273 GCA_021397845.1 Areca catechu
AGGCATTTTAATGACCGGCTATTCCCTACAAGAATTCATGGGACAGAAAATTAGGAAGGAAATTTTTTTTCCTGAATATATTTGATGCCAAAATCAAATATTGATAAAATTGATTGCCATTTGGCAAAAATATGTTTTAAAGCTAAATTTTGAATATTTTTTAAGAATATACTTGGTAGACTTGTAGTCGACTCTTAAACAAACTTTTGATTAAGTAAATTTGATTGAAATTCTGAAATGCATAAAATAATAGCCGAAATCTCTTTTTTGATCATAGAATACTTTTGCTAGGTTTGGTTCCAGAATCTAGAGATAAATTGGATTAACATTCATGCTTATTTTGCATTTGTTTTTAGAATATCTCCATAACTTAGATTAGAGGCATCCGTCTCAACAATCCTAAGAGCTCTTGGATTTGCTAGAGCTAGACAGGGTAAGGTTTTGGTTTAGATTTTTATTTGTGTTTATATGGATAGTAGTCCAGGGACACAAATTTTTTTTAAGGCTTTGATAGGGTTGTTTTGTAATTATTTTGAGCTTTGGAGAAGTCAGAGATATAGTCTAGACTTCCTAAAATTCTTTATAATTATGTTTTATCTAAATTTTGGTCTAGAAACTTGTCTGTAAAGTTAATAGACCTTTGGATGGGTTTAATAGTTCCTTAGATAATTTCATAGCCCAAGAATTTAATTTTCATTTGGAATAGTGATATTTTAGTTTTTGATAGGACAAGAACATTTTTGACCAAATCATTGAAGAATAATTGGATATGCTTGAAATGTTGATCTATGGCTTTGTAGAATATAAGTATATCATCAATGTAGACAATAAGAAAATTGGTATAGTCTATAAATATCTCGTTCATTATTCTTTGTAATTCTGAGGAAGCATTTTATAACCAAATGGCATTACATTCCATTCGTGTTGACCAGATGGAATGGTGAAAGCGGTTTTGTATCTATCAGATTCTTTGATTTGGATTTGCTAGAACATGGATTTCATATCAAATTTTGAGAAGATTCTAGCTTTAACTATCCTATTTAGGAGATCTCTTTTCTTAGGAATAGGATATCTAATCCATCTCACGGCATCATTTAGGTATTGTAATTTATACTAATCTTGGTGCATGATAAATCATGTATTTACATATTTATTTTAAGTATTTTAAGTAATTATTGATGCTTGCATCTTCTAAAAATTTTAATTTCATAATTAAACTGGACATTCTTACAAAATTAACTATTTTTAAAATACCTTTGAAAAAGATGAAATTAGTGCATTTATAATAAGTAGATGTCGAGCCAAAGCATCACACACTCATTAAAATATTTAATGAAAAGTTTAGCTCATGTTTCTTCCTCTTTAGCAAATACATTAAAATTGATAGAAAATTTTGAAACTCTGGGATCCAAAAAAATTGGTTAGATTATGGACTAAAAAGCTTGCCAAGATGAAGAGCTTGATTTGTAGAATCCAATGGATCAAACGGCACGTAAATTGAAGTTCAAATGAGCCCAAAATAAAAATATCAAAAATATCAAATTATGCATAGATTTTAAAGTAGCCGGTCCATCATGGACCAGCCACTTGGTCTATAGAAGCCCTTATGGTCCAGAGATACCAGATATTAATCATCCCATTGACCATATTAATTTGACTTGATTTAGAGCTTTCACCAAGCTCTATTTAAAGGATCCCTAGATTACAAAAAAGGATATCCTGGAGAGAGGGTACAGTATAGAATAGAGGGCTTAGCTTTGGATTGCGGGTTGATCTCTAAGAGTGAGATTTTTTAGAGAAAAGTTCTATCCCTATACCATCTTTAAGTCTATCCCATCTCCAGGATCAAGATTCAAATAGGAAGAAGAAGAGAAAGCCTAGTTTGCTCCACGGAGTCAAATGGAAGAAGGCGAAGTGACATCAACCAACTTTCTGACGAGACTATGATGAATCAACTTTAGATGCTTTGTTACCGCTTTTGTTTATTTATTTAGTTGTTATTTTCTTATAATTAGATTTTAGTTAATACAAAATTTATTTTATGCAATTTAAATTCCTGTCTTTTACTTTTTCACAAGTAGATGCTAAGATTTGGCTAACAGATCGAACATACCGAGTTTTTATTTTCTTTTGCACTTTTAATTTTCATTTTTCATGACTCTAAAATAATTTTTATTTTATAAAAATCAAATATTTCAAATTATCCTAAGTACTGCCTTCTCCGTGAATTCGACCCGACTCATCCCTTCTATGTATTTTCGATTTTATTTAAAAGTTGGTTAATTAAACTGATAGACATGGTATCTTAACAACAATATCATGATCTATCAGTGCACCCCTTTCAAATTTTTGAATTTTTTTTTAACATAGAATACAGCACAACTCTAGGAAGACTTGTTAGGTTAGATTAACTTTTTATTTTCTAAATCTTTGATCTCTTGTCTATAATAGTCTAGCATTTATTGATTTATTTGGATGGGACAGTCTTTAGTAGGGATTCTCCTTTCATTGAAGTTCCTTTCATAAGGATCATGCCATTTTTTTTATTCCAGAAAGCATTTGATAGATCAGAGCATGTTAGATTCTCAATCTTTTTTCTAGTTTCTTGAATTTCTTTGAAAATTTAGGGATCATAGAGTTGTTCTTCAATTATCGTGAATTGGATTTCTTCTTTCAAGAATTTTAATTGATTTGTTTGCTTGCAACTTGGCTTATTGATAAAGATTTTATAAAGTTTAGATCTTTATAGAACTCTTGTCTGTAACTTTGAATTCCTGGGATTTT
The DNA here is from genome assembly GCA_021397845.1 of Areca catechu. Taxonomy (NCBI): domain Eukaryota; kingdom Viridiplantae; phylum Streptophyta; class Magnoliopsida; order Arecales; family Arecaceae; genus Areca; species Areca catechu. The sequence continues at coordinate 179,453,058 of CM038042.1, forward strand.
TCTAGGATATTAGAGGTAATTTCATAGTCATTCACCTGAAATGGTTTAATTAGGTTCAGGAAAGGAGTTCCTCAAATAAGAAATTTGTTGAGAATTTTGACAAGGATGAAACTAGTTTTATGGCAAGTATTTTAGTTACAAATGTAAGCATCGGTAAGTTTATAATTGATTTTGAGTTTTGTTCCATCAATTGTGTAGAGATTTTCTTTAGTTTTTTCAAAATATTTAGTAGGTATTAATCCTTGATATAGTTTAGATCAGCACTTGTATCAATAAGGGTGATGGTATCTTGTTTAAAATTTTTTCCAATTAACAAGAAAGTTTTTACACACCATTTTTTTTTTATTGAACGAAGCAATTAAGAAACTATCCTGAAGTAAGTACAACTAAGAAAATCCGAAAGCAAAATATCCTTAAACGGCCTAAGTGTGTCCCCAAGACAAGACCAGGATACTTCACCAAAGTGATCGGCGACAAAGGAGGCCACCCAGTTCGCCACTGAGTTGGCCTTTCGATAAACATGCCTGAGAAGAAGCCCTAAGTACCCCTGCAATATCCTAACAATATTTCTAATGAGAGGATGGATGGGAGTAGACTGAAGGCCCTGCCGAATCCAAGAGATGACCGTGAGGGAGTCATCCTGAATAATAAGACGGTCTAGGTGAAGGATCCTCCTAGCATGTCGGATCTCGGACCACGCACCCTGAACCTCCGCCATCGAGATGGTGGGATTGATGAGATGAGACCCCTCCGCAGCCAGGAATCCCGATCCAGAAGTCCGGATGACAAAAGCAGCACCCCCATGTCTGCCCCTGACGCTTCCATCAAAACTCACAGTAACAAAAGATGGAGGGGGCTCCCACGAAAAAAGAACCCGGTAGGATACTCGAAGAGCAGAACCGGAACCCTAGATCTCCGCATTCCCCACTGTCAAACCCTGATACTGATTCGCATGAGCCCTCGCTTTCTCAACAATAAGCCTCATCGAAGAAATTGAAGAGGCAAAGACAACAGCATTCCAGGAGAGCCACAAATAATAATCAAGGTAGGCCAGAAAGGTTGGGGAAGGTAGGGTAGAGTCAGAGCGCATCAACCGAAGGAAGGTGTCCACCAAATCGTCCCCCTTGGAGAATAAACCATAACACTTTACCCTGCACTAGACTCCAAAGCCCACGAACATGTGAACAAAACATGAACAAGAGACTCCTCCACCCCATACAGCAGGCAAGAAAGCGGTAAATGAAGCCCTTTGGAGCATAGGAAGGACCTAGTGGGGAGTTGACGCTACACAACCTTCCATATGAATAATCTCACTGTTGGCGTGGAGTCCCTGGATCGGCCGGTCGGAGCCGATGCGTCGCAGGATCGCTCCCTGGTTCACCTGCAAAACAGGTCTCTTGCCGGAGTTGTTCCGGCGGAGGACACTCCGATGCCAAGTCAGTGACAGATTCCAGCCACAGAATGGGGAAGATGTCGAGAGTGGAAGAGAAAAAGAATTCTTGGGAATTGAAAGTGTATGTGTGCGAGATCGTTCGCGCGTCTCCCCAAGCTATCCTTCTTACCCATATTTAAAAGATGGCCTCCGGTCTGTGGCCCGCTCTTTTTCCGGCAATCATGGAGAGCCAATCTCTCCCATGATTGGCGATCGTGAGTTGTCAATGAGCGATTCCGGCCAGATCCGGGGCGTGGCTGCAGGAGTTGCGCGCCATGTTCATGGCATGATGAGTGTCGATTATAACCGTTGATTACAGTTTCCTTTCTGGAATAGATTGCGGTTCAAGCTTCGGGTTTTCCCTTGCGTGGGCCAAAGGCTTGGTATTTTCCCGAGGCCGGAGATCGTGTCTACGGCGGGGACCGAAGTACGTGTCTTCGGAAGTCGATGAGTAGTTCAGACTTCGACCAGGGCCGAAGGTGCTACCTGAAGGACTGGCTTTCCGATGCTGTAGTCCGGTGTGAAGCCTTGGGTTGCTTGCGGTTGGCCTTCGCTTAGTCCGAAGTCCGTAGTCCGGAGAAACGGGCTTCGATAAGTCGAACCGGAGCTTGGTTCGTAGCTGAACCATGATATCCCAACAGTTGCCCCCTACTCTCAGTTGTCGAAACGAAGATCTGCCTCGAGAAGTGAGAGTATTATGGCCTTATCATTTTCCTCCTGAGAGACGGTGTAGTGAATGATTACGGGACCCCTATCGGGCTGTCCATCACGATCTGAGAATCAGATGGTGGACAGGTGCCATTCCCGGATTGGGAAAAAGTAGGTGGCCCTGAGGCTATATCTTCTTGTCCCGTTGCACAGTGGTTGAGGCAATCTTTTGGTTGGGATTTGGATAGTTGTGGTCGAAGGCCGTTCAATCGGTGAGGACGAACCCTTGAACGGACCAAAACTCCGTTGCCTTTCTTCGGATGTTAAGCTTATCCGTTGGGGCGGACAGAAGCCATTTCCCCACCAATCAATGATTGGGGAGATTTGATTAGGATCATTGTTGTCTACGTGGCACGTCAAAATTTGTACAGTCATGATCTCTTGCGCTTTATGAGCCGCCGGGCCTCTTTTTTTCAAAAAGAGACCATTAATGATACCATCACACGATGCAGATATCTCCAGATTCGAAGCGATGGCGGTTACTGTCCTGGGAATGACCTTCGAGAGACTTTCTGATTCTCGAAGTATCGCCCAGACACGTGGCGCCTTCTCATGCAACAAAAAAGGACGTGTCTAGGAAAGGACGTGAGACACGTCTCTCTGCAGTCGATCATGGGAGCAAGGTTTCTATAAATCGGACTCTGCCCCCTGTTGTCGAAGGCCATCGTTTCTATTGGTATCTTCCTCCCATTAACAATGAGGTTCAATACCTCCGAGCGTCACCACGCAACGAAAAGGACCATCGAACCCAAGAGAAAGCGAAGCCTGGAGCTGCCTCAGCCGGGAGATGGGGAGGAGGTTCAGAATTCACGTGAAAAGCAGACGCTTTGGAGAAAAATCATTTATCCACATGCTGGGATGGAAAGAGTTGATTTTGGAAGCAAGTGCTCTGCATCTTCACTCTCTAGCATATAGAGAGAGATTTATAAAGTATCACATTCATTTTGATGTTTTCCATTGTTGCTTTATGCTCTACACTCTACAGACTAAATCTTACTCCAGGAGCCTAGCAGCCAACATTTTTTCTTTTTTGCTGACAACCAAGAAAATAGAAGTTAACCAGCAACCACCATCAGAGAAATATGGTGCCATCTTTCTGGATGAAGTTATGGTACAACAAAGTCGGATACATTCTATAATCAGATTAAAAAACTCAGGCTCTGTTTATGATGATACAGCCACTAACTACAAAATGTACAGCCTCACTCCTTTACGCAAGTTGCTCCGCTTATAACTCGACATAGGACCGATTTCAATCTTCAACCTCGTAACAATTTCTAAAAACAAATGAGAAAACAAAATTTTGAAGGGTGCCACACATTCAACAATCAAATGCACCCAGGAATTTGGAGCCTGAAAATATCATCAGCATATCACATACAAATGCAATATCATTCAGGGAGAATCATTTTTCTCTGAACAAATGTTTTAATTTTGCTGATCATGCTCTCTGTTGGGTGGCAGAAAATTCTGTATTGCAGAGTCTCATTTTTAGAACTCCATGTCTCCTTTGTTGATTGATTTTGATTTTAATTTTTAAAAAAAATCCTTGAGTTGCGATAAGGATAATAACAACCCACCTGCTTAAGATACATACGAGAAACTAGTAAGCCAACCATTAAATAAACATGCATAAACTAGATAAATGTATATGCAAACTAACTTATACCAGAATAAGCACATGGGAATCAGAGATTCAAGTATCTCTCCCAACCTTCTCCCTCAAGTTTTTCTGCTTTTTTTAGTACAATATCCTTCATATCCTCTTGGTAACTGACCACCCTGTAGAAAACACAGACATGAAATGATTTTGCAAAAGAATGAATCACTAAATATCAATCAAATTAAGTTGGAAAGGAATCTAGTATACAAAGAATCCCACCTGTCCCACAAATCAGCATCCCCAGCAGCCAGGATCCTAACAGCTAATAAAGCTGCATTTGCTGCATTTCCTATCGCAACAGTTGCAACAGGTACACCTTTTGGCATCTATATAATCAACAAGCATTAATAACAGGTTTTCCATGTTAAATCTAACAAGTAGAAAGATTAATTAGAGCTGTGCAATATATAAGCGCTGTACAATATAGAAAAAAAATGTTATATGCATGCATATGTATACATGAATGTACATATGTATGTATGTACATCAAACCCAGTTCTAGGCTGACTTGGTCACGACAACATTTCTTAATATGCATTTTTCTCTCTTTTCTATTTTTATTTTTTTTGCTAAATCATGCTGTCAGTCTGCATATTCACCAACTCATGAACTTCCAGTGTGTAGGCTCTAGATTCATTTTTAACTGCTAGAAACCATAGGTTGGGTGGGTGATCAGTAACTTCCTGCACAAGGGGTAAAAAGGAGTAAGGTTTAAATTGCAGCCCTTATAATGTTACAATGTCTGTAATAACAGTTTTGATTTCCCCAGTCACATGATCATGCATAACAACAGGGAAAAGATTAACAGCCTTTATAAAGCACTACTTTAGCGTTGCTCCACTAGAACATATAAAACGGCCACTATTTTCATTTGTTTTGTAAAGTGTTATATGACTTCTAAAATTTAAAACTCTTGCATCAAATTTCCCTCCAAAAGAAATTTTACTGTTGGAAAAATAATATTTTTCATCAAGCAAACAGTGTTTGGAGAAATAATGCCTGCTACTTTAAGTTACAACATAGTCATAACAGCTATCACAACATTGATTATTTTAATACGAAAAAAATGAAATAGCACTTTTCAAGGCGAATAGCGGCTACTGTAACCATTATAACAGTGGGCTCTGTTACAATGGAACAGTGCCATTTTTGAAACCTTGAAAGAGAGGGTTCTCTTCCTTAACCGGACAGTACATCAGCTATTTAGTCACTTACAAGAAAAATGTGGATTCCTTTCTACTCTATCTGATGTCAACCCTTAAGCTTTTTCTTTTTTAATAGGGCAAACCGAAAATGAAAAAGGGAAATTTAAAGTTTATCAGCTCTTCGCTATGACATATGCAAATTAAAGTATATATTTTCAATCACACCATTGCCTGAGAATTTAGAACCATTTGACTAACAATTAGAGGTAATTGGAAAAGAATTAGTCAAAGCGCAAAATGCGATGATAAGTTTGATGATATTGACAAATTGCTTATTTTGATAATAACAACTATGACACATTTCGGAATTCAAACACAGTTAATAAAGGCAGACCTTTGCATTGTCCTAACATGCATCTTATTATAAAGATAAGTGTATGTTATGATGATAACTACACACAAAGCTGAAAAATTTGAACATGATAACATTGTTCTTGTTCCAGCATTCGACTGGGGATGGCAAAATTCCCCAATGACTCAAAAAAAATCTTGTTCATATATCATGTATGTAAATGTAAGTCAAACAGTCTCATAAATACATATATGCTTGTTATCAGTATTTCTAGTTGCGCACATAATAACGTGATAATTCATTGTACTTTTCCGACCCTATCCAGTACCCTACTAATCCATGCACTGACAAACAGGTTTGTCTAAGGTTAATGACCGCAGAACCAATTAGGCCATTATTAAGTGATTTGTTCTAAGAGTTCTTAGGGCTCCATTTTACTTAAACGCCTCTTCAAGAAACATTTACACATGGCACTTGCTTCTTACAAAAAAAAAAAAAATACTAACAAGATAGCCAACTCATTCTGAATTGAATGAAAAGATTCATCAGATGACAATAAAATTTGAGATAGATATGCTCGTAGTTTTTCCACCCATTTCTACCATCTTTCTTCCCCATGAACATGGCAATCCAGGGTTCACAAAAAACTAATTCATTCAGGGTTACACAGAGCTTGACCAGACATTGATGCTGCCATCCTTAATTTTTCCATCCCATTCTTCATAATTCTTACCAAATTCTCCAAACACCCTTTAAACTCGGTAAAATAGAACTTATCAATTTCTCAATTATCGATGTCAATGTATTTTAAATACCACATTTCTTTAATTTCCCTATTTTCATCTATCTCCTGGTATCACCACTGCATGCATTGTTGCATAGGTTCATTTTGAATCAGTAGTCCTTATTTTTTTTGGTATTGATTGACAGCCCTATTCTTAACAATAATTATCTGGCATGGGTTGCTTTTAGACTAAGTTATCTTTTTTTAATATCTCAAACAGCATACAAAAATTATGTTTCCATTCCACTTTCTTGGTTTACAATCCAGGCCTTAAACAAAAAAGCAATTTCCTATGGTAATCCACTCTACCGAAGTTTGCTCAGAGGCACCCTGGCCAAGAATGTGGGTATCACTTAAATGCTTGCTTTTGGTTGAAAAAGGTACCTGAGCTATTTTGGATTATACCTTTGTCTATAAGTTAAACCCATATATATGGGATGTGACCAGAATTTTTAAGAACTTCTAAAGAACCACTAAGCATGGCATTTAAATTGGTGGTCCTGCTGTCTAAATCATGGTTTCACATGTCATCCATGCCAATCTATGCTAGTTTGCACATATTATGCTTGGCTAGTACCACTTGGCAAGATTGCCATATCACCTATTTAACTTTTTTATACTTTTAATTGAATGGGAATTTTATTTTATTTTTTTAGCATGGTTATGCATGCATATCATGACATGGCATGCACCTGCTGGCATGTAACCAGCATGCCCACCAGCACCAATACTTGAAAACTTAGTTTTGATGACCTGTCTATTACTTGAACACATCCTTAGCTAGGTCAAGTGAGATGCAAATCAAGCTTAGACAGCTTAAGCATATATCTAGCACTAAAAACAAAAGGAGGGTGACCTAGTGCACAAGGCTTCAGGCACTGCAGGGTCAGAGGATGTTTGGGTGCATGCAAACTTACCTTCACATGCAAAAGATGATGTTCTGTATTTTAAACTCGTGACCTCCAGATCACAATGGAACAAACCAACACTCATCCTCTTAAGCATGTATCTAACCTAACTGTATCTGATACACTCATGCAATGCATTTATGCATGCATACACAGGCATAAATACATACATTCATATCTACATATACCATATTGATAATCTTAACTAGCAAGCATTTATGCTCTCAAGATAAAGACATGCTTAGGGATTGGATTATAATTTACAGCTACTAAGTCAACTTTAAGTAGTTTTTTTAATAAAAAACATAGGAACCAGTAAATAATCTAAGCCTGCCAAATATAGTGGGATGTTACATGTGTTCTCTAAACAATTTGCTGCTTATAAACAACTCCTGGTGGGTATATAACATGAATGTTTCAGGGTGCACCATTAAGCATTCTCCACTTCTAGATGCCTAGAAATTATGAAAACTTTTAGATGTCATTTGGCATCACTTTCATTTTTTTTTTTAATAGAAAATTAAAATTTTGTTTCTGTTTTTTTCTAATTTTAAAAATATAAACATGTTTAGTATAGCCAATTATATTTAAAAATAAATATATCGATAGTGATGAACATGGTGATAGTCAGAACGGAGGCAATGGAGATAATAATGGTTGAGGTGGTGGTGGCAGCAATGGTGGTGGTAGTGGCGATAACAGTTGTGCTAGTGGCATGGGTATCAATGATGTGATAGGGACAACGGCTATGGTGACAATATGGTAGAAGTGGTGTGGTAGTGATAGTGATGGGGATTGTTGTAGTTGGGGGTGGAGGTGCCGACGGTGAAGTTGGAGATGATAACAGCAATGGTGTAACAGCGGTGATGCGGTGCAAATGGCAACAATGGCAACATCCATGGTAGCAATAGCAGTGGTGGCTAATGTGGTGGCAGTTGTAGTGGAGGTGATGGTGGTGGTAAAACATGAATTATTATTTTTTAAAATATTGGAAGTAAGAATTTCTTCCTTTCATTTTTTTAAAAAAATAATAATAAAACTTTTAAAAAAGAAAATAAAGACAATAGTACCAAACATGTTTTTTTGTCTTGGTTTTTATAATTTTATTTTTAAAAATAAAAAACAAGAAATAATAAATGATGCTAAACAAGCCCTTAACTTTTCATTTCCAAAATTCCAGGAAAAAAAGGAATCATACCAATTGGGAGTTTTCTAGTACTTAAAAATAAAAATATTATGATATAACCAAATAGACCTTCCCCCTGGATGAAACATTTGCACCACAAATGCCGAATAATTCAGAATCATTAACCAAAAACTCCTGCTTAAATCAGTTGACTGAATTGAATCAGATGCACCTTAATTCAGTAATGGGCATGACCCCTGCCGAATAAATAAACACATTGGCATGAAAAAAGAACCTAATACCTTCATACCTTGATGCCATCACATCCAACATATATTTTTTCACATGATTCATTCATATGCATCATAAATAAAAAATAATTCACACTGAAAAAGACATCTCGTTGCAAAAGAACCTACCACTAACATATCAATGTCTGATCTGAGCATGGTCATCCTCCAAAAAGTTGAGTTCATTTCACATGCCAAATTCTAGTGATTAAATGATTTTCACATAAATTCAAGCTATTTACTTCAGTAACTTATATAGTTTATACTAAGATGTTTAGTTGTACAATAATGGGCACTATGTTACATGGAAACACAGGTGAAATTTACTCTTGTACCACCATCATATATCACAAAATTTCACTTAAAATATTTTTGCAACAAATTCAATCAGATCATCATTTCTCCATGGACATTATGCAGTTACAAATAATGAAAATTGCAAACTAATAAAAAAATGACAGAGGAATGTAGATAGAGAGCTAGTGAAATAATAAAACCTACCACTTCCTAATTGAAATTTGGTTGTTGGATCATATCTATCATTTTTGTTGAAACAATGGGTGAAAATATAATTAAAAAAATATTAAAACAGATTTTGAACAATTTGAAAGGAAGCTTTAAATCAGATGAGTATTTTGTGCAAAATGTACAACAAAGAAGAAAAAGTGTTAAATAAGAAATGTTTGAGATATTTTGAATCATATTAATGCTGACATATATGAGCACATATGCCATTAGACACAAAATAAAGGAACAGGTCATCTATCATCTCATGCATCAAACTTATATATCTGATAATGGAGTTCTCTCAAAGCAAATCAGGAGTTTTATGTGACAAGAGTTCATAAGCTGGAATTATATGCAAGCTAACCCAATCATACAGAGCCAATTGAAAGTATCCAAATTATATCAGTGTATACGTGAAGATCCCATGTTTTTGTAGACCTCTAAACAAAAATAATGATGCAAATTTCTAGATCATTCTTCTACAATAATAGTGTGCATAGAAAAAAATTAACAAGAGGACTCGAAAGGAAAAAGAAAAAGACTTTTATATCAAGATAATATCAATAAATACAAAAAAAAAAGGAAAAGATATTTGAAAAAGGAAAAAATATGTTACTATAAGAATTTGACCAGCAAAGTTGGATTAAAGAGCCTGACTTCCTTCCTGCTGTTAGTGAGTGAAATCCTTCCTGCAAGAATATGCATATGTGCCATTCCATTCATTCTTGATCTCCAAGCTTAATTTCCAATGTATGCAGACAAGGAAGTCATGATTAAAGTGCCAATATAGTTACCATCAAAAAACTTTAAGCATCATTCTTTGTGGTACTAACAGCCTCCAAGGACATATATACAATGTGTTATGTTCAAAAATAAAAAACAAATTGTAGGGAACATAAGAACCTTCGCTCAAAATTTGCATGGTATATACTCCAAGTTTGCTTTGAAAATATTTTTAAATAATAGAAAGAAACCGTAGATACCTGAACAATAGATAAGAGGGAGTCAACACCATCCAATGATGATGTTCTTATTGGGACTCCTATCACAGGTAACGGTGTTAATGAAGCCACCATTCCTACAAACATCAAGACTCTTCTATATGAGACTAATATCAGCTAAAGGTGAAATATAATGCAAAGTGTACTCATGTAGCCATATGCAACTAACCTGGTAAATGTGCTGCACCACCAGCACCAGCAATGATGATCTGGATACCTCTTTCTTTTGCAGACATAGCAAAATAATACATCCTCTCTGGTGTACGGTGTGCTGAGACAATTGTGACCTACAAATTTTGATACACATTGACATGCTTAGATTAAGCAATGTAGATTTTCAAATTATCATATACACAGTGTTAGCCTTATCAAGAACAGAAGGCAAACCTCAAAAGGCACATCAAAATTTTTCAAAATCTCCGCGGCATCTTTCATTGTAGGAAGATCTGAATCAGATCCCATTATTATAGCAACACGCGGACTGACTGCATCAAACAAGCATGCATTAATAGTAGTAAACAAAGTACAAGAAAAGATTGATAACTTTAGGATGGCTAAATATTTTTAAATGCATCAACAACATGGTAGTTATTATTATTATTATTATTATTATTATTTTGCCAGCATACAGTAACTTTTCTAATAAAATCAGATACCTATGATAAATATGAAGTACCGTGCCACAATAATTGACCCCGATTCAGCACATCTACAACAATATATTTATACACGAATCAAATACATGTTCCAACATCATCCCTCAAGAACATGTTTCATTGTTTCATGTATATTATGGGTGAATCTGAATATGGCATCCAGAAAAAAAGAAACAAAAAGCAAATTGCATGAAAGTACATAGGACCCAAGAAACAGGGGATGGAAATAAAAAAGATGATGTGCTAATAGAGATTGATAAGAGATCCACCGCAATCAGACTTGTCGATCACAATTATTCATTGAGAACAAATTAACATAAACATTGTGATATTACAAGCATGGTTTGCATTTCAGTTTCCAGAATAATATTTTTAAATTTTTCCAGCGAAGTAAACCTTGATTCAAATTAAGATAGAACATAAGAAACTATTAGAACACTCCAGTCTCTAACATGTATAAAAACAAAGAACTTGAATTATTCAGGAAAAAAGTTACTCACCTACAGTGTGGTTTCCTGTTGTTCCTTTTTCCAACATTAAATTTAGGCGTGTTTTTACAATGTTCATTGAAGGGCCTACAATTGTGATATGACCCATCTTTCGTTGCTTCCGCATTTCTACAAGAAAGCTAAACACAGTTATGAAATGAAAAAACAAGCAGAATATTGAACTATTATAGTGCCCATGACCAAGAGATAGGTTCAGATTAGGCTGACCTGGTTTATCATACCAGTGAACAGTGGCCCCAGGAACATTCAATGCCCTTCCAATCAGCTGATAAGCTAATAAGAACCCTGAATCTCCCTAGAAGATTATTTTCAACAAAATAAAAACACAAACCAAATTAACTAGCAGCATCACGGATAAAAACCACTCCATGAAAGAGTTTTACGGTTGATCAACATCAAAATTGACCAAAGATGCTAAAATCACATCCATAACTCAAATAATTTATATATGTATAGACAAACCAACTAATTTTTTAGCTGAGAATAAGAAAAACAATCAAAAACTACTCTAACTATGTTGGCACCATTTGATTCATATCCAATAAAAATAAGGTTACCACAATAATGAGTTGATGGAGTAAGCAGAGACAAATAAAAGAATACAGTATCTTCAGAGATACATTTTAGAAAACTGGTGTTTCTCAAATGATTAACTATTTCTTGAAATCTTTTAAATGATAAAAGTTCTTAAGTTGCAAGTCATACCTAAGAAAAAGAAATTCAAGAATCACAACTGCATAATCAGCTAATGTCACAACTTTAATATCTCTTAATCAAAATTGCCCAGCCTCATCACAAAATGATGCACACTACATCAAAATTGCACAAAATTTACAAGTTACAGAAATCTCTTAATTTGGCATCAATCTTCTACAAAATGAAGCCAAGTTCCTGGAAGGAAACATTTGGCAGGAAAGGGTTACTCATGGATCCTATAGAGCGAGCTTGTTAGTGAATCATCGATCCTTCAGATCATGATGTTTAAGGTCGTGCAGTCAAAGAGACACTGCTCCTAAAGGCTAACTTAGACCAGATCTAGACAACAACAGGAGAGGGCAACATTTAATAAATGTTACTGCATTCGTCTCTAAGACATCAATTAAAAAAAGGAAAAAAAAACAAAGAGCCAAAAGCAAACCAAAATGAGAAATTTATAATATGTTGCCAAGATCCCATGAACCTATTAAAAAGTTGAGATATTGCCTGAGGTTAAACAAAATGATGAATGTCTTCTAATTCTCAAATGCATAACTAAGCCACAGATGTATTTGAGGCTTTCCAGTTTAATTTCAAAAGTAAACACATCATTGATAATGAATGCAGTATATACATACAAATATAGAACATGAAAAAAAAAGACACCTTATGAAAGAAATATCACCTCATCTTCACCCAATATGTTGTACATGATTGCAGCAGGGCTTTTCATTGATGGATCACCAAGTGGAAGGCCAAGAACAGCTCGCAAATGTTGTTCATATTGTGAAGTATAGCATGACTCAATTGTGTGATGCCCACTGTTGTGAGGTCTAGGAGCTACTTCATTCAATAAAACCTAGTGAGATAAGTTAGCTAAAAGCGTTACCACAAAGCCATGCACAAAAAGCCCTAACTATCAGATTAGTAATAAAATCAATTAAAGTTCACGTATCATCCAGTGACAACGTCAGGAACAAGGATAAACCTGTCCATCTCTTGTTAGAAATAATTCTACTGCAAAAACACCAGCCCCCTCTAATGACATGACAGCTTTCTGAGCAACATCAATGGAAAGTTTCTTTATTTTCTCAGATACATTGGCAGGAGCTTCAACTATGTGACAGATGTTATCCCTGAAAAATACCAAAATCCACATGAAGATTATTTATGGAAAGCTCTAAAGTCCTCAGGAGAAGGGCCTTCTAGCAATATTCTGTTTCATTATCTGAAAGCGGAACAAGTGAAAAAAGATGCCAAAAGAGCAATAACTTTTTCTTCTTACTTATGAATAGTCTCGACCACAGGATAGCATCGTATCAAGTTGTCTCTACCCCTTGCTACAATGACTGACAGCTCCTAAACCAAAAAAAACGAAAGACTGTTATATACCTCAAACTTACCACAAAGCAAATAATAATTTTTCAGCATTATAGATACATTTACGGAAATATGTGTCTACATGTATATGTATCTATGCACACATATGCCTATATGTATATGCATTCATACATGCACATGCATATGCATATGAGTGCACATCTTATTATATGCAGATACATATTATGATACACCACTGACAAGCAGAATATTATTCAAAAAGCCAAAGAAAATCAAAAATAAATAAATAACACCTAGAACAAATCATGGCCTGTAAACTGACCCGAACCACCTGATTTAAGGTGTACCGACCAAAAGAGGTGTGAAACCAGATCAGTTTCGCCTCTTGGTTCAAGAATCAGTGTGAACTAACCCGAACTGCTCTGAACCTGTTCGGGCCATCCTGTCACCAAAAAGAGAGGAGAAGGCCATATGATGCCATTCTCCTCTTTTCTTCAAGCATTATGAAGGGATGGGAGGTTTTGTGAGGAAAAACTCATATTTTACTGCAAGATGAGGTTCACCATAAAAATTTAAAATTCTTGCCCTACTTAAAAGGCACAATTAAAATGAGTTTTCAAATCTATAGAAAGTAATACAGGCTAGGACATGTAGTCCTCATATAGATCCCATGAAAGAGGCTCTCTTCAATTTATCTAGAATAGGGACCATTGAATTCACACAACCACAACATATAATATTAGAATAAAAATCTTTGCCCACCATTAATATTAACTTTTTTCATAACCTAAACCATGCCCTTCAATAAAACAATTCACCACCGTCCAAGCTTTGTATTGCTTAATTGAACCATCAACACAAAAAAACACTTTCCATGAATAGCAATTGGAGAAGGTAAGCTCTCACATATTAGTATATCGAAGACCAAAATGCATCTCATCAATAGGAATTTGTTATTTAGGAGCCTTAGAATCCTCCTAGAACATCTTAACTATTGATAAGAACAATGGCTGCATCAAGAAAATGATAGCTTAAGAAAACCTTAAGACTGGTTAGTGTAATGCCTATTTAGCTGATTGAAATCAAGCAGTGATATTTAAATAGACACAGAGGGGTGCAAGGATAAACCTAGAAGCAAGACAATAACTTAACCTTTGGAATTTGGATGTCATGTCCACCTATTTATTGAGACAACTAGCTTACGTAAATCTATGAAATGAGGGTTGGTCTTGGTGCAATGGTAAGGTCGCTGCATTGTGTTCTAGATGTCATGGGTTCAAAATAGGGGAAAAGCCTCTCCACATGCAGGGTAAGGCTGCATAAATCGAACACTAAGTCTCATGCACTAGAATGCCCTTTATATAAATCTACCAAATGAAGGCAAAAAAAGAGAGAATTTTAAAAGGGGAGGGTGACAAGTCAAAAGCAAGACTTCAAGTAGAAGATAATGGTTAAGAGAATGACGTAGATAACAAAAACTATGGAATTCAATGATATGCATCTGTGCACCAAGTTACAAATATATGTTTAATTCTTAGAATTGCATCCATTAAACAATTATATAGTCTCTCTCAGGATTAATATGAAATAAAATAATATTAAAGCACCCCCAAAGTTATAATTTAAAGATCCATAAACCTTAAAATGATCTTAAAAACTAAAAAAAAAAAAGGCAAAATACATTGAGCCACTTCTGAACCAGTACGCATCAATGTACCAAGTGTCAGTACAGTTCAGCTCATACTGTGCCGCACAAGTACCTAACTAGTCCCCAATACCAAAATTGTGGACCTTGAAACAAATAATAATCAATGGCATAAAACTAAAACATCATGTTAAGTTAAAGGAAATAACTAAAAGATTTGAGACCATTATAACTAATGGTGAAACCATCCTTTAGATGATACTTAAAGGAATTTGCTTATAAAAGAAAATATTAAAGCCTGTAAGATTCAGCACGCATAAGCTTGTAAGTTATTTCACGTTTAAGAAAGAGAAAGACTAACCTTCACAAATGGTGTCCACCTCTCAACATATAAGCCATGATCAAATCCTCCCAAAGCTGTGAGAAAATATGGTTAGCTGATAAAATGAAAAGAACATTTATTTTATTTGAGTTCAAAGCAAATCAATTGAATTAAGAATGTCTCATTCTTCAGCATTGCAAATGTAAGTATAAATATAAACCTAAAATAAAAGCTGTGAGAAAATATAGTTAGCTGATAAAATGAAAAGAACATTTATTTTATTTGAGTTCAAAGCAAAGATCAATTGAATTAAGAATGTCTCATTCTTCAGCATTGCAAATGTAAGTATAAATATAAACCTAAAATAAATAACATGCTTAAGCAGATGGAACATAAGAAATTGATGAATACATTAATGGACAATGAGTCACATGAAATCATGAAAATAATCAAAAACATTAAATAATTACCAAAATAGAGTATGCAAAAAGTCCCACCCAGGCAAAAACTCACTTGGAACAATCAATAAGAATGTTCAGACATTGTTATTGGCTGCAATTCTATGATATATTGTCCTTCAGATCCAGCATTCAAGATATGGCATGACAAGACTAAGACTTAAAGAGAGTTTCCCCAAGAAGCTTGAAGGGCTATACCGTGAATAAAGAACTGAACTCGTGCCGGGAATACAATGTATAACTGAACTATTTTGCTTACAAAACAAGACCAAAACTCACATATGGAGTGCTTTCAGAACCAACAAAAATAATCAACAGAAAGAGTGCAAAAAAGAAGCACAGGAAGGTCAGACCTTGTTTACTTCTTATAATTTCTTCTTTTCATATATTACTGATTTATTCATAAAATAAGTGGGAGTGATTCTTAACACAACCTAAAATAGAAGTGCAGAAGGCCCATCCATCACTAGCATTTTCAATCAACAGCAGGTCTATCACCAAACAACAATGTCTACCTAAAGTGCAATTGCACAAAGACCACTCCTAGCAGTTCAACCAATGGCAGGTCTAACTAAACCACACAACGTCATATTTATCATGTGATTGACATGTGAGAAGAGTGAAACTTTTAACCATTACAAAAGCAACGAACAATCTAACAACCCAAAGAAGCATATTCCTAATAGACAGTCATAGAAACACAAGAATAAAAAGAGGAATCAGTGAACTCAAGGGAGTAGTGAACTCAAGGGAGTACGGCAGCACAATGGAGGCCCAACTAACAGCATCTGCTTACCTAGTTTTACAATATGATAAGACGAAGACCCATTATTGCAAGTGTAGTCCAAGCCTGGGGTATGAAGCAAGTGGGTGTTGTTGGATATGCAAACATCTTAGCAAAGACATGATGTTTGTGTGAAAAACCTGTACAATAAATTTAAGGAAATGCAAATATTTGGACATCAAAACAGAGATGGGTACAAACTCTATTCTAGAGAATTGTGAACAATATTTGTAGAGCATATATGTAATAACCTCCCATCATGTACAAATTACCAAAAAATAATGATGTGTCCTTGACTTTTCGGAATCATATTTGTTAAATATCATTGTTCCACAAATTTTCATTCTAATAAGAAAACCTATCTGCAAAATCCAATAATCTCTCTCTCTTTGTGTGGACGGTAACCTGTTATGGTTCTGGTTTACCTTTTCATATAGAAGGTATTCGAGGCCAAAGCTCTTGCAAGCTTAAATCAAGGAATTTTCTCTTAAAATGACAAAAGAATTCTACGGTGTCAACATTCATCAGGTCTGAAACCTATTTAAATAACAATCATCTCATGTAGAAAGTGTTCAAAAATATATATATCCCACAAAATAATGAAATGTCCCCTAAAAATTAGGATCAAAGTATTGTTACCAAAAAAACCAAGAATTATCACGATCCAAGCTTCTTTTTTTTTTTATGGGGTCAGTTATAGAATACATCTATAAGTTGAGAAGGCTCCATGAAATTATTTAGCAAATTTTGCAATCAACTACAAAAGAAAGAATCAGAGTCAAAAAAGAGTTTGTGCAAATAAAAACTGTGTAGAATGTGATGTGCACATGTAATGACAACAGGCATGTGCAGATGACCACATACCCAATCACGTTGACAAAGTGTACTTTTTGAAACAAGAACCAGTAATAATTAGGTCAGCTTCAAACAAGAATCGGTGCGCTTATGTTGAGAAGATATAGCTCGCTTTTATCAAGAAAAGTATTTCTGATTATACAGGATGTATATGGGTAAGATGAATGACAATCCAGCCCAAATTATAATTTCCTTGAACAACTAAATGTGACCCAAACTAACATGTCAAGACATTAAACCCAAAATCAAACCGCACCACATGAGTGCGGATGTGCAGACACACATATACATAGATAGATACATGTATGTACCTACATCAGTATATGTAGAGAGAGAGAGAGATGCATGTACATATGCATGCATGCATGGATGGATATGTATGCAATCATGTATGCATGTATTTACCAAAATCAAACCATGCCACGTGCAGGTGCACATGGATAAACATAGATACAAACATGTATGTACTAATGTATGTATATGTATAGAGAGAGATATAGACGTATTTATGTATGTATGTAAGCCACACCACAGTATTTCTTCCTCCACAATTAGCATAGGAAAGAAAATTTGTGTAAAGAAAACAAATAACTGTAAGCATAAGTTAGCACCATATTGCAACAAGCACTAGCTATTCAGTCAAAGACTTGCACCTGTAACTAAAATGCTTATTTGTGTACATGATTTGTTTTACTTATAGAATAGGCTGTTGATAGTTGAGCAAATATTTCCGTAACTGAACAAACAGACAAGCACACACATACTCATGTGAGCGAGTATGCATGTCTGCCTGGGTGCACATGTGGGAGAGGAAGGAGGGAAAAAGTGGCTATCTCTATTTTATAACTGTTGAATCATATGCATCACAAATTCCTAGAAAAAGTAATATGAGATCAGGCTACATGTTCATCAGAAAGACTTATCCTACTTATATAAGGCCACAATAAGGATTAAAGCATGATCAAGTACAGAAATGACCTGGCTCTATCCCTGACATCAACCTCCTAAAACTTACTGATGAAGTGGGGCAACTTTAATCAAGAGAGGGGCCTAGCACAAGAAACAAAAGGCAACTTTCTATATACGAAGTCTGCTTTGATGGTTAACCAAAATAAATCTATATAATCCAAAAAAAAAATCTTCTGAACATTGAAGAAAGTTCCAAAGACTGGGCACAACTTATGAAATTCATACAACACATCCTATCGAATAGAATAGGAGGCTGGTCCAAATTAATTGTTTGTATGGAAAGACTGCTTGCTCTATTTTTCATAGGCATAAGTACAATGACCTTCTTGAATCCTTGTTCTCAACATCAAATTCTTGTGGTTATTCTTTCTGCTATTATTTGTAGACACTAATTAGTAACTCAAATAACTGGTATCATGCATATACTCACTAGCTACCTATAAAAAATACCTGTTTAAACATGTATAGACAAACAAGGATGCATCATCCATGATACCTAAATGAGAAATCGTATAAATGAGTATTATTTCTTATTGCTAGGTAAACATAATTCCCAGTGATAAATAAATAACTCCAGAAAAGTCCATCAAAAGTAAGAATTACTATCCACCAGTCTTTCTACAGCATGGTAAGTTTAAGGGAAAACAATTAACAAATGCATATGGCAAGAAAGGATCTAGATGCTTTTTATATGTCTTCTGGGAGGCCTGTTTGTGAAACCATGAAGAATAAAACCAATAACCCTTTCATAAACAAGAGTTCTCTGAGTCTGCCCTCTTGCAGATACAGCAATTAATTTCTAAACAGCTAGTGCAACTCGAGATGCTAATAGTCAACACCACATTACACTAAATCAGCATGTAAAACCTTTGAGAGATTGGTGCATGGCCATACCAGTAACAACAGAAGGCAGATCCTCTTTGTTGTGAGCAACAGCATTTCCACGCCCATCATAAGCCAGCCTCTTGCTTTTGATCATCAGGGGATAACCAAACAAGTCCCCAGCTTTCTCAGCACTTGCTAAATCATCTATCTGCACAGAAAAGAATTTCAAAAATCAAAATGCTATAGTTTAAATTTCATGATATTACACAAATTAAGTAAATAATCAGTCAACCTGCATAAAATCAGGAAGTGGAATCCCATGCTGAAAAAAATGAACCTTCTGCAAATACTTGTCCTGCAATAAGATAATGAAGCTTAAATGATGAAACCAACCAAAATGGATATAGTAGTATCCAAAAGCAATTCATATATAAACCTACAAAAGATGATTTCATGAGTAACATGGGTCATGTCATAAACGACCTGTAATCTAAAGGAGATAACGAAAGTGAAGTATTTTAGCCCTGACATATTAATGAAACCGAGAGGAAAAAATTCATATTGCACTTCACAGTTAAAATCCTTGACCCAAAAAATGAGTCAGGTTAAGATAAGATATAGTTAACGATAATATAAATGATAAGTAAAATTAATTCTATTCCATTGAACCACAGGAAATAATGATCACTAATCTTTTTCAAGATCAAAATCATGTTAAAGTAAAACATAACTTTACTTTTGAAAAAGCAACAAAGTAAGCTGTATATAAAGAGGGAAAGCCATTTGGAAAAGTGGCAATAAATTTCATGATCAAAAGAAAAATAAACTATAATGGAAAGGTTAAGAAAAGAACAAAAAATTGAATGAGAAAGATTGAGTTATGTTCTTCTTTACATGAGTCACATATCCTTTTTCCTTTCTTCACACCAAACCCCTCTCACTCTATTTTTTTTTTTCCTTTTTCCTCTCCTTTGTAATGTCATCCACCAGCATTGCCAAAATAAAAAAGGCGTTGAAGCCAGCATGAATGATGTCTATATTGAGGCCTTTATCTTATAGAAGGTACATTCAAAGAGCTAAATAACTCATCATCTTGCTTTGTAAAACAGGCAACCACATAGAAAGCAAGACTCACTTGGATTATCTTTATGGTAGAAGCTTTAGGTTGGCAATCTATCCCTTGTTGCTCCAGCTTCTCAAGTGTAACAGCATCAACATGCTCGATCTCTACGGTCAACACGCTGCACCTGTGAGAAAAATAGTCTTAGTATCTTTCTAATGGAAAAAAATATAAAGGTTCAATAAAATAAAAAATGAAGTCTAATGGATACCAAGACCTAGTCAGCATATTCAGAAGAAACCCACCTTTTTGCAAATTCACGAACTGATTCACCATCATCAAAACTCCCAACAAAATGTTGATAGGATATTGCACTTGCAGGACAGTTTTCGAGAGGATCTAAAGTCACTACTTTGATGGCCATTTGACTTGCTGCTTGGCACAGCATTCGACCTAACTGACCACCACCCAAGACACCAACAATTGTTTCTGATACTCCATGAATTGGCATACCATCCTTTCTGAAACAGTACCAAAAGTAGATTTCAGAAACACATAATTGAAATACATAAAAGTCATGGTGCATTAAACAATAATTACCAGCAATTCATTATGGACCACATCGTATTTATACTCGTGCAACTACATTTATATAACAAAAGTGAGATCTGATGCAAGCACTAAATTGTCAAATTGATTCACAAACCAGACATCCATGTACACTATTGCATTGTCCCAGCCCTTGCTTGGTATTAAAATTTCTAGAGTTTTAAAAAGATCAAGAAAGGAAGAATGGCTGATCAATTTTAGAACAAGTAGATTGTTCATCTAATTTCCATTTGCAGAAATCAAGCAACCATGAAGTAATGATAGAAAGAAGTTTGCAGATATTATCGAATTAGATAAGAACTCTCCTCTCACTATAGATTGGAACCTTATATTTCTAACCAAAGAGTCTACAAAAGCCAACCCAAACCCTCTGCAACGCCTCGCTTAAAAGAGGATTCTAGAGGTAGTCACCTCCAAAAAGTAAATCCAAACATAATTCTATAGAAAAAACAAAATATATAAAAATCATACTCAATGTGCCCCTTCATATTAAATTAACGGAAAAAAATCAGCTATTAGTGCTCAAGAAAATTGCCATGAAAGCAATATTCAATAAATACTGAATATATTACAGCATCTTGAATTCTAAAAGGTTCCAAGAAAGAAATATAGAACAGAATTATCGATATATTCCAGATTTTTTTTAATTACTTCTGAAAAAAAAAAAAAAACAACTTTTAACTGGCAAGAAGATTTCTAAATACTCGACGAATTCAACCATTTCAATCAAGAAAAGAATTTACTTTTAGCGGGCAAGAATTTTCAAGAAAGCTATATAGAATGAAATACAGGACATCAAACCGTTTTCAAATAAAATAAATCAATTTTTAGTTGGCAAGAAGACTTCCAAGAAAGCAGAGCAGAACGAGAGACGACTGTTCGCCATTATGCCTGTGCGAAAAATACAACTGCAGATGTTGCGTTACCCTTGGAAAAACTCCAAGACTCGTCGAATCAAGAAGCCTACCTCTCTGAAGCGGAACCCTCGTCCCGCCGGGCCGATACACGAAACCTTGCGGATCGCGCGGGAGATGAGGAGAGCGGCGGCATCGGAGCTTTCCTCCTATGCGTCGAAAGAAACCCTAGCACCCCCCTCCCGCCGGCGAAGGAAGATTTCAGGGGAACGGAGGGGTCGAAGAAGACGGGGAGTCGATCGGAGGGGACGCCAACGCACGCGGACGAGGCGAACCGCGAGAGCATTATCGGACCAGCGCCCGCCAGCGGAACGGAGAGAAGGAAGAGGGCGGGACTCACCAGGGCCAGAGAGGGGTGGGATAACGGCGGCCTCCTCCCTCACTCTCTCTCTCAGACTCGGTGGGGAGCTCTCAGACCGCCTCTCGAGACAGAGAACCGGGGGAGGGGGCGGTGTGCTTGAGACATACACTCCCCAGCTCTTATAGCACGCGTCTACTTGAGGGTGCACTTTAACGTTGATTTCGTGCAAGATAGCAGCAATTTCCGTTTTATATTACATATTTTAATAATTAATTTTTATAGAAAATATTTTAACATAAATAAAAATAAATATTTATTTATTTAAATTTTCATAAAATTTTAAAAATTATATAATATTTAAATATTATAATTTGTTTCATTAAAAAAGAATAGGGAATAAATTTAAGTGCAGCTATTTTCATATCTTCTTATCCTGCAGGATAATATTCGATTTTGTCGAATAATATTTGATAAAAATATTTAAATTTGTACAATAACTTTTACTAACACGACCATCATTTTAACGATAATATTATAATTTTTATGAAGCTGGCTTCTAATTAGTATGTATATGATTGGATGTACCGAAAAATAATATTTTTTTATGCCAGGATGTATATATATATATCAATATTATAATTATCAAAAATTTATAATTCAAACCTGATAAGGGTTCAAATTACATGGTTCATTGTCCATCCATCTATTTCATTCAAGTTTTACCGTATTCGATCGGACCCACCAGCGTCTTAACGTACGAAGATCCTGTTCATTGGCAGCAAATTATAATTTTTACAAGAAGATTTCCTTATTCGGATTTAGCATTTATGGAAAGGAAATGTCCGGACAAATGAATTCGTTGAAGCAAGCGCCGGGCGGTCACGCAAAGGATACATGGTATCTCCATGAGGACTGGGAGTAGTCCAAGCTCAACTGTCGGTTTTTTTTTTTTTTTTCGAACCTAAAACCAGCTTATTTCCGAATCTAAATCCAGGTTATTAATGTGCAGGATTCTCCGTGATTAGAACTATTGCACCAGGGCGAGTTCAAAAAGAAAAACTTGTTTGCCATTTATTATTCAATAAAAGAAAACTCTGATATCATGAATTGACTGATAATTGAAATTAATGCAAGTACTAAAAGGAGGGAGGAAGTAGGAATGTGAATTCTCTTCCGTATTTGCCATTCGGAACAAAGAAATATTCTACATCTAAAAGGATAGGGTTTGCTTTTAAACTTTCGTTTGACAACGATGATCATAGAAAATAAAGGATGTTGATTGAGACTCGATGGGAGAACAAGGAATGCGAAGTCCGATGAAATTAGGGAAGGCCTAAGAATGCTAGTTAGGAGGAAATGCAAAAAGGTAGCTTAAAGGTCAAAAATTTACTTAGAAGAGCATGCAGGAAATAAATAAGATAGCAGTGAACCCTAACAAATAAATTTTTATTAATACCTAAATAATAGTACAAATGATTATGCAAGAAGCATTTTTATTATCATATTTAGTGTGCTAATACATCAAGTACGTACACCGGACTGATTAGAGTAGTGTAATGTATACTTAAAAATACTTAGCATGAAGATCTTACTTGGCTACATATCAAGTAATATAAATAATAATAATATATTAATATAAATACTATATTAATATTAATAAAAATATTATATTATTATAAATATTAAATTAATATTAATATTAATATAATATTGATATTTTAATATAATAATTTTATTATAGATATAAATATAATATGAAGTATAATAATATATTAGGATAATTTTATTATTTAGTATTTTATTTTAATCCTTTATTAATATTTTATAAAAATTTTAGCCATTAATCTTATATAAAAAAATATTTTTAGAAAGAAAAAAGAGTTAGACATTTTTCATGTCATGAAAAGTACGTACCAAAATTCTATCTCTTTTTGTTTTCATTCTTCCTCATCTTAAAATTTTAACCAAATAAGAGGTTTGCTCTTTACTTTCCGGGAATTGCCATTTTCTTCCTTCACCTCCCATCAACTAAATGAATTTTTAAGGAGTAATGAAGAGAATTTATAAAAATAAATATGTTCGGTGAAAAAAAGATGATGATAGGAAAGAAAATTTCTAGAGATCAGAGAGGAAGAGTTATTATTGAACCCCACCAGAGCGTTAGCTAGGTAATCCATGTTTTATGGTAGGATTGTAATTGTGAAATAAATACCAAGCAACCCAAATTATGGGTGCCAACTGAATGGAACTTCACATGGAAGAGTTATTTTTTGAGGAAATGTCGCATATGGAAATTGGTTGATAAATTTATACAAATTAAGTAATCGAATGAGACGAATGGCTTGATGCTTGAAAGCTACAGAGTGACATTGGCGCAAGCAACCGTTATATATCAAAACTTTCTGGGAGGGAGAGTAGCACAAGAAACCGCTATATGATGCCAAGGAGTAGATATTAGAGGTGACTGGATTCCACATTAGCTGGAGGGATAATGTAACAGAATGCAAGTTATAACCGGCCGGTGAACCGAGTTGAGCATCAAAATGGGACACTTCCATAGGCGCGGGCCTTCGCAGGCGGATGCGGGACGGGTACGGGCAACGATGCCGTATAATATGACATTAACTCGTAAAGTACCCGTATAATATAAAACTCGACGGACAGACTACCAAATCATACGTTCGATCGACGTGCTCGCCCGTCCCCCCCTTCGCTCTAGCTGCAGTGCTGCAGAACGCCTCCCTGCGCCACCGCACGCCAGATTTCCGCCTCCTCACCCTCCCGTGCGTGCGCCTTCACCGCCTGCCGGAGCGACGAGTGGAAGGCCCGTGCCGCCACGCGGGTGAAGAGCGTGCGGGTGGTCCGACTCCGGCCGCAGCACGCCAACCTGCGCTGCCCTCCCGCGCGTGCGCATACCTCTCCGGCGGCCCGCCGAAGCACCGCGTGGAGGCCCGTGTCTCGCCTGGTTACAGCCCGGCCCGTTCGACGTCCACGACGATCTCGCACCCGCTTCATTTCTCCTTGACCTCCCTTTTGCTCCGGTAAGGTCCGTTTCGTTGGGACGATGAAATATAAATTTTATTTTAAATTACTATGCTAGGCATGAAAAAATAATCAAAATTAATAAAAAAATTGATGAATTCCATATTTATTTTTTATAAAAATAAAATAAATATTAAGATAGATTGTTATTTTGTAAATTTTTAAGTGAAGGTAATATGACATTGATAAAAATATTTTTAATAAAACTTATTTAAATTCATTGTATTTATTTTGATATTTTTTAAATTTATTTAACAAAAAATTATTATAAAATAATTAAAAATAATAAAGAATTATGTAATTATAATCATTATATAAAACTTAATTTAGTACAATAATACTATTTTAATATAAAAAAATTTATTGATAATTATAATTATAAATTTAATCATATTTTTATATAAATTGATTTTCAATCAAATATAGCGACCATTTTTAGCAAAAAAGAAGAAGAAGAAGAAGGGGGGCGGGGGAGGATGTGGATAGGGAAGCGGGGCACCTGGGGATGGTCCTCCATGAGGTACTACTTTGCCTCTCAATTTTTCTTTGTACTCGTTTGTTGGGCCTGGGCCGATGAAGCCATTTCTTCTCTGGCCGACGAACTGGTGAACGTGGACTGATTATGGATTTGGGTCCAGATGTTGCACGATATTATTAAATGGTCCGACCGGACCCACTATCAACGACCCCGTCTACTCGTCTACTCTACCCACTTCGTCCCGTTCCGAGATGGGTATAAGATGGTATGGATACAAGATTTTCAATTGCAGGATGGATATGGAATATTATGGATATTGGTCTACCAGACCAGTTGCCATCCCTACATTTTATAGCATCAATTTGGTGACTTGAACCTACCATAATGAAAGAAACGGAAAGTGAAAGTGCATTCATCATAAAATGCGTTGCAGGTGCTGGTTTAAATATATAGATCAGAATTTCATTTCGTCACAAAAACATCCATAATAAATGTAAATTTACCTTTCGGTTTCCTAAATTTTCATTCAGGTAGTCCTAAATCCATTGACATATCTATTACTTCTATGAGTGCACGATATACCAATTCACTTTGTTCTTTAATTACTTACCAGCCCCTCCACTCAAGTTTTTGGTTGTAGCCCGTATAAAATGTTCTTGTAAAAGTTCATGCGACTAATTTAGTCAGACTCATCACTCTGTTTTTCTGTAATTTTGCTGCTTTTCTTCATTGGTCTTGTGACAAGATCCAAGGCCAGCATGTTCGATCTTGTAGGATTTTTTTTAAAAAAAAAAAAAAAAAAAATTTGCTGCATGCACACCTCAAACAGAGAGAGAGAGAGAGAGAGAGAGAGAGAGGAGAGAGAGAGAGAGAGAGAGAGAGAGAGAGAGAGAGAGAGAATGCTCAATATATAACAAAAACTATATTTACGTTTACGTACTAGTGTCAAAGCTTCACATAATACATGCTACATACCCGGCTGCCTCACCAGCGGAGGAGATAGATTTCCCGAAGCCCTGAAATAAGCCCTTCTTAAAACAGTGAATTGCACGCTCTAAACTGTACGTAAATGCATGAAGCCATGAACTGAAGGATACTAACACTTACTAAAAAGGCTCTGGAATTACTAGAAAGGGTAGAAAAAGAAATCCCAGTGCACCAAAGCAACACACAGGCATGGACAGAAATATACAGCATGCAATAAGAGAGGCTACGGCATCTCGAGGACGATATCCTTGCGGAAAACGAAGGTTGACAAAAGGGTTAAGGGTTACAATAAGGGTTACATGCAACACAAAAATGTTCTAAATGGAGAAGTACGACTGCCCCAACCAAAAAACCCAGAGGTATGAACACTGTGCTGGCGACAAAAAAAAAAAAAAAACTCTAATGACATAATTAACAGAGGTGGTCATCTATGCAATCTATGAGAAAGGGCAAGGATGAAGCAGAAAATTTTAAGTACTTGTAGTGTCCACGCCACCCAGCATGAACCCTTATCCCTTCTTCCCTCACTCTGCCCAGTTGATATCAAAGAAAACAAATTAAGGCCAAACCACCCGGCAATTTAATTAGTTAACAAGTGCTAGCTCGCTCGCCGATCTCCTTCGTTATAGCCGGAATGCAGCTGGAGCTCCTTGTGATGCTGCCCCTCTTCACACTCTCCCTTTCCCTCGGGCTGGTAGACTTGGCCCTTCCTTCCAGCCTCGACTTCCTCAGGATCTCTCTCATCGCCTCGGCCTGGAAGAGAACCGGATGCGTCCTTCCAATCCTGTTGAACCTCACACACACGCTCATGTGGGCGTTGAGGGCTTCATCTAGCTTTCCTCCATTCTTTTCCACCTCCCCCTTCACGGCCTCCGAGCACAGCCCGCATATCCACTTGCCGGCAAACTTCTCCCGGACACGGCGGATGTACCCGGGAGTGCACTCCTCGGACATCCCGCAGCACTCGCAGCTGGCATCTTCCACTTCCGAGATGGGTGGAAGCTTTGTGTCCATTCCCTCTTTGCTTAGCTCGAGGGAGAGATCGGACATCGCCCTCTGGAGGCCCTCCGTCGAGATCCTCCGAGGCTTCTGAGGCTTGTCGAAGCTGGTCCTGGTGTAGGAAGCAACGAGCATTCTCCGTTTGGAGCCATGGCAGAGAAATAACGACCTGGAGAATTAGTTTGAGTTGGTAAAATATATAGGATTGCAAAGGTACCTAGCTCCACTAGTTAGGAACAGAGATCAACCTTGGTCTCGATGCGAGGGATGAAGACCACCCTAGAGCATTATTTATACTAGCAAGTAGTTAACCTTCTACTTTATTGAAGCAAGTTCATGTGGACCACAGCTGCTCACCATTCTGTGATCGAAATTCAAAAGAGAAGGCTTGAAAATCCTAGATTTTTCGTGAACATTTATGAAAAGAATGTAAGTTTTTGAAGACCATAATTATTTATGCAGCTGCTATTTAATTGAAAGAACCACTGGCGGCTTGCTTTGTGGATGGCTATGAAGACATGCTCATGAGACCACAGGCTTGCTGTCATCTTAATTAGCTTTCGGCGGAGTTATTTAATTGTCTCTTTCTTTTATTACCCATATCGTATGCAAATATTTTGCATGCATGTGAACTTTGATGTGCACCAGTACATCTCATCAACTCGATCGACTACGAGATCACGAAGCTCCTCACCGAACCATGAGAAATGCTTTGCAAATGGATAGCAACAGCACATGCAGCTTACAGCCTATTAATTAATAATTAATGCGATGGATTAGCTAGCGGCTTACTGTTTTTTTCTAGAAGGATATAGCAACAAGCACCAGAAAATTGGAGGCGCAAAGCGTGGACTGTGTTTCAATTGAGTTTTCTTGAAAACAAAAGATTTATACATTAATTATCTTTGATTCATCTCAACTATCATAGATTAATAGCAAATTATTAATATTAATTGATAATTCTATATATAGTTATGGTTGCCTAAGGTCATGATTAAGTGGCTTGCATATTAATTAAGTATTTGCTAGCTATTATCTTAGTGATGAAAAACGGAGAGATTAACAAATATTTTTTTTAAAATTATTCTACATAGTTAAGTTTTGAAATTATCAAATAATAAAATGAAGTAATTTTTCTTTTCTTTCATTCTCTAACACCCCCCCCACCCAAAAAAAAAAAAAAAATTGAAAGAAGTAGTTATAAACATGCCATAACTTGATTAAAACAATTACGTTTATAATATAATATATTTACTTAAGTTAACAAATCTATATATATGTGTCAACTATTGTTTTGGTGGTCGACTCCTTTTGAGCTATATTTAATTTATTGTCAAAGGTTCAAATCCAATTTAAAACAAGATTTTCTACCCTGCATTGTAAGAGAAAGATACGTACATGAATATGTTAGTTTTTAAGACATGAACTCATCCTTTTTTTTCCACTTAGTTTACCCCTCTAAATAAATCTTATTCTTCCTGCGATTATAAAACTTCATGATAATTATTTATTTTATTTAATGAGGGGTAAAGAAATCCAGCCTTCAAAATGAAAATCGAGGGCTTTTATGAGGTGGGCCGGGATAAAGTAAGCAAAGCCATCAAAAAGGTAAAATATTTAATGTAAGTTATAATTAACTTAAGGTAAAAATACTTGAGAGAATTGATGATGACAGTCGGTAATGTACGAACCAGCAGCTTGTGCTTAACAATAATTATGTAAAGTTAAATTAACATACTCATGAGATCGATGGACGAAAAAAAGCTTCACGTGTAGAACTATTCCCAGCCATGTTTCCTTCAGCTTGTGCTTAACAATAATTATGTAAAGTTAAATTAACATACTCATGAGATCGATGGACGAAAAAAAGCTTCACGTGTAGAACTATTCCCAGCCATGTTTCCTTACCTTTTAATCATGGCCTTGCGGTAGATGGATTGCATCGTCACCTTGCTCTCTCTCTCTCTCAGCCAAGGGATCATGCATCTTCTGGAAGATAGAGAAGCGATCACGAGAAGCCTGATATAAGAGAGAGAGAGAGAGAGAGCAATTAATTCACAAGAAACCTAAGGAAACGGGCCTTTCCACTGAACTTGGACTCGATGATGAAAAAGGGTCAATTGCTTTTCTAATAGTTTAGTGCTGTTCTCGTTACTTGAGAGCATGGTTTTCTTTTTCTTTTTTCTTTTTCTTTTTCTTTCTCTTTCTGTTGTTGCACTAAAGAGGCGAGGACAAGGTTATTTTAGTAATTTGTTCTTTCACAATACTTGGCAGAGATTGAGCTGCATGTGTCGTTGTAAAAGAACACCTGAATAATTGGTTTCCATGCATCTCGTTAATTTAGCTTATTCTGTAGTTCTGGAAGTGTTTCCATTGGACGAGACGTATAAATGATCGATCCATAGGAACGATCACGAGTTTAGGCTCGTGCGAACCCCTCGATCGAGTAAGTTAGTTGTCCTTCCAGAAAACATGACGATTAGAGATGAACCCTGCAGTCACGCATCCCGCTTTGTTCTCCATGCTGTTATTCTAAGCGCGGGCGTTGTGGATTCTTTCCCTCTGGATCGGCTACATAATCGATCGCATGAACTTTAAAATATATACATTCCAGAGATCATACAAGGTTTTAAAAAATTTATTACAACTTCATGTTTCAAGAATATTATTAATCATGATTCATAAGAGAATAAATAATATAAAGAAAATAGTATAATTTATATATTTACAAATTCAATCACCCTTCGATCATCTGATTGATATTAATGCCTCTCTATCTATTCATCATTTCACCACAAATCCAATCCATCATCAAGCTCGAATATCCTACACAATTCTGAGAAAGAAATAAAGTATGAAGTGCGAACTTTATAACTCGGTAAGAATTCCATGTACTTATACTAATAGTAATATGATTTGAAAATATAAAGAAATAAAAATGAAATAGTAAGGATTCCATATAGCAAGGAAGTGTGAACTTTATAATTCAGTAAGGATTTCCTACACTTACACCAATAGTAATATGGTTTAAAAATAATACTAAAAAAAAGATATTATAAAATATTATGTCATCCAATCAAATTAACTCAATTGTTATATATGATAAATTGCATATCTCATTTTTATATTATAGTTTAATCATTGGTCTTCTTTTAAATTTTGGACTAATCACGGACATGCTTCAATCCATAATAGACAATCTCAGTATCATACTTTAACCTGTAACTGGTAATTTTATTGTCATACTTCTGCATATGACTGGTAATCTCAGTATTATGCTTCAGTCCGTGACTGGCAATCTCAGTAACCATGGTCCTGTCCATGGCGTGGCTAGTATAAACATCCATTCTTCTTAATTATCACTTTATCAAATCTCAAACATGTTATCAAATCATATTCTTTTCAAGATTTTCAATAACCGATATCATAATCCAAATTATCCAAAAAATTATGTTTGACAGGAACATATCATATGAAAAATATAAATAGTAATATCGGCAATACAAATGTCCATCATGAAAAATCAAAATATATAATGTATAAACAATCATGCATGTCAATACTCATGTCCGAGAATCAAAATCATGCAATGAAAACATATTTATAAATTGATAATCATGTCGACAAATCATTACTTGCATTGACAACAATCTGAACTCACTATTTTATGGTCTGGTTGTCAAGAACTCTACTCAACATGCTCTATCCAACAAACTATTCATCTATAGAATCAAAATTAATATTAACAAATATTTTCATAGTATAATAATTTTTTGTCTCGAACCCTGTACCTGGGTGGCCGGGTTTATCAAGTGTCCATCCATCAATTCTTAATCCCATCTTCACAACCTTCCCAATCACCACAAGAGAGACTTTTTAGAGAGAGAAAGTGGAAAGAAAAATTAAAAGAAAAAAGTGGAGAGAGAATAAAGAGAGAATAGAGAAGAGAGAAAAGAATTTCTTTTCTTCCTTTTTTTTCTTCCTTTTCTTTTTCTTTTCTTTTCTCTTCTTCTTTCTCTTCTTCCTCCATTCAGCCAAAACATAGGACTCTTTTAAGTCCCCTTCTTCTCCAAGCCCATGGGGGTCTTACTATGAGAAGGTGACTAAGGTTGTGGCCCATGGTGGCGTAGCCCCAGGTCTCTGATCCGGTGATTGGTGGCAACGAGTGGTGCTAAAAGTTAAGAAAAAAAGGTAAGGAAAAATAGGAAAAAACTTAAATGATTTTTTTTATGAGAAATCGGCAATATACCGATCGGAATCAAGCTTCTAAAGGTTGAGGAAGATGAAGGAAAGACTTACAAAAATATCTTGAGCACTTACTTCGTCTTTGGTGGTTATTGGCTTGCGAATCCAATGGAAATAATGATGGGCTTTCAAGAGAAAAACTCCGGCGAGCTCCCTTCCAGGCTAAGATTCTCAATAGGGAGATAGGGGAGAGTCTTAAGGATCTAAAATAGGATGGAAGGGAGGAGTTAGACTCCCTCCTGGCCTCGTTTGAGACTCCAATCGAGAGTCTATTTAGAGAAGACAACTCCTGTTGGGAGTCTTCTCTCTCTTTTTTTCTTTTTTTTTGATGCTTTAGAAGTGGTATTGGGCTCTTTTCATTTAGGCTGGGTATTAAATTCTCATTTCTTAAAATAACTTTATTCCGAAATTAGCTTATTTGGATTTAAACCTTAAAAGTAGCCAACTCTCATGTCATCCTTAATCTTCCAATTAGTTTGCCTTTTAGAGTGCTCATCTTATAACTTGAATTTTGATATCATTTATATCATATCCTAATCACTTATATCAAAATCCTAAGTGATCATAATCTAAGTTTCGATATTATCCATGTCATATCCTAATCACTTATGTCACAATCCCATATAATCATAACCCGAGCTTTGATACCATTCTGTCACGCTTCGAACCCAGCACTCGAGTCAGCTATGCGACTAGCCACATAAATCCTAGAATATGCCATAGGGATCATGCAATGCCTTAAAAAATCTATTATAACTATAATTCTCAAGAATATTATCGATCACAATTCATAAGAGAATACCTAAAATTAAAAAAAAAATAATATAACTTATATATTTACAAATTTAGTTATCCTTTAGTCATCTGATTGGTATTAATATTTTTTTTTATTTTCATTTTACTATAAATCCAATCCATCGCCAAGCTCGAATATCTTGCACAACTCTAAGAAGGAAGAAAAGTAGGGGATATAAGCTTTATAGCCCAGTAAAGATTCTATACACTCACACCAATAATAAGATGATTTAAAAATAATAAGAAAACAATAATAGAACAAGAAATCATAAAATATCATATCATGTAATTAAAATAACTGAATAGCTACATATGACAAAGCCATGTCTCATTTTTATGTTTCGATTTAATCATCAACCTTCTTTAGAATTTTGAACCAATCATAGTCATGTTTCAATCCATGATTGGTAATCTCAGTATCACACTTCAGCCTATGACTGGCAATCTCATTGTCATACTTTAGCTTATGACTGGTAATCTCAATATCTTGTTTTAACACGCAACTCGCAATCTCAGTAATCATAGTCCTGTCCATGGTGGTTAGTCCAAATACACATTCTTCTTGATTATCACTTTATCGAATCTCAAATATATTGTCAAATCATGTTCATTTCAAGATTTCTAATAACTAGTATTACAATCCAAATTATCCAAAAATAATCATATTTGATATGAACATATTATACAAAAAATAAGCAATCACAAATGTTCATGCATGGTAATGCTCATGTCCAAGGATCAAAATTATGCCATGTAAAATATATTTATAAGCTAGTGACCTTATTCAGAAATCCTTATTTCTATTGATGATAGTCTAAACTCACAAGTTTACAATTTGGTTGTCAAGAACTCTACTTGACATTCTCTGTCCAACGAACTATCCTCCCATAGAATCAAAATTAATATTAATAAATATTTTTATGGTAAAGTGATTTTTGATCTCAAACCCTCTATCCAGGTGGTCGGGTTCATCAAGGGTCCACCCACCAATTCCTTAATCTCATCTTTACAACCTTCTCAATTTTCAAGAGAGAATCTTTTTAGAGAGAGAAGATTTTAGAAAGAGAAAGTAGAGAGAGAAACTAAAGATAAAGTATAGAAAGAAAATGAAGAGAAAACCAAAGAGAGGGAAGAGAGAGGAGAGAGGAAAGAATTTCTTTTCTTTCTTCTTTCTTCCTTTTTTTTTCTTTTTTTTTTCTTTTCTCTTCTTCTGTTCTTTTTCTTCTCTTTTTCTTTTTATCTTCTTCCTCCGTTCAGCCATAATAGGGGACTCTTTTAAGTCCCCTTCTTCCCCAAGCCGATGGAGGTCTTACCAAAAGGTGGTCGAGGTTGTGGCCCATGGTTGTGCAACCCCAGGTCTTCAATCTAATGATTGGCGATGACGGGCGGTGCCAGAAATCAAGGAAAAAAGGTAAGAAAAAATAGGAAAAAACTTAGATGATTTCTTTCAAGAGAAATCGGCAATAGATCGACTGGAATCAAACTTCTAAAGATTGAGAAAAATAAGGGAAAGGCCTATAAAAAAATCTTGAGCACTTACATTATTTTTTGGTGATTATTGGCTTGTGAATTCAACGGGATGTTAGAAAAATGCAAAATTCCCTCCAATAATTAGTTTTTAATTTTAATGATTTGATCGTTGAAGTTTTTAATGATTTCACTATTAAATTTTTTAATGATTTGATTGTACAAGTTTTAATTATTTGATCGTTGGACTTTTTAATAATTTAACTATTAAACTTTTAATTTTTGACCATTAGTCTTCTTATTACAGGTTTTAATAAGCCGATAAAAATCAAAATTATCAGATTTGATGGCTATAAAAGGCATTCTTGGATCCTTGTCTTATATGCTATAAAAAACTATTCTATGCCATCCAAAAACTATTCCTAGCTTCTTCTAGTTTTATCTTTTTTATAAAATCATTTTTGATCTTTTCAATTATAAAGTTTTTCTTCTTCTTAAGTGGTGAAAGAGTCTCCATCAATCTCTTACACGATCGTGCTCATAGATGGAGAAATTATGGTCGTATCTTGGGATAGTATTTCTAATAATTCCTACACAAATGATGGAAATATGCTTTAGAATAGTATTTCACATGCTTCCATATTTAATTTTTATTTTTAGCAACTTCAAGTAAGTATTCTATATTTTTTTCTATATTAAAAAGTTCTTGTTAGTTTATTTAATCACATCTATAATTTTTATAGTCCTGTTCTAATAATCTAAGATATATTTCCAATGGATAAATAAAAAGCTGATATAAGAACTAGAGTGTAATCAGATGAAATAATCAGTGGCTTTTGTATTATGGGTCAATAAATCATCTTAGAGATTTTGTATATGACAAGATTTGTTAGGATCGTGCCAGGGTCAGTACGATATATATTTTTTAATTTATTAATTACAACATATTTCCATGGTCTTTTTTTTTTACTATTTTCGGATAATACTACGACATGTTTGCATGGTTATTTTTGACTATTCTCTAGATTATATTGTGTTTACATCGTGCTCACCTAATACCTTTCCTATTGCTTGTGGCCATTAAAAGCTAACGTGAAAGCTTGTTGTTTGAGTCTTTGCCTTTGTCATCCATGAAACCAGATAAAATAAATTCAAATCGATGTTTCACATATCAGGTGGCTAGTCTGTGAAATCAGATGAGTATCATCAATAAGAAAAGTTCCAAGAGAATTGTTTTCTCCATCTTCTTTTCCTTATATTCTTGATATTATTTTTTTTTTATATTTCATCATTCAGCCTCCATCTCTAAAGTGCTCTTTTATAGAGAGTAAAAGTTGAACCAGCCACCCGAACATCTTTCTTAGAAAAACTTGTTATATATCTCTAGTCGACGGGATGGTTTAGCTGCGATACTACTTGCTAGTTCATTCTAAAATGATTTAGGATTTAGGCTTAGTCCTATATTTAGTCTAAAATTATTTTAGGTTTGGACAAATTACAAGCAGAGGACCTTGGATTGGCCGAGGAGCCTTATGCATATTGTATTTAAGGCAGGTCATGCCCAGAAACAAGGTTGTATTTCCATTCCATTGGCCACCAAAATGTAGAAACAAACTACTGCTAATGAGTAGGATATCAAGACCTTTTTCATCACTATTAATGTAATTATCTGAAAGTTAGGGTTTGGGAGAATGAAGTTAGAGCTAAGGAAAATGTTATGTAAGGGTGGCGAGTGAAAAGCCAAGTTTGGCATGGTAGACATAGCTTTATAAGAAATTAAAATTAGGGAGGTTTATAAGCCGAGAGGTGATGTTTGCGAGGAAGAGACCCAGGTTTTTGTGGAGACAGAGAATGAAAAGAGACTTTTGCTTGCTGCTCTTATGCTCCTCTTTCTTCTCAACATTATCTTCATTGTC
Organism: Areca catechu; assembly: GCA_021397845.1. Taxonomy (NCBI): domain Eukaryota; kingdom Viridiplantae; phylum Streptophyta; class Magnoliopsida; order Arecales; family Arecaceae; genus Areca; species Areca catechu. Next base: position 179,488,847 of record CM038042.1, read on the forward strand.
CTAGCCCTCAGTTTTCAAAGCATCACATGCAAGAATGATGCTACAGGTCTTGATATTTAACCTTTTTTTTTCACACGATGTTGTTTATGTGAAAAAGGAATTATGCCAATCTTCATGTATGTCTTACATGTGGTTACATGAAAGTACATTTCTTCGTGCTTCACACGTATTGTTCATCTATTTATGGTTGCAGATTTTTTCCATCCACATTTCATTAGTATAGGAAACATGTTATACATGAAGGCTATTATCTTGTGTAATATATACTTTTTATGTTCTTGATCATAACATTGTAAAATAAACTGATTTTTTCATGAAGATACCTTGAGAAAATATTCAAAAGATTGGTAACATTGTACATTTAGAATTGTAGCTGGCTATTTATCATTAGTATTTACTTATTTGCTTTCTTTTTCAATGCTTCATTGTCAAAATAAACTGGTGCTTCATAATTTTATATTCTCAAGGTATCCTTGTATGGCCCTACTTCCTAATATCTTTGCCTGCATTGCTTAGAGACTACAAACATAAGTGCCATATACTCATAGGTTCTACTAGATGATGGAACAGACTTCTAGGAAGGGACTACAGATATTACGATGCATAGAGTGCACACATATATTTTTTAGTTCATCACAAGTATAAAAAAAAGGTGTAGGCATGTTTCTTATAAAATCTTACTTAGTTGAATCAGGAGTAGAATTACCCATGATCTATGAAAATCATCATGGATTAAGTCAAAATAGGCCATAGAAGAAAACATATCTAAGAATACTAGAAATCTAAATCCAAGGAAATCCATGTCATATCACCATGTTCCATGTGTTCAAAGCTGAAAATGGATTAGGTGTTAATACATCCATATCCATATTCATTTCCATCCAGCTTAAACAAATATGGATATTTTATGCTGCTTAAATTAGTATTTGTTTTGAAGCAACATATACATGAAATGGATACTAACAACTCGGATAAAAATGTAGACATAAATTGAATAGTATAAACTATTTGCATGAAATATTCCACTCTATTTTATTAACTCAAATTAAGTATACAAGCCTCTTAACTTCCTGTCTGAAACAAACAAATAAAATACAAGGGGCAATAATATAAGGGATACTGCATCCACTGAATGATATGACTCCTTTAGGGAATCTAGATATGTCTACTATGTTATATGCTTTTGGTTATCAAGCTAACTCTAAGGATACAAGTACCAAATAAAAGATGCCACTATATGGAAAGCCACATAAAGTAAAAACATATTAAACTTGCCATTTATTCTTCTTTAGAGTTTATGGGAGTTATATGGAGCTATATAGGGCTGAAATTAGACTTAGATGCACATTAGTTATTTCTTTATCAATATTGATATCTACTTCCTATAATATATATATATATATATATATATATATATATATATATATATATATATATATATATGATTGAGATGCTAGATGATATATTTTGTATCTATATCCAGATAAATCCAGACATGGAAATGGATTTAGATGGATACTGTGCAAACCTAGTTGAATCCTTACTAGTATTTCTTAAATAAATCATATGTTATATTAATATCTTCAAATAATGTAGTTGGTTGGAGGTAAAAAGAGTGAGGCAGATTTTATATTCCATGTAGCTAAATTAGAGGCAACTTAAATCAGGATTGTATGTTTAATAGAATACAAAAAGGAACAAGTGTTACTGTTGATATGTATTTAAGTTGGGATGAAGAATCTAGATAACACAGATCCTCGATAAAGCATCCATTTACTTTCATTATCCCATATACCGGGCCTTATTGTTTTATAACTCTATAATCAAATTTGTAAATTTTACATTTAGATTTAGGAGATTATCTCAATTACAATTAGATTTAAGATATCATCCCAGTGCTGTCAATTAATCAAGGATATAGTTGAAATAATTATATTTCTTACATTAAATAATGATGCTGAAAACTATGGAAACAAAAACTAATGTTATCATTTAAATTGATGTGGCATGATCATTGACATGGAGCACCTGTCAGACACCACATCGGAGAAGGCCGCCACGTCGAATACTCTACTCGGACTCCGTCGCCAGGCTGAGCTCCCTCGGAACTCCGGGGCCGCCTGCCGAAGCCGAGCTCCGTCCTCTGCCAGGTCGGTCCCCGCAAGGCCGGGACGCTTAGGCTGGAGCCGAGCGGCACCCCCTAGAGCGAGTCTCTCGAGGTCGAGCCCCGTGGTCCAGAGTTGAGCTCGGCCCTCCTCTGCCATGCGGAGCCCCTCCGAGGTCGAGTCCTCTGGACTGGAGCCGCGCCCTGCCCTCCTCCGTCAGGTCGAGCTCGCCCGAAGTCGAGCTCCTTTGGTCCGGAGTTGAGCTCAGCTCTCCTCAGCAAAGTGGAGCCACTTCGAGGCCGAGCCCCTCGGAGTCCAACCCTACCTCTCCAGCTCGGCTTCCAGTTCGGGTGAAAACACCGGCAAACGAAGGAACGACACCATCATCCCTAGACATCGACGAGCTGCCCGAGGGTCACAAAGAGGCACCCACCAGGCCGCAATAACTACCCGCGGCTAGCACTTACACCAGAAGAGGGAGAATCTCTATGATCGAGGCATCATGCTCTTCACCAACCATCTGAACCACCTAGAACAGGAAGTCAACCAGGAGATTCGAATCCCGGAGGCGGTGGCCCCCCGATTGAGGTACTGCTAAGTTTCCCGAAACGGAACGACCGGAAGGAATGTCAGAGTGCACGGCAGGTTCTCCTATCGCGAATCGGGAAAGACGTTCCATCCACGACACGGGACATCGCCACATGTGCTTGCCAGCACGAGGAGATCCCGAGGTAGGCGTCCAACAATCACCAAGGCTTAAAAGAACCATCGACACCCCCAGTGGGGAGGCAACTCGAGCAAACTCAACTCAAACAAACCAAATTTAAGCAAGTGAGGGAGAAGAGGCCACACAGAGAATCTCTCTAGCTCGGCCACCATCCTCCAGGCACACTTGCACTTCACTCTCACACTATTCATTCCTCCTAGCATGGAGTCCATCAAGAGGGGCTCGACCAGGAAGATATGTTTTCCTGGATCGTCACTGACTTGACCGTCGGAGTGCCCCTGCCGGAATCCAAGGCTCGGGTCACTAACCCTGTTTTTGCAGGTCCAGAAGAATAGGGTAGCCTGAAAGACCGGAAGGGTGATCCGACACCGACAGCAGCTATGGGCCACGATGATCCTGGCGGCAACATGAATATATAAAAAAATATTGCATGCAAAAATATGCTACATGAGAACATATTCAAGTGTCTTAGACAGATATGCATATTCTCCGAAGCACAAGTTTTTTTATTCAACTTTTTGGATGGTTCATTGAAGATATTTGATATAACAAAATTATTTTAAGATATTTAGGATTTTACATAGTAGTAAATATGAAACAATGATATTTTATATTCTAAGCTTTTATCAAGTTCTCTATGAAACATGTTGCATATTATTTTTTGCTTATGATATATCTGAATTTATATTTTAAAATTTTACTGTGAGTATTCTTTGTGATCTATATAATAGCATAGTTTGAATTTGCTTAATGCTAATTTATTTAACATCAATAATTTCTAAAGATTGCTTACATATATATAATTCATACAATCACAAGAGATGTATGATATATTATGTTGAATGATTATTACAATATTTCTTATTTGAATTTCTTAAATCCTAAGATGTTTACGTTCAAGAGAAATTGATCACAAAGTTATTTATATCTAGTTTTGCATGTCTTTATTACCATGACTATAAGTTATGATGTACCTTACAATTTATGATAAATGATTCTTATATCAGTATGCATTATTTTTAAGCTTAAATAGGACTAAGATCATAGAGTCATCAAGGGAGATGGGATTTAATTAGTCTATAAAGGACCTTCCAATAGTAGAAATCCAATCTTTGTAATAGGAGATCCCTTGAAGGAGGTTTAATGTGGTAATAACAAGTTGATTGGTTGGTTATGGAGTACATATGGTTTATTTGATATAGGAGTTAAAAACTCCATTTCATTCCTATGGTGATCAGTGCTCCTATGTAGTGGTTAAGAATAGTTTATCTCTAAATAAGATCAGGGGCTCACCTATATGAGAGTATTTGTGCATGGCCGTGACTAGAGATATTGGTAATCTTTAGAAGCTCTCATAAAAAATCAAATACATTTACAGGGCCATTAATGCACAGACTTGCGATGGAGAATTCTATACTATATGTATGGTAGTTGAAGTTTGGATCAAAGGAATAGTTCAAGACCTGGTTTACTTCAATTTTTTTAGATAGAAATTGTTGCCGCCAGGATCGTCGTGGCCCGTAGCTGCTGGTGGCATCAATGGTCGCCCGTCTGCCTCCTCGGGATGCCTCCTGTGCCTCGGGACCTGCAAGAAACAACGTCAGTGACCCGTACCAGGGATGCGCGGGGGCGCTTCGACGGTTAAGTCAGTGACAATCCAGGGAAACAGATCCTCCTGGTTGAGCCCCTTGGGATGAGCTCCATGCTAGGAGGAGTGAGTGTAGTGTGAATGAAAGTGAGAGCGGGCTAGGAGAGGTAATGGTCGAGGTGGAAGAGTCCTCCTGTGTGGCCCTTCTCCCTTTTTTCTCTCGCCCGTCCCCGTGGTTTTTTTGCTTTGCTTGCTTTTGGTTTACTATGGCTGGGTTTTTACTCTGGCTTGCCTCGGGATCTTCCCGTGTCGTCAGACGTGTGCGATGAGATATCGTGCCGTGGAAGGGACGCCTCTCCTGTTAGATGGCTGGAGAAGCTTCCATGCTCTCTGACATTCCCTCTTCTTGCCCTGTTCTGGGAAGCCTGACAGGACCTCGATCGGTGAGCTGTCATCCTCGAGACTCGCACCCTCTGGCTGGGTCCTTCTCCTGGCGATACGGCAGGTTGGTGGAAAGCATGGCGCCTTGATGTGAGTTTCCTTCCCTTCTGGTGTGAGTGATGGCTATGGGTATTAATTGCGACATGGCAGGCATTGCTGTACGGCCCTCGGGAGGCTTGCCATCGTCCTTGGAGGGGAGGCGCTGCTTCCTTGGTGGTTGGGGCCTCTGCCCGAGCTGGGGACTGAGCTGGAGAGATGGGGCCCAACTCCGAGGGTCTTCGCCTCGAGGTGGCTCAGCTGGGCGGAGGAGGGCTGAGCTCGACTCCGGAGCAACCGAACTCGACTTCGGGCGAGCTCGACCTGACGGAGGTGGGTGGGGCGCAGCCCAGCCCAGGGTACCTGACCTCGGAGGGGCTCCTCGTGGCGAAGGAGACTTGGGCTCGACTCCTGACCACGGGGCTCGATCCTAAGGGCCCACGTTGGGTGGGGACTTACGCTCAGCTCCGTCCTAGGCGTCCCGACCTGACGGGGCCCGACTTGGCGGAGGACGGAGCTCGACTTCGGCAAGCGACCCCGTTGTTCTGGGGGAGCTCAGCCCGGCAAAGGGACCCATGTTGAAAATCCAGCGTGGCGTATAATAGGGACTCCACGTTAATTTGCCCGCTCCACGTCAGTGATCCGGCCATATCAGAAATTATTTACACTAAGTAAGATAAGTCTTGTAAATATACCTTACCTACTGCATAGCATAAATGTCCAAAAATTTATATTTTTTATTTTATTATTTTTAAAATTTTGAGTTTCGAGAAAGAATGTCAGAAAAATCCAAAATTCTCTCTAATAATTAATTTTTAATTTTAATGATTTGATTATTAAAATTTTTAATGATTTGACCATTGAAGTTTTAATTATTTGATTGTTAGACTTTTTAATAATTTAATCTTTGGGTTTTTAATTTTTGACCATTGAGCTTTTTGTTACAAACTTTAATAAGCTAATAAAAATCAAAATGGTCAGATTTGATGGCTATAAAAGGCCCTCTTGGATCCTTGTCTTGTATGCCATGAAAAAGCTATTCTAAGCCATCCAAAAATTATTCCTAGCTTCTTCTAGTTTTCTTGTTTCTACAAAATTCTTTTTGATCTTTTCAATTATAAAGTTTTTGCTTCTCTTGGGTGCTGAAAGAGTCTCCATCAATCTCTTCTACGATCATACTCACAGGCGGAGAAATCCTAGTTGTATCTTAGAGTAGTGTTTTCGATAATTTCCATACAAGGGACAAAAATATATCTTAGGATAATGCCTCGTACATTTCCAGGTTTGATTTTTATTTTTAATGATATCAAGTAAGTATTCTATAATTTTTTTATATTAAAAAAAATCTTGTTAGTTTATTTAATCATATCCATAATTTTAAAATCATGTTCTAACATAGGAATGGTGATGGGCTTTGAAGAGAAAAACTCCGGTGAGCTCCCATCTCAGGAAGAGATTTTCGACGGGGAGATAGGGAAGAGTCTTAAGGGTCCTAAATAGGATAGAAGGAAGGAGTTAGACTCTCTCTTGGCCTCATTTGAGACTCTGATCGGGAGTCCATTTGGAGAAGACAACTCCCGTTCGGAGTCTTCTCGCTCTTTTTCTTTTTGTTTTTTTGATGCTTTAGAAGTTGTGCTGGGCATTTTTTTTCTTTTGGGCTGGGTATTACACATGCACCATGTAAAGGGTAGTAGCATGTACTTCATGTGAACGCATCTTTCGTGTCAAGTTAGGCTGAGCTTAACCTTTGTATCTCTTGAATCTGGATCCTGGATTTAGCTTAATCGAGTCTAACATATGCAGCTGATTGATCAAGTTTTGTTTAAGCCAAAAATCTCTGGGTTAAACCAAATTTTATGCACTAGTTCATGTTGGGTCTCATTGGTTCCAACAAGGTCAAAATAAATTTTGTCAAACCTGTATCTAACCTAATTGGAGGTTTGCCTCTACTTCTTCTCCTACTGTACTCTTTATTTTGCCTTCAAAACAAACACACATATACTTTGCCTTTTAGCTCTAGTCAAAACCTAACCCATTTTTTCAAGCATGCTCCTGAAAGATTACAGAGATGGGCATATATCATCTTCAGAAAAGTATTTCTTCATAATTAGGGAAATATAAGAATTTCAATTTTATAGTGTAACCAAAAGTGCATATGTTCTAGGATGTGCCTAACTTGAGGCCTGGTTTACAAGGGATCCTGGTGGCTCTCAATCCTAGTTGTTTGACAAAGCCATGCTGGAGCATAGTCTATGGAGAAACTCTTATAAACTTGCTCCCACCTAGTTTCCATATGTGTGTCGCATCATACTCTTCGCCATTGTTACTCGCTTATGAAATTTTTCACTAACATCTCGATTTTTATGGATGAAATAATTTATTTCAGGATGCATGGATAGGCCCATACAAAGAAGCAAAAATAAATTTATGAAAGGCTATAATTTTCCACTCTCATGAGCAAAAATAAGGCTTTTGATCTTTGATAACAAACAAAATGTGATTTGATTTGCTCCACCTTCCACCACTATTGCTCCATTCGATCAGGATCATTAGCCTTACCCAAAGATTCTAATGCGATGCCAGTTCTGTCCGCTGCTTCCATCCTTCCAACCTTATCATTTTTCAGCTTTGCTGCTACTTTTATGTTTGTCAGACTAATGGGCTGCTTCATTAAATCACCACCCTGTTTTCTATGTAGCAGTTGTGCAGAATTGATAAATCACGTATAACATAATTATACAATTTTCAAATTCAAAGGACTGCATGAAAGAAGTGTCGTAGCCAAAGCCTTTATATTTAACATATGTTGCTTTATGGATAATATGCTTAGAGATCATCAAATGTTATTAATAAGTAATATACATTGGAAATTATTACAGAGTAATATAAAATCAACCAGGTTCCTCCATATTAGATTTTAGATGAAATATCTTGAATAAATTATCTGATGTATTATCCTGATTACCAGAAATATTGCTAAGCCAAAGCATCGATGGATCCATGGAGAAGTCTCTCTTCAGTCTCCAGGGAGGCGATTTTTAGGTCCATATGGTCATGTTGCAAGAGTATGAGTTATGCCGCAATGCAGATAGCTTGAGCAATTTTTAATTGAGAAATTTTTTTTATACATCACATGCCATGAAGAAAAAATATAACTATATAAATCTTGTTTTTCAATACATATTTAATATATATAATTTTAAAAATTTTGAATAACAAAAATATATATTTTTTTATAAAAAATTATGATATTCCGTGACCGGGTAATAATATCCCATGGTCAAGTTATGAATAATGTGTCGTAACCTTATTCATAGGATGTCATAAGATTGAGTATATTTTTATTATTGAAAAAAATTAAAAATTTTACAATAACGAAAATATCCTCAACTTTATGGTATCTTGTGAACATGATTATGATACTGTTCACAACTTGATTACGGGACGCCAAAAAGGGAGATGCATTTTCATCATTTAAATACGCATTTAATACTTGCAGTTTATCTTTTCATTGAAAATTTTAAATGATGAAAATGATATTCCCTTTATGACATTCCATGGCCAAGTTTGTGAACAAGGTGTCATCATACGGTTAACATGATATTATAAGACTGAGGGCTATTTTCGACATTGAAAAAATTTTAAATATCTTGTAGCCTTTGATATTTTGTGAATAGGATTATGTCATCTTGTTCACAAACTTGATCATGATATGTCATAACCACCGCATGATGTCATAATTTTTCATAAAAGGAAAGATATTTTCATCATTTAAAATTTTCAATGAAAAGAAAAAAATTATAGACATTAAATACATATTGAAAAGTATGACTTACATGATCCAAGTATATTTTTTCTATACAAGTATATTTTTTCTATACCTCAACGGCGTACAAAGAATTGCTCTTTTTAACTCCCCCTTACCGTCCTCTCATGTGGGCTTTCATGTGAAGGACCCAACTAGGTCTATATTTTTCATTGTTTAGGAACGAAATAGATTTGGGCCGGCAAAAGGCTAAGTTGATCTTGATGAAGAAAAAAATACTGGTCCACTTGATAGGCCATATAAATTTTTATTTTTTAATATATATTTAATACTTGCAGCTTTGCTTTTATTTAAATCTTAAAAGATGAAAATGCTTTTTTTTGAAAAAAATTATGATATCTTATAGCTAGATTATAATATTCTGTGATCTTCCAAAAGTCATGCAAAGAAAATGACATTTTTGTTATTAATTTTTTTTAAAAATTAAATAATAAAAATATTCTTTCCCTCTTTATGATTTTTTTGTATTCGGCATAATTTATTTACAAGTTATCATGTTGTGATTACATGATGTCAATTATTTTTAGGGCAGACAATTTTGTTATTCGAAATTTTAAACAAAAAAAATGGAGCTTTATGTATTAAATATATGTTAAAAAATAGGGACTATGTGATCCAATCAAGTCAAGCGATACTCTGTATTTTTCACCAAAAATGGTGCACAGTTAATTTTCCTTGCAACAGGCTTAAAAACTTGGGTCCCATAATATTTGCCTAGAATTGGCAATTAGAAAATTGAAGCTCCAAACTACAATCCAAGATGTCCGCAGGAGCTAAACAAATCAAACCACATATTGCTCGTAGGGCTGAAACTGGACCGGTCCAAAGCCCATTAGACTGGACCAGCTCAATAAATTTCGGGCCGACCCGAAATCGATTCGGACTTCGGACCAAATTTTAAGTATATTAGACTAGACCTCGGACCGTAAAATAGAGTACATTTAATTTTTGAATCAAAGGATGCCCGATTTGATCCGAAAATTTTTAAGATATGATTCGAAATATGATCCAATTTTGGATTGGACGGTCTAATAAATTTTGGACCGGTCCAGTTCCAGTCCTAATTGCTCGTCTTGGAACAAGCCAGCTTTGAAGAGCAAATTCTTTTGGCACAAGATGGACATCAAACATTACTTGATAACAAATTACCAGAGTCGGAATCTTTTTAAATATATTTATCAAAATCATGAAAACTATCGTACATACGACAGCGTGCTCGATATCTCTAAGAACAAATCTACTACTGTCAGTGAACTGTGAGAGTAGGAGGGATGAATCCCATAAATGATATACCCCAAAAAATAGGGTCACTCGTCCACTTATAATTAAAAATAGCACTTTCTTGGAAACCATGAGTAAATGACACATCTCTTGAAGGAGTCGCTGCCTTCTTTATATCTTGTCTAAAACTAGAAAGCATTATTAAAAATATGTTGAACATGTCGTCTCATGCACTACCGCAAACTAAGTTCGAGGCTTTAAACTATCTTAGACAGGATTCAGCATTATGAGCCAACTTCTTAGACATCTTATCATAAATAATATGATTCCCATTGGTCATGCCGATTGGCATCATCCACTTGACACTTGTCCTTGGCTTCTTTTGATGAATTATTGGAACGAGAAGACGGTATTCTGAGCCAACTCATTTATTTCCCGTCAATAAATTTTTTTTTTTACCTTGCAAGGTCATTATATATGGACAAAATCATAAGAATCCAATGCATGAAAGCATGAGGAGAGGCAAACAAAGGCACATTAATATGAAAGCTACTCTGGTTTTTGGGACTAGTGTCACTATTTCTTTGAGGAGTCTCCATCAAAGCTAGGCTCCAAGATATATACATGCATGTATGCATATCTTAAGCTAGAAGCTGGGTGATGATGTTATAAGGCGGGGGATTCAACGCACTTCACATTGCTTTCAAGCTTTTGTTAGGTGACTTGTTCCACATCTTCTAATGGTAAATTAAAAAACTAACTCATAGAATGAATATAAAAATTGGATGCGATGATATCAGCTTTGATGCATCGGACCCGTCAAAAACAGTGGATATAAAAATCCCCGATGTTTGAATAGAGAGCTATAACGTAGGATTCAGAAGACATGACCCTGTCACATGATGCAGTGAAGCACTCAACCCCCCTTATCATGCTTATTGTACCAACAAAGGAAGAAAGAAAGAAAGGGGCTTTTTTTTTTTTAGATAATATTTTTTAAATTTTTATTTATCTAAATAATGCTGGCGGTAAAATATTTATCCGATTTAGATATACGGGTGCTCCAAAATAAAAATAAAAAAAATAAAAAAATAAAATCACGTTTAATCCCGATTTCAAAATAAATAAATAAATAAATAAAAATTTACTTGAAATCGCAAGTCCAATCTACGATTCTTTCTATTTTTTTTATTTTAAATTTTAATAAAAAATAAAAAATTAAAAAAATTAAAAATAATTAAAAATAATTAAAAATAAAAAATAATAATATGATACAATAATAATTTTTTAAATTATTATAACATACGATTTCACGTCCGGTCATCGATCCGGCCACCGGTCTGATAGCCAGTCCAATTCCGGCCATCAATCCGACAGCCAGTTCGGTACTAGATCGATGCCAGTCCGATCGTCGGTCTAGCTGTCAGTTCGGTTACTGGTCTGACAGTCGGTCACCGGTCTGACGGTCGATCTGGATGCCAGGATCGGGCCACCGGTCCGACCACTAGTCCGGCGGCCAATCCGGATCCGGCCGCCGGTCCTGCCACCCATACGGTCATCGGTCTAGTCGCTAGGGTTCGGCCATCGATTTGACTAGATCGGTGGCCGGCGGTCAGACCGATGGCCGGATCGGTTGTCGGACCCTGGCGACTAGATCGGTGACCATATGGGTGGCAGGACCAACGGTCGGACCGGTGGAGGACCGACGGCTGGATCCTGGCGACCACCGATCCTGTTGTCGGATCCTGGCAACCAGATCGACCGTCAGACCGGTAACCGACTGTCAGACCAGTGGCCGAACTGGCAGCTAGACCGGCGATCGGACTGGCACCGACCTAGCAGCCGAACTGGCTATCGTATCGGTGGCCGGAGCCGGACTGGCTATCAGACCGGTGGCTGGATCGGTGACGGATTGCGAAATCGCAGGTTATAATAATTTTAAAAAATTATTATAGTATCATATTATTATTATTTTTAAATCTTTTTTCTAATTTTTTATTAATTTTTTATTTTTTATTTTATTTTTATTAAAATTTAAAATAAAAAATGGATGAGAATTACAGGTTGAACCTGCTTTTTCTTGAAATCGCAGGTTGGACCTGCATTTTCTTGAAATCGCAGGTTGGACCTGCGTTTTCTTGAAATCGCAGGTTGGACCTGCGTTTTCTTGAAATCGCAGGTTGGACCTGCGTTTTCTTGAAATCGCAGGTTGGACCTACGTTTTCTTGAAATCGCAGATTGTAAATTTATATATTTTTTTAATTTTTTTTTTGAACCCAAGATTTTACTTTTTTTTTTATTTTGGGACATCCGTATACCTAAATCACTAAATATTTTACCACCGGCGTTACTTAGATAAATAAAAATTTAAAAAGCATTATTTTTAAAAAAAACCAAAAAAAAAAAGGCCTCTTATACTTTATTTTTCCATTCCTTACGGTCTGCGTACATCCTTCAACCGGGATAAGATGGATCGTATCTCATAATTCAGGCTCTGTTTGGTTGCGAAATACAGGGTCGAATAAGGGGAATAATCCTCTTATTCTCCCAAACAGCTCCAGATTCAAGGGAGAATAAGGAGGATTACTTATTCCGATCAATATTTGTTATTCCCGAATTCTAATTTCATCTTAGCCTATGTCTCTAAGAAGAACCATCTGGCATACTCATGCTATTGCTAAACGCGTGCCAGATAAAATATGTATCGCTTCTTGATAGAAAAATATGTATTGTACTTCTAATTTCATCTCAGCCTATGTCGCTAAGAAGAACCATCTGGCATACTCATGCTATTGCTAAACGCGTGCCAGATAAAATATGTATCGCTTCTTGATGATACAGGATGTTTCAGTTGTTAAGTTATATGTATCGCTTATTGTGTTATGGTTTATAATGATATGCAGGTGTGCTTCTATAATGTTCAAGTGACTATGTGTCATTCAAGTTCCTCGTTTCACCGGAATAATAAATTCCTGCTATTCTCCCTCGATTTTGGTGCTGTTTGGCAGAATAAGGTATATATTATTTATGTGGCAATGATGATATGCAGCCTATTGATTGAGCATTGCTTGGAAGCAGAAGTGGAAAGGCGACATTTGTTGTTTTCCTCTTGTTGCCGTGGTGCTCAAGTGAGATTACATTCGCTGTCCTGAGCCATTTTTCTAAAATATATATTTCTACTATTTTACATTTTGGCAGATGTTGTTTTCCTACTTTTTCTAACACAGCTTTTTCTAAAATATATGTTTATTTTACGTTATGGCGATGATGATGGGCTGCCTGTTGATTGAGCATTGCTGGGAGGCAGGAGTGGAACTTCACATTGGTTGTTTTTCTCTTGTAGCCGTGATGCTCAAGTGAATACTTTCGCTTCCCTGAGCCAAAATTTGTAACTATATATTGTAACAACTACTTAAGGCAGCTGCAAAGTGCTTTGTTATACTGTTGACAGCCCTTATTGTTTCAGTATGTTGACCATCGTATGTTCCAGGATGGTTTGGGATGTTTGACATGTTAGTGCACTGTATGGATTCTTCATACAATGATTTATGATGATGTTCTTGATGTTTCATAATGTGTTTCAGTTATTAGTGCATTGTATCGCTTATTTGATGCGGGACAGGGATTGGACTGGATCGCTGGCGAGCATGAAAGTCACCAGAGATTAGGATTTGCAAAGAAGGAGGAAAGAAGAGGGTGCAGAGTTAAGAAAAAATACTGGGGTTCACAGATTCCCCAAGAAGAACAAGCACATAGCAAATGGGCTCACACAGATGCCCTAGAAGAACAAGCACATAGCAAAGGGGCTCACATAGATGCCATGGGCTCACACAGATGCCCAAAATCAGGGATCACACAGAAACCCTGGGAAGATGGAGAAGGGATCATACAGATACCCTAGGATCACACAGATCCTTCACACAGAACAATAGAAATTTTATTCATCCATCCTCCTCATTACAAAAGGCTGAGGGTGGTATTTATAGATTTTCCAACCCTCATTTGAATTTGAATACAAGATAAAAAGATAAGAACGAATCAAATTCAAATATAAGATAGGATAAAATAAGCCTATCCATATATCAATCATAACCAACCAAATCCTAATTCAAATTTTCAACAAATGATAAATCCTAAATAAATTTATTCCAAAAATGCTTCAAGATCTGTGCCACTCCAAGAATTATGCTTGCTCCAAGATCCGTGCTTGAGATGTCCCCATCATTCTCCTATGGTGGGGAAAAAAAAACTTGACTCTGTCGAGTTTGGGTCAGGCTCCAGCTTCAGCTTGACTTCAGCTCTGGGAACTCCAAACTTTTAGCTTGACATAACCATGATTTTTTTTTTTAATCAACTTTGCTTTGAAAATGGTGCAGCTTTGAGATCGGTGTGCTTTGAAATATGTGCTGCTTTAAAGAGCATGCAGTTCTGAAATCTGTGTTGAGTTGAAGTCGGTAAGAGGGAGGCCCGGAGATGCTTTCACGTTCGTGCAAAGCATCTCCTGGTGCTTTGACAGCCGTGCAGAACGGGGGGCTCGCGGGGAGGTCGGCGTTGGCGTGGGGCGGAAGGGATCCGACAGGGCGACGACGGCCATGGTAGTAGGGAGGAGCGGGCGGACGTCGGTGTGTCGTCACGGGCGGAGACGGGCAACGGGAGGGAGTTCCGGCGGCTTAGCGATCTCGGTTGACGGCAGCAGGGAGGAGAAACGGACGGCCGGTGGTTCCGAACGGAGGAGAGGAGGCCGACGGTGGATCGGGTCACAAGCGGAAGAGAGCAGGTGGTTTGCTGGAATGGATCGGGTGGATCTGGGAGATATGTGCGATGGTCGGGCGGCAGAGATAATGGACGACGTGCTCCTCGTCGGTGGGGTGGAATCGGAAACCCGGCAACAGGTTGAGCTCAGCCTCGGCAGGGAGAGGAGGGCATGGTTCCCTCGGCTCGTTCTCTCTAGCAGGTGTCGGCGGGGGATGTTGGGGTTCGGAGGTGGAAGGTCTGGCAGGGAGGATGGTGCTTGCGGCGTCGATTGAAGGATCTAGTGGGAGGCGGCGATGCTGTCGATCTCCGGCTGTGCATTGGGCGGACTCAGCTCGGGGCGGGGAAGGCGGCAACAGAGCGGACGAAAGAGGAGGTGCGATTCGGTGAAGACTTGGAACGAGGCAGAGAGGAGGGGTTCGGCCTGGGTGGAGGCTGATGGAGGCGATGGTGGCAGTGGGCGATTGATCACAGGGGAGGGATGACCCGCTTCCAGTTGGCCCAGTCATGGGCGTGGGGGCTGTCGGCAGTTCTTGGAGAGCTTGGCATAGACAAAGCAGAAAATAGGGGTGAGGGCTGGAAGGGAGGAATGGTGGTGGGTGACTGGCTGGGGGGAGGGTGGTCCGATGTCGATGTTGGGGAAGGATCCGTGGACGATATTTGACACAGGGAAGAAAGAGAACAGTGGGCCGGTGATGAAACAAAAAAATCCTAATCCTTTAGCTCTGATACCATTTGATGCGGGACAGGGATTGGACTGGATCGCTGGCGAGCATGAAAGTCACCAGAGATTAGGATTTGCAAAGAAGGAGGAAAGAAGAGGGTGCAGGGTTAAGAAAAAATACTGGGGTTCACATAGATTCCCCAAGAAGAACAAAGCACATAGTAAAGGGGCTCACACAGATCCCTAGAAAGAACAATCACATAGCAAAGGGGCTCACATAGATGCCCTGGGCTCACACAGATGCCCAAAATCAGGGATCACACAGAAACCCTGGGAAGATGGAGAAGGGATCATACAGATACCCTAGGATCACACAGATCCTTCACACAGAACAATAAATTTTATTCATCCATCTCTTCATTACAAAAGGCTGAGGGTGGTATTTATAGATTTTCCAACCCTCATTTGAATTTGAATACAAGATAAAAAGATAAGAACGAATCAAATTCAAATATAAGATAGGATAAGATAAGCCTATCCATATATCAATCCTAACCAACCAAATCCTAATTCAAATTTTAAACAAAAGATAAATCCTAAATAAATTTATTCCAAAAATGCTTCAAGATCTGTGCCACTCCAAGAATTATGCTTGCTCCAAGATCCGTGCTTGAGATGTCCCCATCATTGGTATTATGGTTTACGATGATATTCTTCATGTTGCAGGATGTTTCAATTGTTAGTGCATTGTATGGCTTCTTGTTATTACGGTTTATGATGATGTTCTTGATATTCCAGGATGTTTCAGTTGTTAGTGCATTATATCGCTTGTTGGTATTATGGTTTACGATGATGTTCTTCATGTTACAAGATGTTTCAATTGTTAGTGCATTTTATGGCATCCTGTTATTACGGTTTATGATGATATTCTTTATGTTCCAGAATGTTTCAGTTGTTAAGTTATATGTATCGCTTGTTGGTGTTATGGTTTATGATGATAGGCATGTGTGCTTCTATAATGTTCAAGTGACTACGTGTCATTCAAGTTCTTTGTTTCCAGGTATATATTATTTGTGTAGCAATGATGATAGGCAGCCTATTGATTGAGCATTGCTTGGAAGCAGGAGTGGAAAGGCGACATTTGTTGTTTTCCTCTTGTTGCCGTGGTATTCAAGTGAGATTACATTCGATGTCTGAGCCATTTTTTAAAAATATATGTTTGTACTATTTTATATTTTGGCAGATGTTGTGTGCTATGCTTATATTCTTGGCGGACCTTAATGGCCCTTCACCAAGATTGTTATGTTGCCATGTCAAAATTCAGGTTCCTTTTATCGATTGTCATAATGAAATTTATTGCACATGTTTGGTATTTCATATATATGAATTCAAATAGTTTATGTGAATTGTATATTTTGCAATATTGACAAGTATTTATCATTAAAGGTAATTGTTTATCTTTTGTTATAGGGGATATAATATTTCAAAATGTCCGTAGAGCAGTTTGCATAACAATAGTTTATTATTGGTTGGAGCTGATGATGAAGGATTGAAGTGCAGCGCGTGACTATTTAGTAGATATAAAAAATATTTTAAATAGGATAATGAATGGTCACTGGATCATAATAATAAATTAAATAATATTTGTTGTTGTAGCGATATTAATTTAATATGTTGTAAATAATCAATTAATTTGTATAACATCATTTTAATACATCATAATTTGAATTTAATATTAATAAATTTATTTTTAATTTTATATTTACATACAACAATTAATAAATTATTTGGTATAACATATTTTTAATACATCATATTAATATAATTATATATTTACTTAAATATAAATTTAAAAAAGAATTTTATAACTCATTTTATTTATATATAACTAGGGGTATTTTTGGGATTTCAGAAAATTTCTTCTCCATTCTTGATGGAATACAGACTTATTCTCATATCATCCAAACACCGCATTAATTGCACTGGAATAAGATGGAATACCAGATTTTCATCCAAATACAAATCGAGAGTAACAACGAGAATAAACTATTCTTGGAGAATACCTACTCCTATTCTCAGAATACCTGTTCACCAACTAAATACTTCCTTAATGTAGTGGGCTCCGTGGATCTTTTACTAGTAAGAAGCCCATGAAAATAACGGTTATAAATAAAATTATTGTAGAAAAGTGCCACATGAAAAATATTATTAATTAAAGCTG
This sequence comes from Areca catechu, assembly GCA_021397845.1. Classification (NCBI taxonomy): domain Eukaryota; kingdom Viridiplantae; phylum Streptophyta; class Magnoliopsida; order Arecales; family Arecaceae; genus Areca; species Areca catechu. The sequence continues at coordinate 179,506,428 of CM038042.1, forward strand.
TTTCACCATCCATGAATCATTCAAAAAAAATTAATATATTATTTAAAAATATTTTTTTCATTGAGACTAGCATAGTTATCTGTTAATAATTAAAGTGAATTATTTTGCGTTCAAAATTTTTAATCAAATATTTTTTTTCATTGAGACTAGCATAGTTATCTCTTAATAATTAAAGTGAATTATTTTGCGTTCAAATTTTTAATCAAATTTGAATAATAATAATTTTAATAATAAATAATATATTATTTTTTTTGTTAAATGGTACAAAATGTGATAAATAGAACGATTCTTTTCTATATATATATATATATATATATATATATATTTTCAATAACTTTTCGTCGCATGGACTTTGTCCCAGCCGTCTGCTTCGTCGTGATCAAACAGTGCTACGGTGGATACTCCTCGCAAGGAACAGTCACCATCACACCCATCCATTCCGCGCAATCGGACTCGATCTTGTAGGACCGCTTCATCTGGACCCTTCCCCCCCCCCCCCCCGCGGCTAACTATTCATCATACAGCTGCCAGGAAAACCCCTATCCTTCCCCAATTTCAATCACAACCATCCAATATTTACTTTCCTATGAAATCACGGCCATTATAGCCTCCCACCAAGGACTAAACCCAAGACTCTAAATCCAAGACGAGTCAACTGCCATAACCCCAACATCCAAATTCAGAACCAAAGGTTTTTACCACCTAAACCCCTGGCCCTGGTTGGTCACCTGCTGAAGCCTACTTTACTCAGCAAATTATGCGTTTGCCATCACAACCGACGAAGACCCACGTGGCAGCTTAAGAAACCACTAACATGTCCGAAGTTTTCTTGCGCGCGTGTGCGGAAACCCGCCCCCTCCCTGACACAAAATTAAAAGCCGGGAAGGGAACGGCTCTTGCTTTCGTCTCCCTTCCTCTTCCTTTCCCTCCCGTCCGAAAGGAAGAGAAGAAGAAGAAAGGAAAGGTACCACCGCCGCAAGCGAAGACGACGGGATGGAGAGGAGCGTCCCGGTGGAGGAGCTGACGTCCGGTGCGAGCGGCCGCATAATCCCAGTGTTCAGCAACATTCGCCGGTCGGTGCCGTCGCCGAGGTCGGTTCTCCGGATATTTGTCTTCTTCCACGCGATCTTTCTATGGTTTCTTCTCGTTCTCCGCCGGAGCGGGCGGAGTCCGGTCTGCTCCAAGGCGGTGGCGGCGCCGGCATCCTCCACGCTCTCGTCGCCGCGGCGGAGTGGGGGAGGAAGGGGGCCGAAGAAGGGCTGGAGGGTGGCGAAGGTGGAGGAGGAGGACGTGCGCAGGCGGCGGGCGCTGGCGGAGGAGCTGCCGATGGTCCATCCGTCGGATGACGGGGACGGTGGCTGTAGGTGTGGGACGTTCGTGCTTCTGGGTTCCAGGAGGAACTTCCTCTTCTGCCGCTCGTGGGTTCCATCGGGCGGACATATGAGGTGAGTTCATCTATCCACTGCTTGCCATTTCTTTTGATCTCTATGGGTTTTGGTTATCTTTTAGTTGGGGTTTGTTCCAATGGGCAACAAATCGATATAAAGTCTGTTTTAGTCTCATTTTTGGATTTCTAGGGATTTCTGTTGATAGATTCGTTTTTTTATCGGAAACTTTAAGTTTTGTTGGGTCTCTTGATCGTAAATCAATAACAATGATAACCTTTTTATTTTTATTTTTTTTTGTGTGTGTGGGCCGGGGGGGGGGGGGGGGGCGCGGCCGGGGAATATAATGTGGAATACTTAATTGGAAAAGTTCTGTTTTTGGCTTCAAGAAAAGAAGGTCTGCTTCGTCTGGCAAACAATTGGACTGTTTTGGGACATCATACCTCGTACAAAGCCCAAAATCAGGGAGTTTCTCAGCTCTGAACCATCATTTCAAGCTTGTCTTTCGACATCCTGAATTATATGCGTTGCCGCCTATACCACCATGGCCTGCAGTTCTAGCATAGCGCCGGACATCAGCCTCCTCAATCGAAATTCAGCATGCGTACCCGGACCTGCAAAAGAAAAGAGATCCGGGCCGAGATCCCAGCGGGGGCATTTCGACGATCAAGTTAGTGAAGATCTAGAAAAACAGATCTTTCTCTATGGAATCCCGTGCATTCTCCATGTACGAAAAAGTTTTTATGGAAAGAGTAGAGTGGGGTTGTAGCGGAGAAGGAGGGCTTGAGCAATGATGGCTGTGTCCGTTGAGACTCTCTCGACGAGTTCTCCGGTAGCCTCAGAGCGCTCTAGCTTGCTTACTTCCTCTCTGCCTACTTTTTCTTACCTCGTTTGAAGGCTCTTAAGATATCCTTTGTAAACCATGGATCCTTTCTGTTATCCACCTTGGGTTCTTTCCCTTCTGGGGGTGTTCGAAGGTCAAAGACCGGCAGCACCCCGTGGATTGTGCCCCGGCACCCCCTCCCTTCATGGTAGAGAGTTATGTCGTGGATTCTGACTTCCTGGTGGGTTGCCATGCTTGAAAAAATTTGGCAGAGCCTCGATCCGGGAATAGTCGCTTTCGGGTTTGAATCTCCTAGTACGGTTTTCTTCTTTCAGGTGGTGCGAACGGTCGGCTGGGAGATGCAGTGCCTCGATTGGAGTACTCTTTCCTAACCGGTGTAAACAACAATGGAAGAGATCCTGGTGTTCTAGGGAGGCGCATCTGTAGGTTGGCGCGCTTCCCTTTCGTAGGTCTTGAGCGGCGTGCCGCCGTCCAATGAATGTAGTGGCATTTCTTTCTCTCTGCCTCAGAGGCTTTTGAGACGTGGTCAACCTTGGCCAGCGGGACAGCTTCGAGCCGGTAGACCTTTCCACCGAAAGGCACTCGGCTCGAGGAGAGACGTGGCAACATCTACCAGCACAGTCGCCACTTGGATCCAAAGGGGACTCCACGTCAGCATCCCACCGCATCATTTGCCCCCCCCCACTCCCAAGTCTCGACAAAACGTGGCATTCAGGGTGAAGGGAGTAAATGTGGAGCTGACGTAGAAAGGCGAAAATCTGGTGCCATTAATGTTACGATCGCCGCCTCTTCGCGAATCGGGCCTTGAGGCCAATGCGGGGATGCCATATCAGTAAGTCCGAGGAAGCATAATGACCGATGCAGGACTCGAGGCGGTTTTCAATATATCGAGGCATCATCTTCGATTGATTTCGACACGCGGCGCCCATCCAGTGGAGGAAATACCAAAAGGATGCGCAGTTGTTGTCTGGCCATTTTGAAAATGGAGGAAACTTTTCTCAAATCATCTCTGTCGAATTCTTCGCGCTCGTCGACGGACCAGTCTCTTCCTCCCCCCGGTTGCCCTTTACCTTCAAGGCAACCAGTTTAATCTCCCTTTGTCTTCTCCTTCTCCTTCTCCGGTAGGTCGAGTCCTCCTTTAGAACCCTTCCAGAATCCAGCTTTCCTGTTCTTCCTCCTTTGTCCTGTCTTTGATGGCTCCCTCGGGTCGGAACCGTCGCCTCAGCAACCTCGATGAGTTAGGGCCCTCTCAGTCGAGGACTCCGTCTTCTGATGAGGAGGAGGTTCCTCTCTGCATCCGTAGGGTCCTCGTCTGACCGGCATAGTTATAGGAGAACCTAGGGCTCCCCTTCCCGTTTCTCCTGCTCCTGCGGTCCCTTCTAGACCTTCCTATTCGACCGGGCCCTCTGGTATCGCGTCGACGATGACCGGAGGGAGAGGACCTCTCTATGATCCGGGACACTTATGGGATCTCGGATTCCATCCGGCTCTCGATCCTGGGACCAGGGGAACGGGTCACCTCCAGTGGCCCGGGATGGATAGCTCTCTATAAGGAATTCTTCGTTGGAGGTCTTCGCTTGTCTTTTTACCCTTTCTTTCTTTCTGTGCTCAGTCACCATCGTCTTGTCCTTGCTCAGTTGGCCCTGAATACAGTTAGGGCCATTAATTGCTTCATTGTCTTCTGCCACTTCCATAGGATCGTTGCTCGTTTTTCCTTGTTCAGGGCTTTTTTCATCTTGAAACGTCACCCGACCGAGGATGCATGGTGATTTGTTTCTCCTCGTCTGAAGGGCATTAAATTCGAACTTCCCTCTTTCATCAAAGGATGGAAGAGCAAATATTTCTTTGCTTCCATCGAAGGAGTTGACTGGATCAGGAGTGATCCGAACCGGACTCCGAATTGAAACTCCCAAGTCGAGGCTGCTGATCGAGAAGTATACGACCAGCTCATTTCCGACTAGATCCCCTTCCTTGAGGTTCTGCTGTCAGAGCATAACTTATTCGAAGCTGGGGTCAGCCTAATCCGGGAGTTGGGTGAGTTCGGAACAATGCTTATTCTTCTTCTGTAAGCCTTCTTAGGTCCGAGGTTGACCTTTGTTTCATTTTTCCTGCAGGCATGAAGTTCTCTGTGAAGCAGCTCCTGGAGTCCACTCAGAAGAGGAGCGCGTCGACAGGGCCTAGGGAGACCCCATCGAAGAGGGCCCAGACTGAGCCCAGCCAAAGGCCTAGGCCCGCTGCAGCCTCCAGCCCAGAGGGGAGGGCGGCCGAACCGGCCCTCGATTCATCAAGGCAGCGGATTCAGCTCCCTGCCTAGGAATTTGGCATGAGTGCGCAGACCCGGCCCGCCGCTGCCATGCGGTCCGGCCTTCAGAAGTTATCGAGGTGGACTCGGGGAGAGAGGAGGGGAGGGAGCGACCATCGATGGCACCGTCGACCACGGCGGCGAGCTCCATCCGAACGACTGAGACACTCTCAGTGACCCCTCTCGCGGGCGCAGCGGCAGTCCCAGCCCTGTTGAGGACCATCATCTGAAGAGCGTCAATCGAAGTGATGCCGAACTCCACGGTCACCCAGGATCGGGTGATGGCCGAGCGCATGATGGACTTCGCTGTCCAGTCATGCGACCAGCGCGAAAGGGGAGGCAGGCCGCTGTCAGATGCCATTCTTGGCATTTTTCTCCACCTCTTCATGGTAAGTCCTCTCTTTTTCTTCTTTCTCTGTTTTTTTTTGAATTGCCATGACTGACGTTTTCATTGGTGCAGGTCGGGACGGGCCTCCTCCTCACTCGCGACTACTGCGCCTAGTAGGCAAAGAGAGAGGACATGAAAGAGCAGGAGCTCGCGGCGCTGGCGACCGAGGCCAAAGAAAAGACTGAGAGGGCCCAGGCTGCGGAAGAGAGAAACAGGGCCCTTCAAGTTGAGGTGGCTGACGTCGAGAGGCGGGTCAGGGATCTCGAAGCGTCCTTGGCCCGAGAGAGATCGGGCCAATCGTCGGGCGGAGGAGCTCAAAGCCGAGGCGGCCCGAGCAGAGGAGCGGTCTTAGACCCTCTGAACTCAACTGGAGGCGGCGCAGTAACGGGCGTTGGCAACTAAGGAGAAGGCTGCTGGGGCGGTAACTTTGATGGAAGCCGCCAAGGAGGCCGTCGAGGCGGTGCCCAAGTTCAGGGCCTCAGCGGAGTACGCCAATGAGGTCCGGGAGGCGGCCACGGACTCCTTCATCAAGGGGTACAGGGTTTGCCAGTCTCGGGTGGTCCAGCTCTTCCCGGAACTGAAGCTGGACAAGGTTGCTCTTCCAGGAGTTCCAGGTGGAGGTTTCGGAGGAGGCAGCGGCTCTTGTCGAAGCGGAGGAGGCGGGGCCTGCAACCGACGTGGAAGCAGTCCCTTTGGCGGAGGTTCGGGAGGATGCCGGCGTGCCTCGCCGTTGTCCCGTGAAGGAGCCGACAGAGCAGTAGCCTCCTAGTCTAAGGACTTTATTTAGTTTACTTTTCTGCTCTTTGTACTTAGGAACTCACTTCCCCTCTTGTTTTGGGACCGCCCGGCCTGTCGGGGGTCCTTTAATGATGTAATTGTTCAATCTGACTTCAATGAAATTTCATTTCCTTCCATCGAATCTCCGTACTTTTGGTTGTCTCAGTTCCCTTTGGCAATTGGTCACGCATATATTTCTGCTGTACTGCCCCACCCTGAGGCATCCGGCTCCCATCCTTCTCGGTAGGGTTCCGGGCACAGTAGGCAGCCAGGGAGAGAATTCAGGAACTTCACAAGTTACTCCATTGTGTCGGAATCCTTGTGACAGGACTCCATGCATCTTCTCGGAGCTGGTTGCTTATCTTAGAGACTTTTTGGCTAAGTCGAAAGCTAGTGGATGGCTTGAAGGGGCCTGAGAGACCATCCCCGGGTGCCCGGGATACCACCAAGCTAGAGAGTTTAGCTTGAGAAGTCTTGAAGACGTCCTCGCCGGTTCGGGGTTCGGCAGGCGAGGTGCGGAGCTTCTGTAATAAGTCGGCTCGCCGTCTTCGAACCGGGAATTCAACGAATTAAGTGCGGGGCTTCTGGAGTTTCCTGGCTTTGAGGTGCGGGGCTTCTGGAGTTTCCCGGCTTCGGTCGCTAGACCCGAGGTTGGGCAGTAATATTCCTGCAAGGCAAAGATGATTTTGCACCGAAAGAAATTCTTTTGTTAATGAGAGGAAGTCTTACATCATTGGTAATACATCCTTAAATTGTTAGTGTTCTAAGTTCATGGGAATCGGGTGCCATCAAGCTCAGCGAGGTAGTAGGCTCCATGGGGAAGGGCTTCGACTACTCTGTAGGGGCCTTTCCAGTTCGATGAGAGCTTGCCGCATTCCCGAGGCTGGGAGGCTTCGGCCCGTCACAGTACCAGATCGCCCGGGTGGAAGGTCATTGGCTTTACCCGAGAGTTGTAGTACCGGGCCACCCGCTGTCGGTAGGCCGCCATCCAGAGTCGATCTTTGTTCCTCGTTTCTTCAAGAAGATCCAAGTTGAGTAGAAGGCGAGCTGGGTTCTCAGTTTTATCATATTGCTCTACCCGCAACATGGGCAGACCCAGCTCCACCGGGATCACTGTTTCGGCGCCGTAGACAAGGTTGAAGGGCGTCTCGTCCATGGCCGTTCGGGATGTTGTGTGGTAGGTCCAGAGAACACTAGGGAGTTCTTCGGCTCACCTGCCTTTGGCCTGATCTAGCCTGGCTCGGAGCTCCTGGAGGATGGTCCGGTTGGTCACCTCGACCTCTCCGTTGATCTGAGGGTGGGCTACCGAAGTGAAGCGATGAAGAATATTAAGGCCGGCGCAGAACTCTTCGAACTCCTGATTATCGAATTGTCGTCCGTTGTCAGTGATGATAGTATGAGGAAGCCCGAAGAGACAGATGATCGACTTCCAGAAGAACTGGATGACTTTGGCTTCGATGATCCGTGCTAGCGGTTCGGCCTCGACCCACTTGATGAAGTAGTCGATGGCTACTATCAAGAATCTATGTTGCTCGAATGCTGGAGGAAAAGGACCAAGGATGTCCATCCCCCACTGAGCAAACAGCCAAGGGGCGGAGAGCTGGGAGAGTGGCACGGTCAGTTGACGCTCTATGCAGGCGTGGCGCTGGCAGTGATCACATTTCTTCACGAAGTTGGCTGCGTCTTCCCTTAGTCTCCTAGTAGTATCCATAGCGAAGGGCTTTGTATGCTAACGTCCTGCCTCCTACATGATTCCCGCAGAGGCCTTCGCGTATCTCTTGGAGTACAAAGGCCACCTTTGACGGTCTTAAGTACTTCAAAAGTGGATAAGAGTAGGACCTGCGATAGAGTTGCTCGTCCATCAGCACAAAGCACAGCCTTCTTCTTGATAAGGCCGGCCTCTGCGCGATCTTCGGGCAGGGTACCGTCGGTGATGTATCTGATGTATCGGTCCATCCAGCTGGGTTCCGGGATGACTTGTTGGACTTTCTTGGATGCCTCGTAACTTAGAGACTGGAGGTACTCGACGTAGGCGCGCCCCAGCGATGAGTCCGGCAGGGTTGCGAGCCTGGAGAGGGCATCGATGCGAGCATTCTCTCCACGAGGAATGTGGGAGATGCTGAAGCACCGGAAGCCCGCCATGTTCGAGCGCACTTGCTCTAAGTACTTTGACATTTGAGGATCTCGGGTCTCGAATTCTCCTGAGACTTGTCCAGCCACCAGTTGAGAGTCGGTGAAGACTTCAGGTTGGGCACACCCAGTTCACGGGAGACTCTCAGTCCCGCGAGGAGTGCCTCATACTCCGCCTGATTGTTGATGGCTGCGAACTGGAAGTGGAGTGCGCACTCGGCTACGGCCCCGTCGCCATTGGCGAAAATGAGGCCTGCTCCGCTCCCTCCCGAGTTGGATGCACTGTCCACGTGGAGGACCCAGACCTCCTCCTCGGCCTCGGGCTCCATTTGGTGCTCCTGGGGGGTTTCCTCCAGCTCTTCATCCATGCCTGCACACTCGACCAGGAAATCGGCCAATACCTGTGCCTTCTGGGATGACCTCGGTCGGTAGGCGATGTCAAACTCGCTGAGCTTTAGCGCCCACTTGGCCAGACGCTCGGACGTATCAGGGCGACTGAGTATGGCCCTTAACGGTTGGTCCGTTAAGTCCGCGATCGGGTGCGCTTGGAAATATGGCATGAGGCGTTGAGCAGACATTATGAGTGCAAAAACTAGTTTCTCGAAGCTGGTATACCTGACCTCTGCATCTTGGAGGAACTTGCTAGCATAGTACACTGGTCTCTGAACTTCGTCTGCATCTGTGCAGATAAGGACCGAACTGACGGCCCCTGGGGTAACCGCCAGGTATAGGAGTTCCTCTTCGTCCTCCGGCCAGAGAGTAGCGACGGTGATGCCAGGAACTTTTTTAGCTCTTCGAAGGCTTCCCGACACTCCTTTGTCCAGGTGAGTCATGCACCTTGCGCAGCGCCTTGAAAAAAGGTAGGTAGCGATCAGCAGATCGTGAGATGAACCGACTTAAGGCTGCGATCCGGCCCATGAGGTGCTGAACTTGCTTCTTCGAGGTGGGATGCTCCATATCAACAATCGCTTGGACCTTTTCAGGATTGGCTTTGATCCCCCTCTGGGTGACCATGAAGTTCAGGAACTTTCCAGCTGCCACGTCGAAGGTGCACTTCGCCGGGTTTAGCTTTATCTGATGTAGGCGAAGGTTTTGGAAGGCCTCCGCCAAGTCCGCAATATGGTCCGACTTCGGTTTGCTCATGACGAGCATGTCGTCCACGTAAACTTGCATGTTGCGGCCGATCTGGTCTTTGAAGACTTTGTTGACCAGCTGTTGGTATGTGGCACCAGCGTTCTTCAGGTTGAATGGCACATCTGGTAGCAATACGTCTCCCGGTTTGTGATGAAGGCAGTGTGCTCATCCTTTGGGTGCATCCGGATTTGGTTGTACCCGGAGAATGCATCCATAAAGGAGAGCAAGCGGTGCCTCGAGGTGGCGTCGACTAGTTGGTCGATCTTCGGAATAAGGAAGCTGTCTTTTGGACAAACACGGTTGAGGTCGGTGTAATCTACACAGATCCTCCATTTTCCATTACTTTTCTTGACCATGACTATGTTTGCCAGCCAGCTAGGATACTGCACTTCGCGAACGAACCTGGCTGCGAGGAGCTTCTCCACCTCCTCGTTGACTGCCCGCTGCCTCTCCGGGGCAAAGAACCTCTTTTTCTGTCGGACCGTGCGGCACTTTGGGTCGATATTCAACCTGTGAGTAATGATGTCGGAGGGAATCCCTGGCGTGTCTGTCGCAGTTCAGACGAACACGTCCGCATTTGCTCGGAGAAAATTTAACAGGCGAGCCCGCTTTTCTTGTAGCTGGGCCCCGATCTGTACCGTCTTCGACGGGTCTGCGTCGAGGGGATATGTCAACAGACACTCAACTGGGCCGCCCCTGGGGTCCTGCGCCCTTTGGTCGAGGTCGTCGATGCTGGGATCTTCGGCACTTCTGGCCCCTAGGATAGCTTGCAAACAGTGTTGGATTGGCTGGGGTGCCTCCCTCATCTCCCCTACGCCATAAGGAGTAGGAAATTGCACCAGCAGCCACTTTGTGGAGATGACCACATCGAGCAAATTGAGCCCGATACGGCCAAGGATCACATTGTAGGCCGAAGGGAGCCTAACAATCGTGAAGGTCACCATGATAGTGCTCTGCCGAGGTGGTGATCCGACAGTAACAAGGAGAGCGATCTCTCCTTCAGCCTTCACAGAGTCTCCAGTAAAATCGACAAGGGGGGTGTGCACTGGCTTTAGTCGAGTAGACGATAAATTCATCTTGGAGAAGGCATCGTAAAAAAGGACATCAGTCGAACTTCTACTATCGACCATAATCCGCTTTACAGGATGCCTGGCAATTGTCATCTCGACAACCACGGCATCATTATTTACATTTTTACTCCCAGTTCCCTCCTCCCTCTTAAAGGGGAGTACATTCTCTGACCTCTCCCCCTCCCGGGCTCTCTTCGAAGCGCGCTATATTCCCCAGCATATCATACCCATAGGCTTCTCGGTGGGTCGATTATTGACTGGAGGAATAGGAGGAAGAGCTGCAAGCTCTTGAGGCTCTGCCGGGATCTTGCCCCTCCACGAACTTTTTGAGGTAGCCCTTTCTTATCAGATCTTCAATCTCTCTTTTGAGGTGGCAGCATTCCTCGGTGTCGTGGTCGTGGTCGCGGTGAAACTGACAGTACTTTGTCTTATCATGACCGTTGGATGGCCTCGGTAGGGGAGGGCGGCGTAGGTAGCGCTCGCCCTCAATTTCCATGAGAATTTTTGATCTCGGGGCGAAAAGAGAAGTATATCTTTCTTCTGGGATGGGGCCGCTCTTCGGCTTCGATCATGGTTGGAAGTTTGGGGTCGGTCCGGGCCTCCGCATCCCAGATGCCTCTCCTAGAGGCTGCTTCTTCAATGATTTCCCGTCCAACTCTCTCCTGGTGCGATCCGCCTCCTCGGTATGGATGTACTTGTGGACTTGGAGGAGGAGGTCAGAGTACGTCTTCGGCAGTTTCTTGTCCAGGGAGTAGGTTAGGCGGGAGGTCCTGAGCCCTCTCTTCAGCGCCAGCATGGCGATGGGCTCATCCAGGTTGTATATTTCCAATGCGGCAACCTTGAAGCTGGTCACATAGTCCCGCAAAGACTCATGGTTCTGCTGCCTGATGGAGAAAAGACTGTCTACTTCTCGTGGCACCTTCCGACAGGCGTCGAAGTGGGCCACAAATCTTCTTTCTAGTTGCGCAAAGGAGTTGATGCTTTTAGGCTTGAGATGGATAAACCAGACTTGAGCGGCCTTTCGAAGAGTGGCTGGGAAGGCGATGCAGAGAAGGGCGTCGGTCGTCCCCTGGACTTTCATAAGAGCCTTGTAGTTCTCCAAGTGGTCCAGGGGGTCGGTGGTCCCATCGTAGGGATCCACCTGAGATATACGGAACCGACTCGGGATCGGCTCCTCATAGATTTTCGGGAGAAAGGGGGACGGGCATCATGGCCCGCTGGCTCACGGAAGGAGCCCTGCATGTTTGCAAACTGGAGGAACAATTCCGCCAGCTTACGCTCTTGTTCCTCCAGGCGCTTTTCAGTCATGAGCCTAATGGCCTCGTCGGTGGAACCTTCCACCGAGACCGTCGGAGGAGATGAAGATGACTGCTAAGGAGGGTCACGACGGGGAGCCTTGCCTAGACGCCTTCGGCGATGCTTAACAGTGGCACACTCGAAGGCCGAAGACTGGCTCTCTCGATCAATTGACTCAGTCCATTGTCTCTTCGCCGGGATCTGATGGCTTCCTCGGGGATCAGTCATGGCCCACGGTAGCGATGGCCTTCCTTGGAAGGAGCACAGGCTACTGCGGGGTACAACGGCTTGGGCGCAGAGGTCCCTGGCTGCTGCTGGGTAGCCAGGGATCAGTGTTGATGCTGCAACTGTAGCACTGCCGCAGTCAGAGCCTGCATCTGCTGGGCAAGCGCGGCGAGCTGGACGTCCGCCGGGGGCGGTTGTGGTGGAGCAGAGAGTTCCCTCTCTGGGCTATGTGGGCTCATGTGAGGAGGGTCTCCCGCACAGCTGGTGGAGGCTTCTCGCGCACGTGTCACTACCATGCCTCGGGCGGAGTTGTTTGCAAGAGGATTAGTTTGAATCGGACTGTATCATGCCCCCTTACCTAGCATGCCAATCTGTTGCCGCCTATACCGCCATGGCTTGCAGCTCTAGCGTGGCACCGGACATCAGCATCGGCTAGAATTCAGCACACGTGCCCGGACCTGCAAAAGAAAAGAGACCCGGGTCGGGGATCCCGGCCGGGGCACTCCGACGATCAAGTTAGTGGGCGATCTAGGCGAACAGATCCTCCTTTGTGGAATCCTGTGCGGTCTCCACGTACGAAGGAGTTTTTAAGGAAAGAGTATAGTGGGAGTTGTAGCGGAGGAGGGCTTGAGCAATGATGGCTGTGTTCGTTGAGACTCTCCTGACGAGTTCTCCGGTAGCCTCAGAGCGCTCTAGCTTGCTTGCTCCCCCTCTGCCTACTTTTTCTTACCTCATTCGAAGGCCCTTAAGGACATCCTTCGTAAACCATGGATCCTCTTTGTTACCCACCTTGGGTTCTCCCCCTTCTGGGAGTGTTCGAAGGTCAACGACTGGCAGCGCCCCGTGGGTTGTGCCCCGGCATCCCCTTCCTTCATGGTAGGGAGTTATGTCGTGGATTTTGACTTCCTGGTGGGTTGCCATGCTTGGAAAATTTGGCAGAGCCTCGATTCAGGGATAGCCGCTCCCGGGTTTGAATCCCCTGGCACGGTTTTCTTCTTCTGGGTGGTGCGAACGGTCGGCTGGGAGATGCAATGCCTCGATTGGAGCATTCTTTCCTAACCGGTATAAACAACGGTGGAAGAGATCCTGGTGCTTTGGGGAGGCGCTCATCTGTAAGTCGATGCGCTTCCCCTTCGTAGACCTTGGACGGCGTGCCACCGTCCAATGGATGTAGTGGCGTTTCTTTCTCTCTGTCCCAGAGGCTTTTGAGACGCGGTCGACCTTGCCCAGCAGGACAGCCTTGAGCCAGTAGACCTTTCCACCGAAGGGCACTCGGCTTGAGGAGACTCGACTTCGGTTGAGGCGACCTCGACCTTGGGGGAGCCACCTGGCGGAAGAGCTCGAAGAGAGGGAGCTCGACTTTGGCTGAGGTGGGCTCGACCTCGGGGGAGCCGCTCGGCGGAGGAGCTCGAACAAAGGGAGCTCGACTTCGGCCGAGGTGGGCTCGACCTCGGAGGAGCCGCCCGTGGAGGAGCTCGAATAGAGGGAGCTCGACTTCGGCCAAGGCGGGCCAAACCTCGGGGGAGCTGCCCGGTGGAGGAGCTCAAAGAGATGGAGCTTGACTTCGGCTGAGACGGGCTCGACCTCGGGGGAGCTGCCCGGCGGAGGAGCTCAAAGAGAGGAGCTGACGTGGCAACATCTGCCAGCACAACCGTCACTTGGATCCAAAGGGGACTCCATGTCAGCGATCCCATCACATCAAATGAAGCAGCTGAGTTCCATCGAATGGATGCTTGGAATTGCAAAATGATAGATTCATCCTATAATTTGTGTGATACATCTATTCTCTAGCCATTTTTGTTCTGTTGATGCTAGTGTCATATCCAGAATGCCAATATAAAATTAACTTGTAATTGATATGTAGAATACATTTAAGCCTTAATTGATACAATCTTGTTTCACACAATGATCTTTGTGAAACTATATCTATTTCTTATTGCATATTTCGGTTCTGCTGCCGAGATATCGTGCTTGTCTTTAGTTTCACAAAGTTTCAAGTCCTCATACCATTGCACTCTCCTATTAGGTTCTGTTTTCATTGTTAGTCATTGTTTCAGATGGCTATTTCACTTGAACGATGTAGGTTCAGACAGTAAAGGATACACTATTCGGTTACCTACATGCATTCTGTTCCTAATAGAGTGGCCTTTGAAATGATTTAGTAGCAGGTTTGTCACTTAAGTTATTAGTCTTTGTCTTCAGACTTAAGTACTTGTATTGATTTAAATTGTATAAGTTTTGATATCAATACTTGATAGGATATTTCTAAGATATGAGAGCCTTACTGTCCAATGGGTGACTTTTGGATTGATCAAGATAAGTGTTTGGAACTTGTTTAATCACATCTTCCACTCTCTGATATCTGTTATCGGTAAGCCATATGATCTCTAATAGATAAAAGATCTTTACTAGTTGATGGTGTTAACCTCCCGAATGGCAATCCATTATCTTGTGGTACAAGTTGCTCACCTTCAAACTTGAACTTTTATTGGGAATATAAACATTCATCGGCAATAGTGCATTTTTATCTATTTTACTGAATCAAGCAGTCTATGTGGACTACAAGAATTTGTGGTTTGCCTGCTAGGTCCTTTTCTCAATGTTTGCACCATATGCCGCCAACAGATATTTCAATTCAATTTTAGATGTTTGAGCTTTTTTGTGCAATAAATGCAGGCCTCTCATTATGATTATTGAAAAGTTTATGTAGCTCGGGCATTAGGATTTACAGCCCCTATAGAAAGCTTTCAAGTTTTGGATTATTATTAAGTGGAGCATGTATTATTGTTGATTAGCTATTACATCTGGAAATTAGTAAGCTGGGTATATATTGTTATCATCATTTAGAGAAAGCAGGGTCATAAATGCAAGAAACAAGATATTGATGCTTTTTAGTACAACTGCTAACTTAGATAGATACACTATAATTGATGACAAGCTTGAACATTCTTGTTGGAGGGCAGCAGGCAAGTGGCTGGTGAAGCGCAACAGCCAGCCCACAAACTAAGGAGGCTTGCAGGAAGGCTAGTCACAGGTGAGCAGCGGACCACTGTAATAAGAAGGGAAGAAAAATAGTGAAAGTAAGAAGGAAGAAGGGAAGGAAAAACAGAAGAGAAAGGAGAGATAATGGGAGGCGGACTGGCAGACTGTATAGGAGAAGAGGTGGTAACAGAGGAAGAGAAAGGCAAAAGAAGGGGCATGGAAAATGACTGAGGTGAACACTAACAGGTGGGAATTTGAGGGCAGAGAACAGGTGGCAATAGAGGATGGCTGCATGGATACAAAGTAAGGAGGCTGAGCGGGTGTGGGAAAACAGGCAATTGTCTTCTTCCCCCTCTTCATCCCTCAGTTATCCTTGAATGTGCTTTGTACTATGCTGGCAGGAGCACAAATGTTACAAGTTATGAAGTATGATAAAGTTATATATCTGCTACTAACTAACAATGCTTATAATTGTATGTTCTTTGTTAACTTAATTGTTATTAACTATTCTATAGGACTTGTATGAGTCAAGTGACTACTCTAGGTCTTAGACAGTGCTTAAACAGCCAGATAACCATTAGAAACTCTGGCTGGTTGTTTTACCTTCTGCAGGCAATTATTGCCTTGGGTAGACCTCCAGGCAGCTGCTTTAGTGCATGATTTCAAATAATTTTGGGACATAATGCGTGTGTTTTGTGGTTTAATCAAAGTAACAAAATCAGAACTTCTCGGGTGGTTTCACTGCATGAAACTTTGAAGTTCTTTTGTGGCTGCATTTTACCATCTTGCTTGTTTCTTCTTTCCTCTCAAATTGTTTTACTAGAATATAGCTCTCAAGTATTTGATGTTTTCTCACCTACAGAGCTTGAGTTGTATAACCCTTTTGGCTTCATAGGGACAACTAAGACTAATCTGGACTCTGATATGAAGCCAGTATGCTTAAATGACCCTTAGCTAGCTAGCTAGATGTGACGAGGGACGGGATTCTAATATGATGCAGGATGATATGCAAGGGATGAAGATGAAGGAAATCAGATTAAAGCAAGTAATATTTTTGGATTTTTTTTATGGTTTTGATTCCCGATACTAGCTTAGATTAGGTTAGGGTTATCATGTATCAATTAGCATCCTATCCACATGCTAGTTCAATCAAAAAGAAAAGAAAATTAGGATCCTAGGTCTAAGAAAGCCTATTAGGAGCATATTCAACTTCAAGAAATCAGAAAAAGAGAGGTGGGATGGGTTAGTTTTACCTAGCAATGACGTTCTTGAGTCCGTAGAAGAGATCGCTCTGCTCGGATCGACGCCTGGATGATTCGGTCACTTTCCCGTGAATCTGCCGGCTTTTTATCAGCTTCCGTTCGAGGGCAAAGAAAACGTCATCCAAGGGGCGTGGTACCGGAGGGATCCTACAAACGTCAGGAATTAGTCAGAAAGGAAACAAGAAAATAAAATATGGATTAGGGTTTGAAGGAAGAAGAAAGCCGGATTGCTGGTGTTGGCGGCCTGAAAGTGGAAGAACTCCTTGCTGATGGACAGCTAGGACTCTTGTACTTGGGGCATGTTAGGGCTTTGAAGAAGGCGGCTTTGGGCGGCTAGGGTTTGCAAGGCTGGGCACACAAGTATCACTCACACTCCAAAGAAGAACACACAAGAGAACACAAGCTAACAAAAATTCACCGGAGTTTATTTCATAAATAAGAGTTGATTATAAGAGGGGAGGGGGTGGGTATTTATAGGCTCACCCAGGTCCTCTCCTTATAAGAATTGGATTACAAAGTTTGATAGGGAGAAGGATTACAAAATTGCTTAGAACTAGGAGTACACAATTTGAGTAGAATAAAAACATGATCTCCTTGTTGGAAGTGGACTTCTCTCCTTCTTTGACTTGGTCAAGGGGTGCCTTGGACTTGGTCAAAAAGGCCCCCTCTTGGGCTTGGACGCCAACTTGGATTGGGCATGGGCTTTTGGCAGCAAGGGGAGGCCTCCAATGGGCTTGGGCGCAAGACATCCCAGGTGGGCTAAAAAACCTTGGGCGCCTAATTTGATGTGGACTTGGGGAAGGCCTAGGGCACCATGGGCTTCTAGGCTTGAGAGGACTTCTGGGCTGGGGCGCCTGGAATCTTCATGTGTGGAGGCTTCATGAGCTTGGACTCTGCTTTGACCTAGGAGGGCCTGGTGACTGCTTTGGCTGGTGATCCTCTTCTTGTATAAAACTGGACTAACACAAACTTGCACTAGACCAACACAAACTTATAGGACTCATTAAACTTGGACAAGTGGACTCACTCAACTTACAAATGGACTCAAATAATCGGACTCAAGGGACTTGTAAGATTGAAACAAGAGATTCATAAGACTCAATTGGACTTTTTGCATAACTTGTTGCAGGACTCGATTGATGGACTTTGTTATAGGACTTAGCAAAATTGACCAATACATGACTTAGAAAACAAATTGGAGCTTGAAGCCTATGTCTGATTTGATATCCCTATCAATTCTCTCGGGGTGGGAGGAACTCGACCCTTGTCGAGTAAGGTCGATCTAGCTCAGGTACTGCTCTGACGGGTCTGGGTTGAGGTGTTGCGGATCCTCTCGAGTGATCCACGAATCCTCAGATCTCAGTCGACCTTGCCAACAAACTAAGTGATATGGTAGCCTTTGTTCCGGGTACTAATGATTTGGTCATCCAGGAAATGCTCAATCTTTTCTCTCATAGGTTAATTTGATGGTGGACACTCGGGGTTGGATTCGCTCTCAAAGAAAGGATTAGGCTTAAACTCACTGGGTATCATTGTTGGCTCCCTATACTCTACTAAGTCTGAGATATTGAAGGTTGAGCTTAATGCCTAATTAGGTAACTCAGGCATTAGGTCAAACTCTCTTTATCACTTTGATGGACCCAGCTCTACGGGTATGTAGCCTAATCATTACAAGATTTTCCTAGCGAACTCTTAGACTCTTTTTGGGAATTAACCATATTTTTTTTTGTAAAATCATTGCTTACATTAATCTTATGATTAATTTCTCATGCAAATCTCTAATCATGCAGTGCAAAAACTCATAACAACACCTAATGACATGCAGGCAAACACCTAATGACAATGCCTAATGCAGGCAAACAAATGACTAAACCCTAAACTACAACTGTGGGTTTAACTCTTTATCAAGTGGGTGACATGCAGATGAGAATGGTGCATGCACTCCTACTAAATGCCATAAAGTATATTAGAAATAAGATGCAAACCTAACATGCACAATGAATGTATGCAGTATGCTTCTACAAAATGCAATTGAATAATCCTAGAAATGCTTGAAGTTTCTGGAAAGGGTAGAAAATAAGAAGTGGATTCAGGGTTAGTCTGGTAGGGTAAGAAATAAGAAGATGGTTCTGGGTTAATCGAAAGAGTAGGATACAGGAAGGGGTGTCAGGGATTAGTCCTAGACTAATGAGATTGACCTTACGGGGTTGAGGTATATCTACAGGGTCTGCTTTATGGAAGACTGGGTTACTAATTTCAGTGAAGAGATCTTTAATTGGAGTCAAAGAAGTGACTTCATCATGAGAGTACTGATTTAAAGAGATCAAGTCCTTGATAAACTCTTCTGGCTCATGAAATTCAGAACTAGGCTCTACATTTGGGTTCTCTTCTAAAGTCTTCTCAGGTGGTGCTCTAGTAGCAGTATCTGGGTTCTCTTCCACTACAGGTTCAGTTTGGGTGTGATCAGGGTCAACTAATTTTAGGTTGGCTTCTATCTAAATATGGTTTGGGTCAACTAATTCTGGGTTGGCTTTAGTCTGGGTATCTACTGGGTCAACTAATTCTAGGTCTTCTATAGGTAACTCTTCTTCTTCCTCATCCACTAAACTCACATCAGCTTCATTTATCTTCTCTTCAAGGTCATTTTGGTGAACCAATGGGATGATAAGAGGGGGTTGGCTAAGAAAAAATTGACTAATGACTGGGGTGGCAGGGGTGGGTTGGCTAAGGGGTTCCTGACTAATACTAAGCTCAAATCTAGGGGTATTAATCCTATGGGGTTCAGCTTGACTAAGGAAAACTGGGCTATTACTAGATTCATATCTAGGGGTACTATTCCTATTGGATTCAGGTCAACTAAGGGTCATGGATCCCTTGGACTCATAGGATGGGGGTATATAGGATTGGATTCAGAGGATCGGGTGCATAGGAACTAGGTTCATAGGATTTGGAATTAGGTCTATAGGTTATGGATCTCCGAGGTTCAATTCTATGGGTTATGGATTTAGAGGATCTGGTTTCATAGGATCAGGACTCAGGATGTGGGGCTCTCCTTGGGCTGGGTTCTGAGTATGGGTCAAGGTATGGGGCTCTCCTAGGATTGGGCTCTGAGTATGGGTTAAGGTATTGGGCTCTTCCAGGGTTGGGCTCTGAGTATGGGTCAAGGTATTGGGCTCTCCTAGGGCTGGCTCAGGTTTAGGTCTGGGATAGGTTTTAGGGGTTTTCTCTAGGTTTCCTAATTGGTTCTTTACCTGGTCAAACCTATTGGTGAAGTGGTCAAGCCTATTTTGGGTTTGGATATAGGATTGGGTTAATTGGTCAAATCTATGATTCATTTGGGTGGTTAATTGGGCATACTGATTTTGGGATTGGGCATTGGAATGGGTTAATTGGTTGATTTGGGTGGTTAATTGGGCAAGTTGATTTTGGGATTGGGTGTTGGATTGGTCGAACCTGTGGTCCATCCGGTCAAATCGTTCAGTCAAGGCCTTCATGAAAGTCTCTAGATTGGGTTCCATGGTTGAGCTGGGTTGGGGTTTAGACCGTTGGTATTAGGTTCCTAACTAGTGGTCATGTAATCAATCAATCAAGGTGTTATGATGCAGTCAAGCACACAAGGTTAACACATACTATGGTTTGCTAGACCTAGAGCCAAAGTTGAATGGGTCTACTCAACTTACACCCAACTCAACAACTAATCCTTCCACTGGCCAGGTAAGAGGTAAGGTGGTGGGAGGCTCCCCTGCCTGACAGGGTCCTAATTAAAAACCACCAATCCATTTAGGGCGTTTGCCTCTAGACCTCTAGTCTTAGACACCAGTTTTTAGTAATAGTTGGAGAATTGAATATATTAGTTTACCCACACAACTCGGACCCGACCTGTTGGTGTCCCTAAGCTCACTAGAGCAAATTAGGTTGCTAATTGATTTTAATTAGGGTTTGTGTACGTATGCAAGGTGGTTGTTTTGGGCCCAGGACAGGTCATGACCTCCTGCCCTGATCTGAGATATTGAGAGTGCCCTTAAGATTGATTTAATGCAAATGATGAACACAATGAAATCTGATGCAATCTAAAACAAAACAGAAATAATTTTTTTATTTTTTATCTTTTTATCTGGTGATAAATTACTTTAAGTTGGTTAAGTTATCAAACAAAATTGGCTTGGGTTGGGTGGGGTTTGGTAGTTGATTAGGTTTGGTTTAGTCAGATATGCAGCAACTGAAATTAGGGTTTGTTTGATGTAGAAGTTAGCACGGATTTCAATGCAAAAGAATTCTAAAAAATTTATAGAACAGAGAATGACGTGTAAGGATGCTTCCTACCAAATTTCACGCAAAACAAAAATGGTATTATGATACAAAACCTAGGGTTTCTAATTGGGTGTAGGAAAACAGAATTCTGGTTAAGGTTTCTAGGATGCCAAATTTTTTTGTAATTTTTGGTTCTGTAAAATCTGAGAAAAATATCAATAAAATAGAGGACTCCACAGAGATGACGTGATGCAAATTTCAGAGAAAAATAAAGTTCCTAAGTTGATGAACAGATCTAAACTCGGATCCCTAATGCAGATGACAGGATGCCGATTTTTGTTAGGGTTTTATTTTTACTATTTTTTTTGTATATTTTCGGACCTGAAAAATTTCACAAAAATAACAGGAAAACAGAGGACAAAACAGAGGATATTCACCGTGAAAATCAGAAAAAAAAAAAAAATGTTTGATAGGGAAACATTCCTATGTTTTGAGGGGTTATGCAGAATCCAGGATGCAGAATCTAAACTAGGATGCAAGAACATGCCCTAAACTGTGCTTTGATACTAAAATTGATGAGGGACGGGATTCTAATATGATGTAGTATGATATGCAAGGGATGAAGATGAAGGAATTCAAATTAAAGCAAGCAAATATTTTTGGATTTTTTTTATGGTTTTGATTCCCGAAACTAGCCTAGATTAGGTTAGGGTTATCTTGTATCAATTAGCATCCTACCCACATGCTAGTTCAATCAAAAAGAAAAGAAAATCAGGATCCTAGATCTAAGAAGGTCTATTAGGAGCATGTTCAACTTCAAGAAATCAGAAAAAGAGAGGGATGGGTTAGTTTTATCTAACAATGACGTTCTTGAGTCCGTAGAAGTGATCACTCCGCTTGGATCGGCACCTGGATGATCCGGTCACTTTCCTGCAAATCTGCCGGCTTTTTATCAGCTTCGTTCGAGGGCAAAGAAAACGTCATCCAAGGGACGTGGTACTAGAGGGATCCTGCAAATGCTAGGGATTAGTCAGAAAGGAAACAAGAAAACAAAATATGGATTAGGATTTGAAGGAAGAAGAAAGCCGGATTGCTGGTATTGGCGGCTTGGAAGTGGAAGAACTCCTTGCTGATGGACGGCTAGGGCTCTTGTACTTGGGGCGTGTTAGGGCTTTGAAGAAGGCGGCTTTGGGCGGCTAGGGTTTGCAAGGCTGGGCACACAAGTATCACTCACACTCACTTCAAAGAAGAACACACAAGAGAACGCAAGCTAACAAAAATTCACCGGAGTTTATTTCATAAATAAGAGTTGATTATAAGAGGGGGAGGGGGTGGGTATTTATAGGCTCACCCAGGTCCTCTCCTTATGAGAATTGGATTACAAAGTTTGATAGGTAGAAGGATTACAAAATTGCTTAGAACTAGGAGTACATAATTTGAGTAGAATAAAAACATGATCTCCTTGTTAGAAGTGGACTTCTCTCCTTTGACTTGGTCAAGGGGTGCTGCCTTGGACTTGGTCAAAAGGGCCCCCTCTTAGGCTTGGACGCCAACTTGGATTGGGCATGGGCTTTTGGGCAGCAAGGGGTGGCCTCCAATGGGCTTGGGCGCAGACATCCTAGGTGGGCTGAAAAATCCTGAGCGCCTAATTTGATGTGGACTTAGGGAACACCTGGGGCGCCATGGGCTTCTAGGCTTGAGAGGACTTCTGGGCTGGGGTGCCTGGAATCTTCATGTGTAGAGGCTTCATGGACTTGGACTCTGCTTTGACCTGGGAGGGCCTGGTGACTGCTTTGGCTGGTGATCCTCTTGTATAAAACTGAACTAACACAAACTTGCACTGGACTAACACAAACTTACAGGACTCATTAAACTTGGACAAGTGGACTCACTCAACTTACAAATGGACTCAAATAATAGGACTCAAGGGATTGTAAGATTGAGACAAGAGATTCACAGGACTCAATTGGACTTCTTGCCGTAACTTATTACAGGCTTAATTGATGGACTTTGTTACAGGACTTAGCAAAATTGATCAACACATGACTTAGAGAACAAATTGGAGTTTGAAGCCTATGTCTGATCTGATGTACCCATCAAGAGGTCTGACTACTTATGCATTGGTTGTGTGATGCAGAACGATATGATCTAGGGATGCAATGTAGATTATTATTATTATTATTATTTATACTTTTTTCAAATTATTAGCAAACCAAAACTAGCTAATTATGATTTTCTTAATACGAAGGGATTAAGCTATAATTGAATTTTTTCTTTTCTTTTTTTAATAAATACAAGCAATAATAAAAATCCTAGATCTAAAAGAAATCGGGATCGTGGATAATTGAGAATTACCCATAAGTTTAGGCTATGCACAATCAATTAATACATTAATCTAATAAAACTAAAGAAAAACTCACTACCAATATCAATTAAATATTTTAAGTGGAAAGGATGCTCACAAATCATATCGTGGTCGAAATTGGAAAAGGAGGCGTTGACCAAGTCGGGCCGAGATTCTAGCTGGATGATGAGTCCGATAAAGTCGTTAGACCTGGAATACCAAATAAAATAATAGTTGCAGTCATCATTTTCTATGCCAAAATAATTTTATATCATCCGATAAATCCAAATAAATATGGTCGTTGCAGTAGTCTTCTAGGAGTGGTCTGAACGGTATGCGGACTCTTCAATGTGTATTGATCAGGATACATTGATCGGGATGTCACAGGTGAGTCCAAATTACAGACTTTAAAAGCCTACTTTTTTTTCCTTTTTAAACCTTTGAAATAGAAGTCGGCACTTGATTGGGGCTTTGCTTTGAGAAGCATGCAGTTCCTTGCTTTCACGATTGTGTGAAGGAAGGCTTCTTTTTTTGGACCAAAGGTGGAACAGGGGATCTTCAGAGAGCTTGGTTTAGACGGGAGTTTCACTGGCGACGGCATCGGAGAGAAGGTGGAAGCTCGGAAAGATGGTGGTTGGGCTCTGCTCCGGTGATTGACGGTGGCACATTGGTGTTCGGGCGGTGGCAGAATCCAGTTGGTAGTGGTGGGTTTGGATAGAGGTTTCACCGGTGGCCAGTGGCTATCCATGGCTTCACGGGCGGACGATGATGATGGGCATTTGAAGGCTTTGGCTATCGGACAAGCTCGAGAATGGTGGAGTGATTTGGGGCAGCCGGTGTCCGTCAAGAGGGCGGTCGTTACCGGCTCGGTAGGGGCCTCTTCGGATGGGAGGTGACGGACTCGGAGGCGACGACGGGCGGCTCTGTATTTGGATGGTTGACCTCCGGCGAGGTCGGTGACCGGATGGTGGGAAGATGGGGTTGGTTTGGTCGGTTGCAGGTGTCTGCGAGTTGAGACGTGAGATGGATTGCAGGCTTTGGTTGCTTGTTATTGATTTGCTAATGGGTTGAGGGGTTTGATTCTCAAATTGGGAGGAGGAATAATAGAGAAGAAGAGAGGAGAGGAAGGAGAAGAAAAGAAGAGAGAGAAGGAGAGGAGGAAGGAGAAGAGAAGAAGAGAGGAAGAAGAGAGAGAAGAATTGGAAACCAAAATTTCTTTAATTCAATAATGTCGATGATTCAATTGATACACGGAAGTCCTTTAAATAGATCCTGGTCCTCCATGAATTGGATACCAAAACTTTAGGACTCTCCAATAAATTGGAGACCAGATAAACTAATATACTAAGACTCAAATCAAATTGAAATAATTAGTCTAATCTAAAAACAGACTCCATACTAATCCAATATTCATGCTCTGAGATCCGTGCATGATCGGATACAAGAATAATAAAATAAAAATAATGTTTTCAATCCCAATACATCTAAATAAAATAAAAATATAAATGTCTACTCAGATATGTGCATCGGGATCTGTGCTGGGCGATGTCCTCATCATTCCCATGGGATGGGGAGAACTCGACTCCGTCGAGTCAGGCTCCATATTGCTCTGGTAATGCTCAAGAATATCTGGATCAATCTACTGCAGTTCTCGGGTAATCCATGTGTCCTCTAACTCAGGGCGGCCTTGCTATCTCACCAGATATCTCTGATATCCACGACTTCAGGTAGAAATGACCTGCTCGTCCAGAATCTTCTCAATCCGATCATATCTTTGAAAAACTCTTGATTGTGGACACTTAGGTGGGGGATCACTCTCATCAAAAGAGTTAGGCTTAAAAGGATTACTGGGTGTTGATATTGGTTCTTTATATTTTATTAAATCTGATACATTAAATGTAGTGCTAATGCCATAATCAGATGGTAGATCCATAATATATGCATTTGATCCCAGTTTCTTTAAGATCTTAAAAGGGCTTGCTCCTCGGGCATGTAATTTCTTAATGTTCCAGAGGAAAACCACTCTGGTCTAATCTGTATCATATCATAATCCCCTACTGCAAAATCATAAACTCATCTGTGTGAATCAGCTAATTATTTAAGATCTGGTTGCTGACATTAATTTTATTAATAATTTCTTTATGTAAATCTTTTACATGCTGTGCAAATGCTTCGGCTGATTTAGATGTCCTAACATGCATGGGTAATGGGATGAGGTCAATTGGTTTCTTAGGTTGAAGACCATATACTACTTCAAAAGGACTCATTCCTATTATCCTATTAACTGAACTATTATAGGCAAATTCAGCTCTAGATAGTAATAAGTCCCAGTTTTTAATATATTCTCCAACTAAACAACGAAGAAGATTATCCAAACTTTTATTCACAACTTCAGTTTGTCCATCAGTTTGGGGGTGATATGCAGATAAAAATTTTATCTTCGTTCCGATTAAGTGCCAAAGGGTCTTCCAAAAATAACTCATAAAACGTACATCTCTATTAGACATAATTGATTTTGGCAATTCATGCAGTCTAACAATTTCATGAAAATATAATCTCGTAACTCTAGAAGCGTCAGAAGTCTTTAGGCAAGGTAGGAAATGCACCATTTTTGAGAATCGATCCACTACTATACAGATAGAATCATTCTTTTTAATTGTCCGAGATAATCCTAAAACAAAATCCATACTTACGTCCTGCCATGGACAATCAGGTGTCAGTAGTGGTGTATATAGTCCGGTGTTCTGTTTGCGATATTTGGCTACTGCGCAAGTTTGGCATTGAGCTACAATACGAGCTACATTGTGTTTCAAACTAGGCCAATAAAATTGGGCTTCCATAGCTTCTATAGTTTTATTTCGTTTAAAATGTCCTGATAATCCCCCAACATGTACTTCCCAAATTAAAAGTCTCTAATAGAGGTTCGGGGGACACATAGCTTGTTATTTTTAAATAAGAAACCATCTTGAAGTGTAAACTCACTAAATTCCTTAGACGATCCTTGCCATAGGGATGTTACAATATTCTTAAAGTCAGGGCAACTATCATATTCTTTTTTAAGTTCAAAACCTGTGACTTTGATACTAATTGCTGATAGAAGGGCTACTCGATGACTAAATGCATCGATAGCTTGAGTCTCTTTTTCAGTCTCTACCGATAAAAGTCTACTCTACGACTGAGTGCATCGGCAGCACAATTTTCTAAGCATGTCTTATGTCTAATAACAAAGGTATAGGCTTGCAAAAATTCAACCCATTTGCAATGCCTAGGATTTAGTTTTTTTGGAAATTAAGGAATCTAAGTGCCTCATGATCAGAGTATAAAATGAATTCTTGAGGTATTAAATAATGTCTCCAAAATTTTAATGCTTGTATAATGGTATAGAACTCCTTATCATAGGTGGAATACTTTTGTTTAGAATCATTCAATTTCTCACTAAAGAATGCTATAGGGTGTCCTTCTTGGCTTAAGACTCCACCAATCCCAACTCCTGATGCATCACAAACAACTTCAAAGACCTTCATAAAATTGGTAGACGCAATACAGGAGCATGGGTCATCTTTTCTTTGATCTCTAAGAAAGCTCGTTTAGTGGCCTTAGTCCATTCAAAGCCTTCTTTCTTCATACACTCTGTGATTGGGGCAACAATGGTACTAAACCCTTTGATAAACCTTCGATAAAAAGTTGCGAGGCCATGAAAGCTTCGAACCTTATGTATATTCCAGGATATAGGCCATTCAATAATCGCACGAACCTTTTGTGGGTCTACAGACATACCGTTTGGGGTAAGTATAAAACCTAAGAAAATAATTTGTTCTGTCATAAACTCATATTTCTTTAAGTTTGCATATAGGCTCTGAGTTCTTAATGTCTGACAGACTTGCTAGAGATGGGCTAAATGGTCTTCCTTAGTTTTACTGTAAATCAAAATATCATCAAAGTATACAACCACAAATAATCCTATAAAAGGTCCTAACACTTGTGTCATTATCCTCATCAAGGTACTAAGGGCATTATATAAGCCAAATGGCATCACTAACCACTTATATAGACCATCTTTAATCTTGAAGGTGGTTTTCCATTCATCGCATGGTCCAATCCTAACTTGATGATATCCACTTTTTAAATCAATCTTTGAAAAAATATTTGATCTCGCTAACATATCAATCATGTCATCCAATCGGAGAATGGGAAATCGATACTTAACAGTAATTTTATTTATAGCTCTATTGTCTATGCACATTCTCCATGAACCATCTTTCTTAGGTATCAATAATGCGGGCACAGCAGAAGGATTCAGACTTTTCCTTATAAATCCCTTCTTAAGGAGCTTTTCAATTTGGCATTGCAACTCCGCATGTTCAGCAGGGTTTAGTCGATAATGGGGTAGATTTGGTAAGGTTGCTCCCGGAACAAGATCAATTGCATGTTGAATATCATGCATCGGCGGTAAAGAGTCTGGGAGGTTCGTAGGGAACACATCTTTAAATTCGTCAAGGAGGGTTAGTACCTCCTGGGATATTGCTTTTGGTTCTCATTATTAGCTTCTTTTATTGCTAAGACCAGATCAAAGAACCTTCATTTAACTCCTTTTCAATTTCTTTAGTACTAATTAAGTGTAGGTCCTTACTAAGTTTATCATCTTTTTTATCATTAGCTCCATTCTTTTTAATAACCCTAGGAGGTGAAGGATATATTGTAATCTTCTTTCTTTTGTTCTCAAAAGTACATGAGTTTGATCATCCATAGAGTGCTGCATCTTGGTCAAACAACCAAGGTCTTCCTAGTATGATACTTCCAATTTTCATTGGCATAACATCACACCAAACTTTATCCGGGTAACATTGGAGTTTAATAGGTACCGGACATCTATGCCTAATTGGAATTGATGATGTGTCTATCCAGGCAACTTTGTCTGGGCTCGGGTGGTCTACATGTGTTAAACCTAGGTGTTTCAAAGCATCTGTAGAAATTGCATTGATGCAACTATCATTATCGATAATTACTTTACATACCTTATCACCCTGACCAATAAAGGTTTGAAAGATGGAGGTTCGTCGCCAATCTTCACTTACTGTAGGCTGAGCGAATACACACCTAACCACTCCAAGTCTATCTTCTATTGTAAGCAATGGTTCAGGTTCCTCCTGGATGGTATCATATCCTTCATAGGTGTCTGCTAACTCTGGATCAGCAATGTAAATTTCTTCCTTAGATTCATCCTTAAGATTTTCTATTTCAGGCTCCTCAATATATAAAGCTCTTGAGGGACATTGACTCGCATAATGACCTAGCTCGTTACACTTAAAACATTAAGTTCTGGAACTACTAGTCTGGGGAACCTCTCTTGCAATAACTTTTCCTTTCTCGTCCTTCCTATATGGTGGTGCTGTTTGCGGTGTACGACTAGGAGGGGCCTGATTATTACTGGGTCTAGGTCTTGAAATTTCAGGGTTTTGAGATTTGGTTTGACGGGTTGTTGATGTCCTATGAAATCTTTCATAGTACTGAGCTATTTGATAAGCTTGCTCTAAACTATAAACTTCTTGCATAAAGAGTTCACTCCGAATTTCATCTCTTAATCCAGCTCTAAATCGAGATAGAGTGACAGAGGGATCTTCAGTCACATTACATCTCATAAGATATTCATCAAATTTAGAGATGTATTCACTAACAGGTCTATTGTCCTAGGTCAATCATTGCCACTGATCAAGGAGATGTTGATGGTAGGAAGGGGGTAGGTACTTTTCACGCAATCTATCTTTCATTTCAACCCAAGTCCTAATAGGTTCATGTTTTCCATGCATGGCTAATCGCTCAATGTTACTCCAATACATTTTAGCTTGTCCTAATAATCTCATTTTAGCAAATCTAATTTTTCTTTCTTTGGATATATCATATCATACAAAATAGTGATCCATATTTGCTTTCCAATCAATATACTCTTTGGGATCCGATCGACCAACAAAACTCGGGGCTTCAACTTTAATACTACGTAAAATCCTTCATCTTGTTCAACAAAATCTTGTTGATGTCGAATCGCCCGATTTCTATCCCCATTAACATTTTGGATCTCTCGTGGTGCTAGGGGTCTAGGAGGTGTATTCCTAATTTGTGGATTACTGACTCGATTTTCTTCCACGTTTTCTATTCTCAATCCTTACTCTTGAGAAATACTAATTAGATAATCAAGTTTCTCATTAAGGGCTTGTAGGGATGCAGCTAATTGATATGATCCATCTTATTGTCTGACTCTAAGGATTTAGGGTGGTATTTTACTCTTGACCTAGTAGTCATGCAAAGATCACTACAAGAATCACAATCAAGCTCTTTATTAAATTTTCATAATATAATACTAGTTTTTCCCAGAAATTTGGTATTAATCTAAAATTTGATTCTAAAATTTTCCAACACAGTTTTCTTCCTTTTCACGTCTAGTTTTCAAATCTATAAATTTTATGATTTTTCGATAATTCTATCAACGGGAATTGCCAAAAAACAGGTGATGTGCAGTTCTACAAATTGCAGTTTTCTGCATGCACAAATAGAAGTTCCCGATCAAACTAGCATGAATATTAAAGCAGTTTTTCAAATTTGTGCATGTAGAAATTTTTCGATTTGAGTCTAGTTTCTAGAGACACTAATTTTGTAATTTTTTTGACTCTTCTAGAAACAGGACTTAAGGTTTAAATGGAGGTTGCTCAAATTTTCAGGTTGTAGAATTTCAGAACAGAGGCTAAGAGTTAAACTCAAAATCTGGCACGAATTCTGAAGCAGATTCAGGAATCCACAGCCGTAGATTTGTTCGGCTATGAGTCTATTTTCTAACGATGTAAATTTTATAATTTTTAGAGTTTCATACGAATAGGACTTTCTAAAATAATAAAAGGTGTGCAGGATATGCTAAATGCTGAGATATGCAATTTTTTTTATTAAATGCAATATAAATATGCTTAACCTAAACTAAACTGTGCTCTGATACCAAAAATTGATGCGAAACGATATGATATATGGATGCAATGCAGATTATTATTATTATTATTATTATTTATATTATTTTTTTTTCAAATTATCAGCAAACCAAAACTATAAATCAAAACTAGCTAATTATGATTTTCTTAATACGGAAGGGATTAGGCTATAATCGAAATTTTTTTAATAAATACAAGCAATAATAAAAATCCTAGATCTAAAAGAAATCAGGATCGTGGATAATTGAGAAACTATCCGTAAGTTTAGGCTATGCACAATCAATTAATATATTAATATAATAAAACTAAAGAAAAACTTACTACCAATATAAATTAAATATTTTAAATGGAAAGGGTGCTCACAAATCAGATCGTGGTCGAAACTGGAAAAGGAGACGTTGACCAAGTCGGGCCAAGATTCGAGCTAGATGACGAGTCCGATAAAGTCTTTAGACATGGAATACCAAATAAAATAACAGTTGCATTCAACGTTTTCCAAGCCAAAATAATTTTATATCGTTCGATAAATCCAAATAAATATGGTCGTTGTAGTCTTCTAGGAGTGCTCTGAACGATATGCAGACTTTTCAATTGTGTATTGATCAGGATGCGTTGATCGGGATGCTTGGGATGTCACAGGTGAAGCCTAAATTACAGACTTTAAAAGCCTACTTTTTTTTCCTTTTTAAACCTTTGAAATAGAAGTCAACAATTGATTGGGGCTTTGCTTTGAGAAGCATGCAGCTCCTTGCTTTCATGATCGTGCGAAGGAAGGCTTCTTTTGGACCGAAGGTGGAATAGGGGATCTTCGGAGAGCTTGGTTCGGACGGGAGTTTCACCGGTGACGGTGCCGGAGAGAAGGTGGAAGCTTGGAAAGATGGTGGTCAGGCTCTGCTCCGGCGATTGACGGTGGCATGTTGGTGTTCAGGCGGCAGTGGAATCCAGTTGGTAGCGGTGGGTTCGGATAGAGGTTTCGCCGGTGGCCGGTGGCTATCCGTGGCTTCACGGGCGGACGATGACGGTGGGGCGTTGGAAGGCTTCGGCTGTCGGACAAGCCCGAGAATGGAGTGATTTGGGGTAGCTGGTGTCCATCAAGAGGGCGGTCGTTACCGGCTCGGGTCGTGGGCCTCTTTGGATGGGAGGGAGGTGACGGACTCGAAGGCGGCGACGGGCGGCTCGGTGTTTGGATGGTTGACCTCCGACGAGGTCGGTAACCGGATGGTGGGAAGACGGGGTCGGTTTGGTCGGTTGCAGGTGTCTGCGAGTTGAGACGTGAGATGGATTGCAGGCTTTGGTTGCTTGTTATTGATTTGCTAACGGCTTGAGGGGTTTGATTCTCAGGTTGGGAGGAGGAATAACAGAGAAGAAGAGAGAGAGGAGAGGAAGGAGAAGAGAAGAAGAGAGGAAGAAGAGAAAGAGAAGAGTCGAAAACAAAATTTCTTTAATTCAATAATGTCGATGATTCAATTGATACATGGAAGTCCTTTAATAGATCCTGGTCCTCCATGAATTGGAGACCAAAACTCTGGGACTCTCTAATAAATTGGAGACCAGATAAACTTATATGCTAAGACTCAAATCAAATTGAAATACTTAGTCTAATCTAAAAACAGACTCCATACCAATCCAATATTCATGCTCTGAGATCCGTGCATGATCGGATACAAGAATAATAAAATAAAAATAATATTTCTAATCCCAATACATCTAAATAAAATGAAAATATAAATGTCTGCTCAGACATGTGCATCGGGATCTGTGCCGGGCGATGTCCTCATCTTGTGTTAGAGAATAATAATGTACAAGATAAAACATATTCTCTGTTAATTGTTATCTTTTCCGGTATGCTGATCTCCAAACAGCTAGCATCAAGCATGGCTTATATAGTTTACACATATAAGAGTTTGACATGCTAGAACACCATCTTCTGGTAGAGTTGTATACTGCAAATAAAATAGCTGCCCCATCAATTCTCTTTCTGAAAAGCTCTAATGGAATTGCATTGCAAGTAACAGTGTCTTTGGTTCATTTTACTTTATTAATGGAAGATGATGGATGAATGTTGTTCACAAATGACTTCAGTTTTGTCTTTATTTTCTAATATTATCTTCTAATTTGAGGCCTATGATTAGATTGTTTTTTGATCTGTATAAAATGTTCTATGCTAAAGTTTATTTATGTTGTATTTTGCAGAGGTATTTTGGTGATTATACATGGTCTCAATGAGCATAGGTCAGGAAGTATTATCCGCATCCTTTTATCTTTTAACATTTCAGGCCTCCTTCTATCTTTGCAATTGGATACAATTTGGTTCGCATGATCCCTTAATGGGTTCATCTTCATCAGACTCATATTGGATGGATGTTAGTTCTAGGCTTTATGCCTATGATCTATTGGATATTGGAATCATCACTTTTTGAAGTAATAGGCCTCAACATGACACCATCCATTCTATCTGATGGTTGTGTCTGGTGTGGATCTACCCTTTGTTCCTTTTTTATTTTTTTAAAATTTTTGCTGGATTTCTGTTAATCAAGCCAATAATGCAAGTTGCTTATACCAGAAGTGGACTAATATATCACCTAATTATTTAGAGTTTTATCTGATTTCTTTTTGGTTTTTATTTTCAGTGGAAGATATGCACACTTTGCTAAGCAGCTAACGTTGTGCAATTTTGGGGTCTATGCAATGGATTGGATAGGTGGGTACAAAACATTTTTTATCATTTCATTGTTTTACCCCTGAAAGTTGCATGTTCTTGCTGGTTGCTGCAACTCAAGTAGTTGTCCATGTGCCTATGCTGAACTGAATTCATATATTGTTTGATGGAAAGTGTATATACAAATTCAGCTAAAAATGTGCATAAATGTTTTTCGTCCAACATTATTGCATCTGCATCAATTTTTCAGCCACATAAATTTGTTCTCTGTTCTACCTTTGTGTCTATCAAAAATCTCCCATATTTTACAGTCCACTCATAATGATTTGGTCATAAACTGCTTAGTATGACAAAAATGGTGAACTAGAATTTTCTAAACATATTTTGTTGATTTCTTTTGCTGCATGCATGTCCTGTTAATGTTAAAACTAGGTTGTCCCAAACCATTTACCAGTATTCAAAAGTAGCTTTTCTAATGCTCTTGTGCATACACAAGAAAAGCTGGTGGATTGTATTTGGTAATTATTTCATTCTTTTCACCTTGATTTAGTTACTTCTTGGTTTCTAGTTAGTGTTTCGTACTGCATACCAATTAATTGATTATTGTGTTAAAAGTTTGCTTGTGATGTTATCAGTTCAAGTGGATATCTTCATTTTTCTTTAAAAAACACTCAACATATTGACAAACATGGAGGGGAGTTAAAAAATAACAAGTACTTTCTGATCTTTGTCAGGCCATGGTGGCAGTGATGGATTACATGGTTATGTGCCTTCATTAGATTATGTTGTTGAGGACACTGTAAGTTTCTTAATTGATGTTCAGTTTAATATGACTTGGAACTTCTCCTGACAATATGAACTTTCTTTTTAATGATATGATATTCAATTTGTCTGTCAATATTTGCAGGGAATTTTCCTGGAGAAAATTAAATCAGAGAAACCTGGACTACCTTGTTTTCTTTTTGGTCACTCTACTGGTGGGGCTGTGGTTTTAAAGGTAATGTCATAAGATATCATCATAATTTGGAATTGGATTGTTATACTTCCTATCCATTATTGGGGTTGTTAATGACCATGGAATTGCACAGGCCGCCTCATATCCTCATATTGAGGCCATGTTAGAAGGGATTATTCTAACGTCACCAGCACTGCGTGTAAAGCCAGCTCACCCAATAGTCGGAGTAATTTTTTCTCATATGCTCTTGCATGAATTTCGAAGAATTTGTTCCATATGCATCTGCTTGTATACATGTTTTTTGAATTATATATTACTGGCATATTCATACATTGACAAAAAAAGAGACGAGTCTGTGGATATACCCTGGAATGTGTAATTTTACTCTGGTTATCATGGTTGTGCCTGCGATGTCTAAGATATGACATTATCTTACTTGACATGGAAACCTTTTATCACGACATTGAAGTGACATTGTTGATGTGCTGGTTGAAGATCACTAGTTAGACCCATGACTTTATGATCAGTCTTACTGCTGTCTATACAATCAACCAGTGAATAGCAGTCCATGCGAATATATAGTTAAGACATTGACAAAGATACAGCTCCATGGCTCCTCAAGTACACATTATGGATCTACTTCATTAACAGAACTGCCCACCGATGCACAAACTCAGCAGCTCATCAGGCTTTGACTTGAAGTACACCTGATGAATTCATTCTATTCTCTGTTGATCCATCAAGGGTTCTCTTACACAGCTGTTTCTTTTTGTTGAACTATGATCCTACAATGTCATCAATTGGTTATGTTGATGGTGCAAAATCTTTATATAAGTTTGATTATATAAGCTTAATGACTCTGCTCCTGCTTGTGATATTTCACATGCTGGAGCATCAACAACTTCTTAAGCAGTACAAGAACTAAGGTATATTTCTTTTTAACCATGCATATGTTTAGGTTTAGCTCAGCTTGGCTCTTGCCTCCTCCTCTCACAGGTTTTCTTGGAGCTCATCCAAAACTTGTCTGTAAGACACGATGCTCTGAGTTGACATGCAGTGTGAGTTGTGTGGGAAAGACAATCATACTACAATTATTGTAATAATGGTATCTCTTCTTATGACAATGGTAGTCTACACAAATGATATCTATGACATCTAATTTTGCTTCACTAATTATCGGTTGACCAAGATGTGAGCAGTCTAACATAAAATGAATTCTTGGGTGACGGTAGATGATAATTTTAAGTAACAATCATCTGATTTGCTCTAATTAAAACTATTTACTTCATTTATGAAACTTGAGTAACACCAGGAGAACACTCAACTGCATCTCTTTCCACTTGTTGCAGGCTGTGGCTCCAATTTTTTCACTCTTGCTCCCAAAGTACCAATTCAAGGGAGCTAACAAAAGGGGCATTCCAGTGTCCAGGGACCCTGCTGCTATGTTAGCCAAGTACTCCGACCCTTTGGTCTACACTGGGCCAATAAGGGTTCGGACAGGCCATGAGATCCTTCGTATATCTTCTTTTCTGTTGCAGAACCTGAAATCAGTCACTATCCCTTTCTTTGTGCTACATGGAACGGCAGATAGGGTCACTGATCCATTGGCTTCGCAGGATCTATATAATGAGGCTGCCTCGACGTACAAAGATATGAAGCTCTATGATGGCTTCTTACATGACCTCCTCTTCGAACCTGAACGTGATGAGATAGGTACAGACATCATTGACTGGATGAAGAAGAGATTACAGCAGCAATGCCTATAAGGATGGGCACCCCTAATTCGATAAAGGGAATTGGGCAATGCAAGCCTGGTTATTAAAAGCTTAATCAACTCTTGTCCATGTTTATGTTCTTCCACATGGCAACAGGGAGTGATATTTGTGGAAGCTAGATAATCATCCTTTTGTATATATTCAGCTAATCAAATGGATTCACAAATGTGAAGAAGCAATTTGTACTTAGGTGGCTTTGAAAACTGTTTGTGTCCTAGCACAGCCTGTAATGTATGCCCCAAACTGTAGGCAGAATGCTATTTCCTGGTATATAAAGTTGTGCAAGTGTTGCTCTATTTTACAGATGTTTGAAAATGAGTGGAGGGTGCTCTGCTGTCTACTTGCTGTGGGATAGACTTGGTGATCGGTTGTTTGGGAAGGTTGTAGGTCTAAATTCTGCTTATGTTTTTCT
The DNA here is from genome assembly GCA_021397845.1 of Areca catechu. NCBI lineage: Eukaryota > Viridiplantae > Streptophyta > Magnoliopsida > Arecales > Arecaceae > Areca > Areca catechu. Next base: position 179,541,590 of record CM038042.1, read on the forward strand.
GAAGTATCAGAGTGCAACGATGTTTTAAGCATTCATGAAACGGGTTTGGGTTGTATCTTTCGTATAGAAGAACGATTGATCTTCTTTCACAGCATAAATGATTGAACCACACTTTACACACCTTTGAAAACAAGATATTTATTTTTTGATCCATGTTGATGGATGGAAAGAAAATACTGGAAGGCTTTGAAAGTTGTGCTAAACATGATTCAACAGTTCATGCTGCTGGATACAACCCGAACCGTCAAAAAAATGGATCGGTATATTTTACAGCAATAATAAATTTGCTGAAAGTGTTGTAAGTCAACCGCTTTAAAGTTGATTATTGTTTATCTCGATTTTTTCTGTATTCTAATTTTTACGTTTCAAAAAAATTATTTTATTCTATTCTTTTTCTAGTTATCGTTATATTTTAATGTTTGTTGGGATGTTTTCGTCTATAATGAGGGAGGTAGGGTCGGTTGGAGGATTTTTGTCCATTGAGACGTCCGTCGAGACAATGCGTGGTATGAAAAAGTATAGGTTTTTTTCTTTCTTTCTTTGTATTTTTTTATTTATTTTTGCAGTACAAAAGACTTGGCAACTCCATAATAAACCTATCTATTGTGGACAAATGATAGGAATTTTTTTAGCCTCGTGCCAGTCATGAGTCAAGAAAAATTTTAGTTTATATTAGAAAGTCATTGTTTTTTCCTCGAAGGTGCCCTCCAATCAAGAGGGACAAAAATATTGAGTTATAGGGATAATACCTGCAGCAAGGAACCACCTTATCCCTTTCAAGGTACCTTTTGGATGTATATGATCATGAACTAACCTTGATCACAACGTTGGCGCTGTCTGTGAAATTTGCCGCAATCTTAGCCTAAACTCCTCTTGATTAGGAGGCTATGCTGTGGGTATAAATACAAGGGTTCCTTTAGTTTCACATTGATTATAAGTCGAGAAAAATTTTTGTTTGTATTTGGAGAACCGCTCTATCCCCCTTTGGAGGTACCTCTCATTCAAAAGGGACAAAATCATTGTGCTACAGGGATAATACCTTGAACAGAAGATCACTGTATCCCCTCCAAGGTGTCTTTTAGAAGGCATATGATCATGAGCTACTTGACCACAATACTATCGATTATATTCTGTGGTTGCACTAATTTTCGCTTGCCAACCAGGATTTTTGCACCAATTTTCCCTTGTCACCCAGGCTACCTAATTTTTCTTTAAAATAGTCTAACTTTGTTAAATAATCCACTTACTGGTTTCTATCCTTATCATTCTACTCTTCTCGTTTAGCTTCCATTAGTCACCTTTGCCTTTTCCCTTGGCATAGATGTGGTATTCAAATCCCGTTCTTCAAGTTTCTCATACCGTTCCTAAATCAGTTTTGTTTTATAATACCAATAAAGTACAGCAATTAGAATAGAGGGAAATTTATATGCACCCCAAATTCTTTTAAGCAATGGACATACCTGCAATATGGCCTGAAGAGTTGGAAAGCAATTCAGATCACTACTATGTTTGGAATAAGGTTGTCAAAGGAGCAAAACGTTCTCGAGCAGCTCATTGTTAGCTACAAACTCTATCTCAATTGTAATTTGTTCAAATAGTATGGTGAAAATGATCTAAAATCCAGACACATGCATATACATTCATTCATATATACATGCACACATACATACATATACATGCATGCATGTACACATGCATATATCACTCTCAAAAAAACTAAACTATGTCTTATATAGAGTTGCCAAAGTACAATAATTCTCTCGATTGGAGATCATGGCAAACATATCTGGTACTGGCCATATAGACATGTTGAAATAGATACATAGAAACATACACAAATGGATTGTTACTTTGTTCCCAAGAAATAATCAGTTTTCTATTTGTTTCCGGGGAGCAACTAGCTTGATATATTGTTCCTACATGTAATTGATCTAAAGTATTTTGTACCATCAAATATTTTTGCCGTGAGGCAGAATCAGTGACAGCCTGACAGGCCGGGCTTGAGCTCTAAATTTCAAGCTCTAGATTTGCCTGGCCAAGCTTCGGTTTCACAAAATTCCAGGGATACGAGCCCTAGCACTGGCCAGAAGAAACCTGGCCCAATATGTCCTCAGATCAGCACATGATTAGCGTAACCATGTTAAATTTCAGCATTGTCAATTACCTCATATGAAATAATTAATGAGAAAAACATTAAATCAATATAAAATTTTAACAAGTAATATGCCACTCCAAAGTCTATACATTAAAATAAGCTTATTTTTTAAGAAGTAGGAAAGCCGAGCATGGCTTGCAGTGCCCCATCACTTGTTTGAAAGCAACGATTTTTTTTAAATAATATAAAAAATATATATTTACGGATATAGATGTTCGAAGTATATTTATAAAATAGATCGTGGCCGATAGGTCAGCTGGCATGTTATCTTTGGCAAGGATGATCTTGAATTGACCTGATCGATGATCTGGATCTGTGGCAGGACGATGGGACTGGACTGGTGGCAGGATCGGTCGATCGGACCAGATGGCCGGACCTATCCCTTGCTCGACGACCGTGTAGGACCGACCGGACGACGATACGGTGGACTGGTGGCACGATCGGTGGCCGGACCTACGGTCGGACCGGTGGCCGGACCGGGTTTGGACCGACGGCTAGACTGGTGGCCGGATCAGTGGCGGATCGATGGCAGGACCGACGGTTGGACAGGTAGCCGAACCTTGGCAACTGGATCGATGGTCGGACGGGTAGCCGAACCTTGGCAGGACCCTAGCTGGACCACCGGTCCTACCATCGGTCCGGCCACCAGGGTCCGACTCCCGTCCTGGCACCAGTTTTGCCCCCAGTCCTACCATCAGTCCGGCCGTTAGGGTCCGACGGCCGGTCTTGCCACCGGTCCAGTCTCAGTCTTGTCACAGATTCGATCGCTTGTCCGGCCGTCAGGATCCTACCATCGGTCCAGTCGCCGGTCCTGAGCAAGGGATAGGACTGACACCAGGCTGTCGACTGAACTGGTACCGAGCTGGCAACCGGATTGTATCAACATGATGATTATTTTTTATTTTTTAAATTTTTTTCTAATTTTCTAATTTTTAAAAAGTTTTACTATATTATAATATATAATATATAATACAATAAATTATAACAAATTTATTATATTTGAGAATATAAAATATTTATTATAATATAAAATATATTATAATATATCATTATAATATTTTTTAATTAATGTTATTTTTAGTTAATTTATTATTAATTTTAAATTAATATTATTTTATATAGTTAATTAATATTTTATAATAATATAATAATTAATATTACTAAAAAATAATATATAAAATTTTAATTAATACTAATTTTTTATTTTTATTTATTTATTTCAAATTAAAATTTATTAATCAGGTTTTTAAAAAAATAATGATATTTATTAAATTTTTTTAAAAAATGATCGTCTATGGCATCTACGATTTTAAATGTCACATCAAAAATTTTTTGATTTAAAAATATCATATCAATTCTTAAATCAAATTTTTTTAAAAAATAAATTTATTTGAAACCGTCCATGTCAAAGACATTTTCAACTCAATTTGAAATCATCTTTGATAAAGATAATTTCATGTCATGCTGATATACCACGTAATTCAAAAATATCTATTTTTCTGTCACGTAATCCAAAAATATTTATTTTCATAAATATATTTCGAACATCTATATCCATAAATACATATTTTTTATATTTTTTTAAAAAAAATCCTCAAAGCAACTCTGCTAAGCATCCACCGAAATGGAATCTCGTAGTCGTAGACAGCCAGTCGACCTCAATTTGACGAATTGTACATGGAACCTGGCAGGACGAGGCAATGAATGCACACAGGCTAGTTTGCAAGGGTATCTCATTCCGAAACTTTGATAAGGGCGTGGCAACCTCGGTCCATGTGCCTTTTGTATATAAATAAAGTGGAAAGTGGAAATTTCTTAAATTGGATTAAAATTATTGTTATTATTTTTTAAAAAAGATCAATGAGTATTATAATTATCTCGATCTAAATTGCTAGAAATCAATCATCCAGAATTGAATCCAAAATTTCTAGTTAATAAGTGTGATTGCTCGGATAGGTACTCCTAGCTAGTTCATAATTTATCCAGTTTTATTAATTAGAGAATATTAAATTTTTCATATTCCAACAACAATAGAAAGGGATAATTTAAAACTTCACAAATACTAATAACTTTTTTTTAAAAAAAAATATTTTCTTATGATTTAAAGTGTAATTAATGTCAGCTAAGAAGTGCACTGGAAGCCGTTGGCATGTTGCAAAAGACAAACAGAACTGTAGTCGAAGGCTTACCAGCTGTAGACTTCAGGGGGCACAGTAGTTTTGAGATTTCGTTTAGCCTGTTTGCAAAGACCTATGCCATCTTTGTAAAACTTTGTGCATAAATCAACAAATAAACTGGGTGGTTAATCCTCCCATTACATTAAAAAAATAAAAAAAAAATGTTGAAAGACTGTTGAATAATTTTTTCCAAGCCAATAAGAAAAATATATAGTCGTTCCTTTATTCAAATATCCCGATTAAAATCTAATTGCGTCCACAAATTCTTCCATTACACCTGCACTATCTTCATTCTCGATCTCAAAACACCTTTTATCATCTTCGTGATGTCGAGAAAGTGGTGATGGGTCTCCCATCTCGGGCTCCCTGCCATCGCCCGCGCGGTAGCGCAATACTGAGTGCAGCCCCGATGGCCTTCGATGCCGGCCACCTTCCCGCCCACGGTGAGGCCGGGGAGCCACAAGTGAATGCTAAAGAAGTTGGAAAGGGACGAGGCCCAACCCAAATTTTCAGTTGGCCTGACCCATGCAAAGGCTGAAGCCGATAACTGGGTTACCGACTTTAGTTCAAATTAGGTTAAAAAAAAAAAAAAATGCCAAATAGGGGATCGTGTCCCCTGCTCGGTCGAGGCACCGGACCGCCGGATTGTTCGGTGGAGGAGTCGGAGGAGAGAGTATTTGTGTCACGTCTCGAATCCAGCACCGGAATCGGCTACGCGACCGGCCGCACAAATTCTAGGTTTTATCCTACAGATCATGCAAGGCCCAGGTACACAAGAGTCATTCATTTAAAATCACAGCAATTGTATCAACATGAATTAAAAGTATAACTAAACAATTATTTTATTCAAATCAAACTACTAATGGTCCACTGATCCATAATAAGTATCAGCAACCGAAAACTACATAAAACTAATTAACGAACAAAAAGCCGATGTTCCGTCTCACGCCCAGCCCAAACCTTGCTATGCATCCTGAGTTTCTGAAAAATCAAAAAGTAGGGGATGAGCTATACAGCCCAGTAAGGTTTCTATATGATCACACCAATAATAATCTACATTTCTGAAAATAGCAAAATATCAGTATATCATGTCATGCAATCAAATAATTCAAGCCTCATGTATGACAAAACCTTGAAAAAAAATCATATTCTTCTTTTAGAATTTTCATTAATCAATCTTTATTTTTAGAGTTCTGGACTAGCCACGGTCATGTACCAGCCCATGACTAGCAACCGCAAAGCGACCATGCATATTGTGGTCGGTTCTACTTACGTACTAAGCCCGTGGCTCGGCTATCCTACGTACTAACCGCCCGTGGTCGGCTCCCACGTACAAAGCCCGTGGCTCAGGCTGTGTAACCACGGTGCTACCGTAGCATTGCTAGTCCAAATACCGTATTTACTTCATTAACGCTTTATCATTGTAGTCAAAACATGTCTCTCATGATTTCTTAATAATCGGTGTCATGGTCCAATCCATTCAATAACTCGTATCGTGGTCCAACCCACTCGATAACTAGTATCATGGTCTAACCCATTCAATAACCAGTATTGTGGTCCAACCTACTCGATAACCAGTGTCACTTTCCTTTAAAACATGATGTATGAAATACAGACTATAAAAATAATAATAACCACAATGTCCATCACAAAAAAATCAACTATGCCATGCGAAATAACACCATGCGTGCAATTGTATATATATATACTCGGATTAAGTCAAGCCACATAAAATACATGTACAAACGGGTTATCAATACAGAATTCCTTACATTCAAGCGCTAAACCAAAATACTCGGTATCAAAACCATGCCATGTAAAATAATATGTAGAACTGGTAATCATGTCCAGAATTCTTACCATCCTCGAGCCAATCCAAAATACCCGAATCAGTTTGTATCCGGAGCTCGCTCAACACCTTCCTGCCCAGAAGGCTGTCCCCCTACAGGTACAATAACAATTTTTAATCAAAAATCCTAGGGTAATTATAAACCTAAACCTTTTATCCAAAATCCTTTTATGATCCATCCGTAAATTCTAATCCCACGAATTTTCCAGAATAAGACTTTTCAATCCCCCTTCCAATATTTATATAAATTTTTCCTCCTCTTTCTCTCTCTTCATCTTCTCTCTCCACTTTCTCTCTCCTCATATTCTCTCTCTTCATCTTCCCTCTTCACTTTCTCTCTCCTTTTTCTTTCTTTTTTTTCTTTCTTGGACCGAAACCAAACTACCCTTTTCTTTTCTTTCTTTCTTTCTTTCTTTCTTCCGAACTCCTCCGCTGTTGCTTCCTTGGATCAACTGAGCCGGTCTCTCGGGGTCGTCGGCGATGACCAATGGAAGGTGATCATCGAAAGACCTCGACGAACCGGAAGTAGGTGACAGTGCGGCCACCGGTGGCCCACGACCTCCATGGCAACCCGAACCAAAACGAAAACCAAAAACCAACATTAATCCTTCTAAACAATAAAGAGAACTCACCGGCTAGCGTTTGGGATTCTCGGTCGCTCGACGGAGAGGAAGAAGGTGCATGACGGCTCGACGGGGCGGTGGCGTGGAAAATTTAAAGGAAACGCCCATCGACGGTCTCCTCCTCGTTTAGGGAAGGGAAACCGCATCACCGGAGTCCTAAGCCCACTCCAACTCCATCGTCAATAGTGTCTCTCTCCTCCACGACTCTCCCTCACAAGTTTTCCAGCGATCTTCCGAGTCGGATAAGGAGAAGTAACCCTCCCCTGTTTCGACTCAGCCATCCTTCATCTTCGTCCCATTCTCTGTTTTGTTTATTTTTTTTTTCATTATGGGCTGAAATCGACTGGGCCTGTCAACTTTGGTCCAAAAACATAAAAAAACTCAGGGTTTCACAGTTTGAGCCGTGGAAGGCTTGGGGAGGGTGGGTCGAAGGCATGGAGAAGAGGAAATCTTCCCTATAAAGGATGGTTCCCTTGCATGCCTCGGCCAATTCAAAACTCGTCCTTCCTTCGATGGCCGCCGAACATCGACACCGACCTTGCCAGTAAGTTCCCTTTTCTCTGTCTTCCTCTTGAGCATGGGCATGAGCAGAGACAACCGGCAGGAGTTCATCTTGTATTTTATTATAGAAATTTTTGGTAAATGGCTGGACGGTCGTTAGGATCATCGCCGGTCCCCTCCTTCCTTCCGGCCACCCTTCCCAAACCTTCGGCCTTCCTTTTAGGGAGGGTTCGCTCAGTTGGGGAAGAAGAAAAAAAAGAGAGTCGAGAGAGGAGAAAAAAGAAGGAAGAGGGAGAAATGGAAGAGAGGAAAGAGAAAAAAAGGAGGAAGGGTAAATTCTGGACCAGAATTAGAATTGGATTGACGAGAGTGCCCCATGATAATCTAGTTTTCTTTTTAATTTTTTTTGAAATAGAAATTAATTATATGATTAAAATTGTTGGTCAGGATCGTCATTGTCCTTGGAAGACCAGGTTTAATGTTTGAATTGTACTTAGTTGGTGGATACTCTTCGATAAATTATCTCTCTCTAGTATATTTTGCCATGCAAGATGTGAGCTTAATTATTATTATGTTATTGTATTTTACTGTATATGTTCTATGCTATACATCAATATGATTTGATATGATATGAGGTTAAACACGTGTTTAAAATGCTCCGTGCATGTATATGGATTGAGTTGATTTTTGACGCTCTCTAGTCCGACTATGATTACACGAGTCAGGATCTAGTCTCCTTTTGGACCTCCAGTGGGGCTATCACTGGCGCATGACCGATGAGCGGTATTGTACACAGGAGTTAGTTTTTCTTATGGGCCTAACCGGTGGGGCGATCGCTGGTACATGCAGAGGATGCATGTTTCTCGTGTAATTTCAGAGCTACTTTTTCTTTTGGGCCTCCAGTGGGACTATCACTGGCACATGATCGATGAGCGGTATGTGTACACAGGATCTAGTCTCTTTTGGGGCTAGCCACGGGTCGATCATGGCCATAGTCAGAGGGACTAGGTGAGTGAGTGTGGATGGCCATCCTAAAGAGTGTGTTGTCGGAAAAGTAGTAAAGGAGGTTAATAATGAAAACTTAACTAAATTGGTTTAATTTTATTATTATGTTTTGTTTATTATTTTGTACTGATTTATTTAAGTTATCTTGCTCTTGATTCATGGTGGATTTGTACTTGAGATTATGATAACTTACTGGGTCCAGGGAACTCACTTTATTCTCTTACATTTTTTTTGTTTTAGAACCAGAGAAACATGTGGACTTGAAAACCAGTTAGTGAGGAACTTAGGACATAACAGACATTATTGCTTTTATATTTAATGTTTAGTAAAACTTAAGTATGTGACTGTTAGTTATATGAACATTTGAATTAGTTTATCTAATTAAAATTTATGCATATGCCTGACTAGATAATTATTACTGAAATCATGATATGATGCAGGCCTTGTGTGTCTGAGAAAAAAATAAATCTAAAGGCATACGACCGTCTGTTGCACATCCGGCTCAGGTTTTGGGATCGGGGCATGATAGATTTAGTGGTATCAGAGCCAGGTTGTCTTAAAATCAAGATGACATAGATAGTGAGAGTGTGGTAAAGTTTATTAGGACAAGTATAAGACATTTAAAGTAACAAGCAATGTTATATCATTAATTTGATTTTCTTTTGTGAAATATGTGAGAATGGCCCAGACCCGATCCATGAGAATGTCAAATCCTAATGATCACGCTTCTCGAGCTCCTGGTACTTCGCAAGCAGCAGGTCCGTCCCGGGTTGCCAATGCCTCTAGGACTCGTAGCCCATCCCCTGATCAGGACGAGAGCCGAGCAGTTAGTCCTCCCCCTAAGTAGTGTGACCAGAGAACAACCAATTCTGATGGTCAGGTGGCAAGCCTTATTCAAGCCCTAATTGGACTTGTTTAGGAAATGAGACAGCAGGGAAGTAGAAGTGGACAGTCTTCTAAGACGGATCGGGGAATCACGGAATTCAAGAAGCTGGCACCTCCTACCTTTGAGGGCTCCATTGGACCTACTAAATCATTGAAATGGCTGAAGGAAATGAAAAAAGTTTTTGCTAGTATGGATTGCACAGATCAAGAAAATGTTCGTTTTGCTACTTATCAATTACAAGACGAAGCTTTTGAATGGTAGAAAGCTATCGAGAGGCAGCATGGTACTGAAGAACCGATTACTTGAAATAATTTTTGTCAAGAGTTCTTAGATATGTATTGTTCAGAAAGTCTTAGATTTGAGAAGGAAAGTAAATTCACGAGACTGATACAAGGGAACATGACGGTGGTGAATATGAAGCCAAGTTTATTGAATTGTCCTGTTTTGCTCTAGATTTGGTGGCTACGGATGGTATCAAGGCTTGGAGATTTGAGAAAGGGCTAAAACCCAGGATTCATGTTGGAGTGAGATCGATGCAACTGGCTTTGTATTGGGATGTGGTTAGTAAAGCTAAAATTATGGAGCAGGAGGTTGACAACATGCAACAGGAAAGAGAACGACAACTAAGGAAAAGATTCATATCTGATGGACAACAAGGTAGTCGATACCCTGGCAAATAGACTAGACAGCGGGAAATTCAAGGGAAGGATCCAGGATCTCAGCAGGGAAATAGCCCTCGTTGTAGAAGGTGTTAGGGTTTTCATTTGGAGTAGGATTGCTGCTAGTTTTCCAGAGCTTATTTTAATTGTGGTTAGCAAGGCCATAGAGCTATGGATTGCCCTCGTTCTTAGAATTCTGGATACCAACGTTCATTCCAGAATGCACTGCGACCACTTGTACCTCCTACTTCGAATGCACAAGCCTCTATTCAGGGTCAACCTTCAACTTATGGATCTGGAGAGCGCCAGAAACAGAAGACCCAGGCTTGTGTATATGCTTTGACTCAGCAAGATGCACAAGCATCGAATGCTATAGTGACAAATAATTTCAAAGATCTCTTTTAAAGTTAATAAAATTGAGTTCACATAATTATAAAGTTAGAATTTGACTTTTGGTAGGTACCTTCAAAGTAGTTTCTGCATATGCCCTTATTTTATTTGATTCCGGAGCAACACACTCTTTTATCTCAACTGGATTTACTAAGAAGGCTAGTATGATGCCAGTATCTTTGAATTATGAGATCTGTGTCTCCACTCCGAATGGGAGCACCATCGTAGTCAGCATGATTTGTCCATCATATACTCTAAGTATTGGAAATCATGATTTTACATCTGATCTAATGGTTCTGGAGATGAAGGAGTTTGATATTATCCTGGGAATGGATTGGTTGGCTTCTTATCATGCCATTGTGGACTATTTCGGAAAGAGAGTAACTTTCCATGTTCCAGGAAAGCAATCTTTCAATTTCTCTGGCAGTGAAGGGAAGGTCCCTATCAGAATCATTATGGCTATGCAAGCTGGCAGGATATTGAGGCAAGGCTGTACAGGATACTTAGCCAATGTTATGGACTCTCAGCAAGAAGAGATGAAGTTGGAAACCATTCCGATCATGAGAGAATTTTTGAATGTATTTCAGATGAATTGCATGATTGCCTCCTAATAGGGAGATAAAGTTCTCTATTGACCTTATACCTGGTGCAGAACCTGCCTCTAAGGCTCCCTACAGGATGGCACCAACTGAATTAAAGGAGCTTAAAGAGCAACTCCAGGAACTACGTGATAAGGATTTTATCAGACCGAGTGTTTTGCCATGGGGTGCTCCGATGCTTTTTGTCAGAAAGAAGGATGGAAGCTTGAGATTATGTATTGATTATCAGGAACTGAATAAGTTGATGATCCAGAATAAGTACCCTCTTTCAAGAATTGATGATCTTTTTGATCAATTGCAAGGTGCACAAGTATTTTCGAAGATTGACCTACGATTTGGGTATTATCAGTTAAAAATTAAAAGTGAGGACATACCTAAGACAGCCTTTCGGACTAGATATGGACATTATGAATTCCTGGTTATGCCTTTCGGATTGATAAATCCTCCGATAGCTTTTATGGACACGATGAACATGATATTTAGATCTTATTTGGATCAGTGTGTAGTAGTATTTATTGATGATATTCTGATATATTCCAAGAGTCAAAGGGAACATGAAGAACATTTGAGAGAAATCTTATAGTTACTAAAAGAACAGAGATTGTATGCAAAGCTGAAAAAATGTCAATTCTAGCTTAACAGTATTTCATTTCTCGGCCACATAGTCTCTAAAGAAGGTATAGCTGTTGACCCAACAAAGATCGAAGCAATTACTGATTGGAGTCGACCAACTAATGTAACTGAAGTCCGTAGTTTTCTGGGATTAACTGGTTATATATCGAAGATTCATGAAGGGATTTTCTCACATGGCATTGCCACTAACCCAGCTAACTCATAAAGGGATTAAATTTGATTGGATAGAAGAATGTAAGAAGAGTTTCCAAGAGTTAAAGAAATGCTTAGTATCAGCTCCTATTCTTATCTTACATCTGGAAGTGAAGGTTTTACTGTATATAGTGATGCTTCCAAAAGGGGGTTAGGATATGTTCTTATGCAAAATAGGAAAGTGGTAGCCTATGCCTCCAGGCAACTTAAATCACATGAGCAAAACTACCCTACCCATAATTTGGAGTTAGCTACGGTTATTTTGCCCTAAAGATTTGGAAATATTATTTATATGGGATATCTTGTGAGATCTTTACTGATCACAAAAGCCTTAAATACTTATTCACACAAGAGTTAAATCTAAGACAAAGAAGATGGTTAGAATTGATCAAGGATTATGATCTGAAAATAAGTTACCATCCGGGAAAAGTGAATGTGGTGGCTAATGCATTAAGCAGGAAGACCGTAGGTGGTGCAGTGACTTTGATTACTTCTCAGAAAGAAATTCTTCAGGATTTTGGAAAGTTAAATATGAAAATACAACTGCATAATTCTGAATATCTACTTACTGTTCTAAAGGTACAATCTACCTTAATTGACAGAGTTAAGGCATCCCAGGAGAATGACGCAGAATTACAAAAGATCAGAAAAAATGTATAATCTAGGGCAACTTCAGAATTCAGAATTCATGGGGATGGATCCTTAAGATTTGGGAATAGATTATGTGTTTCAAGGGATGCAGGTTTGAAGAGAGAAATTATGACTGAAGCTCACAACTCTACTTACACTGTATACCCTAGAAGTATAAAAATATATAGAGACCTTAAAGAGAACTTTTGGCGGAGTGGTATGAAAAGGAAGATAGCCATGTTTGTGGCCTAATGCCTAACTTGTCAACAAATAAAAGCTGAGCATCAGAACCGGCAGGACCACTGCAACCCTTGGCTATTCCAATATGGAAATGGGAACATATCACAATGGATTTTGTTATGGGATTGTCAAGGACTCTCAAAGGATTTGACGCTATCTGGGTTGTTGTAGACCGATTGACGAAGTCAACTCATTTCTTACCTATCAAGGTCAATTTTTCAATGGAGAGGCTAGCTAAATTATATATTGATGAGATTATTAGATTGCATGGTGTTTCTGTATCGATTATATCTAATAGGGATACAAGATTTGTCTCTTAATTTTGGAGAGGACTGCATCGAGCTATGAAAACTAAGTTAGAATTTAGTATAGCTTTTCATTCACAAATAGATGGTTAGTCAGAGAGAACAATCCATATATTGGAAGATATGTTAAGAGCTTGTGTTTTGGATTTGAAGGGATCGTGGGATAAGCATTTATCACTAGTGGAGTTTGCATATAACAATAGTTATCAAGCAACTATTAAGATGGCACCTTTTGAAGCATTCTATGGGAGAAGATGTAGGACCCCAGTATGTTGGGATGATGTTGGTGAGAGAAAACTTTTGGGACCGGATATTGTACAACAAATAATGGATAAAATTTAACTTATTAGGAAATGGCTTCTCGCAGCTCAAAGTCGACAAAGAGTTGTGCAAATAATCAGAGAAAAGAAATAGAATTCCAGGTGGGAGATTGTGTGTTTCTCAAAATGTCTCCTACTAAAAGAGTAATGAGATTCGGGGTGCGAGGGAAGCTAAGCCTCCGGTATGTGGGTCTTATGTGTTTCTCAAAGTGTCTCCTACTAAAAGAGTAATGAGAATCGGGGTGCGAGGGAAGCTAAGCCCCCGGTATGTGGGTCTTTTTGAGGTCCTAGAGAAAATTGGAGTAGTAGCTTATCGACTTGCTTTGCCGCTTTCTCTTACTGGAGTGCATAATATTTTCCATGTCTCTACACTGAGAAAATATGTACCTGATCCGAATCATGTAGTCAAATTTGGTCCGCTTCGATTCAGAAAAGATTTGTCTTATGAAGAGCAACCAGTGAAGATGATAGATAGAAAGGAACAAATCCTGAAGCTGTGTATCATTCCTTATGTTAAAGTCCAGTTGAGCAATTATTCAGAACGAGAGGCCACCTGGAAACTAGAAAAAGTCATGAAAGACAAGTATCCTCAACTTTTTCATGAACTAGGTATGTCAATTTCGAGGACAATTTTTTTTAGGAGAGGAGAATGTGAGGCCCAACCCAAATTTTCAGCCGGCCTGACCCATGCAAAATTCGGGCTGAAGCTGGTAATTGGGTTGTCAACTTTAGTTCGAATTAGGCAAAAGAAAAAATTTTTTGCCGAACAAGGGATCGAGTCTCCTGCTCGGCCGGGGCACCGGACCGCTGGATTGTTCGGCGGAGGAGTCGGAGGAGGGAGTGTTTGAGCCGTGGAAGGCTTGGGGAGGGTGGGTCGAAGGCTTGGGGAATAGGGACTCTTCCCTATAAAGGATGGTCCCCTCATATGCCTCAGCCAATTCGAAAGTTGTCCTTCCTCCGATGGTTGCCGAAATCTGACGCTGACCTCACCAGTAAGTCCCCTTTTCTCTGTCTTCCTCTCGAGCATGGGCACGAGCAGAGATGACCAGCGGGAGTTCATCTCGTATTTTTTTTGGGATTTTTGGTAAGTGGCCGGACAGTCATTAGGATCGCCATCGATCCCCTCCTTCCTTCCGACTATCCTTCCCAAACCTCCAGCCTTCCTTTTAGGGAGGGTTCGGCTCGGTTGGGGGAAGAAGGAAAAAAAGAGAGAGTCGGGAGAGAGGAGAGAAAAGAAGAAAGAGAGAGAAATGAAAGAGAGGAGAGAGAAAAGAAAGGGAGAAATGGTTAAATTCCAAACCAGAATTAGAACTTGATTGGCGAGAGTGTCCCATGATAATCTAGTTTTCTTTTTTTTTTGAAATAGAAATTAATTATATTATTAAAATTGTTGGTCATGATCGTCGTTGTTCTTGGAAGACCAGATTTAGTGTTTGAATTATACTTAGTTGGTGGATACTCTTCGGTAAATTATCTCTCTCTAGTATCTTTTGCCAAGATGTTAGCTTAATTATTATTATGTTATTGTGTTTTATTGTATATGTTCTATGCTATACATCAATATGATTTGATATGATATGAGGTTAAACACATGTTTAAAATGCTCTATGTCATGTATATGAGTTGAGTTGATTTTTGATGCTCTCTAATCCGACTATGATTACACGAGTCAGGATCTAGTCTCCTTTTGGGCCTCCAGTGAGGCTATTACTGGGCAGACTGATGAGCTGTATGTCTACGCAGGAGCTAGTTTTTCTTGTGGGCCTAGCCAGTGGGGCGATCGCTGGTACATGTAGAGGTGTATGTTTCTCATATAATTTCAGAGCTAGTTTTTCTTTTGGACCTCCAGTGGGGATATCACTAGTGCATGATCGATAAGCGGTATGTGTACACAGGATCTAGTCTCTTTTAGAGCTAGCCACGGGCCGATCGTGGCCATAGTCAGAGGGATTAGGTGAGTGAGTGTGGATGGCCATCCTAAAGAGTGTGTTGTCGGAAAAGTAGTAAATGAGGTTAATAATGAAAACTTAACTGAATTGGCTTAATTTTATTATTATGTTTAGTTTATTATTTTATACTAATTTATTTAAGTTATCTTGCTCTTGATTCATGGTGAATTTGTACTTGAGATTATGATAACTTTCCGGATCTAGGGAACTCACTTTATTCCCCTACATTTTTTTGTTTTAGGATCAAAGGAACATGTGAACTTAGAAACCAGTCAATGACAAACTTAAGACATAGCGGATATTATTGCTTTTATATTTAATATTTAGTAAAATTTAAGTGTGTGCCTGTTAGTTATATGAACATTTCAATTAATTTTTCCAATTAAAATTTATACGTATGCCTGGCTGGATAATTATTACTGGAATTATGATATGATGCAGGCCTTGTATGTCCAAGAAAAAAATAAACCTAAGGGTATACGTCCGTCTATTGCACATCTAGCTCAGATTTTGAGGTTGGGGCATGATAAAAGGAAGACCAAGCTTGATCAGCCTTCATGTTTGGGAGATTGATGGAGGCTTTGCCTGCCCTCTTTTCTATTTCGTTCTGCTCCTCCATGGCTAAGATGGTGAGGGTGGGTGCCCAATCTAATGTTATTTTATGGATGGAGGAAAAGCTAATAATTAATTATAGAAATTTTTTGGAAAGTGTGAAAAATTCCAGGCCACTAATGTTAGTATTTGATGACCACCACCAAGGTGCAATCGTGCATGATTCATATTTTATATGTGAAGGTTAACATTTTAAACAAAATCCCATTAAGACGGTAGCCCGGTTGGTAGAGGCTTAGCTTCACCTCCGCTGGTCACGAATTCGAGGCATGATCATCGTAAGTAACTCGATTAAATCCAGAAATTTTCTTGGGGTATGTGATTGGGGTGGCGAGAGAATGCACTACTTCGGTATCTTAGTGATGTCAGGCTGACTTACCGGTGGTGAGGAGGGTACACAAAAAAATTACGGCCCGAATCGAACTAGCCTAGCGGGATTGGGGCCCAGTGAAAGTAACTACACCGGGATTTATCCTTCCCACTCCTTTTTTTTTTTTTTTTTATCAAAAAAAAATATTATATATGGGTTAGGTCATGCCTAACTCCTTTCATCAACAAAATAGAAAGGTTATCATTTTCCTCATGGGAGGATATATATGGAAAGGTCATCTCTGGAACGACTTGCGCCTTTTGAAAACTCACTGGTGGTAGGAAGCATGGCATTTTGATACCCTTCAGGCGATAGGCCTTTTTTTTTTTTAAGTAAGAGAATATATTTTGGAAAGATGAATTGAATAATTTTATCCAAGCTAATTAAGAGAAATCTATAGTTATTCCCTTATTCAAATATCCCGATAAAATCTAATTGCGTCCACAAATTCTTCCAGTACACCAGTAATATCTTCATTCTCTCAAAAACTTATATCATCTTCGTGATGTTGAGAAAGTGGTGATGGGTCTCCCATCTTTCCATTGGGAGGGGAAAAAGAAAAGAGGAGGGCAAGAAAAAACTATATTGCAAAGGCTTTGACCGCCTCAGCATCTCACCAGAAAAACGTCCGTTGGTTGAAAAAGTAATGTCTCATTTGTTGTGGTAAAAGGCATGAAAATCTATCGCTAATCAGCTGTTTGTAAGAATCTAATCAAAGAAGGCGCACCAAAACATCATCCTATAGCCACCGAAACATTCATTTTACTTGCAAAACTTGGATCCTTCAATTAGATATCAAATCTCAAGAATAGCTAGCTTAATTTTGGCATGAATTTAGAAATGAATCAGAAGCTATATATGACAAAATAGACCATATGCAAACTACTTTATTCTCGAATAAAAGTCATTAGTACAACAATGACCAAGGATTTATTCCCACACTAATATGGCATGCACCATCCCCACATATATCTTTAACACTAAGAAAGAAAGAAATTGCACCGTATCTTACGCAATAGGAGCAAAAGCATGAGAAGCTTTCAGGACTTCTTCCACTTTCTTGGCCATGTATTCGAGACCAGTCTGCAGATAAGCAGCCAAGCTATCTCGGGTCCAGCCCTTCACTGGTTCGGACTCGAACGACCACTCGAGCTTGCACCCACCTTCTCCCTCCTCCTCCTCCTCAAGAACCTTAAACGTCGCCACGTACCGCTCCAACCCCACGTTGCTCTCTGTGACCTCGTAGCTGTAGCTCCGAGCCACGGGATCGAAAGCTAGCAGTTTTTCCTTGGCCCACATCTCGGGGTCCCCGCCATCGCCCGGCGCGGTAGCGCAGTACCGAGTGCTGCCCGGTTGGCCTTCGACGCCGGTCATCTTCTCGCACACGGCGACGTCAGGGAGCCACAAGTGAATGCTGAAGAAGTTGGAAAGGAGAGACCAGGCTTGATCAGCTTTCGTGTTTGGGAGATTGATGGAGGCTTTTCCTTCCCATTTCTCTACTTGGTTCTGCTCCATGGCTAAGATGGTGAGGGTGGGGTGCCCAATCTAATCTTCTTTATGGAGAGGGAATAAGGGTAGGCAAACAAATGGTGGGAATCTTTCGGACGCACGAGTGCGAAAAATTCCAGGCCACTGATAATGTTAGTAGCTGAGGACCACCGACAAGCATATCTCTTATATTTTATAGGGGAAATTGATGGCCGGTCCAATCTTTGACCGGAATAAAAGTTTTACTCCCTTTTGATCCAAAACATAACTTCCCATCCATATTTTATTTTAAATTTTTTGAAAACTAAAATGTCCCAAGGTGAAAACCCTTTTCCCCTTTTATTGTTTGAAATCCCGTAGAACCTTTTTCTCCATTTTTTTTCTCTTCTCCATTTCCGACGAGACGATCCCGTAGAGCCTTTTTCTCCATTTTTTCCCTTTCTCCATTTCCGACGAGACAGTCCGACGAATAAAAACAGCCTTTCCTGCGGCGGCAACCCCCTCTCCTTTTTGCGGCGACAGCACCAGCCCCCCTCCCTCCTTCCCACGGCCAGGTAAATTCGTTTTTCAATCCCGTTTCTGACAGAAGCTCCGACAAACGAAAACATAACTTCCGACGGCGACAATACCAGCAACTCCCGCTCCTTCTGGTGGCGACAACACCAGCTCCCCTCCCCCTTTCCACGACCAAGTAATTTCTGCACAGGGAATCATAATTTTAGTCAAAATAGAACTTTGTGTATGAATTCCTTCTTATATAGTGATTTGGGTTGAGTGGATGGCAAAAATCTCATAATTTTAGTCATAAAATAGAATTTTGTAAAAACCTTTTTAGGCTGCATCTTAATCTCCTTTAAAATGTTCAACTTAAACATGTTAGTTTTCATGTTCT
This sequence comes from Areca catechu, assembly GCA_021397845.1. Lineage (NCBI taxonomy): Eukaryota > Viridiplantae > Streptophyta > Magnoliopsida > Arecales > Arecaceae > Areca > Areca catechu. The sequence goes on from CM038042.1 coordinate 179,560,065, forward strand.
CTTAAATCCAGCTATGTCACTAAACTATCCTCCCCACCCTTTCATTTGGATATCTCTTTACCATGTAACTTCCTAATAAAAATGCAGAATCATTTTCATATAAGGACTTCAATAAAATGCCTCGGTGCATGCTCTGCATTGACAATATTGGATTCTACACTTACATCTTTGATCTAGATACATTAACATTCTCCCACCCTTCCATTGTAGATAATAAAATTATTTCTCCTAGAATCAAAATCAATCTCTTGCAAGGACTTCCTATATGCATGTTTGCATATGGTTTTGGTGGTGGGGGGGAGTGGCTAGCTAACGTAAACAGATGGAGATTTAATTGGAAAATGAGAAAGGCATACCTAGATGACCTACAAGCATAATTTAATTGAATACAAGGGATTTTGACATAGCAGTCCCTTTTTCCTGGCTTAATTACAATACAATCTTTTCTTCCCTGGAAAGGGCAAAAAGACTCAAATATTTGGTGACAGAAAAAACAATGGTCCCTACCTTCTAAGGGTTAACATTGTTGGGCACCCATTCTCATTTCTCAGTTTTACCTCTGAATAATTACTAAAGCAAACATCTTCTCATCATGGATCTTTGTCAACTCTTCTTTTCCTTCTTCTAAGGGTAAAATGGAATGGATAATACCTGTCTGATTATATTTTTATATCCAAATCTATCCATATATGGTACTTAAGCCTGCACACAGTTAATTAAGCCTGCACACAGTTAAAATGGAATGGATAATACCTGTCTTGTTACACCTGTCTGGTTATATTTTTATATCCATATTTGATCCAACAAGGAAGAAAGCTATTCCTTTCTGTTTAATTTGTTCGATTATACGAAGCTTGTTAATTTATGCTCCTTTTTTTAGATATTTACTCAATATTAGTTTCATATAGAATCTTTGAATTTATGTGACTTCTTTAGATATTATGAAACATAATTATGCTTTTTTGAAACTAATATTGAATGTGCAGAGTAGATGATGACTACTAGTAGGAGAAGCAAAGAATTTTTTATTAACTCAACAAATATGGTAAATGGAAGGTGCTATTTCAATCACTACGTGGATGTTATGGAAACAATTATACAGTCGATGTCAGAGGAGCAGAAGGCAAGGGTGTCTACAACTCCATTTGGTCATTTGCTCCATCTTCCATACATCAAGCAGAGTAGGCCATTATTAGTTGCACTACTGTCTTTGTGGGATGATAACAAGGAGGGCTTTAAATTTGGTAAGGTTGTGGTTCCTTTTGTGGGAACTGAAATTACCCTTATTCTTGGTTTGAAGGCCACAGGTGAGGAGATTGACTTTTATAGCAAAGAAAAAGTGCAGTCAGACTTTATCAATCATTTTTTTAATGGTAACTTTAAATTAACTACAAGGGATGCAGTTAAAAATATATTATTTTGTCTTGTTGGAAAGTCTGGGTTGGTAGATTTAGAAGATTTTACAAAGTGCTGGGTTCTTTATCTTTTTGTAACTATTCTTTTTCCAACTATCCACTATCATGCTCCTAAAGTATTATGCCGATATCTTGATAATTTGGATCGTCTGGAATCCTATAGTTGGGGTCTTGCTGTTTTTACTTTCCTTCGACATCAAATTCCTCGTCTATCGATGAGAGTACATACAAGGAACAAAAACAAAAGTGGATGTGCTGGGTATATGGAAGGATGTACAATAGCTCTAGTGGTAAGCTTTCTTATTTATACTTTTGATTTAATTGATTGATAGTTAATCTAACATTATTTTCATTTACATTATTTTATCATGCAGGCATGGGCTGTAGAGCATGCAAATAGTCTAGTTGAAAAGCATACACCATCATTTTTGTATCCTCGTCTCTTGCGTTGGAGCAATGCCCCATTCCCTCGCAAGGTGGAGGCGATCATTGGAGTTATAAATAAATTAAAAAAATTTGAGGTATTATGTTCTGTATCTAACATCATATATATATATATTAAATTGAAGCATAACTATATTTGTTTATTCTTTGTCAGGTATTGAAGATGATAGAGCCTAAGGAGAATGAGTTGCACCTCCTATCACAAAGAAGGCCACAAGCACAGGCATGTTACACCATTTTAATGCATCATTTTTCATTGTAGACCATTTAAGATGCTTCAAAATAGTTCTCTTTTAAGCAATAATAACTTCAATCATGTACCATGTAACTGTGTACCTATTATGTATATGATACTATGTTAATTTAATTATGTGCAGCAAGTTCCGTCATCTAGCCAGTCTAAAGAACATCCAATTCATGCTTTAGAGACACGTTTGGTAGCGGTTGAGAGGGCCTTGATTTGTCATGGTTTCCACTTAGAGGACCCTCAACCCATCAAAGATGACATAGCAGAAGATGCACGGATTCCTGCCTTTGATATGAAGCTTTCATTCATTGAGAAGACCCTCTGGGACAAGGGTTTATTGCCAGCAGATGACACTGAAGGCATTGATATGCATCATGTTGAGGTTAGTTTTCTACTGTAATCAAAATATACATATATAGATATGATATCATTTATTATCTACATAATTTTTTTTTTTAGATAAGGGCATAGTATTCTTCTCCCCATGAACAGCCCCACACAGGTGAAGGGGAACCTTGTGTCCCTTATAGTTGTGAAGATGTGGAGGTAGTAGTCAAATATTTTTTTTTTATATTATATTTATGAGTGCTTGTTATGTCCTAATTGTCTTTCTTATTTTTATCAGGCAAAGGATGTTGTTGAAGTTGAGTCACAGAAGGAAAGTGCCACCGCAAAATATGTGTCATCATTATGTAGGCGCGTGAAAATGGAAGGTCATGAGAGAAAGCCTAGTGAGAAGGGAAAGGCCATGTCATACCTTCATAAGACCTACAAACGTGCAAGGAAGAAACAACAAGAGGGTAACATAGTTGAAGGAAGTACGGCCTTGCCCACCACCAAGAGTGATATAGATGCTTCAGATAGTTTAGAGCATATAAGTACTGCACTAATGGAGCTGCATCAGTCAGTTAAGTTTCAAAAAGATTGATCTAGGTGTATTTATTATGTGCATGTCTTCAACTTTAAATATGTGCTGATACATTTTATCATTTTATAGAATATTCAAGTTTCTAGAACAGTTATAGATGTTGAAACATTAGTTGTTCCAGAAATGACAATACAAATGGCATGAAGGGGTACATATCACGGGAAGGGGAAAGGTGTACTCCCATCTTATCTTGAAGCATCAATTGATTTTTACATCAACGAAGATTGTTTTGTGTAAGCCATATAATTATATTTCTATATATCATTCTTCAAATTACTTCTTTTATTTATATCTGCATCTTTTATATAGTGAGAATATCTGGGAGGATCCTTGTACATCCAAACCTTCTTGCACATGCCATGCATTGGATCAACTCCTTCATGATGGGCCACTTCGGACTGATGTATGAAAATTAATTTTTGATCCATTTTCATTGATCTTAGTTTTTTTTATGCTAATATTTTATTTTTTTGAATTATGTATAGCTCATTAATGTATATTTCCGAATCTTGGAGCTATTCCACATAGAGTATAGGGAGCCTGTGGAGAATGCTGCTTCATTTTGAATTGTGAGATACAGGTATAATAATTTTAAGAATCATTAATTTTGTTTTCAAAGTAACACAACTTATCAGTCAATGTTTTTTTCTTCTATTTCTATTTCATGTAGACTGTTGTGCTTCGATCCCTTTCAGGGGTTACCTCAGTGACCCCTGAACTTACAAATAATATCATAGATTCAGCACAACCAAGTATAAAAAAATCATGGTCAATATCAGTTTATCAAACCTCCAGCAATGCAAATACTTGTTTATCCCGATGAACACATCATGGCATTGGTACTTGTTAGTTTTGGATTTGAAGGACCAACAATTTTACTGCTACAACTCGATGTGGAGCATCAATGTATCAAATGATACCAACAAATATGTATGTAATATTGTTTGACATTTGTGTTGTTGCTTATACATATAACAACTTGTCTAACTAACATATTATATTTCATACTATGCTTGTATAGGCAATGTTTGTACGCTTTTGGTTGTTCGAGCGAGTAGGATTCCACATCCCTGAAGGTCAAGTTCATGATGTGCATGACAGTGCACAGCAGAAGTTTGATAGTGTAGATTGCGGAGTGCATATGCTGATGTCTGCTGAGATCCTTACAAGAGGTTGCTCGAGTTTGCTGCGTGATGATTTCAAGGAAGATGCATCATTATATAGGAGCTGGGTTGGGGGAAATATTTTGTTCCATGGGTATTGTACTACTTATAAAAAGTTTTGGTCATGGTATGAAAGCAAGATACAAAGTGTAAAAGATTAGTCCAAAAACAATGTTGGAAGTTTGTTTTAAATTAATACAATTCAAAAAATTTTGTACAATGTGCCATGTTTGAATGTGCGGCATGTTAATTGATAGTAACTATCAATACTTCATATTTTTTATTTTGTCTTTTTCAGTGAGTTATTTAGGTATGCTAAAATAAACTGAAGTGATAGCTAAGGCCCTTCAATTGTGTGCCATTTTACTGTATACCATTTTACTGTGTGCCATATTTAACTGTGTGCCATTTTAATGTGTGTCATATTTAACTGTGTGCCATTTTACTGTTTTAAAAGAAGTCAACTTGAACCTTGATTGTTTTAGAGGTTGTTGTATCCAAGTTTTGAATAGGAATGATAAGGTTGGCCTCATATCAAGCTGGAATCAATAAGATGCCTATGTTGTTACCCCTTTGCTAGGATCTATAAAAGAATGTTCACATTTGCCAGGATTCTTTGACAGAAAATCCTTTGATGGTTAAGTTACCCCTAGTGTTCAACTTTTACAATGGATGTTCAGTGACCTCAAATCGCTATTTGATCTCTAACCATTTGGGCAATGAGTGATGCATGCTCTTTAATTGTGTGCCATTTAAAAGAAGTCATACAGAATCCTCCTCTCCTCCCTTCTCTCATTCTAATTTTGCTAAGGCTGTGTGCCATTTACAAGTTTACTGTGTGCCATTTAAAATAAATCATACAGAATCCTCCTCTCCTCCCTTCTATCATTCTAATTTTGCTTCTAATTTTGCTATAAGATTCCAGCAGGGATGATGGATATTATAGCGTTACTAATATGTTGAACAAAAAAAAATCAAAATTTAGAATTCATAAATTCTAGAATGACAGACAGTTATTCTAGTTCTACACACACAATTATTCTAAACCTGACACAGTTATTCAAGATAAAACCTGCACACAGTTAAATAAAACCTGCACACAGTTATTATAAACCTGCTTACAGTTATTTTAAACCTGACACAGTTATCTAGTTCTGCACACAGTTATTCTAAACTTGCACACAGTTATTCTAGTTTTGCACACAGTTAAATAAAACCTGCAAACAGTTATTCTAAACCTGCACACAGTTAAATAAAACCTGCACACAGTTATTATAAACCTACACACAGTTATTTTAAACCTGCACACAGTTATTCTAGTTCTGCACACAGTTATTCTAATTCTGCACACAGTTAAATAAAATCTGCATACAGTTATTCTAAACCTGCACACAGTTATTCTAGTTCTGCACACAGTTAAATAAAACATGTATACAGTTATTATAAACCTGCACACAGTTATTATAAACCTGACATAGTTATTCTAGTTCTGACACAGTTAAATAAAACCTGTACACAGTTATTATAAACCTACACACAGTTATTCTAGTTATGCATACAGTTATTTTAAACCTGCACATAGTTATTCTAGTTATGCATACAGTTAAATAATTGTGTGTAGGTTTTATTTAACTGTGTGCAGAAACTGTGTGCGGGTTTAAAATAACTGTGTGTAGAACTAGAATAACTGTATCAGGTTTAAAATAACTATGTGCAGAACTAGAATAATTGTATGCAGGTTTAGAATAACTGTGTGCAGAACTAGAATAACTGTGTTAGGTTTAAAATAACTGTGTGCAGAACTAGAATAACTGTGTGCAGGTTTATAATAACTGTGTCAGGTTTAGAATAACTGTGTGTGCAAAACTAGAATAACTATGTAAACTAGAATAACCATGTGCAGGTCTTATTTAACTGTATACTGAATTTAAATAACTGTGAGCAGGTCTTATTTAACTGTGTGCAGGTCTTATTTAATTGTATGCAGAACTAGAATAATTGTGTCAAGTCTTATTTAACTGTGTACTGAATTTAAATGTGTGCAGAACTAGAATAATTGTGTCAAGTCTTATTTAACTGTGTACTGAATTTAAATGTGCAGAACTAAAATAATTGTGTACTGAATTTAAATAACTGTGTGCAGATTTTATTTAACCATGTGTAGGTCTTATTTGATTAAGGTAACGAACCTCGTTTAAGAGGCCCTCTCTTTGGTTTAAAGCAGCTTCTTGTCTTTCCTGTTCGATTTGGCCATTTAATTATGTGCCATTTAAAAGAAGTCAGACATAGGACTCCTCCCTTCAACTGTGTGCCATTTACAAGTTTACTGTGTGCCATTTAAAAGAAGTTATAGAGAATCCTCCTCTCCTCCTTTCAACTATATGCCATTTACAAGTTTACTGTGTGCCATTTAAAAGAAGTCATGCAGAATCCTCCTCTCCTCCCTTCAACTGTGTGCCATTTAGAATAACTATTTGCATGTTTAAAATAATTGTGTGCAGGTTTTTACATAATTTAAATAACTGTATACAGGTTTTATTCAAATCTTGAACAACTTGTTATATCCTATTTCTATTGAGAGAATTGTTCAAAAGACGACTGGTCACATCAAAGATAGCGGACGAGTCTCTCATCAGATCCCCGCTTACATGAAAAAGATTTTGTAGAATTTGGATGAGGTAACGAACCTCATTTAAGAGGTCTTCTCTTTGGTTTAAAGTAGCTTCTTGAACAATTAGTTGACCAATTAGTTGACCAATCTGCATCTTTTATGTAGTGAGAATATCTGTGTGCAGGTTTAGAATAACTGTGTGCGAGATGTTATCTCCCTTAAAAATATAGTGCCAAATTCAAGATTCAGTAAGATGAAGTACAACGTTTATTATGCCATAATGTTCATATTAGGGCTATGTACCGAAACGCTATAAAAGATGAAGTACAATATTTATATATCAATTTTATTTCTTTCAGAACCACCTTGTATATTGATTATGCACACAGTTAATTAAGCCTGCACATAGTTATTTTAGTTGTGCACATAATTAAATTGGCACAATATTGATATACCATCTTGATTGAAACAATGTTTAGAATGCAAAACTAAAATAACTGTGTCAGGCTAATTTAACTGTGTGCAGAACTAAAATAATTGTATCAGAACTAAAATAACTATGTGCAGAACTAATTTAACTGTGTATAAAACTAAAATAACTGTATACAGAACTAAAATAACTGTGTGCAGAACTAAAATAACTGTATGCAGAACTAAAATAACTGTGTGCATAACTAATTTAACTGTGTGCGAAACTCAGAACTAAAATTTCTGTGTGCAGAACTAAAATAACTATATGCATAACTAAAATAACCATGTGCAGAACTAAAATAATTATATGCATAACTAAAATAACTGTGTGCAGAACTAATTTAACTGTGTGCAGAACTAAAATAACTGTGTCATAACTAAAATAACTATGTCAGGCTTAATTTAACTATTTACAGAACTAAAATAACTGTGTCAGAACTAAAATAACTGTTTGCAGAACTAATTTAACTATGTACATAACTAAAATAAATATGTGCAGAACTAAAATAATTATGTTTAGATTAATTTAACTGTGTGCAAAACTAAAATAACTGTGTCAAAACTAAATTAACTGTGTGCAGGCTTAATTTAACTGTGTGTAGAACTAAAATAACTGTGTCACTGAAATAACTATGTGCAGAACTAATTTAACTGTATGCAGAACTAAAATAACTATGTGCAAAACTAAAATAAATATCATATATATTAACATTGTGCCAATTTTACTTCTTTCAGTAAGATAATACAGCATTTTGGTACATAGCCCTAATTTGAACAAAAAATTCAAAAATTAGAATTCATTGACATAAGAGCAAACTAATATGAATAGCCCCATTAACATTAAGATAATAACATAATTCGATAACAATAGTCCTATTAACATTAAAATAATAATAGAATTCAGAATTCAGAACAACAACAGAACAACAACCACATAATAGTAAATGCACAATAACAACAGATGTTACTCAACAATCTCATTACAAGTCCTTCTATTATGTCCTTCTTTTCTGCATCGTCCACATTGTGTAGTTCTCGATGAATCCATTTATGAAGCTCTTCTCATCTTCCTAGGCCTACCAGGACGAGTCTTGATGATAGGAGGTAAAATATGCACCTCATCTGAACTACCATGGCTCATCTCAATATCCGGAATTGGATTGATACATTCTTCATATGCTGCTCTATACATTTCAGCCTGAAAATAAGTATCAGTGAAGTGATATAATAGCCTGCCAGCCTTCTCAATACATGCACATGCATGCTTATATGGCATCCGAAAGATTTGCCATTCACTATAAGAGCATGTGCAATCTTTTAGGTCAACCTTACATGAGTACTTTGTGTCCTTTACATCATAAACCATGATGCTTGATGTAAACACAGATAACTTCCGACCCTCTTCCTCATTTCTTTGCAATACTTTTTCAGGATTAGGACAAAGATGGGTTTGGATGCTATGTCTTCGCATTCATCTAGCATGCATCAATTGCATAATTTGAAGTCTTATATGATCAATCTTTGAGGAATAGCAAGATGTCGAGCTTCTAGAATCCAACTATTAAAGCATTCAGCAATATTAGTTATCATAATATCCCAACATGGACCTGGAAATACTGAATTTGCCCGATGCTCTGGCTTTGACTGTGTTATAAAGTTACTTGCACTTGGAACTTCAGCAATAAGTTTACTCATTATTTTTGAAAAATATTTAGCCTTGGAGTATATGCAGCAGCATTTAATAAATCAACCAACCTCTTCCTTTCAACTGCACGATAATGAGCAAGTACCTGCACGTATACAATCATTGTATGTTAACATACTTTTTAATTTAAAAATAAAAATTAAAAGTTTTGATAAGGATGTTGCATGCCTGATTTTTAAAATTTTCTTTGATATGACGGATGCAGTAAGAGTGGTAGCTATCAGAAAAGTACTTCGACACTACTTTCATAAGTCCCTGATGTCTATCTGTCATAATTGTCTATGGTACTCAACAGAAGATTCCATGGCTCCTTTTAAAATCTGACAAAACCAGCCCCAATTATCATTATTCTCTATATCAACAATGGCATATGCTATAGGGAACATATCATCATTCGCATCTTTGTCCGTAGCACCAAGTAAAACTCCTCCATCCCTATATTTAACAAATGTTGCATCCATGAATATTAGAGGTCTACAACCTCTAAGAAAACCATTGATTGAGGCTCTAAAGGAAATGAATAAACGTATAAATTGATCTTCGAGGGTTTCATACTCTGTTATGCTACCAGGGTTGGTCTCGAGAATGGAATTATAATACCATCGTATCCGTTCATAAGATACTGACCTTTGACCATATAGCTCCTTCATAGCAACCTCTTTCCCATGCCAAGCTTGATGATATGATAATTCCATACCAAATTCACGATGAATATCTTTTACAATATCACTTGGCCTATATAAAGGCATATCATGAATTTTTTCTTTCACAATATTTGAAACCCAATGTTTCGAAGCCTTGGGATGAGATCGAACTTGTAACCCTACTCTGCATGAATGTTGATTGCTCATTGTTTTAATTGCAAATCTATCTTGATTCCCAAGATGAGAAGCATGAATGCACCATCCATATCCTTCATATGCACATTCAACAGTAACACGCTGATGATCATTCTTTATAAACACAAAATCTCTATAATTTGCAATGCAGAAATTATGAATTGTATCACGAATGGTTTCAACATCCTTGAATTCTTGACCTACACCATCTATAGAGTTTTTCCAAGCATCCAAAGTGTTCCTTGGATTTGGTTCATCTTCAATGATATTCTTTGTTTCTTCGACTACTCAAACAAAATTACTTGAGCTGCCAAATGAGGAAAAATGAGATGAACTGCCCTTCTGATAATTCTTAGAATAACTTATATGTTCAACATTTTCAGATGGGACACTATCCCTGCAAGTACAAAAGATTGATTTTTCCCATAAATAATATTGTCTCACATTGAACATTACATTATATGATTCATATTAATTATAAAAAATAATATACTAAAATAAATTATGAATAGACTTTGAATTACCTCAAATTGATTATCATATTAGGCGATTCAATCATCGACGCAGCATGAAATACAACCATTTCAATTATTGCAACTTTTAACTTTCGATGTATTTCATACATATTGCTGACATCCTTATCTTCTATGAGTGTAACGAGCATTCTTGAATGGTTAGGAATATAGAATTTCAAATGAATCATTGTAGGGGATAAATGCTTCCATCTTTCCACTATTTCATTGATAATATAATTAAGAGTTGTGTCTTTTGAAATTGAAATGATATGGGCTTCATTACCATAGGAGCACACAGCCATAAAATTTGAATTTTCAATGTCCTTAGGATCTATAACTGTTAAAAACCAAGATAATAATAAGGAATCTGATTTAGAAAAAATCAGAAGAAAGTTTTGTGAATAGTGAAGGAGCTGGGTAACTACTCTCTTCGTGGGAGAGCTTCACTGGTAGACAACGGATGCAAGGAAGGGATGAACGGATATTGATCTCGTGGGAGAGCTTCACAGGGAAGAGGAACCGTGATCTCGTGAGAGAGGAACCGTGATCTAATGGCTGTAGAGGGAAATAGTGATCTCGTGGAAGAGGAAACGTGATCTCGTGGGAGAGGAAACGTTGGCACCGCTGCTGTTTTTGCGATAAACGGAAGAGGAACCGTGATAAAGGGTATTTCCGGTATTTTCAAAACAATACGATATCATTTGGGATGTTGTATTACTGTAAAGGGTATTTTCGGTATTTTGAAAATAATATGACATCATGAGGGATGTTGTATTACGGTTAGTGTTAAATGAAGAATCGAAACTTATACTTTTAGTCAACAAGGATTATTTGTTATAGTGGAGTCAATATGGGGAGTGCGAATTAATTATGCCTATTTTATATGTGAAGGTTATTATTTTCAATAAAATATTGGATTACGTCTAGACTTACTCCTTTCATCAAAAAATAATAAAAAAATAATTTTAAAATAAAAGCACTCATACAAATCTAATATAAATATAATAAAAATAAATCAAAAAATAAAATATCCCTTGTTAGGCATGGGGTAGAACTCTGATCAATCTAAAACACTTCTCCCGAATGTTGGGCCACAAAAGAAACGATCTAGTTAGCAGCAAAATTTGCTTCACCATACATATATTGAATAGACAACGAGACAGCCTCTGGTAGGAAAACACCAATATCCTGCAACAAAGGATGGATGGCAGCACTCCTGGCATAGGATTGAATCCAACCAATTCAAATGAAGAATCGTCCTCAATTAGTAATTGATCGGCCTGGAGAGTAAGTCTTGCATAGACAATGCCAGTCCAAGCAGCTCACAATTTCACCATCATAACAGAGGAGCCAAAAAGATAGCAGCCACCCGTTGCCACTAATCTTGAATTAGGGCCTCTAATAAAAAAGCTCGCACCCCCATGAGTGCTCATAATACTGTCATCAAAATTGACCTTAAGGAAAGTTGGAGATGGGGGCTCTTAAGAGATTACCCTACGAGTCGCTCTATAAGCCAGACAGGAGTCCTAATTAAGAATCCAAAATCCAAGGTCAAATTTGCTAACTCTTATTGAGTAATCTCGGTCGCTTGTATCAAAGCACGCTCCAAAATAAACCATGTTGACTATCTTCTCAATTCGAATACTTAACTATTCTGAGATAGCCATATATGGTAGGCCATATAGGCCACACAAATGCCAAAAGGTCTGACTGACTCAAAATTCAAGCTGAGCCTCAAATTCTCTAGAAAGAATTGAGAGGGAGTCTCCATCAAGCTGATCCTAGAAAGTAAGTCAGCCAGCCTCCAAATCTATGCAGCTCTCAGGTAGTAAAAAAGAGCATGGTCCAAAGTCTCCTCTCCCGCCTCACAACATGGGCACATGGCAGAGAGGGGCACTCCTCTATCCCTCAAGATAAGTCTGGTATAAAGACGAACCCAAGCAACTTCCCTGATAAACAGGCTAACCCTCAAGTTCACCCCTAACTTTCAGATCCAGGCAGTATCAAATCTCTAGGTAGATGTGTCATAGTGCATCGCATAGAGGTCACTTGCCCCCATGTACCTTACATGAAGGGAATTGTTTGATGATCTCTAGGTTACATGCAAGTTTTTCAAAAAAATTAATTAATCAAATTAATTGCAGCAGAAGTAAAAATCATAACTAAGCATGCATAGTAGAATTTATTCATGAACATATAGATCCCCAAATAAAAACAAAACTATTAAATCCACTTACCTATTGCGCTACTCCATGTTCATCGGATCGAATTTGGAAAAAAAATCTCGAATTTCCGCTTGATCAGATCTGGAAAAAAACTCCGAGTTTTGCTGGAGCTGTGCACACATCCGGCCTCTGCAAGTATCTACATGGAGATGGCCTGATCAAAACCCCGAGACCACCGGAGTGCTAGTATCTTGCAGGTCTCACTTCGATCGTTAGATCGAATATCCCTTCCTATTTTCATTTTATTTTCTCTACGTTAGAGATCTTGAAAGAAGATTGATCTCTTCTCAAGAAATCAAGAAATTCTTCTTTTCTTGAATTGAACCATGCATTCAAGATCAAGGATAGGAAGAGGAAGGGGTGATGAAAAATCTCTCACTTTATTTTTTGTGGTGGAGAATAGGAGAAAAAACATATGGGGCGGTCACATGTGAGAGCATATCTCATGTTAATCCAAAAAAGAAACTCCATACCACCTAGTGTTTAGCGCCCACTCCTTTTTTTTATTTCTCAAGCCATATCTAAATTTGATCTCTCCCTAAAGTCTTATCCCATCTAGAATTAGGACAAGGGCTTTAAATCAAATTTGAACATCTAACTAGATGGATTAGTATAAGGAAAGAAACTTGGAGAACCCAACTACCTTGTACACCCCACCTATTCTTTTATGCCAAAAGCAAATTAATGTGAAGGCTTGTTTCTTTCTTACAAGCCCTAGAGGAGAGAGAGAGGCATATGGAGGAGCGAGAGAGTTTGTTAAAAATTAGTTCAACTAACTAACTCCTCGTCCTAACCCTTTTAAGATTCTAACTAAGATAACTAAACCTAACCAATTTAGTTTTAGATTTAAATCTATAACTAATTAGAAACTAGATCCTAATCTAATTGGGACCACTAAATCTAAATAGGATAGATTAAACCTAACTGAATTAAATCAGTTTTAATTCACTTAGGATTAGGCAACCAATTAGGTCAAACCAAATTGGCTTGCAACATTTAATATTAGGTTAATCCAAATCCTAATTAGACTAGGTCATCATCCAAACTCAATCAAATCGAATCTAATTCAATTTGTATCGAGCCTAATCATAATTAAATGATCAAATCATCTAATTAAATTACAACTCTTGTAATAAAGTTCTCCTTGCTAAAGTTAGCAGGTCTAAAATTAGCAAGTTTTAATTTTATAATCCTTATAAATTTAGAGTTTCTAAATATATATCTCTTATATATTTCAATCCAACTATATGATTAGGTCAAGTTCTATTGTATGTGATCATTTAGGTTCCATTTTATTTGGTAGTGAAATATACCATGATCTCTATCATAGTATTATCAAACTCTTTCGATGGATCAGAATAATTTCAGCTCATCCTATCAAGGATAGTTGATCCAAAAAAATCCTAGTGAATTCTCATAATCCATCAGTGATGTCTAGTAGCATATAATGACAACCTAGCAAAATAGAAGAAAAAATTTCTAAGTATAGTTATCGTATGATTAAGTTCTTCTATTGAGAGTTCCGATAAGATACAGATCATGGAAACTTGCCAAATCCTAAGCATATGTCATATATAAATTCAATCAGCTAAAGTTTAAATTGTGAAAGATCAGGAAAACTCTTTTTCATCTTTCACACTGATGTTGCCATAGTCTTAAGGAATTAGCTTCTTAAATTATATAGGACTATACCTTGATTACTAAGGTTGATAGATCCCCTATATATGCACTCTCATCTTATAATGAATCTACTATAGCAAACAAAAACCATAAGGATCTGAATAGCTAAGGCTAATATTTTGTATTATCAAACTATAGCAACTTCACTATAAATGGCTAAAGCATCGTAGGTCAAAGAATCACTCATATAACTACAGCATCAAGAAAGTTACTAACGAGTAAGTAGACATCCATGTGACTTCTCGTGATGGTCATGCTCAGTACTGTCATTCTCTAACAACCACTTGCACTCTCACTCTAGTATCTCCATGCTATAGAATCGAGACTCGTCAATCCTAAAAGAGAAGTGATTTGTGCACCAATCAAACTGGATCAATCACTATCCTCGTGATATCCTATGATTGGAAGCATTTAGGAATTAATCGATGATAAAACATGTCTCAAATTCTCAACTCTTGAAAATATGTATCATTATCTATTAATTTCTTGGATGGTACATGAACACATCATGTATAAATAAAATAGGCCAAATTAGAATATTAAATATAATTTAATATTCTGAAGTAAAATATGTATCAGCTAGATTGGTTTCTAGGATATATATCTAACATTACGCTCGCAGGAAGATCTCCACACTCTCACGTCCTTAGCTCATGAGTAGGAGCTGTAATAGAGAGCACCTTCTCGGCTAGCTCAGAACCAAAAAGTTGAGCCATATGATCAAAACACCATCCACTCCCCTCAGGCTATAGAAGGTCTAAGATCCATGTGGAATCCCTAACCTTTGAGCTAACATAAGTGGGCCACCTGCTTAAGGGGAGGTCGAAAAGCCACAAGTCATGAAGGAAATCAATAGTACGGCCATCATCGATCATCCACTGAATCTGGGATATAACCCTTATAGAAAAGGCGCAAATCTCCCTCCACATGAAGGAGCAGCTCTAAGGTGGTCTGATATCGGCACTCAAGAGCCATACTTTTGCAGTCATCAACAAACTCTTGACACTCTCAGGCAAGAGAAAAAACCTTACTGCATGCCTCGTGATTAGGGCCTCCCACCTCACTACCAAAGACTGGATTCCAAGTCCTCCATCCCTAACTAGTTGAAAGATCGATCACCTCCCAGGCCAAAAGATGCATACCCCCTCTCCCATAGTGGGAGCTCCAGAGGAAGCATCGAAAAAGTTGCTCAAGCTTAAGGAGACGGGTCTTCGAAATGGAAGTGTTAGATAATAGGTACACCAGCATAGAATAAAAAACATATCTCACCAGAGAACTCTGCCCATCATGGATAGGACAGCAACTTGCCATCACTAGAGATGCTCCTGGATAGCTTGCTCCTAACAAGTGCAATCCTCACTTCTCAATCTCCGACCATATATGGGAACACCCAAGTGTACCAGACCCTCTCCTACTCTACAACTCCCAGCCTCTTCTTGATGATATGACTGAGATGGGCCTTGGTCCTAAGGTTGAAAAAGATAAAGGATTTGAGAAAGTTTACCCGCTGTCTGGAAGCACGGCAATAATTTTCAAGGATCTTAAAGAAAGCCACCGCATTCCAAATTGATGCCCACCCCACCAACAAGTAGTCATCTACAAATAACAAGTGGAAGATCAGTTAGGCTCTTGAGGCTAGCACATAGGGGTCTAGCTGGGACCCACTCGTAGCCTCTTGTAGTGCTCGAAAAGATGTCAGCACAATCAATGAAGAGGAAAGGTGACAAGAGACAACCTTGGCAAATCCCAATAGTAGACCAGAAGAAATTCGATGGAGTGCCAATAATGAGGATAGAAAATGAAGGATCTTGAATACAAGCCATAATCCACCTGATCCATCTAGCATGGAAGCTAACACTCTGCAAAGTTTTCTCCAAGAAGGCAAGAAGGACTAGCTCGCGTTTATAAGCATGCTCTATATCTAGTTTCAAGCCATAAGACAGCGACGACCCGGGATGTGCTTGAGATCATGCATGTACTCCTGGGCAATTATAACATTGTCAATAATACTCCAATTGCTAATAAAAGCTTCTTGCTTTAGATAGATAAGGCGAGGTAGAATAGGCTTCATCCTTTCCACTATTAGCTTAGTAAAATTTTATATAATGTAGTGCATAAGCTAATTGTTCTGTAATGGCTTGGCTTGGTAGCATAAAGAATCTTTGAGCCTAGGATGATAAATGTCCTCATCCAAGCCTCCTACATCTTCCCAGTAGTAAAAAATTCTATCACTGCCTTATCCAACCCAGCTTGAATAATGGGCCAATATCGCCTAAAGAAGAGGGTGGAAAAACCATCTGGTCTTGGGGCTTTGTCCTCAGCCCTAGACTAGAGAGCTCACCTAGCTAACCTCCTCTGCTAAGTCCTTAATTCATTATTCCACGAAGTCCTCAAAACGAGGTTCATCAAAATGAAAAATCTAATAAAATAACTATTAAGAAAAATTCAAATGATTAAATTAACGAGTTTTTGGATCCCGAATATCCAACTGATCCATTAATTTCTTATAACAGACTCTATTTTATTTTATAAATAAGCCAGGAGCCATTGAATTTTCCTAGAATTATTCATAGACCTTTTTGGGATAAAAAATCTCTTTTGTGCAATTCCAAATGTGAAGTAAGTCTATGTATCTTACTAGTGAAACTTAATACTTGAAATTCAACAGAACCTTTGCTTTCATCTTTTTCTTCTTGTGAAATAACTGAGATGAATGAATTTTTTATCAGAAAATTTCTCCTACTTAGTAACATGACTAAGGGCTCTAGCACTCCAAAAGAGTCATCTCCCTCCATGCTAACCGACCACCTTAATATGAAGAAAGAAACAAACTCGTGTCTAATACTCCCATCACTATCCAGCCACTACCCACTCCCATATTTCATCATTCAGATCTGATTCCTATAATGCCTGATGATTGTGGCTCGATGAAAGAACCTGATATTCCTATCTCCCTCTCTAATATATTAGGTCCTTGATTTCTGTCTCCAAAAAGTCTCCTACTACCTTAACAAAGAGTGATGCAAAGATAAAAATCCTTGAAGCTCTACCAAGTCCCCATTTGGAAGCCCCCTTCCGATCCTCCCTGTCCTATAAAGTGGTGATTAAAGCTTTGGTAGCCTCCAACCTTCTAAAGATGTCCCCAAGCTCCTCCTGATTCTACTCAAGAAGTCTACATCTCAAAAGTTCTAACCTCCAAGTCACCCGATATCTAGCATTGTCCCATAGCAGGAGTCTCCAGATCTCATGGACAATGTCCTAGGATCAGGGATAGTAGAGTCAAAACTTCTCAAACTGGAACAGGCTCCGATGGGAGAGGGATGACTCAGTCATGATCAATACTGGTCGATAATTAGAAGCAATCCTTGATAAATATTGAACCTGGTATCTCAGGTGCATCTGAATCCAATCAGCTATACCAAAAACTCTATCAATCCTCTTTCACACTCTAGCTCCACCCTGGAGATTATTGCACTATATAAATCGAGGGCCAATAAATCCAAGATCCACCAAACCATTCTCCTTAATAAACTTCCAAAACTTCTTAGACTCCACTCCATCTATAAACGCCCTTCCTCCCCTCTTCTCCTGGGATCTATTAATACAATTAAAATCACCCGCCACTAGTGTGGAAATACCCTGCCCCACTACATTAAACACCTCAAGCCAAAGTTCCCTGTGATCTCTATAATCAGTGCTACCATACCCTCCAAATAAGAGTCAAGAAGTTCTATTCATTTCAAAAATAATAATATAAATATTACATCTATGAAAAATATCAATTTCAGCTATGCCAGGCCTCCAAATAATAATGATGCCACCTGCCAGTCCCCAAGACTCAATAACATAGAAACCCCAAGCAGCTAAAAAATGATGCCTGGCACAAGCTAGTCCCTGGTCTAAAAGATAGGTTTCCAAAAGAATACAAAATTCTGGACAGTATAATTGTATCCATCTCCTAAATGTTCCCCCCCCTCCCTACATTGCAAACCATAATCTTTACAAAGAACAATCAATTGGGATGGAATCTGTACTCATTGTGGCTGACCAGTTGGAACTCCACCTTCTTAAGATTCCAATCATCCCCAATAGCCTAAAGTGTTGATTTGAGTCATCCCTAATAGCCTAAAGAGTTGATTTGTGTTGTGAAACCACCAACTCATGGCTCACTGCCCCAGCTGGCTCAGGAGCGCACCCCGGCCCCCTCTCAGCCCAAACAAGCACATAATTCACTGAAGAACACCAGTCTGATGGCCTCTTCCCCTTCTCTTCTTGGATTCTCCCATCAAACGCATCTAGTCCACATCCCATCGGGCACCAATTTCCCCTTCACTCTTTGGGCTCCCCCTTAGAAGCATGTCGTCGGCACCAGGTTCCCCCTCAGCCGACTCCACCTCCCCAAATCCAGATCCTCCACCCCTGCCTGTACTCATCCCACCGACCACACCAGTATTCCCTCCCTCACTACCAAGTTCCGTCAAGGGTAGAGTGCTAGTACTCCAGGAGGTTAGGGTTAGAGAATCGATAACAGGCTCGAAGCAAAGTGAGGGAGGCCAATTTGCCAATTCAACGGAAACCCGCCCACCCCCGTTCCATGCCCCAACAATCTGGAATTGCTCTAGATGATGAAGTGGGCTTCCCCCATTCCCCCTCGTTCTAGGCCCGAGACCAGTCAACGAAGTGGGCTCCGCTGGAGAGGGTTTGCCCAAAATTGCTGGAGGGGCCTTGGGTGGCTTCTGGCCTGCTTTAGATTGAGCTCAATTGGGTCCGACATCACCAACTCTGATGGACTTGCCTCCTCAAAAAAGCCCATGTCTGTCACATCATCTTAAGGGCCAGCACCCGCCAAGGCCTGGAATGCTGACCCAATCCAAAAAGCATACCCGTCTGAGTTAACTTGCCCCCGAGTTGGCTCCTCCAGCCATTTTATTGATGAACAACGGTGAGCCATCTTTTTTCTACTAGTCATCTAAATCAGGAGGGGAACCTGGTGAACTCGGTTGTCACCATGGCAAATCAAGCTTAAAAGAGGAAGAGTTTGGCTTGGACGAGTCAGGGTTGGACATAGTCTTCTTACTCTTATTTTCACTAGAACCCTAGGTGCTTGCGATTGCTAGATCCAGGAGGTAACAACCCACGGCCCCAATCTTAGTCGACCCTCACCAGCATCACCTAATCTAGATCACCCCTTGCCTTCGACGACCACTGGAGTTGAAGAGCCTGGGTGTCGGCCATCACCGCCATCAGCTACTTTTCTAGTTGAAGCAAGCAGTCACTGCTATTCAAAATGGGGTCACCTTGGGGGAACCAGCAGCCATCGTCAAAATGACCCAGCCAGCCACATTAGTAGCAGACTGATGGAAGATTCTTGTCACACATGAATGGTTGCCAGAACATGCCCTTCTTCTCTCTCACCAAGATGCCCAGCTTTGATGGCTTCCTTGAGTCAATCTCCACCTAGATTGGAGCATACCCTATTTTTTGGAGAAGGTCGATGAAGTTATCGGTAGCCAATGGCCTGCCAGCCTCTGTCGTAATGGCAAGGATTATAGAGGTCAGCCAAAACTCTATGGAAAGTCGGGGCAATCTTAGACTACTGCCTTCCAAACCGCCTTCATACATGAGATAAAATTCAGCTCCCAAGCCTTCATCGTCATTAACTAGCCAGCCACAAACCATAGACCACCCATAAGAGCCACCGCACAATAGCCTTTGATCGAAATCGAATGATCTGGTGGTCCTCAGCTAAGGGTAGAGGCGGACCGCTAACTAATTTTTTTTATAAACAAATGATTAGCCTGGTTTGTTTAAAATAAATTAATATAGAATAGGTATTTGGCCCCCCTAATTTTTCAAAAATAATTTTTAAAAAATTAGTAAAAAGATTTCAAAAATAAAATCAAAATAGAGTAATAAAAATCAGTGAAAAAAATTCTTCTTGCAGCAAAAAAATCCAAAAAGATCTTGCTAAAAAAAAAAAGCGAACCTGAGAGGCGTCGCCGACCCTCATCTCCTTCTCCTCCAAAATCTTGAAGCCTAAAACAAATTGTGCCAGCCATCACCGCCCCCACACGGCACACGCTGACCTCACCCATCATGGTGCCAGCCCACCCACCATAGGTCTCCTTCATCGACGGCCATCGCAGCAACCAGTAGTCTCCTCCAAAATCTCGAAGCCCAACCAAATCCCACCTGCCGGCCGCTGCCGCACCCGACAGGGCACTCACCGCACCCACCCATTGCGACACCACCCCACCTGCCGTCTCCTTCATCGATGACCAACCCCAGCAATCTCTTTCAACTTCAAAGTCCCGAAGCCCAAAGACCCCAAACCCCATCTCGGCCATCCATCGTCTCCTCTCTTCGATAGTAACTCTTCCTCGATTCCTCCTGTGGTTCAATGTGACGATGCCAGAGCCGACGCGCCACCATAACAACAACCTCTTAGCCCTCTTCTGAAGTTTTTGCTCTTTGGTAACGACGGTAAGCCACTTAGTCTAATAATTTTGGTATAGCTATTCCTTATCATATTAAGGATGGATTTTTTTTCAAAAGAGAAGTTTCACATAACAGTTTTTTTTTGTGAGTTGAAATGCTAAATAATGTGGAAAGATATAGAATATGTGAAGGTTATGGCATCATAAAGTAAATGTAATTAATATTTTGGATGGTTTGAGTTGATTAGATAAAGTTTAGGAACGACTTGGCAAGAAAATACTTCTTAAGATGGCTTAATATTTTTTTGGCCCCTCCTAAAAAGTTGATGTGGTCTGCCCCTGGCTAAGGGGAAGGTCTCTGGCTCATAATCTAGTTTACCCTTGGTCTGCACCTATGCGTTACCCAATCTACCAGTACTTTCTAGCTTAAACTTTGTTTAAACACAACCACTTTCTTCCATTGCCACCAGGATTCCTCCGTCACCATCTCTGGGAACTCCAAAACCTTGATAAAGTACTACTGTAAATCCTCAATCTCTTCCTCATAAATCTTGTGTGAAGTCCACGTCGACTGTCTCAACAGCCCCTAGACAACCTTCATCCATGGATGAGCTCCCTTGGCCACCAGCACTCACAGATCCACCCTCTTTATCTGTCCCGGCTCACCCTATCATTTTCTTCATTGGAGGATATATGGAAAGGTTATCCTTGGAATGACTTGCACCTTTTGGAAAGCCACTAGTGGTAGGAAGCACGGCTTCAATACCAGGGCACTAGACAGCAAAAAAAGCCGAGCCAGATAAGATGATCTAAAGAATCTCATACAGTGCACAAGTTCTTTGCTTTTGGTCAGATACCTAATTCCGGGAAACAGACATTTATTACTCTTATCCTAAAGAGGCAGGATGCTTGTGAGCTGGCCCACTTCAGGCCCATCAATCTGTGCAATACCTTATATAAAATTTATACCAAGCTCATGGTCACTAGAATAAAGCATATTCTCCCTCATATCATTTCTCCAGAATAGGGGGCTTTTATAGGGGGCCGGTCCATTTCTAATAATATTTTTATTGCGCAATAGTTCATGCATGATCTTCAAAAAGCATCTATCTGGCTATCAAACTTGATATGGAGCAGGTTTATGACTGTATGCATTGGTGGTTCCTGGAGAAGTCTATGTTGGATTTTGGCTTTCACCCTTGGTGGATCTCTTGGATCTTGGCTTGTGTGGTTAGGCCCTTCTATACAATTCTTGTCAACGGCACTCCTTCGGAGTTCTTCTACTCTAATATTGGCCTTCATCAAGGTTGCCCTCTTTTCCTATACTTATTTATTATATGTGCTGACTCTTTGTCTTGAGCTTTGCAGGTTGCGGCTCAGGAAACGGAGATTATCCCGTATGTTCCTGCTCCTGGGGCCCCCTATCTCGCATCTATTATCTGTAGATAATTGTTTACTTATGCGGAGAGCCATTGCTACCACCATCTTGGGGTTTAGGAGGATCCTTCAGGACTACTACCTACTTTCGGGCTAGAGAGTCATTTTTTTAAAATCAGAGGTCCACTTCAGCCCGAAGACTTCAACCCGGCTTTGGCACCTCATCAGGATATTCTTGGCTTCGCTGAGCATGGGGGTGCACTTATGTATATGGGTGTTCTGATTACAGGGGTAGGTTGCTGAAGGCTGACTATGGTCGGATGGTTCGGGCAGTGCAGGAGAGGGTGGAGGGATGTCAGGGAAGAGCCCTTTTCCTTATGGGTAGTGTTACTTTGATCAAGTCAGTCCTCTCATCTTTATCGATCTACATGCTTTCTAGTACAGTCATTCCTATATCTGTGGTACATAAGGTGGAGCAAATCATTCATTCATTCCTTTGGGATCCTAGCTCTGGAGGTCGGGGGGTTCACCTTCTTAGTTGGCAAGTGGTATGTCAACCGGTTGGGGAAAGAGGTCTTGGCATCCACTCTCTTATTGTTAGGCAGGAGGCCATGCTTGTCAAACATGTTGCCAGGTTCTTACTCTGTCATGATAGCTTATGGTCTTCTATGATGAAAGCAAAGTATGGCCCGATTTCTCATGAGGAGGTCATGCAGGTTCGTCGGCCTACTCCACTATTTGGAGAGAGATAGCAGCCAGAGTCCCCGAGGTTCTTCCACAGACGACATGATTACTGGGTGATTGCCGATCCATTAGCTTTATGTCGGATCCCTGGATCACTGATCTTCCTTTGGCCAAATGGCCAACTTTCATCTCCACCAACATTCTAGACTCTCTTACTATTCCTGATCTATTCACTATGGCAGGTACTCGGTGGAACCAAATTTAGGTTGCTTATTATTTTGGAGATATTCTTGGTGCGCGGGTATTATCTATCCCGTTGCCGGTTCACGCCTTCACTGATGTCCAAGTATGGAGATCCTCTTCCATCCCTATAGTGGTTATGTCCGATCTCTACCCCCTATACACTCAGACTTCCCAGAGGAATCTTGACTTGGGATGGATATGGAGGCTGGAGGTTCACCTAAGAGTCAGCTTATTCTTGTGGAAAGTAGCTTGGAGATGATTACCTATCAGATCATTACTCATCTCTAAAGGCTTGCATTTGCCTTATGCTTGCTCGGTTTGTGGGGAGGAGGGTGAGACTATGGAGCACGCTCTATTCTTATGTCATCGGGCTTCTCTAGTTTGGAGGCTAGCTGGCTTTGATATTCTTTTTACTCACGTGGTGGATCATGTTGATACTTTTTTGGATCTCATTAAGCCGACTTCCACTCATCCTCGGCGTACCTTGCTTGCATACATTGTGTATCATCTGTGGCTTACCAGGAATGCTTTTGCATTTGATTCTAGGAGACCTTCGGGCAGACTGGTTCTGGAGAGAGCTCGCATCCATGTTAAGGATTTTCTCTCGTTGACTGTGGTTACCTTCGAGACCTGAGGCTTCTATTCCACTCTTCAAGCGTCCCGCTAGATTTTTATCTCTCGGGAGCCCCCACTTCCAAGGTACTACACAATCAACTTTGATGGAAGTGTCATGGACGACCAGGGTAGTGGAGCTAGTTTTGTTATTCGTGGTCCAAGCCTCCATTTGCTGGTGGCGAGAGAATGCCACCTTTTTGCTCTGACTGTACCGACTGCGGAGCTTCGAGGAGCGTGCGCTGATATCTTCTATGCGACGAGGATTTTATGGGCGAAGCACCTCATTATTGCTCTGTCACTTCCTGGATTCAGGAGGCTATGAGGACACCTCCGATGCATCCACTTCTGCATGATATTGTATTTTTGTTACAGGGTTGTTCTTCTACTATAGTTAGACAAGTCTATCGGGAGGCCAACTTAGTGGCTATTGGGTTGCCTCCTTTGTTGCTCAACATTCGGGTGAGATTTTATAGACCCATTTAAATAATGCCCCGAGGCCTCTCTGGGATTTTTTTTTCTTTCTGACTTTTTAGATTGTATTCACTCCAGACTTGTTTGATGAATATACCGACCTACAAAAAAAAAAATCTCATAATTTGGTGACGGTGCGTACTTACAGTAAAAGCCATATTATTTAGTTGCAGTACTGCACTAGGGATATCTGAAGCTGATTGTAAAGTGCTTAATCGTGTTACCACCTTGCTTTCGTTCAGAGTTTCCCATATTTTTTGTAAAAAAAAAAAAAAAAAAACAGCGGATGGTTTGGCCTGTCTCCATGACCCATCGATTTTTCATTCGGCCTATTAATTCTCTTCCTACTGGGAGGCGCATATTTTCTGTGCAGTCCAAAGATAGCCTTCTCCCAAGATAGTGGCAAAGTCAGCTGAAAGACCACTAGAATATTATGGATATATGATATGCTACCTCACCTAGAATATATCAAGCCAACAGTACTCTCTTACCCAAGCAATTATCTTTCAAAAACAATTATACTTGGTCCTCTAACTTCCATGCAATTAGCAGAAATATGGAAATTCTTCCAGGGACTTGCTTTATCATCCTTTTTTTTTTTTTTTAAATCATCACCCTATGTTGAGTGCTAATTTTTCATCAGTGGCCTCTACCTCCCAAGGATGTCTTCTTCCACCAAAGAAGCTAACAGAGATTTCTCAGAAAAAGATATTGCAAACAAATAAATTATTTTCCTTTACACACCCGACAAATAATGCCGTGATGGGATCCATAATAGAAATAGAGGTAGATGTACGTTTGACAAACATTAGTCAGGAGCACGAATGCATGCTTTTGAAGGTGGCTCGTAGCTCAAACTAATCTCCAAAGTTTGATAACTAAATGGCACAAATACAAATATCAAAGAACGCTAAACGCTTACCCCGATGGATCCATAGGATCCATCCTAAAATTATCATTGTAGACGAGCAAAAACTTGCTTACGTAGCAATGACAACTTCGATAGAAATAAACCATTTCATATTACACTTTTGAATGATTCTCTTTAGCTAATTAATCATGGTATGTATGAACTATGGGTCTACGACAGCCTTGTGAGCACCCACCATTAGCAATAAACGCAAGGACTCGTGTTCCATGCGGTTGAGTACTGGGTGCCCATATCCCCACATCAATTTTAATTAATTAACTCAAGTGCTGCTAACTGCTTCTTTTATTTTTTTTCGTCACCCGTTAATATGCCGATTTCATTTCCTATTTAGATGAGGTAGCTTCAGCCACGGATGGGAGAAGTGATGGCACGAAGAATAAATCACCTTATCCATGGAACGAAACATTAATTCTTTTCTTTTCTTTTTCTTTTCTTTTTTCCTAAGGATTATTGGTTCCTAGGCCACCGTGAGTTGAGAAAATTTGTTCTCTCCATGCGGCTATCTCTTTCCTCCGCGTCGGTCTCGAACGGATTTATCCAACAGATGGCCTATGGCGACAGGCATCCAAACAGCCTTTAGGTAGTGTTTGGTTCGGCTATTTCCATCTAGAATAAGTCTTTATTCTAGGTTATTCCTCCAAACAGATATGAAAATCAAGATAGACCGTCTCAAATAAGCTATTTAGGTCAACCTTTGGTATTTTAGAATAGCTATTTCAAGATGGACCGTGGAATAACTTATTCCTAGTCATATTGTCTCTATATGGTTGTCATGCCCCGAATCCAGCATCAGAATCGGCTACGCGACCGACCGCACAAATCCTAGAATACATTCTAGAGATCATGCAAGACCTAGGTACATAATATTCACTTCATTCAAAAATTACTTCAAATAAACTAATATTATTTGAATAATAACTAAACGATCCATTTATTTAAGTCAAAATCACTAAATCGTCCACTAGGTTATTACATAAATATCAACAACAGATCTAACTAAACAAAACTAACTAAATCATTTAAAAATTGATGTTCAGTCTCATGCCCAGCCCGATCCTTGCTATGCATCATTTCACTACGAATCTAATCCACTACCAAGGTCGAATATCCTGCACAACTTTGAAAGGAAGAAAGTAGAAGGTTGTGAGCTTTACAGCACAGCAAGGTCTCCAAACAGTCATACCAATAATAGTAATATTTGAAAATAACATGGAGATAAGAGTATATCATGTCATACAACCAAACTCAAATGTCATATATGACAAAACCTTTTGTAAAATCATGTTTTCTCTTTATGTTACAATTTAATCATCCTTCTTCTTTAGTGTTCTGGACTTTACAGTCCATGACTGGCAATCTCAGTTCACACTTCAGCCTGTGACTGGCAATCTCGATATCACACTTTAACCTGTGACTGGTGATCTCGATGTGACTAGCAATCTCGATGTCACACTTCAGCCTGTGACTGGCAATCTCATTGTCACACTTCAGCTTGTGACTGGCAATCTCATTATCACACTTCAACCTGTGACTGGCAATCTCAGTAACCACGATCTAGTGCCATGGCTAGTCCAAATACCTCTTTCTCTTGGTTATCACTTTATCAATTCATGTCATACTGTTAAGTCATGTCATCTCAAATTTTTCAATGACCGGCATCACAGTTCAAATTATCAAAAATAATTTTACTTGATAAAATATAGTATACAGGAACATAGCTAGTAACAACAACAATCATATTGTCTAACATAAAAATCAAACTATTCCATGCAAAACTAATCATGCATGCCGATGCTCATATGCACGAATTAAATCATGTCATAATAAATACATATATATAACTAATGATCAGGTCCAGAAATCTTTACCCTTCAAGAGCTAATCCTAAAATATCCAGTATCAATCTGTATCCGAAGCCCACACAATACCCTTTTGCTCAGAAGGCGGCAACCCTACAATAACAATGCTTAACCATAAATAATCCTAGAAAAATTTGTAAACCAAAATCTTTATCTATAAAATCCTAACTTCACGAATCCCAAG
Organism: Areca catechu; assembly: GCA_021397845.1. Lineage (NCBI taxonomy): Eukaryota > Viridiplantae > Streptophyta > Magnoliopsida > Arecales > Arecaceae > Areca > Areca catechu. The sequence goes on from CM038042.1 coordinate 179,587,109, forward strand.
AGAACTTTTCGAACTCCCCCTTTAATATTTATATATTCTTTTTTTCTCCTTTCTCTCTCCTCTTTCTCTCCTCATCTTCTCTCTCCTCTCTCCTCATCTTATCTCCTCTTTCTCCTCATCTTCTCTCTCTTCTTTCTCTCTCCTCATCTTCTCTCTTTCTCTCTCCTCCCTTTATTTTTTCTTTTCTTTTTTTTTTCTTTTTACTTTTTTCTTTTCTTTTTTCTTTTTCTTTTTCTTTTTTTCCCTTCTTCCTTTTTCTTTCTTTCTTCTCTTCTTTTTTTTCTTCTCCTAGACCCCTCTCCTCTTCTTCCTTCTTCCTCTCTAACCAGGTTCCTTGTCAAGACCTCCTCCTGCCAAAAGCTTACCAAGATGGTCGGCACCCTCACCAGATCTCCCTCGTCGTCCCACCATCCGCACCCGCCATCATGGCAAACAGCCCAAGAAGGCCTACAGGTCCGATGGCCCTAAGGCGTATATCTCCACAACGAACGCCATCACATGTGTGCAGCATAGCCGCCCACCGGCCTCCTCGAGCACACAATCAGCTCCCGACCCTCCCACGACCTTCCCCTCCTTTGCTCTCTATCTTCTTTTACTTTGGCTGGCCACACAGGTCTCCGGCATCCAACGGAAGGAGTCCAAAGGAGGGAATGGTCCATCGGCTCAAGGCGGAACGGAGTAGAAAGTCGGGGCGATGCGACCACCGGAGAGGAAAAGGAAAATTGGTGAAATCTGGTGATGAGGGGTGGTTTTTAAAGAAAAAACGACGGAACTCCTCACCGTTTGGGAAAGAAAAAGCTCACCGACCGAAGTACTAATCCACCCCAACCTCGTCGCCAACAAATTCCTCTCCTCCACGACTGTCCCTCCGACTCCTCTGGCGAACTTTCCGGCCGAATAAGAAAAAAAATCGAGCTCTCCTGCTCTCCATCTCTACCCCAATTTTTTTTCTCTGCGACTTGGGCTAAAGTTGGCTGAACTTGCCGACTTTGGCCCAAAGCCCGGTTTCACAATGATAAACTCCACTACAATAATTATGCTAGAATAAAGTTATTATTCATATTTCTAACAAAACATAAATCTAGAATAACAAAAATGAATAGCTTTTTCATGGAAATTGGTATTCATATTCCATGAATAATTTTTTTTGTATCCAAACACTATCTTAGAGTGAATTTTAAATGCAACACAAGAACAGCTTTACCTGAGCATAAAATTCCATATTTTACTGCTTCCATAGTTTCTCTTTTTTTTTTTTTGATAAAGAAAAGGGATGGAGGGTTAAACCCGATGTAGCTACCCGCAAGTCCCTGTCCTGCCAAATAATGTTCAATACAAGATGCTTAGCCTTTTCTCATCTAAAGATGAGTACGTCGATCTAACATCACTAAGATACCAGCACGCCGATTGATAGAGCTCAAGAAAGCACGCCGATTGATGTAGCTACCCGCAAGTCCCTGTCCCGCCAAATAATGTTCAATACAAGATGCTTAGCCTTTTCTCATCTAAAGATGAGTACGTCGATCTGACATCACTAAGATGCCAGCACGCCGATTGATAGAGCTCAAGAAAGCACGCCGATTGATAGAGCTCAAGAAACAGTCCTGAATTTAATCAGGTCATCGTGCATAAAAAACAGTTCCTGAATTTAATCGGATCATCGTGCATGGATCATATTTCGAACCCGTGACCAATTGAATGTGAAACAAAATCTCTACCAACCGGACTACCGCTTTAGCTTATAACAGATAAAAATATAATTTCACAATGATCGGAAGCTGCTTAGCTTTTTCCACAAGCCTTCATGTTCCCTTTTGTTGTAGCAAGTACGTAATGCATCAAGGTAATACCTATCAGCATTACGAGGCGGACGTGCCACAATATAATGAGGGTTCCCGTCGGATACTTATGATGTTTTGTTTATCATTTCTGGTAATATATGTAAATAATTGAGTTAGAACAGTAAAAAAGAGATTCGAAATAACAGACACTATAAAGTTTCTGATGGAACAAGAAACTACTACCACACTTCGAAGGAGGTTCCGTGGATCTCGCAAGGTGCTTCCCCAGACTCAGGTAATTCTTATTTGTCATGCTCCTACATTCTTAAAAAGAAAAGAATTTTTTTAAAGAAAAGAACTTTCTTAAAAAGAAAAGTTCAACCAGTTAGAAACTTAGATTGATCTGTCATAGAATTTTTTTTTTTTTTTTAAGAAAAGAAAGAAAGAAAGGCAAAATAAAAAAGAATATTAAAGCATGACGAAGAAAAAGGAAAAAATTGGCATACATGGATAGCCCTTTACACTTCCAGTCAAAGACTGACAAACTGATACAACATAGCTCAGCTAATACACCTTTCTTTTCCCCATTACCAGCTAATACCCCTTTCTTTTTCCCACTACCGACTCCACTTCCATTATCTCGGAACAGTACTGAGGTCAGTGATCTCTTTTTGAGAAACCACTATAGAGCTAGATGAATCTGAATCTGAACCTACTTTTAGCCCTCATTCTGCACTTACATTATTGTCAGATAATACAACATTATTGCCAAGTTCAAAACTGATTTCATTATCCGGGTATGGTTCAATCTTCGTATATTCATGGGCAATGTTACTAGTAGTTTCGGCTTTTGAAACACCATCCCCTTGAGGCTCAACTGATTCGCTGTTTAGAGACTCCGAGCTGTTCTGCTCATTATTGTGAGATGAATTCGCAGCTTCATTACTGGATATTGATTCAATCACTGTTACTTCAGCTGAACCATTGCCAGCATGTTCATCCTCAGTGACATTGATTATTCGTGACTCAGACTTCAGATCACTCGGCTCTCTGTTACCTGCCCTGTCTACATTATCATCTCGAGATTCAACTGCCTCACCATCAGGACTCACATGGTTTGGAGTCTCTGAATTTTTCTGCTCGCTGCTGTCAGAGGAATTTGCAGCTTCGTTATTGGAGGTTGTTTCACTCTTTGTTTCTTCAGTAGAACCATTGCCATTAATTTCAGCCTCATTGGCATTGCCTTCTTGGGACTCACCTGCATCCACATTATTAGCCTCACCATTTGCTGGCTTATCCACATTTCCATCTTCAGAAGCAAGTGATGAATTTGCAAGTTCATCATAAGATTTTGAATCACTGTTTTCTTGTTTATGCACATTCTCAGGAGTAACTTCAGCATGGGAAGACTTATCACCACGGGATTCAACTTCTAGCTTGTTTTGCTCAGAAGCAAGGGATGACTTGGCAAGTTCATCATCAGATCCTGTATCAGTCCCTGCATCTTTAAAAGAATTAGTATCAGCGACAGCATCAAGAATACTGTTACCCTGGGATTCAACTGCTTCCATTTTAGGAGTCTCCTTGTTGGCTGGCATCGCTACTTCATTGTTATCTTCAGCAGAATTCAACGAGTTAGTAACCTCATCCTCGGATCTTGTGTCCCCTTCCTCAGTTTTTCCAGCACCAGTATTGTCTCCTTCGGATTCAACAGTTTTCCTTTCAGGAGTCTCATTGTTGGTCGACACTGCATCATTTTCGTCAATGGGGAGGGACACACTGGAATGCTCTTCATCTGATCCTACATCAGTTTTAGCATCTCCAACCTCATTTCTGCCACTAATTTCAGCATCTGAAGCAATAGTGCCTTCAGATTCTACTTCCTCCTTTTGATGGAAATCATCGTTGGTTGATACATCAGCATTGCTTTGATATTCAATAAGAGATGAATTGGATGATCCTTCTGCTTCAGGCATCGATTTATCACTTAATTCACCAACCGTTTCAAGATGCTCACTGTTAAGTTTTGCAATTTCACTAAGTAGAGTTTGACTGGTGGAAAGCCCCTCTTCATCCGATCTTGTTGCTTCCCCGTTATCAATGGTTGCCCCATTCAGTAAGAAGTTTTCAACAACATGGTCATCTTTTGGAAGCACATTTTCTTCAATTGAGTCATCTCTTCCATCTCTATTTCCATTTTGATCAAGAGAATTATCAGTATCCTTTTGACTGGGCAGCCTTATAACTTCCTCTATGGCTTCACCTGTACCATTACCAGCACCTTCGTCTCCACCATTAATATGAAAATCAGCATTATTATCTTCACTGCCGTGTTGCTCATGTTTACGTCCTGTTGTCTTGGTATCTGCAATGTCCTCTCGAGATTCCTCATATTCTTTGTTAGGAATGGCTTCTTCACCCTTTTCATCAGGGTGCTGATTGTGAGCATCATCCTGACCTCCTCCAGCTTCTCTTGTTTCAGATGTCTCCTCAAAGTTTTCTACATGGTTGTCTATGATAATCACATTCTCAGACCCTGCTTTTGCTTTACGCCCCAGATGAATGTCTCCATCTCCATTGCTAAACTCATTTCCATCATTTTCAGCGTATTCATTATTCTTATCGTGTGAGCGCTTGATCTGGTAGAGCAACCATATGGCAACAGCTAGAAGAACAGTTACCTGTACTATGTTTTTAACCTTAGATCCTTTTGATCTCTGGTTCCGGCTATTAGACTGGAGAAGCATCATTGATACCTGAACAATTTCTGCAATATTAAGAACCAATTTTCAAAAGTTATTAAATCAACCATGTGGTCAAACTAGTTCAATAGGTGATTTAGTTCCCTGTTAAACCATTCTGTCTGGACAACTGAACCATCTATCAATCAATAGGCAAAAATTAAAAGATCCTCAATTTGTTTCTTAATCTAACATGTGTATCTGGGGATTAATCAAAACACCATGTCTTAACACCAAAGATTTCTTAGTTTTGGAGGACCGAATGGTGTACCAGTCTGAGAAATAAAAAATTCTTATTGATGGAATCAAAATTGATTATTTCATTGCATAGAAAAGTAAAATGTCATTTCCAATTACAAGATTTACTAACAACTTCAAGATTTTACTTCAGGTTTGGTAAGAATGATTTGGAGAAGGGACAGATATTTGCTACATACAAGCAAAGCATCAATAGCATTGGCAATAGAATGAGAAAGGAAAACAAATGTCTGAATCAATGATCTCTAAAAAGCTATACACAGTTAGTCTCCATATTTTTAGGTCATGGTGTTAACTGAGAGCAGAGACAAACAAACTAGAATCTGGAATTCTATGAATCATTCATGTCCGCCTCCCAAGGAGAACCTATTGTTCCATCCAAATCCTGAGGAACCAGAGAAGAGACAATTGGTCCTAATTTCCAAGTTACTACACTTTAAGTTAAATGCTGACCTAGCCTTATTTCTGTTTTCAGGTCCAATTCTATTTACATAAAATAGCTCTCGATGGCTGAAGTTAGAGTGGTCATTTGATGTAAAAAGTAACCCCTCCCATATCTCCCTCCCGCACAATAACAATAACTTCAATAAGCCATTTTATGAAACTGATCATATTAACCTTGAAGCATCCAGGATACTTATTCTACTATTAAAGCCAAACTAGCTGAAGTGCATGCATTTGTGAGGCTCAACTTCGTTCAGCTCCACTTTTCCAATTTCTCAAAATAACCTTTAAATATTACAATTTGCATCAATGCTCCTCCTTTCTTGAACTTTCTCACACTCGTGTCCATGCAGCTCGAAGACATGGACCCACCATGCCATGTTTCTCACATGCATCCATACATGTTGTACTCTATTGATACATTAATGAGACATGGATTCATGCGATGAACAAAATTATTTCTTCCAATCATTTGATAGACTCCAAACTTTCACATAATCACATATATCATAACCACAAACAAAACCAAGAAAGCTCAACTTATCTAATGTCTAGAGAGTATGGAGCCACTTTCCTCCAATAAAACTATGAGGAACTAATGAAAGAAATTGCCAATAGACAGCATCTGAGCTCTTAGGCAACCAATCCTCATAATTTATCTTGCACAAATTCTTGACAAAAATTCCTTCAAAGGACAAGATAGCCTTCGATCTTACCATAACTATATTCAAAATATACATGGCAGAGCATACTTTCGGATCCGCTACATTTTCGTAAGATTATTAACAAATTAGATGTTACGAGAAAATGCTTTCTTTCCTCCAAACTCCAACGTTGTTTTATTAAAGAAAAAAAAATTGAGCAAGGGGGAAGAGATCCACCCAAAACAACTATGAAATCTTGAATGCACAAACGCTATCGATAAACTATTCCAACAAAATTATTACACAATACAAAGTAACGAAATCTCGAGTTTCCCAAGAAAGGCATAAATCGACGCAGTAAATCCAACATTTTTTCAAGAATCCCGGATCAAAAACAAGATCCGAAGGCTTCTAACTTATCAGGAAGAAGAACAATTCTTTTTCGTAAAAACGTGATATGTCCGGAAAAACAAACTCTATACAACCCATAGATCCCGGACAATCATTTAACCACGAACACAATCTAAAGATCCCGAGAGCTTATCGCAGATCTAATCATCAATGCAACAAATAATCCTGAAAGAACTAAAAAATTACAAAAAAAAAAGGATAGAGAGCAAGGGTACAAACCTTATACGAGCAATCCAGCGGCTTGAAGAATAGAGATCGGAAGAGACACTCAGCTGCTGGGATGGAAGCGAGAGGTGAAGATCCTGGAAAAAGGGATGCGTCTTTCCTCCTTCCTTGAATTACTCCTCCGTATTTTCAGGAAATAACTAAAAAAGGAAAGAAAAGATTTTCCTTCGAAGACGAGATCCAGCGCCTCAAATCGTGTCGGTGAGTAAAAAAATAATAATAAAAATGAAGAAAGAAATAACTGGAATTCAAAGAGCAGGCGGTTAATTTTTGTCAAGATTCCCAAAATGCTCCCGCTCCGTTCGACTTTTGCGTGCATCCACCCGATCCGGTCTCGTCCTCCCATCTGGTCTATATATGTATATAAAAGACTAAAATAGTATTATTTGGATCAAGCATTGTCCGGATTCAAAGGCTGTCATAGTGTCAAAATTTTATGATCCTTCCCCTCGTCTAAAATTATACTTTTTATATAATAATAAACTATAATTTATATACAAATTAATTAATATAAATTTATATTTAAAATAATTAATTAAGATAATTAGGTAAGATTTTTTAAAAAAATAAAATAAAAAAATAAAATATAGATCTTTAAATTTAAAATTTATAATAAAAAATAATTTTATTTTTTTAAAATTTATTTTTTCTTTTAAATTCTTATATTTCATTCATTTTTTTTCTTTTTTTCATAAATTAACCGAACAAAAAATAAAGGAAAAAAAAAAGTATCGATCACCGTCTCAATTTCATCTATACTGCCCCATAGATGCTAGTATTTCGATGCTCATTGAATGGCTATCATAACCGGCAAGTACAAATCAATAATCCTACTTGATTAATTTTTATTTTATATTTAAGATAATAAAAATTATTATTATATGACCCATGCACCACACAAATACAAATCTAGTATAGCCCCAAAAAAATTCTGGATTTAATCAAGTCACCCATGGGTTCATGTCTCAAATTCACGATCGATTGATAGTGAGGCAAGGCCTCTACCAACTGAACTACCGTTTTAGCGGTAACCAGCTATTGATGCTGATCCCTGCAGACCGGATAGAGTGTCTGGGTCGCCGGCTCACCTTCCTGGGTTTCTGCAAAATAAATTCCTGATCGGATTTTCTTCAGTGGGAGACACTCAGATGCTTAAGTCAGTAGGGTTCAAGCCACAGAATGGAGAGCTCAAAGAAAGAAAATGAGATGAAATGAGTGAAGAGTTAGGTGTGCATAGTATGAGCTAGTCATGGACTGGGCTCGGACTTGTATGGAATGGTCTAGCATGGCTTAGAATAGCTTACCTCAAATGTCCCCTCTTACCGTTTTTTATAGGTGTTGCTGTAACAGAAAGTAGTTAAGCCTTTTCGATTTCTATTAGGAAAGTTAATTAATCTAACTTTCCTTTAACTAATTATGGTTACTGTCAAAGGTTAGTTACTTTAGTCTTATTGAAGCCATAGTTGTCAAACATGTGATTGGTTGGTTTTAACAACCAAGTCCGTTTTTGACGGTTTTAGCTTGAAGTAGATCGGCCATTCTCTTCGGAATTAGCCGATAGTTATTTCATTAGTTGTAAATTAGTCGTTTACTTCGAAGTCATACTTTTCGAAGACGGCCGACTATAGATCAGCCATTTGTTTCAGTACTGTGTGGATCAGCCATTTACTTTAGAGCTGTTTGCTTCGAAGCATACGTTGAAGAGCATGTATTGTAGATCGGCCATTTGCTGAAGGCCGATCTCAAGTTGTATGTCATTGCTAGTCGAAGCGTAGCATTGATCTGTTCTCCCGTCGAGGTCGAGAGTGTCGAAGTGGCAATCTATCTGATTGACCGGTCTGGGTAGAGTCAATTGAATCTTTTTTTTTTATTTAATGGAACGGTCAAGCCACAAAACGGGAATAAATACAACGAAGAGAATCAACGAAAAGGATATCCCTTAATGAAACAGGAACATCCCTCAAGCAAGACCAAGGAACTTTCCCAAAGTGATTGGCCACAAAAGAAGCCACCCAGTCAACCGCTTAATTGGCTTCTCTATACACATGCCTAATCACTATCTCTGAGCAACCCTGCAAAAGAGTAACTATGTCACGAATGAGATGATGAGCCGAAGTGGAGCGGAACGCCTGCCTAATCCAGGAAATAACCGTCCAGGAATCTCCCTCAATAATAAGTCACTGTAGGTGAAGAACTCTAGTGGCATAGTAGATCCTTCATCCCAAGCCCCCCGGAGCTTGGCCATAGGAACAGTAGGGTCGACTAAAGGACACCCTCCAACTGCAAGGAAGCCATGACCAGTAGCCCGGATAACAAAAGCCGCAGCACCACGCCTCTCTAACGCTCCCATCAAAACTGACCGTGACAAACAATGGAAAAGGGGGCTCCTGGAAAATAAAAACTCGGTGGGGCACTCGATGAGCAGTGCCGGAGCCCCGGATCTTCGTATAACCCATAATCGAACTCTGATACTCCCTGTCGAGCACTTTGGCTCGCTCGACAATCATCTTGGTCGTGCACCTGGAATAAGAAAAAACAATCTCGTTCCGGGTGAGCCATATCTGATATGCCAGATAAGCCAAAATAGCAGTGGTGGAGGAGCTAGCTGAACCAGATTGCAATAGAAGGAGAAGCTGTCCACTACATCCTCAATCATCAGAAAAGCCCATGTCATCCAGCCATACCCCAAACCTCTCAGGCTCTCAGGCATAAGAACAGAGCATGAGCAATGGATTCATCCTCCATCCCACAAGAAGGGCAAGAGATAAGCAACTAAAGGCCTCTAGAGCAAAGAAAGGCTTTCATCGGAAGTCGATGCCAGGCCACCTTTCAGATAAAAAATCTCACCCTAGGATGAGCTGGAAATGACAAAATCTATCCAGTCAGGATACCCCTCTGCTACCCAGGGCTAAATTGGTTACTTAAAAAAAATCCAAAAATTAAAAAAAAATGGTTGCTAAATCGGTTGCTAAAAAAAAAAAGTCAGAAAAATAAAAAAAAATCAGTTGCTAAATCAGTTGCTAAAAAAAAATCTGAAAAATTTTTTAAAAAAAAATCGGTTGCTAAATTGGTTGCTAAAAAAAATTCAGAAAAATAAAAAAATCGATTGCTAAATTGGTTGCTAAAAAAATCAGAAAAATTTAAAAAAATGGTTGCTAAATCGGTTGCTAAAAAAAAAATTCAGAAAAATAAAAAAAATGGTTGGTAAATTGGTTGATAAAAAAAAATTTAGAAAAAAAAAAAATCAGTTGCTAAATCGGTTGCTAAAATTAAATAATTAAAAAAATTATGAAATATGAATTTTTTTCCTGAATTTTATAAATTTTAATTGAGAAGTATAAAGCAGATATTCATTTCAGCATTAGGCACAAAGCATTGAGAAGGGTTCAATCACACCCATTAGACACAATGGCAATATATAAAGCATCCATTAGGCAGCTTAGGCACAAATCAGATATTCATTTCAAGGGTTCAATCACATCCAATTATCCAACTACATACATCAAATGGATTTAACTGGAATTGAATACCGGTTCAAATGAAGCTAAAACAGTCAAAAAATTATATAAGTCATAACTTGAACATTGTAATTAATCGTCAGATTTAATGAAAAACAATAAGATTCAGAAGCTCAGGATTGCCTCTTTTTGTACATCGAGAAGGGTCTAAGGCAGCAAATGGTTACTTGCAAAAAGAGCAAGCCATCCAAATTTGCAACACCATTTAGATATAATGCAAAATGATCCAATCCAGTATACACTTTCAGTATTTGAAGCATCACGAAGATACCAAGGCAACTCATCACAGCCTCTAGCTGTAGGTAACAAAAGAAAATCCATGAAATTTAAAATGCACAATAAAACAACAAAAACCAAACAAAACTTTTAAACAATAAAATTTAGAAACTCAGGATTGCCTCTTTTTGTACCTTGCGAAGGGTCTAAGGCAACAAATGGTTGCTTGCAAAAAAAGCAAGCCATCCAAATTTGCAACACCATTTAGATCCATGCAAAATGATCCGATCCAGCATACACTTTCAGCATTTGAAGCATCACAAAGATACCAAGGCAACTCATCATAGCCTCTAGCCGTAGGTAACAAAAGAAAATCAATGAAAATTAAAATGCATAATAAAACAACAAAAACCGAACAAAACTTTTAAACAATAAGATTCAGAAGCTCATGATTGCCTCTTTTTGTACATTGCGAAGGGTCTAAGGCAGCAAATGGTTGCTTGCAAAAAGAGCAAGCCATCCAAATTTGCAACATCATTTAGATCCTTGCAAAACGATCCGATCCAGCATACATTTTCAGCATTTGAAGCATCACGAAGATACCAAGCCATCCAATATTTTTTCAGAGTTAGTATTTCAATAATGGATATAGGTTTGAATAATTATGCATCAACAATTATTTAAGCTTACTCGATAAATGGTTGAACCTCTTCACAGTTGAGCAATATATGTAAATACGCAGCAGCTAATTCCCTGTTATTCAGATATTGACTTTGACATCTTTCAGAAGATCGGCCAGGTTTATTAAATATTGACAGAGTAAGTTCATGTCTCATATCCTGACCCACAATATCATTTCTTCCAATTCTATTTCTTGATGACTGTACATGTGGTTCAAAATAATATGAACAAAAAGAAGTTGTTTCTTGACACAAGTATGCCTTGCATATTGATCCTTCAACACAAGCTTTGTTCTTGATCATCCGTTTTATTTTGTTAAGGAACCCTACATCATTTAAGCATTAAAATATGGTACACGTTACGTACATGACATAAATTACTTGCAGAATAATAGGTTTGTTGAAATGAACTTATTATTATTTATCTCTCAAATGGATACATCCAACGATATTAAATTGGACCACCAACTATTACTTCATATGGTAAATGAATAGATAAGTGCTCCATTGAGTCAAAAAAATCAGACGGAAAAATCCGTTCCAATTTGCATATAATCAGAGCAATATTCTGTTCCATTTGCAACAAGTCATCGATCCGTAACATTGTTGAGCACAAATCCTTAAAAAACCTACTTAGCTCCGCTATAGGCTTCCATACATGATCCGGTAGAGCAATAAATGCAACTGGCAACAAACGCTTAAAGAAGACATAGCTGTCATGACTTTTCATTCCAATTAATTTTTCCTCATTCATATTAACACATCTGCTTAAGTTAGATGCATAATCGTCAGCATTTCTATTTCTTCATCCATTTAAATACACCTCTTTTCTGCTCCAAGTTGAAAGAATATGTTGCTTTTGGTTTCAAATAATTCCATTAGCCAACTCTTGCAACTCAAGTTCCCTACGCTTGCAGTATTCCTTTAGATCCATTCTTGTTTTGATGTTATCTTTGGTTTTGCCTTTGATATCCATTACAGTGTTAAAAACATTATCAAATATTTTTTTCTATGTGCATGACTCCAAATAGTGTCTGATCAATTTAGTCTTCCAATATGGTAAATTCCAAAATATGTTCTGTTTTAACCAATTATGTATAAACCCATATCCTTCAACTCTGCATGAACCCTGCTTGATTATATTTGGAATGAAAGATACAGCTTCCCATATTTCCTCCCCAGTCAACCTTCATGGGGTTGATCTTTTTCAATACGATTTTTATAGAATGCATCCTTATTTCTTCTTGGTACATGATCAATAGGCAAAAACTGTCGATGACAATCAAACCAAGAATTCTTCTGACCATGTTTCAAAGTGAATGCCTTTGATTGGTCGATACAATACGGACACGCCAATTTCCCAGCTATACTCCATCCGAACAGCATTCCATATGCAGGAAAGTCATTGATGGTCCACAACAATGCAGCCCTCATCATAAATTTTGCTTTCTTGCTATATCATATGTTAGGACACCCTCCTCCCATAAATATTTCAACTCATCTATTAAAGGCTGTAGATACACATCTATCCTGCTCTTTGGATTATGTGGACCCGGAATAATTATTGTCAAGAACATATAAGAAATGGTCATGCATAATTCAGGTGGCAAATTGCAGGGAGTAACAATTACTGGCCAGCAAGAATATGGGGCTGATGATGGACTGTAAGGAGTAAAACCATCAGCACATAGGCCTAGCCTGACATCACGTGGTTCGGCTGCAAAATCAGGATAGGTTCGGTCAAAATATTTTCATGCTTCTCCATCTGATGGATGACACAATATCCCTGGCTCACGCCTGTTCTCATAATGCCATGTCATATGTGGTGCAGAACTCATTGAAGCATACAATCTTTTTAATCTAGGAATTAGAGGTAAATAATGCATTCTCTTCATCGGCACCTCTTTATGTTTACTGTCTGCATGAGACCGAGGTTTATATCTACCAGCCCCGCAAAATTTGCATTTCTTTTCTTTAGATTGTTGACCATAATACAGCATGCAACCATTAATACAACAATCAATCTTCTCAATAGTAAGCCCGAGTTTGGACACCAATTTTTTTGTCCTATAAAAATCATGAGATATAGTATTATCTGCTGGAAGTGTCTCTTTCATAAGACCCGCAAATTGATCAAAGGATCGTTGTGAAATATTACCTTCAGATTTGATGCTAAGCAACTGTACAGCTACTGATAACTCAAAATGATCTGTACATCCCGTCCACAATGGTTTTTAGACTAATGCAACAAGTCATAAAATTTTTGATCATCCAAATTCGGTGTCTCCTCTTCATTAGACAAAAGGCCAGGTACGTATTATGTTCTAAATGTATCAAATATCATGCATCGAGATCTATTCTGTGGATCATTATCTATTGGTGCAAAAACAGATCATTTGCATGCAAATCAGGTACCCCCCGACACGAGGATCACTCTCTCCATGACATGTCCAATACCAGTAATTCGGAACAAATCCTTTTTTATAAAGATGAAGCTTCACTTCATCAATAGTCAGGTACCTTAGATTTTTGCACTTACAACAAAGGCATCTAAATTTTCTTCACTTTGAAAGTTAGGTTGCTGATAGGCAAAGAGGACAAAATCTTCCACACCTACCAAAATTCTTCGGTATATCCCTTTCGACCCAGTAAAAGTCGATTATACATCCAACTACGAAGTTGAAAGATATTCATATTCTGTACCATATCAAAACATGATGATACAAAAAATTATCTTTTCTTATAAATATTGATACAAATTGCAATGTGAAAAATCAAATGAGACTGGACTAAGCATTGTTAAAGGAGATGGTTGCATCAAAAATGATGATACAATGGTAACAATGTCCAATTTAGAACTTCTTAACATGAACTAAAGAAAATAGTAGGTTGCTGAGGATACTTGGACACTCGGCATGATACTAATTATAATTGATAAATAACCTCGGTAGGATTCTTTTCAGTCTGTGTTCAAACTGTTCAGATCAATTTTTGGCAGTAAAAAAACTCCTAATCAAAGTCTAGGAACCAAGATTTGCACTCTGAAGGTTATTTCTTTAGTTTGACCCATGTCTTCATACATTTCCAACACTTAGTACCAATTGATTTTAAGATCTCATGTAGAATTTCTAGAAAACATCCCTTGACAATTCAAGTTCTGCAATCGACTAATCAAGTCTCACCAACCATAATTACAATTGCAAGAAATACTTATCGATTTCTCGTATAAACATATTTTTTTTGTCTATTTCACATGCCATGATTGGCTACTAATACTTTCTTAACTAAGAAAAAATTGGCATGTTCAAATGCACTATATAAATAGACCCATGTTTAGAAATTTCTTTTTTCAAAAAAATAGCTGACATTGTATCAATTTGGTGAGTTGATATTAACCCACGGCTCAGGTTTACGTTCCTAGGATCAAATCAAAGGGTTTTACATCATGCCAACAGTTTCAACAAGCATATCTGGCAAGAACCAGGGAGGCACACTAATGGCATACCATGAAGAGCACACTAATGACATATCTGGTGTTTCAACAAGAATACATATGGCAAGAACCAGGGAGGCACCATATAACTTGATGCATGTATTAAGCATCAATAAGCTATCTAACTAAACGACATGAAATAGAAGGATATGACATTCAAAGTAAATGCATCAAAGCAAAGAACTTCCAGATACTAAATCAGAGTTCATGAGACAAAATAACAGCAGCAAGAGAAAAAGGCAAACGACAAAAAGAAACAGTACAATCCGTCAACAGGAACATAATTCGACAAAGGCCTATCCGATAAGAATCAGATAATAAAAGGCACAAAACAATGCATAGCAACTGACAACCAGCACCAAAAAAAATAAAAATAAAAAAATGACCAGCAAATGACCTGAGAGCAATCAAGAGGCAACAAGCATCTTGCAAAATGTTAAGATGGATTTTATGTGCCAAGATGATATAGACAAAAACATGAATAACTATCATGAACGGATCGAATAGGATATGAGAAGGGGAAAAAAAAAAACGACCATCAAAAAGTCAGGATCTCTTAAAAAACAACAAAAATCAAGAGACGAATCTGTCAATCGAGCCCGAAAATGAATAGAACAAAAACTGAATTAAAAAAAGAAAAAAAAGGAGACGGAAATAAAACTGAATTTAAAAGAACAAAATAAAAGGAGGCTGAAAGATACCCAACCTCGAAGGGAAGAAGGCCGGAAACCTCTCGACCGCACGAAGAGGGCAAGAAGGCAGCAGAAGGGATAAGAGGGAGAGGGAGACAGGAACAGCAAGGGAAAGCAGGAAGAGGAGAGAGAATGATGCGTATGACCAACTGGAAGGCTGGATTTGGAACGTAAGCAACCGGCACAGCCGGTTGCGCCCTTCTATTGGTAGCCACCCGGACACCAGCACGCCAGCGATCCCGTCGGGGGAGGGCCGCAGGGGGGGTTCGCCATAGGGGGAGGGCCCGGAGGGGGGAGCGCCGGAGGGGGGGGGGCGAACGCGAGAGGCGGCTGGACGGGAATGGGGCTAAGACACCCGAACGAGACGCCGCAGCCGTCGAGCACCTCTCGTTGGCCGTTGGGGGAGGGCCTGCAGGCTGCGTTCGCCGGAGGGGGAGCGCCGGAGGGGGGGGGGGGGACAAGAGGTGGCTGGACGATAATTGGGTTAGGGCAACCGAAGTTTGGTAAAAAAAAATTTTACCCTAAACGATATCAGCCGTCATTTGAATCAGATGTGCGGTATTTTTACAAAGTTTTGCAACCGTTTTTTTTTTCGATTGAAAAAATTCAAAATTTTTAAATTAAATTTAAATTAAATTTTGTAATCGAAATATCGATTAAAAAATTTAAAAATAATTTTTAAAAATTTAATAATTAATATTTTTTAGCAACCGATTTTTCGGTTGCTAATTCTAAAAAAGTAAATTTATTTTTAAAAAAACTTAGCATTGTCAATTTTCAAAAATAAAAAAATTAAATTTAAATAACTTTTGCAACCAAAAAATCGTTAGCAAAGTTTTAAATAAAATTTTAAAAAATTGAAATTTATATATTTATAATTTTTTTGCAACTGAAAAAACTCGGTTACAATTTTCAAAAATAATAAAATTTATTTTTTAAAAAAATTTAGCAACCAAAAAATTCGGTTGCAATTTCAAAAATAAAAAAATAAAATTTAAATAAAATTTTGCAACCGAAAAATCAATTGCAAATTTTAAATAAAATTTTAAAAAAATTAAAATTGAAAATTATATATTTAAATTTTTTGCAACCGAAAAAATCGGTTGCAAATTTCAAAAATAATAAATTTTATTTTTTTAAAATTAGCAACCGAAAAATTTAGTAGCAAATTTTAAAATAAAAATAATAAATTTAAATAAAATTTTGTAACCAAAAAATCAGTTACAAAATTTTATTTAAATTTATTTTTTTTATTTTTTAAATTTATAACCGAGTTTTTCGGTGCTAAATTTTTAATAATAATTAAAAAAATTAAAAATAATTTCTGTTTTGGTTGCAAAATGAATTTTTGTAACTAAATTTGCATCCGATTTAAATCGGTTGCTAAATTATTTAAAAAAATATCGGTTGCAAAATCGGTCACAAATATTTAAAAAAAAATTGATTGCAAAATCGATTGCTAAATTGATTTTTCTTGTAGTGGAACTTGAATTTTAGAGATAATTCTTGCATTAGACTATTTTTAAAAGAACCATGCAATTTTTAATTGCGACCACTGTTGTAGAGCCCTCTGGGTGGAGAAGGAAAATCTGGACCAGGGACTTCTGCAATCAGAAGTTAGAGGACAAAATTTAGATCTCAAATCACACCATGATATTGGCGCTCTTAGCGTTTCAACGTGACACCTACAGATGTTTTCTAGATTATCGAAATGCAGGTATAAGCTTTCAAAATGTTGTCATTGATAACATAAGATGTTTTAAGCCACTAATACAAAGTATGAATCAATGGCAAGAGATCCACCTAATATTATAAGGTTGCACATGGTATCGGACTGGCTAGATCTACCTGCTCTCAGAACTCTATCTTATATTAGTCTCCTATCTGTACTAGAATTCTATCTTGAACTGGACTCTCTATCAAAAAGTAGTAACCTTCACACTTTTTTTCCCATAAAATGACCCTATTATCGTGCAAAACCTTTAGAACTTATCACGACTCTCCACGTATAGCGAATTGAGTCCAGTTTACTGAAAAAATTAGATTTTTATGAAAACTGGATATGCATTGGATCTTGTCTAGTTTCTTTACTATCCCATCATGCACCTCCAAGCTAACTGTTCCGATGCCAATGATCACATAGCTTGATCCGTCTAGCAAATAGACATCACCCTCTGCTCTCCAAAGAGTCGAATAGCTTTTCTCTATACATATAACATATGTACATGCATGCAAATCTAAAATCCACTGAAAATAAGATACTTCGTCAGATACTATAAGTACATGACTGATGTATCCATCATCACTGCCATTGATCACCACTGCAGCAACCCTCATCCGATCTCTAAGTTACAGGCAATCTCTGACACGATACCCCAACTCGTCACACTGAAAGCATTTGATCTTGCTTGCATCCTTCGACTTGGATCTCCACCTTGCAATCCTCTATCGCTTCGCCTTTTATTGCCTGCTCCTCCAAAAGCCACTAATATCGAGTTCCCGCCTAAACTTAAAGATTGATTCTCTTACTTGAAACCTCGTTTTGGAGTAATGTTGAGGTGACTTCATCTTGATAGTGCTCTTCCCTACTAGAATAGTAGTCACTAAGAACTTGAAGAACTGCGGTAAGGATGACAGCAAGGCAATGCCCTGATCTTTTTCTCCACATTCTCACCTACATTGAAAAGGTTTGTGAGGATCATTTATAAGTCACTTAGGTGCTCTTGCACATTCTGCCTCTCAATTATCCGTAGTTGATATAGCTGCTTTCAAAGAAACAGCATATTAATGAGGAACTTTACTATATACAGCTCTTCGAGCTTCATCCATAGTGCCATCAACAAAGTTTACTGCAGCACATAGATCACTACCTCATCTGCCAAGTACAAGCAAATCATACTTACCATCTGCATATGGTACCACCTTCAAGTTTTCACTTGCATGGTAGCTGGTTTCTCCTTGTATAAGAAAGCATCGATCAACTCTTGCTGGATGAGCATGTTTTTCACTTTTATCTGCTAGATGGAGAAATTGCTCTTTCCATCAAACTGGTTGATGTCGATTTTGATTGCGCTCGCCATCTTCTTTGATTTCGATCAATCACGGACAATCGAGGCTCCAATACCAGTTGTTGGAGTATAACTTATACTGATACATTTATATTGGGGATCACTTGTGTAGAATATGGATCTCCATTTTTAGAATCACGATTATCAATGTTGATATCATAGAAAAGACAAATAAAATAAAATATAAATATAATTAATTGGGCATGCAAGGTTTCATTATGAAAAAATAAACTTATAAGATTGAAAACTTTCATTCTAATTTCGTATAAATCTCTCAACAAGAATCCTAAAATTTATTGTACAAATTCTAAACTAAAAATTATTTACCACTCTTTTGATCTTCATGCCTAAATTACCCCTCTGCCAATGGTTTTATAGCCTATGGTGGAATGAGTATTTCACTAGAAGTTCAATGATCTAAATCGCATTTAAATTAGAGTACTGTTGCTCTCTCAACATCAGTCTGATTATAGAATCCTTTTTGATCGTCGATCAGTCTCGATCACATCGTAAATCATGCATAACATGGTTACATCATATCGGACTATATTTGGGATGTCGGATCAATATAAGATGCATGCTACGCTGCATGATCCATGAAATCAACTTGTTCATTCTCGTATGCCATGCTTTAATTCCCGTGCACATCCATGCTATAAACGAAGCATTTATCGACCTCCCATGCATTAAATGATCATCTGTTAAGCTCCATGTGGACAACCAAAACAATGTTAAAAAAAAAAAAAAGTTGATATCCATTGCTCTCCCTGTGTATCCCACGGCTCTCGGACTGTGAAGATCCTCAGTCCTTCTTAAAGTCCCTTTGGCTGATCTTTATGCTATTTATAGCAATTTGCAGGTGAATGGCTTTCAGGTGGCTTGGATTTGATCCTTGAGTATTCATCCTAGGGTGAGATTATTTATATGAAAAGTTGCTTGGCATCACCTTCCGACGAGGGAGCTCCTTTTTTCTAGGGGCATACAGATATCTATCTCTTGCCCGGTCTGTGCTAGAGCTGATGAGGCTCTTGTACATATTCTCTTCTTGTGTTCGAGAGCTTTGGAGGTCTGGGGCTTAGCCAGCTTTCAGGGATTATTCCCTTGCACTGAGGATACTATGGAGGTTTTCCCCCATACTCTGTGTTCCGGGTTATCTGACCCCAAGTCCACAGTCTTGGCTTACTTGTCCTATCATATTTGGCTAACCCGGAATGATACTGTGTTTTTTCCTCTTCCAATACTTCCCAGGATGATAGTTGAGAGAGCCAGGGCCCATGTCAGGGATTCTTCAGTTTGACTGTGGGAAATGGAGAGATCTGGGGTTCCCGCATTGCTCGCAGAACGCCCCGCCGGATCTTCATATCCTGGGAACCCCCACCTCCGATGTTTGTCACAGTTAGCTTTGATGGGAGTGTCAAAGCCAAAAGTGGTGGATGAGCCTTTGTCATTCGGGCTGCTGGACATGGTTTTCTTGCAGCTGGGGATGTCACCTTGTGGACCCTACCATTTTCATGGCTGAGCTCCTGGGGGCGTGGTCTGCTATTCAACATGCCATCTCCGTTCTTTACTTGGAGCGGTTCATTATTGAGGGTGATTCCTCGATGGTAATCTCCTGGATCCGGTAGGCCTTCTGCTCCTCCTCTAGTCATCCTCTTCTTAGGGACATTGCTAGGTTCTTGCAGAGGTGCTCGAGGTTAGTGATCAGGCATGTTTATAGGGAAGCTAATTCCGTAGCTGATTGGGTAACTTCCCATGTAGCTAATCACTCCGGTAATATTCTCTGATATTGTATGGAAGAGGTTCCTCTCTCTTTCAAGGATATCTTTTTGGTGGATGACTTACATTATATCTATTCTAGACCTGTGAACTAACGGTTCAGTTTTATCAAAAATAAATAAATAAGAAGGCTGCTTGGGCCGTCACCTGTGCATGCCCACGGGCTGCACCTGGCCTACGGGCCATATGAGCTTGTCAGCTACGGGTGTTAGCCTACTGTAGGCCTTCTTCCAGTGGGTTTGTCCTATTCTGGATTATTTTTTGGACTGGATTTTGTTACAATCAGGCTCAAGGTATTAGCCCAACAACCCGAATAGAAAATTGAATCCGAATCCCTCTATTTGGAGAATAGAGTTCTGACTCAATCCGCCAATATTGATTATAATTTTGTTTGCATAATTTGACATGCAGAGCAATGCAGCTTCAACGGTATGCCTTCTTCTTTCGAAATTTAGTAATATCCGCCTCATAGGCCCATCTTGGATATTAACAACCTAACCTGATCCACTGAGTAAAAATGGTTGGCTTGAGACTAAATGTCAGTCCAGAAGTCCATTCACATCAGATGATTCAGATCTAAATCAAGCTTGAGACAGTATGTTGCTCTTTGGAATAGGAACTGGTTTTTTTATGGTATAATTAAAATAGAATATCAAATGTCTTCGTGTTAATTCAAAAGTATTTGAGTGAATCTATCCATGTATGGTGTAGGTTGGATTTATAAATTGGACCTGAATTTTTTGAATTGAAACAAGATTATACATGAACTCAAACTAAACCAAATAATTTATTAAGAAAAAATTTTTATCCTTGAACTTGACTTGATCTATTTTTTTATTAGATTAAATTTCAGTTAATGTTAAAATCTAGATAAGAAATCGAATCAGGTCGAGATCACTCGTGATCTATTTGGCTGGATCCATTTGCATCCCAGCTAATAAACATCATAATTTTGTTGACAAATCTACCCCTTAAAAGCAAATCATACACATATATTTTGAAAAAGCATATGCCCTGGGCCGTTCGGCAAGAATTTAGTAAACATGAGAACACTGTCTAACGGATGTATCCTTTTGATCAGTAACCATTGGTGCGGAATAACTTCTTCTTCTTCTTTCTTCTTCTTTCTTCTTCTTCTTTCTTCTTCTTCTTCTTCATTTGGTAAGGCAAAAGAAGAAGGAAAGAATAAATTCCTGGCATAGCGATCCTCCACTGGATCCTAATTTTGTCAGACCATGTTCGATACAGACTATATTTTCGCTCGTCCTCTCAAACCACTGATGAATACGTCAGCCTGACATCGCTAACCGTCGAAATAGTATACTTTTTCATCATCCCGATCATGCATTCCAGAAAATTTCTGAATTTAATCGAGATAGAGATCCCTGAAAACCACCTTTACATATGATGACAAATATTTTTTAACCGAAATGATTAGCATCAATCATGTATTTCTTCCTTTACTTTTATAAATGATAGTGATTTTTTTATGACAAAAAAAGTCAACATAGAAAATAAATGCGAAGATAATAAAATGCATACAAATGAAATAATTATTCATTTATTTAGTACATGCAATGGTACTAGCAAGATGCTATTTTAGCTCCTACTTTAATGAATTGACTTAAAACTTGAAATCATATCCTATTTGGCACGGTTCATCTCTAGCATGTCCTAATTTTCACAATTCAAGATCGCATTGCTAAATAACTAATCTTAAAAGTTTACACCCATAATCATGATCCTCTAATAAATCTCTATTAGGATGCCTACCTTATTTAGAATCTGGAACGAATCAATTTATGACCCTTGTCTTATTTAGATCTGTAACCAGCCCTCTAATGTGAGCTCGTTACTCCTTTACATAGGAGGCTTTAGGAAGTTTATGGGGCCCATCGTCCCTGACTTAATTGAATGGGGCGTGGTGTGTTGGAGTGGTGACCCAAGCCCTGTAAATTATTTCCGACACTACATGCACGGTATGGCCACGATGAAATTTATGGGGTCCATTGTCCTTGACTTAGTTAAATAGAATTTGATATGATGTCATCATGATCAATGCACCACATAATCATGTAAACCTTCAATTATAATTATTTTTTTTAGTGATTCATCAAACTATACACTTGATAAATGGAGCTTTTAAAAAATGAATGGCTATAAATGATAGCATGCAATGTCACGCGGTGCACGTAGTGTAAAGAATATTTTTTTTTAATAATTTTATAAATTTTTTAATGATCACGTGATCCAAGTATAGCCGTTAGTCTTGACATAAATGAATAAAATAATTTATTGAAGGTCATGTTATGTTATGATGTCTCAGATTTCTCGTATTAAAGGTAAACATCATATGGATGATCTAAAATGCATAACCAAATTTTCGGCCTTGGCAACTGGACGAAGCGCGCACGGATAAACCAAGCCCAATCCGGTCCGATGCCAACAATTAGTTCACCTTACAAATTATCATGGTCGGCTGAGGAACTACAATACCAGTTATTAGGATAGAAGGGATGCATCAATTATAAACGTACATATTAGTCTTTATAGCCAAGAAAAAGTAAATGGTTGACTGGCTTATAAAAGCCGATCAACTCATAAAGACTGATCAATATAAAAAGATCGACCATCTAAGAGCCAATCAGTGTTCGGAAATCGATTGACACAAGAAGGTTGATTGTCATATAAATGTCGATCAACGTACAAGATCGATCCATCATAAGAAAATGAAGATGACATGAGATAGTTATCCTACCAGAATAATCAATTACCGTTATTACAAACATGTGTTAGTTCCTAACCTCTTAGATCCTTCTAACTGAATTTAGTAAGCTCAAGTAGTAGTAGAAGCACTGTCTCATTTTGTAGTCATTTTTTTTGAGATTCCATATATATTTTATCCGAATTCTTGTTGTCTTAAATATCAGAATGTTTCCTATCATAATTTTTCAATAAATGAATCTATTTTACAGGTCCTCAAAAATTTAACGAATCCCGATAATATACCAAAATCATGCTGGTTTGACAACAACACCCGCCTTATCCTTTATCAGACTTGAAGAGAAGTCGCCATTCACACCGCCCTCGCTCCCCCCTCCCCAACCAAAAAAAAAAATCAAAAACAAAAACAAAAACAAAACGCAGTCACCTCGCACCCGTGCGGACCTCGATGAGGTCGTCCAAATCAATGGATAGTGATACCCACCCATCTTTTAGGCTACGGGACTAAAAATTATTGATTGGACTAAAATCCACTAACTAGTGGTGGACCGATCGAACCATAAACCATTACTCACCAGGATAAACAATATATATATAATATATATATATATATATATATATATATATATATAGGATGTGGCATGATCATTGATGTGGATTCCTTTCAGATATCATGTTAGATGAAGCTATCATATGGGATGCCTTTTCCATGACTCCTTCACTCGGCCGCGCTCCCTTCAGATCGAGATGTTATAGCCGAAGTCGAGCTCCACCTCTCTTTCGCCCGGCTGCGCTCCCTTCGGATCGAGATACCATGGCCGAAGTCGAGCTCCGCCTCTCCTTCGCCCGCTGCGCTACCTTTAAGTCAAGACACCGTAGCGAAGTCAAGCTGTGCCTCTTCTTCGCCCGGCTGCGCTCCCTTTGGGTCGAGACGTCTTGGCCGAAGTCGAGCCCGGCCTCTTCTTCGCCCGGCTGCACTCCCTTCGGGTCGAGATGCCGTGGTCGAAATCGAGACCCGCCTCTCCTTCGCCCGGCCACGCTCCCTTCGGGTCGAGACGCCGTGGCCGAAGTCGAGACCCGCCTCTCCTTTCCTTCGCCCGGCCGCGCTCCCTTCAGGTCGAGATGCCGTGGCCGAAGTCGAGCTCCGCCTCTTCTTCGCCTGGCCGCGCTCTCTTCGGGTCGAGACACCGTGGCCAAAGTTGAGCTCCGCCTCTCCTTCGCCCGGCCACGCTCCCTCCGGGTCGAGACGCCGTGGTCGAAGTCGAGCTCCGCCTCTCTAGATTGGCTCCACCTCGGACGAAGAGATCTACTGTTGAAGGAGGTCGTTACTTTTCCAGGATGGCGGCCCGGCACCCGAGGACCGCGAATGGATGCTTGCCAGGCCGCAATGATGGTCCCAGCTGCCACTTGCATCAGAATGAAAAGAATCTCCCAATCGAGGCTCTACGCTCTCCACCAACCGTCTGCATCTTCCAAAAGAGGAAGTCAACCAGCAGATCCGGATCCAGGAGACGGCAGCCCTTCGATCGAGGCCCTGCTAAGTTACTCAAAAGGGAGCGACCAGAAGGAATGTCAGAGCGAACGGTAGCTTCCATACCATAAATAAGGAAAGGCAACCCGTCCACGGTATGAAACATTACTGCATGCGTCCATAAGCATGGGGAAGATCCTGAGATAAGCGGCGCGCACGACCCTAGCTAAAAGGGTCTCCCAGATTCAAACGGGGTAAGTCCAATTCCAATCGAGTGAGGGAAATGAGCAAGAAGAGGGCAGCGCACAGGAAGACCATCGCTTTAGGCTACCGCAAAATTCCCAGGAGGGGTCTTGATGGGCACAGCCATTCAGCTCGAGCTCTCCTCTACTCCCTCTCCCACACTCTGCTCTCGACCCACTTGCACTCTCTCATTTTATAAGTTCTCCTCCTAGCATGGAGTCACCCTCGAGGCTCGACCGAGAGAGTCTGTTCCCCTGGATCACTACTGACTTGACCATCGGAGTGCCCCTGCCGGATCACCGGCCCGGGTTTTCTAACTCTGTTTTATATGTCTGAATATCCGAGCAGGATCCTGAGAGGCAGGAGTGCAATCCGAGTTCGACCTTAGCTACAGGCCACGGTGAGCGGGTGTCGACAATATATATAGTAAAAAACTTGATTATAATTGAATAAATTTGAAGTCAAATCTATCCGATCAAACTCTATAATAAAGATTCTATATCAATGATTCTAATCATTGAATATGTTTTACTATATCAAAACTATATATATTTCAGAAATTCCTAACCGATGCATTAAGTGATAAAAACATATATAATTTAATTTAATTTAGGTTGTTCATTTTTTGATCACTTGATGCATAAATTAAAAATTTTCAAATCATGTAATTTTTAATATATAAATAATTTTAATATAATAGATCATATCTAATTATTTGAATCATCGATGCAGGACCTTCGTTATAGAATTTTAGCTTGATCAAATTTAACATGACCATATATTCAAACACATCCAAATATATATATATATAATTACAATAGTGTATTATATTAATCATATGTGTATGCCTTTGGATAAATCACCAGAATGGGCATACAATGAATGGTGCCCATTAGAATACGTGCGTATGATTCATGCAGTGCACTGCTTTTATGGTGCACATGGTGCATGATATATAATTTCTCTAAAAAGGGAAAAGGGAGTAATGGAGTTGTGTTTGTTGTGCACGGTGGTTCATGGCTGAATTGATCCTTCTGTCAAATTGTCGATTTTGTCCAGCTAAAGACTTCATATCATGGCCACAAATATGCTTTCTCCCTGCATTTCGTGGCTGGCCTACGTAGTAGAGCTGTTAGATCTTTTCCCCGCCGAGATGGTGACATGAAAGCCGGAGAGACGTCTCCAATGTTGAACAATAATTGAGTATAATTGTGATGTTAGTCATCAATGGACGGATGAGAGGTCCCCATGGATAGCTCGAGAGGCATGCCCTCGTTATTTTTATTAAAAAGCCTTTCATTCTTTTTTTTTTTTTTTTTTCCCGTGCAACTTGCCTAATCAATAATTAGGCCCTCTTGTCTTCCGCACAGCCTTTTCCTTTGGTGCCTATCACTTGGCCTACCATTGATAAATCTTAATCCACTCCACACAAAAGAGAGAGAATCACAGAGACTTTAGAGAACGTACGAGGGATGTGGACCCTCTTGGTTTTGATGTGGTTCAGCGTAGGCTAACTGGACTTTGCTTCTACTTTGAAGGGATTGCCATCTTGCCCTCCAAAACCTGAGGTGAAGTCGTTCAAAAATGCCCATCAATCATCTAAAGGACTGTCACTATCTTCTTTTCTTTCTTTTTATTTATTTTATTTTATTTTTTTTATTTTTTTTTTGGGTGGCGGGGGGGGGGGTGTATGACCACCCAACTTGTATTAAGTTAAATTAAAAGATTAAAAACATCATCTATGGCTTGTTGTTAGTCTCTAGTTATATACGGACTTATTTTACCACTCTTCTCTTGATTGAGTTTCCTTGGCTCCAAAGCTTGAAAGATGGCATTCTCAAATTATTTTAAGTAATCTAGAATTACATAATCAATATGGTCAATTCTGTTTGGATGTATGTGATCTTGTGTTGTCTCGGATTGGATTAATTTTGGACCATTGTGGCAAACAGGAACCGATTTTGTTTGATCATAGACAATTCCAACTTCTGATTCCACATGTGATTAACATTATAAACATGTTTGTTTGAAGAGAGTTAGATTTTGGAATGGAAATATGAATAAATAATTTTTATTCTAGCAATCTTATTGAAGAGAGTATCATTTTCATCCTGATTTAATGGGGAAAGATGAAAATATCCCAGTTCTCTCATTTTGTGAACCAAGCATTTCAGGAATATGGTGATTCTGATATCCCTTCTATTTCATTATAATTCCAATCATTAACCAAGCATGCCCTATAAATACTCGTATTTGTTTTGGGCCTATCATGGCTAGGGTACTTCAGTTAGCCCAATCTGTTTGCAGCTTGTTTTTTTGTGTCAAATTGGGTTCGATGGGGTATATACGGAACTGATGCGGATTGGTTCTTCATCCTCCTCGAATAAAGGAACTCCACTGGCACAACAGTGTCCTGGTAGCTTTTTTTTTTTTTTTTTTTTAATTATTATTATTATTATTATTATTATTATTATTATTATTATTATTATTATTATTATTATTATTATTATTATTGATTGCCCCCGGGGGGAATTTTTTTTAAAATAATATAAAAAAAAATTTAATTATAAAAATAGGTAATCCGTAAAATATTTATGGATCTAGGTGGTACGTGACAAAAATTTCGGGAAAAAAAAAAAAAAATGACACGTGGCACTAGGGTGGTTGCGTGGCCAAATTCGTCTTTGGAAAAGACGAATTCTAAAATGAATTCGTCTTTTCCAAAGACGAATTCACCCGGACCGAATAATTACGGTCTAAAATCGGCTTTTGAAAAGACAAATTTGAATTCGTCTTTTCAAAAGCCGATTTTAGGCCTCTGCCGTTATTACCCTGGTTTGACACGTGTCGATCGGGAGGCTTACCGATCGACACGTGGCTTTGATGGCCTGTGGTGGAAAGAATTCGTCTTTCCAAACGACGAATTCGCCTGAGAATTCATCGTTTGAAAAGACGAATTCTCACAGTGCATTTACACCTGAACCGAGTAAAATCGGCTTTTGAAAAGACGAATTTGAATTCGTCTTTTCAAAAGCCGATTTTAGGCCTCTGCCGTTGCCCTGCTTTGACACATGTCGATCGGGAGGCTTACCGATCGACACGTGGCTTTGATGGCCTGCGGTGGAAAGACGAATTCGTCTTTTCAAACGACAAATTCTCCTGAGAATTCGTCGTTTGAAAAGACGAATTCTCACAGAGCCTTTAAAACGAGCCTTCCCTTTTTTTTTTTTTTTTTTCCGCTGTTCTTCCTCCTCCGTTTTTTTTTTTTTTTCCTTTCCGGTGGTCCCTCTCCTCTCTGATCTGCTATATTTTTTTTTGGTTTTATCTTCTTGTGGGGTCTTTACATTGAAGATCACTCTTGCTCATCCATTCCGGTAAGTTTTTTTTTTATTTATTTATTTTTTTAGTATTTAAATTTTATTTTGATTAATATTTATTTTTTTTGTGTAGATCTGAATATTGGCTTTTTGTTGGATGATCTAGATCTTGTTCTTCCATATTTTATTATCCGGATTCAAGGTAATTTTTTTTTAAAATTTATAAATATTTGATTGTATAAATATTTGATTGTTTAAATTTATAAATATTGTAAATTTTGTTGGATGATCACTCTTTCTCATTGTTTGTTTCTATTGGTTGTGATTCAATGATGGTGACAAAAATAAGGAAAAAAACTTCTATTAATCACCCGCTATCGATCACCTCTTAATTTACCTGGAATCAGGGATTGGTGCCATGCATGGTAGAGTTGGTGGTGTCTCTGCTTGTGCTTAGCCAATCACCAACTTCCGCATCCCTTAGGGAACCGAGCAATGATAGGTAGCAAGTGGTCTTTAGCTTATTCCAATAGGAAGTGGTTTAGTATTGGTGGTAGTTTGGGACACAAAAGGATTGTATCCACAAATGGCGGTTTGCAATTGAGCTGGACCCTACAATTATTGAAGGGGATCTAATGTATGGTTTTCTAGTGTTTCTCCTTGGAAGTCAGCTTGGACCATCTTTTATGATGGCCACTTACGTTTCTTTGCCAGAACGCTCGTCATGAGCAGTCTCTTCATTCTTAAAGGTCAAACTTTTCCGGCCAACGAAAAGAAAAGTTGTAACTGTTGTTAGCAGAAGGTGGTTAGTGGCGTGGACCACGAACCTTCACCTTTCATGTACACCACATACACGAAAAAGGTTGTCTGAAAAGAGGAAAAAAAAAAAAAAGTGCCCATTCTAGTAGGGAATCGGGGGTCCTTATCAAGGGTACAAAGGAAGCATTTTGGTTGCAGTTTGTCTACGAGAATCTTCTGCTGATGTGTTACCAGTGCGGGAGACTTGGGCACTCTAACAATGTCTGTCGTTTTGCAAAAATGAAGCCCTCGTCGAATACCATGATGATTCATTGCTTCCAGAGAACGTAGTGGCAGTTGGGCGGGATTCCTGATCAAAGACTCCAGCACCTATGGTGGAGGAGGCGAAGGGTGTTGAGAGGGGTGGTCATCCTAGGTTCGGCCCATGGATTGTGACCTCCCGCATTCGCCAACCCCGGACCTCAAGAGCTCCTGCTAAGGGTAGGAGGGATCAGGACAGAGAGAAAATGCCATGCTTAGATTCATCATATCCAAATTCCTCCTCCCCGTCTCTTAGCTCACCGAGGGTCATGCCTTCCCCTCCTAACTCACCTCCGACTCTGACAGTTGACAGAAACCATATATAATGGCTTGGTAGATTTAAGATTTGTTGGCCCTCGCTATACTTGGTATAATAACTGCTCTAGAGGGGCTAGGGTCTTGGAAAAGAATTGACAAAATTTTCTCCACCCCTAGCTCGCTTCAGTGGTTCCCTGCACACCTGGTCCGGCATCTTGCTAAGATTGCCTTGAATCATTGCCCACTATTACTCTCTACGGATTCTTCCACTTTTTAGCACTCTCCATTCAGATTTGAGAAGTTTTAGCTTGCCTACCCCTGGGCATGGGACATTGTTAAGAAGGTATGGAGGATATCTATTCGGGATAATGCTAGATATCAAGTTTTTCTTAGGCTGGAGTTGGCGTGGAGGCTTTTGTGTTGGAACAAGGAGGAAGTAGAGAATATTTTCTCTAAATTGGAGATGGTGGAAAAATCAATTCTCACCTTCAAGAGTGGGAGGAGAAAGATGGGGCTTTGACTCAGGAGGCTCTATTTGAATTACGGCACCAGTTGGCAACCCATCACTCTCTTCTTCGTCAACAAGAGGTGTTCTAGTGACAAAAATCCATACATAGAAACCATACTAGAGCTCCCACTTTTTTATCAAGCCATTATAGTCTGCAGACATAGAAACCGGACTAGAGCTCTTCGATCTCCTGAGGGCCTTGGATGGAGGATGAGGCTCAAATTTGACAGGTGATCATTTCTTTCTTCAGATCCAGGGCCTTGGATTGTCACAGTTTGAAATGCTTGGTTGCACGAAATACTATTACCCGGTTAATTTACAAGTACTCTAGTATCTGATAGTTTTAAACTAATCGGGCAAGGAGTGAGCAAATTGATTGCAATCCTATATGTGAGGTGAAGATAAATAATAGGTGCACTTCTTTTCAAGATGTTCCTATAATGGTTTAATTAATGATAGGTGCAATCCTATAATGGTTTAATTAATGTAAAAAAATAATGATATACTAAAAAAATTTTATTAAAAATTTGAATAAAATTTTTATTTAGTAATACTTAGTTATGAATAAAATTTGAAGTTTATGTATTTGTAGTTTTTTTTTATTAAATAAATGTGTAGCATGAATTTTTATAGCATGTATTGTGTACATATTGATATCAGTGATGTAATTATTATGTAATTGTAATTGTATTTAAATGATTAATTATGATGAGTTTTCTATATATATTTTTATAAAATTTGCATTTCATTGAACCGTAGACCCGTCAATTGCTTGATATGCATATTCTGTAGTATCCGTACATGTTTTTATACTTGTACAGATATGAGAATTATGCATGTTGATCAATTGATTGTCCAATTTGGACAGTTTGAGAATTGCAAATAATTTTACAGGTCAATTTATAGTAATCAAACGATATGCAATGAAGGCCGAATAAAATTTCGATCATCATTTTCCTTTTGTTCTTCGCATACATAAATATTTGTATGTGGAGAACTAAGAGAAAATGCTGCCGAAATTTCATTTGGTCTTCATTGCATACCGTTTGATTACTATAAGTTGACCTGTAAAATTAATGCAATTCCTGAATGGGATAGGGCCTTTACCTCGTAGTTGATGATAGGATGCATTCATCATGATAGACAAATAATTATGTTTTGAGTTTTATTGTCATATTAATTATGTAATTTAATTAGTTTGTTAATGATATCAATATATGAGAAAGTTATTTCTAAATATATTTTGTTAATTAAACATGTAGGATATATAATGGGAGAAAGAATCACAGCATTATGTTATATGGGTAGTTCTATGATTAATGGATCAAATGGAATTGAGTACAATCAGGGACCAAAAAGGCAATTAGAATCAGTTCTGATATGACATTTCAAGAGTTGGAGAACAAAATATGTAGAGTTCTCCGTATTGATAGAACTGGAAAAAAAGTTTTGATTATCTATAGATATCCACAAGTTGTCCAGCCGACATTTGTAAAGTACGAACCTGTTCCATTAACGGATGATGAAGACATGGAGATGATGTTTTCAACTATCGGTTCACATTCATGTATATCGGGTGCAGAGTTATATATAGATATCCAAACCATTGAAGCTCCTGAACCTGATTGCGAACAGGATGATTATGAAGAAGCTGTTCGAAATATAGCAACAACTCGTGTAACTGAACAGGTTCTATCATATAGTACTCCGAATATTGCAGATAATGAAGTAGAAAATATTGGCTCAGTTTTTACTGTAGATCCGTTACGTACGGTGGACAGTACTGTACCGGAAAGTAATATTAGAGAAGCATCAATATATACAGTTGTTGATGACAGGGTGCATGTCGATAATCAACTTTTTAGTGAGAATGATGATGAAAGTGAACATGACTTGGTTGACAAAGGTGACGAGGCCGGTACTTCACATCCAGTACGAAGTCCGGATGATACCACTGTTCCAAATTATTCTACATTTGAAGCTCCATCTAGAACATTTACCCAGATTGATTGGAATGCTGCAAATATGTCAATGTATTATTCAATGCAGGAACAACATTTTATATGGCAAAGGAATGAGGAGTTACGTAAAGGACTCCGCTTTATAGATAAGGCAGAATTACAGACTTCAGTAAAACAATATTCTGTTGAAAGACATCATGAATTCAAAGTTATTGAATCAAATCCAAATCTATGGCATGTCAAATGTAAGAGCAAAGATTCTGGTTGTCAGTGGATGCTGAGAGGTATTAAACGGCATAATTTTTTTGAGATCTCATGATATACCGGTCCTCATACATGCCTATCTGCAATGATGTCTCAAGATCATTCTGGTTTGGACTCTACTTTAATTGCTAATGAAATTCGGGACCTGGTTAAAGAAATTCCTACCATTGCTATTGCTGGACTTAGTGCAGTCATAAAGAACAAATACAACTATACACCAAGTTATAGAAAATTATGGGATGCCAAACAGAAGGCGATAGCGATGCTGTTCGGAGATTGGGATATGTCATATCAATTGCTTCCGAAATGGTTGCATGCTGTACAAACATTTAATCCGGGTACCTAGGTTAAATTTATCGGCACTCCAACTGGTATACCAAATTGTGCCCAGTTTGATCGTGTATTTTGGGCCTTTGCACCCTCGATTGAAGGGTTTAAGCACTGTCGTCCGGTCATAAGTATCGATGCTACTTTCATGTATGGAAAGTATAAGGAGAAATTGTTGATTGCAACTGCTATTGATGAAAATAATCAGATCTTTCCACTTGCATTTGGTATTGTTGATGAAGAGTCAGCGGACACCTGGGTTGGTTTTTAGCTTGTATCAGAAATTTTGTTACAACACGTCAGGAAATTTGTCTAATTTCTGATCGACATGCTGGTATACTTGCTGCAGTACAGAATGAGTATCTGGGTTGGCAGCCACCGCATGCTTATCATGTATATTGCCTGCATCACGTGGCAAGTAACTTCAATTCAAGATTCCGTGATCCCAAACTAAGAGATGTGGTGAAAAGAGCTGGATTGCAAACGCAGCCTAGAAAATTTCATAAATACATGAGAAATATTGAGAAATTTAACCCAGAAGCTGTTCAGTGGTTGAATGAAATTCCTTTAGCAAAATGGACACGTTCACATGATGACGGATGACGGTATGGGATGATGACAACTAATATATCCGAGTATTTCAATGGAGTTCTGAAAAATGCTCGATTTCTTCCCATAACAGCATTGGTACAGTTGACTTTCTTTCGCCTTGTGTCATATTTTGAAGGCCGACGTGTCCAAGCAATAGAGGCAATGGACAGAAATGAAAGGTTTACTCCTTTTGTTACGGGACATGTCATCTCCAACCTAGCCAAAGCGACATCGCATACCATTACCCGATTTGATAGAGCAACTGGCTTGTTCCAAGTCCAAACTGCTAGACGTGGACCGAACATGAACAAGGGTGATAATACACAGGTATTTACGATCTTTATGTATCATAGAAAATATGTTATTACATTGTGTATATGCTGAATTATGATTTTTGATGCTGTAGGTTGTTCATCTTTCCCAGCAGACATGTACATGTCAGAAGTGGCAATGTTTTCATTTACCTTGTTCTCACGTCATGACTTCTTGTGCACATGTTGCCATTGATTTTAAAATATACATTGATCGGTACTATACATTACACGATTATCATCGAACTTATATGCCACAATTTCAACCAATTCCTCATGAAGAATATTGGCCCCAGCAAAATGAACATGGTATCATTATACTTGATGCAAATAGGCTACGACAGAAAGGTAGGCCACGATCCACGAGGATCAGAAATGATATGGATATAAGAGAAGCCGGCAACAAACGCAAGTGTACAATCTGTAAAGAAGAAGGACATGATAGGCGGTCATGTCCAAGGCTTCTACAAGCAGATTAGGTAAATTATATCAGTCATATTTTACAAATATTTTAATATATGGATTGTAATGTATTAGGCTAATCTTGTGATTGCTTTATATTTTATTTGATGGATTGTAATATATGGCTATGTTTTATTGTCTGATGTTTATAGCTTGTATATGGATTGATGTCCTTACTATGCATTAAATGGGCTTTGTGATTGATTTTCTTTGAGTTATCGCAGTTATGGATCCTGGTCCTTCTGATAGTAGTGTACTACACGGTCAGCCTTCACATAGATCATCTTTGGTCTGGGAGGGACAGGATATTGTTTTGCACTGTCGACGTCGAGAGATGGTTATGCGCAGATCGATACCGCTCGATCGTCATATTTTGCCATTGCTGATGCAGTCCAGATTCTACGGTCTAGCACGTGTTGGATTTATTAGATTGGACTGGCATTTGATCACTGCTCTCATCGAGCGGTGGCGTCCGGAGACACATACTTTTCATTTTCCGCATGGAGAGGCGACCATCACCCTACAGGATGTTGATGTTCAGCTAGGTTTGCCAGTAGATGGTCTACCAGTGACGGGTAGTACACGGGTAGACTGGAGGCAGCTTTGTCTTGAGTTATTAGGGGTCGTCCCACCGGATGATAGATTGCATGGATCTCGACTGAGCTTGGTCTGGCTTACCGAGCACTTCCAGGATTTAGCATTCGATGCAGATGAGGCAGCCATTCAGTGCTATGCTCGAGCATATATTTTACAGTTGATGGGTGGGTGCCTTTTTATGGATAAATCTGGGAACAACATGCATCTATTATTTCTACCTTTATTAGCGGATTTCGAGACGGCCGGACAGTATAGTTGGGGTAGCGCTGGACTCGCTTGGTTGTATAGAGAGATGTGCAGGGCGAGCCACAGAGATGTTACTGATATTGCTGGTCCGCTGTTGCTACTACAGTTATGGGCATGGGATAGAATTCCGATTATTGCACCCCACAGATTACTTCGACAGGCTCCAGATCCGATGATCGATTTTGATGATGATGGAGCCGGTTTACCACAGGGACCATTAGGGATGAGGTGAGTTTAGAATTTACATAATATTTTTATGCCATGTATGATATATATTATTTTAATTAATTAATTTAATTAATTTATTTTGTAGATGGAGAGATCTTTTTTCCGTCATACAGGTACCTATGCATGTGGTCTCTTCGTATCGTTATTTACTTGATCGACTGCGACCCGATGAGGTAATAAAAATTGAATTTTTGATAATGATTGTCTTGTTTAATTTGTTCTTGTTTAATAAATTATACTTTAAATTATTTATAAACAGGTCATATGGCAGCCATATACTGCCGCAATGATTGCACAGTTACCAGACTACTGTCTACAGGGTCAGGAGATCTGGTGTAGTAGAGTGCCACTAGTATGTTTTTATATAGTAGAGTGGCATTTATCCGATAGAGTGATGCGCCAGTTCGGGATGCGACAGGTCGTGCCAGATCAGTTTGATACGTTGTCTGCACTACATCGTATTGATATGAGAGGACGATTTGATCAGGATTGGTCCACCGTTCATCGGGATTATATACAGTTATGGATGAGTCGTCATGACTATATTATACATGGAGATCCATTTGATGGTACTATGGATTATCACGATCCTTATATGCAGTGGTATCATAGGATCACTCGTCGATTCATCAGTCGCAATGGTGCAGTATATGATTACATGGTAAGTAATTTAAATTATAATATACGTTTAAATTTTGTCAAACTAATTAATTTTTTTATTTACAGGGTAGTAGTTTTGCGACGATACTTGAGCATGCGACCTCCCCGGATATACAGGATATATGTCACTCTGCCCTCCATACTCTTGGCGAGCATGCACGGATTCCACTCCATGAGTTTTATCAGGAGGGAGACAGGGAGGACGAGACTCCTTCGCCTTATTATCCATTTGCATCTTCATCCGGAGCACCTCCGTCAGCTCATCACAGACGAGGTACGAGACGACATAGCACCTCTCCACATCCGATGCACGAGTTCACAACTACTTTGGATGTGGCATCACATTTTGATTATACTACTGCACCGGATTTCATGGGCTGGCAGCATGATTATTCCGGACATGGAGCATCGTCGTCACATCATACATCTGCACAGCAGGCATCACATGATGTACAGCATGCTGCATATCAGGCATCACACGATATAGAGCATGAGACATAGCAGCATCAGCCACCTCCGATCCGTCGTCGTATACAGCCTGCACGCACTAGGAGACGGCCACCATGTGGGACCGATTAGTCATTTATTTTAGAATTTATTGTAATTCATGTTTTCTTGTTAATTTATATAAGAATTATTTATATAAGTGTTTATTTACATATGTGTTTATATGTGTTCTGGCCTAAAATAGACAAGCATTATTTATTTGTGTTGCCGATCTCGCCACCGCGCATGTGGCTTCAGAGCCACTGATTTGATTAGACTGTCTCGTAATGAGGTCTCCTGGCTCTCAGTCCTGTAAGACAAGGTCAGAGGCCCTGGCCGGGGGTCCCGGCGAGGGAGCTCCGACGGTCAAGTTAGAGAACGACGAGAGTGACCGTCTCAGGGGGCCACCTGGCGAGGGAGCAAGGGGCCACCGGCTTCGGCCGAGTCCGGTCACCATCCCGATTGCCAGTCCGGCTACCACCAGGATCTGATCATCGGTCCTGTCACCATCTCGATTGCCAGTCCTGCTACCAGTGACCATCGGTCCACCTATCGATCCTGTAATTTTTTTATTAATTTTTTATTTTTTATAATAAAATTTTGATACATTTATATAAATTTTCATGGGTGTTTTTAAAAATGTGTCAAGCCAACATGGCTTTCAGGGCATACATCTAACATTTAGAGAGGCTGACCATGTTGTTGACTTGGAAGAGGCCTTCAATAACCTCTATCGCCACCTTATGAGGTTGAATCCAAGCAAGTGCATATTTGGCATCACGATAGGTAAATTTCTCAGCTTCATGGTCACCCAATGAAGTATTGAGGTGAACCTAAAAAAGATCTAGGCGATACTCGACATGCGGCATCCAACTTCTATGAAAGAAGTCCAGCAGCTAACGGTCAAGTTGCAGCTCTTAGCAGTTCATCTCCAAGTTGGTAGAGCACTGTCTGCCCTTCTTCAAAGTGCTATGTAAAATGCATGACTTCACTTGGACGGACGAGTGCTGATTAGCTTTTGAAAAGCTCAAAAGCTTCCTTGCCTCTCCACCCCTACTATCAAAGTCAGAAGTGGGAGAAGAGCTATTCCTATATCTTGCCACCTTCATAGAAGTGGTTAGTTATGTGCTCATGTGGGTGGATGACAAGGGATTTCAGAGGCCCATTTACTATACTAGTAAAGTACTTCACAATGTGGAAACTAGGTATTCCAAATCCAAAAAAATCATTTTTGCTCTACTTGTTTATGCTTAGCATCTCAGGGCCTACTTTCAAGCTCATCATGTCATCATCCTAATCGACCAACTCCTAAAGGCTATCCTACATCGACTTGACACCTTTGTGCGACTGGTGAAATGGACAATCAAGCTCGATAAGTTTGATATCTCTTATCACCCGAGGTCATATGTGAATGTGCATGTCTTATTGAACTTCTTGGTCGAGTGCACATGGACCGATGATAAACATGTGGAGGTACCCGGTAAGCCACTTGCTGAGTTGTCCCATGTGGACCTAGCTTGGATCCTTTACGTGGATGGCACCTGAAATTCTCGAGGTAGTGGAGCCGGAATGATCTTGATGAACTTGGAATAGGTGGTCATCAAGTATGCCTTGCATTTTCTATTCAAGGCAACCAACAACTAATTTGAGTATGAGACCCTGTTTACATGACTGAAACTTGTCAGGGAGCTTGGAGTAAAGCCCTTAAAGGTGTTCACCAACTCATAGCTAGTAGCTAGTCAAGTCACAGAAGTACGAGATGTGGAACTCGATAATGGTCAAGTACTTTGATCGAGTCCACTCCTATATGATGGCGCTTCAACATTTTAGCATATCCCACATCCCTCAAAATAAAAATGCTCGAGTAGGCATGCTTTCTAAGTTGGCAATCTTATCAGATAGTTCCCTTGGACGAGCATATATCAAATACCTGGAGGTCTCTAGCATCAATTGCACTGAAGAAGTCCAACAAGTCATACAAGAGTCGAGTTAGATAGATCCATATGTTAAGTACATAACTGAAGGTGTCTTGCCTGAAAAGCCTAGAGAAGCAAGGCTGTTTGTGAAACCCGCCCATGTTTTGGGCGTTTTGGGCTGAAGTCGACAGCCCTTGCCAACTTCACCCGGAACCTAGAAAAAAAAATGGAGGAAGAATGCACGATTAGTTGAACTGAATTCGTCTTTTGAAAGGACGAATTCAGCTCAACTGAATTCGTCCTTCGAAAGGACGAATTCAGTTGGAATTCGTCCTTCCAAAGGACGAATTCATCCACGTCAGCCCGTCCACCTAAATCGGTAAATAAGTTTTACCTAACTTATTTTTGTAATTATTTTTTAAAAAAATATTATTTTAAAAAAAAATCCGGGGGGGGGGGGGGGGGGGGGTGCACTGGTGAACCGCCCCCAACAATATAATAATTTATGTGGTGTGCAACTAAGAAACCGAATTCTGTATGCAGAACTAACAAAATCGCTTGCACCGAGCTGCAAAGTTTAAGGCATTTGTGTGGATTGGGATCCTAAAAGGCAGAGGGGGATCTTAGTAGATCAATATAAAGAGTTCAGGTAGATAATTTAATGTCACTAAGGTAAAGAGCAAGTGATAAAGGAGTTCACCCTTGCATTAAATATAGAAAATTAAAGATAAAAATAATGCATGTTGATGTGGATTGCTTCACTAAACAGCTAAGATATCCAAACATATCACCACTTTATAGAACGGTCTTACATCCCGGGCTAATATACTTGGAAACCCTTGGATAATTCGCTTATAAAAAAGAATCAAAAGCCCTCGGGTCCTGGAAAGAAAACAATTAGATACGAATACCATTTATGTTTCCAAATTTAGTAGAGATGGAAATAAAATTTAAATCTATGAGTACCTAGCCAATGCTTTCATCAGGTTTGGATCGTGATTGGATAAAATCCGGATGCCTGATTTTGAATTTGGATCGGGACTGAATAGATGTACACCTGACTCAAACCTAGCCTGAATATTTTAATATATATATATATATATTATATTAAATATATTTTATTAATTATCATCTACTAGTTATTAAATTTCGAAATACTTAAATTCTTATATATATTATATTAAATATATTATATTTACTTTAAAGGTGTCGAACTAAATATTGTTGAATTTTATTTATATAAGATTAATTTTATTTGTTTAAGATATGTATGATTTATGGAATGATAGTATGGTTTTAGAGTTGGCATTTAAAAAAAATGCTTAATATGACTAAATTGGATTCGGATCGAGTAAACCTGAATTATCTGATACTCGATAAAAATATGTTTGGACAAAAAAAATCCAGTCCCGATAGTATTTGGATTGTGTTTTGATAGTTTATTGGATATTTAGATTTGGATTTGGATAGTTAGAAATCGGTCCCGAATCTAGCGCGATGCCATCCCTAAGTTCAAAGGAATGCTTCTTAGGGCCTGCCTTCTTCGATCATTCATCCCTTTCATTTCTTATAATAAAATGAACTACTAATTTTTATTAATCATGACCAGGACATGCTGGCCATGCTTGAATATTTCTCACTAAAAATTATCAAGAGGATTACATGTGTGCTAGCACAATTAGAACGGGCCTTAACTTCGCACCTACACGTCCCGAGTTCAAGTAATGATTCCACGGATGATTCAAATAAATCCATGATTAATCATGGAACCTGGACGTGGGGATGCTAGTATTGGATGATGTTGGGATGATGTACTCACTCATTATGATGTTGGAGTGGTTTTGGAGATTGGTCATTTGAGGAACTACATCCCCGGATAACGTACTCATTTATTATGATAAAGAGGGCCGCCACGAACCGGACATTTTAGCCTTATATAAGGTTATAGTCTTCTAGAACCATATAATGCATCTATGGTGGAAATGTGGGATTACCCATCTAGCTGTGGGAGGGGGAGAGAGAGATTTCAATTGCTTGTCCACCTTAAATAGTTCTAAGAGGTACTTTGGCCTACGTCTCAAAGAGAGTCCTCTTACTTTGTGTCAGTTCTGAAATTAAAGTTGGACATCAGGGTCTTTCTTTTTACTTTAGTTCGGGAAATAATGGCTTGAATGATACACAAGGTCCCGCCGGCACTGCTTTAGCTTTCCTAGTGGATAAACTTTCAGCAATGGTGCAGATTCTCGCCAACATAGATCATTACGGGGATTTATTATGAGTGGTGATGAATAGTGAGTACTTGCAGGTATGGCCTTAAACTGTACAATGAGCAGCATTTCACTGCATGTTTGGCAGGTAGCTAGGCTCTAAAATGAGAATAAAATTAGTGACTCCAATTTCATTTATTTAGTTAGGGGAAGTCCTATTTCCATTCCGATTCTATAGGAGAATGGGAATGTTCAAATATTTCAAAATCCAATTCTTACTTTCTTAGTATTCAAAATCCATTTTAATTCTGATTTTTATTCTAATCATAAATTAAACATATTAAGGAATATAACCATTATGGCTCAACTCTGATTTTGATTTTGTTCACAAATTAAATATGTTCTTGATGAGCTTACTTCCGTAACTTTTTTTTGACTATTGTTGCTGCTGAATCTCTCGAATCGGGCTTACTTGATCGGGATTACTGGAGTGCGCGTCTTCCGATTCCTGCAAAAAAGATCCCACGGGTCGGTGGTGTTCCGGCGGGGGACATTCCGATGGCTAAGTCAGTGGAAGACTTTGAGCAATAGAATGGAGGAATCGCAAAGGAGATAGCTCGTGGGAAAGGAAGAGCCTGCCTACCTCGAGATCCTCCCTTTACCCTATATAGGTACGGAACTTTACCGGAATCTGTTAGGGGCTAGGCTGGAAATGGCTGATTTGCCCTTAGAGGAATCTCGGTAATGACCAGGTAGTACCAGGAGGGAATGACGTCGTGGAATCTGCAGAATAATGGCGCCGAGATGTCAGGAATCTATTGTAACAGAATTCCGGTATCAGCTGGAAGGGATCTCTGGGACCTCGGGGCCATTTTTGGAGCGACCCGTTTTGGACCGATATGGGCCTGGCTGAAGTGGGTCAGTCGGATCTAGCTGATGAATCAGTCGGATCTCTGATGGGTTGATCGGACCTGATCTGATTTGGAGGGAGACCGGTTATATATAATAATTATCATGGAAAAATCATGAGTATAATAGAGGGATGGAAAGGAACAGGCTGATATTTCATACAAATTAATAATCTCTAATTAATTGTAACGAAAGCAAGTTGACCGGAGATTCATCGGATCTTATAACGTTTTATGAATCTTGTAGCCTCACTATTTTATGCAAAAATGTATGTTTGCTCAAGTGCATCTCGTGGCCTCACTTTTTTATGATCTCGATATTGGTGCAATAACCAATACTACATTGGACCATCAAATGGTTTGATAAGTGCCGGACCCAACTAGCTTCCAATCGTGATCGGCATCTCTGTAGTGTTCTATTAGGTTAGTTATTTGTTGACACATGTTCAATTGATAGTGTGCAAGTTTCATCATTGAAAATTAAAAAATCAGGCACCAAATAGATGATGAATTAAAGACAATCGGCTGGAGACAGGATATTAGATCTGATATGACAAGATCGTTGACGTGAAGAAATCTGCGGGCGCCATGTGGCGAGGGACGCCACGTCGACCCTCTGGCTTGGACCCCATTATCGAGATGAGCTGAACTCCTCCATGGTAGCAGATGGAGCACAGTCCTCTGCCAGGTCGAGCTCATGATCTCGATGCCTATGCCGGAGCTGACATCCGCCTTTCAGAGGAGACCCTCGGAGGTTAGTGCCCCCCGGTCGAGGTCGAGCCAAGAGCTCACCCGCCGAAGTCGAGCCTCTCCGAGTGCGTGCCATCTGGACCGGGTCTGCCGACATCCGCCCTCCGGAGGAGACCCTCGGAGGTTAGTGCCCCGCGATCGAGGTCGAGCCAAGAGCTCACCCGCCGAGGTCGAGCCTCTCCGAGTGCGCGCTCTCTGGACCGGGTCCGCCGACATCCGCCCTCCAGAGGAGACCCTCGGAGGTTAGTGCCCCGCGGTCGAGGTCAAGCCAAGAGCTCACCCGCCGAGATCGAACCTCTCCGAGTGCGCATCCTCTGGACCGGGCCCGCCGACATTCGCCCTCCAGAGGAGACCCTCGGAGGTTAGTGCCCCGCGGTCGAGGTCGAGCCAAGAGCTCACCCGCCGAGGTCGAGCCTCTCCGAGTGTGCGCCCTCTGGACCGGGCCAGTACTTCGCCCTTCTCCACCTGGTCGTCCCCGCAAGCACGGAGCACCTACGATGGAGCGAGCCCTGCCGTTCCAGCTCGGCCCCAACCCGGAAGAAGTCCTCACCAGCCGAGGGCACCGACGAGCCTCCCGAAGACCGTACCAGAATGCCTCTCAGGCCGTACTGACTACCTGACACCACCAGTTACACCAAAAAGGCAAGCAACGCACCGATCGAGGTGCCACATTCCTCACCAACCATTCAGATCATCCAGGAAAGAAGACCATCCGGGAGATTCGAACCCTGCAGGCAACGGCCCGCCATTCGAGACATCCCCGATTTTCTGGAACAAGGCAATCATGAAGGAGTGTCAGAGCGCCTAACAGCACCTTATCATGAATTAGGAAAGGGCTTCTTGGGACACCGCCGCGCGCGTCTGACAGCCCGGCGAGAACCCCGAGACAAGCTCCCAACGGCCAGTCTTCGACTACAAAGAACGATCGGCACCTCCCAAGGGGGAAGGTAACAATAAAAAAAAAAACAAAACAGAACGACCACTCACCACCAAGACAGGGCAAGCTCGACCAAAAGAGCAAAAGGCCATCACCACCACGAATGGAGGGAACTGAGGGGCTCAAGGAGAGGCGGAGGGACAGAGCATCCCTTTATCCCCGCTACCAATCTTCCCCTGCGACGTTCACACCTCCACAGACATCTTTCACTCCTCTTAGTGCGGAGTCCATCAAGAGGGCCCGGCCAAGAGGATCTGTTCCCCTAGATCGTCACTGACTTGATCGTCGGAGTGCCCCCACCGGAAACCCCGGCCCGGGTCTCTAACCATTGTCTCGCAGGCCCTAGAGCAGAGGACCACCGGATGGCGGGAGGCGGGGACCCGGGAGCCGAGTGCGCCAGGCGGTGGGAGGAGGGCAATCCGACGCGGCAGCTACGGGCCACGACGGTCTCGGCGGCAACAGTTTGGCACGCCAGGTAGGGGGATGAGGATGGGTATGACTAATCCCTTCACCACCCCCTGGGCTACACGCCCCATAAGAGCGTTGACGACACAAGCTGGAAAGGCCGATAGACAGGTGACCTTTTCCCAGCCCCCTGCAGTATATCGCTTCTCCTGTCCCCTTCGACGGGGAAGCTATTGACGAAACCACTAGGCACGTGGTGAAAGTATGCTTGAGGAAGCATGAGCACTGGCTGGTGGGGTTCTTCCCACCCCCCCCCCCCGGTGGAAAGGTCAGGCCCTAGGGCTGCAGTGCCCACTACCGGAGAGGCCCTTCACTGGCCATAGTGATATCATAAGGCGTCGCAACGGCGAACAGGAGATCCATCTCTCAAGATTCATGGCGGGGGGCAGACTCCAGGTGGGGGCCCCGAATGCTTGCCGGTCCCCCGTCGCCTCCGACTGCAAATGGCCGCACCACTGCACAAGCGGCAGACGTTATCACCCGGAGAATTGCACATGCACCTAAGGAGACTCAGGGGGCGAAAAGCCCCGGGGATAACCTCCTCGCCATGCGACAAGGAGAAAGTAAAAGAAGAAAGATAAACCAGGAGGCCGCGGTCGATGACACGACGGTGGCGAACCACCATGCGAAGATCCCTGCGAGATGGCCCAAGTCCCACCATGAGAAGTTCATCATCTCGAAGGACTTGGCGGCGTGAGGTTCCTCGAGAGCGGAGAGCCCACTGCCCGCAGAGACACTCCCGATGAGGTAAGTCCCCTCACCAACAATTATGATGATGATTTTTCTCCTTGCATGGGTGTCTGCATGTTTTGCAGGAAAGGGTCAACAACGTCCCCGAGCCCAGCTCCAGGATATCAAAGAAATCTCGAGCCACGTAACTCCCACTTTCCGGCGCCCCCGAGCCTAGCTCCAGGATGCCAGAGGGACTTTGAGCCATGTAGCTCTCCAACTCCAAGCATCCCCAAGCCCAGCTCCAGGATGTCAAAGAAATCTCGAGCCACGCAGCTCCCACTTCCTGGTGCCCTCGAGCCTAGCTCCAGGATGCCAGAGGGACTTTGAGCCACGTAACTCTCCAACTCCAAGAACCCCGAGCTCAGCTCCAGGACGTCAAAAAAATCTCGAGCCACGTAGCTCCCACTTCCCGGCACCCCCGAGCCTAGCTCCAGGATTCCAGAGGGACTTTGAGCCACGTAGCTCTTTAACTCCAAGCATCCCCGAGCCCAGCTCCAGGACGTCAAAGAAATCTCGAGCCACGTAGCTCCCACTTCCCGGTGCCCCCGAGCCTAGCTCTAGGACGCTAGAGGGACTTTGAGCCACGTAGCTCTCCAACTCCAAGCATCCCCAAGCCTAGCTCCAGGACGTCAAAGAAATCTCGAGCCACGTAGCTCCCACTTCCCGGCGCCCCCGAGCTTAGCTCCAGGATGCCAGAGGGACTTTGAGCTACGTAGCTCTCCAACTCCAAGCGTCCCCGAGCCCAGCTCCAGGACGT
The DNA here is from genome assembly GCA_021397845.1 of Areca catechu. NCBI lineage: Eukaryota > Viridiplantae > Streptophyta > Magnoliopsida > Arecales > Arecaceae > Areca > Areca catechu. Next base: position 179,631,441 of record CM038042.1, read on the forward strand.
CGAAGAAATCTCGAGCCAAGCAGCTCTCCATCTCAAACGCCTCCGAGCCTAACTCCATGATGCCAAGGGATCACAGGGCCATGTAGCTCCCGTCAACGCCTCGAGCCTAGCTCCAAGGCATCAAAGACCTGAGCCAAGATCTCAGGCAATCCCTGGGCCCGAGCCTAGCTTCACGTCCAGGAAGGCCTCGAGCCTAGCTCCAAGGCAACCAAAATCGGTAACCCCCCTACCCTGATCTCCCCACTCGAAAAGAAAATGGAAGGGGAAAGAAAGAAAGGGAACAAAGGGGAGAAGCCCGGCAACCCTCCTCTTTGATCTCCCCTCTCGAAAAGAAGGCGAGAGGGGAAAGAAAGAAAGAGAGCAAAAATGGGGGTATAGCCAGCATTCTCTCTTCTGATCTCCCGACTCTAAAAAAAAAAGAAGAAGAAAATGAAAATGAAAAGAAAGATGAATGAAAGAAGAGTGGGGAAGGAAAGAAAGAGGGGGTGGGAAGAAAATACAGCACCATCAAAACTACAGCTCTCAGCAATCTCCGTCCCCGAGCCCAGCTCCAGGACATCTTCTCAAGACCGAAGCTCAGATCTCCGGCCAAGGGAACTTCGAGCCAAGCCGCTCTCAGCAATCTCCGTCCCCAAGCCCAGCTCCAGGACATCTTCTCAAGACTAGAGCTCAGATCTCTGGCCAAGGGAACTTCGAGCTAAGCCACTCTCAGCAATCTCCGTCCTCGAGCTCAGCTCCAGGACATCTTCTCAAGACCGGAGCTCAGATCTCCGGCCAAGGGAACTTCGAGCCAAGCCGCTCTCAGCAATCTCCATCCCCGAGCCCAGCTCCAGGACGTCTTCTCAAGACCGGAGCTCAGATCTTCGGCCAAGGGAACTCGAGCCAAGCCACTCTCAGCAATCTCTGTCCCCGAGCCCAGCTCCAGGACATCTTCTCAAGACCAGAGCTCAGATCTCTGGCTAAGGGAACTTGGAGCCAAGCCGCTCTCAGCAATCTCCGTCCCCGAGCCCAGCTTCAGGACATCTTCTCAAGATCGGAGCTCAGATCTCCGGCCAAGGGAACTTCGAGCCAAGCCGCTCTCAGCAACCTCCATCCCCGAGCCCAGCTCTAGGACATCTTCTCAAGACTAGAGCTCAGATCTCCGGCCAAGGGAACTTCTAGCCGAGCCGCTCTCAGTAATCTCCATCCCCGAGCCCAGCTCCAGGACATCTTCTCATGACCGGAGCTCAGATCTCACGATCGTCGGCCAATGACATCTTCGAGCCTAGCGGCCCGCGAGTGCCTCAACCTCAGTCAAGGAGAAGCCCTTCTCTCTGAAGTCCTCGAGCAAAAAAAAAAAAAAAAAGGGAGAGGGGAAGAGGGAAGAATAGAGAAAGAGTCACTGATAAAGCAATCCAAGCTTTATTGATCAAATACAAATTACAAGTATTTTCTGGGCCCCGACATGCCGGAAGACCCTGAACAAGTACAAGAAACAAAGAAGTACAAACTAAAGCAAGGAAAAGAGAAGAAGTCATTCCGTGCTGGCTGGCTTTTCTGCTGGGTGCAGAGGCTGGCTGCCCTCGCCCTCAGGGGCTTCCGGCTCAGTCGCCTTGGCCTCAGGAGAACCACCCTCGGCTGGTGTCGAAGGCTCTGACCCGACGACCTCCTCGTCGACCTCCTCCGAAGCCGAGGGGTATCTGAGGTAGTCACGATTCTTGTCAGGGACAAATGACTCGACCCGGCCGTGCAGGTACATGAACCCCTTGTAAAAGGAGTCCGACGCCATCTGCTGGATGTCGGCGACGAACTCCTCCGAAGCCTTAAAGTTGGCGACGGTGCTTTTGGCGTCCTTCTCGGCTGTAGCAGCCACCTTCTCCAGCTCGACTGCCCTCAACTTGGCTGCCTCCGCCGAGCTGACTGCCGCCTCCACCACTTTCTCAGCAATGGCAAGCTTCTCTCTCACACCCGCCAGCTCCGACTGGGCAGCCTGAGCGGTCTCCTTGTGCCTGTCGGCCTCGGCACTGTACCAGTTCAATTTCTTCTCGACGATGGAGAGGTCATCGATTGCCTTCTTTGAACGGCTCCACTCCAGATCGCAGGCCGTCGAGATTCCTTTCGCTCGCCCCTTAGCATCGATGAGCTCTTTTTCGAGGTCCTTGGTCTTCAACTCAAGGGCCCCGCTGGCGCCGGCCTTCTCCTTCAGGTCGGTCTTCAAAGATTCGATCTCGGCGACTCGTTGTCGCTCGAGGCAATCCCAGCTCTGAAAATGTTCCCTGAGGAAGAGGGCCTCAGCACTGATCTGCACAAAAAAAAAGAAGAAAATGAAAATGAAAAGAAAAATGAAATGAAAAAAAAAATGAAAATGATGAATGAAAGTGACTAGAGGAAAATGAAGACCAAGCAAAAGAGGCGAAGGAACTCACCGAGTACATCTGAGAAAAGAGGATCTTGAAGACATCGGCCACATGCATTCCGGCCATGTCTTGTCGGTCGCACGCCTGGATGGAGAAGTCCATCAAGCGTTCAGCGAGCTAAGGGCTCCGAAGGACCGAGTTCCCTGGCCCCATTCGAAAGGGGAGGTAACGTCATCCCTCCTCCCTCCGACTCTCTCTATGGCGGGGCGGCCGTGCATCACTGATCGAAAGCCCCTCGGGGATAGGCTGGGAGACCGGGGCAGATGCAGGCGGCACAACTGTCGCAGCCTCGGAAGCGGCCCGGGTCACCCCATCCCTGGCATCGGCAGCGGACGGACCCGGAGGGGGGCAAGGCGTAGCAACATCGGCAGCGGCTCTCGCACGGACCACTACCTCGGGCTCTACAGCAGGGATCTGCTGGGATGGCCCCGGGGCCGTGGGAGCTGCCCTCTCCACCGGTGCAGAAGCGGCACGGGTCACCTCTAAGCTCGAGCTGGCAGCCACGATCGAGCTCAGCCCAACCACCACCACCGGGGCAGCCGCAGGTGTGCACTCACCCTGGGGTCGCCTGGAAGCGAGCTCCGCGACCAATCCTGCCGGCCGCCTCTTCTTGGTAATGGCCAGGAGATCACTCTCAGAGAATATCATACCTATACACAATATACACAGTGGTCAGAACCTGTGGGAAACTGCACAAAGATCACGCAAAGGAAAGAAAAGAGCAATGTTCAGGCCGGACTCACCCGACCCATTCGCTGGGTCGACCCCAGAGTCGGCGAGGTTCTGCTTAGATAACAGGATCTCGAGAGAAAAAATCTATGCACCGCGGAGCTGCTCGTAGTCATCTCGGTCAGCCGCATCGACGGTAGAGTTTCGATTGGGGGATTGGTCCGGATCACTCCAGACCCAGTCAACTCCCTCGACCTCGACAAAGAAGAACTTACTCTTCCATCCCTTGACGAAAGAGGGCTGCTCAAACTTAATGCCCCTCGGGCGGGAAGATAAAGACCACCAACCGTCTTCGGTTGGGTGACGTTTCAGGGCGAAGAAGGCCCTGAACAAAGAAAATCGAGCCACGAACCCATGAAGGTGACAGAGCACAATGAAGGAGAAGATAACCCTAATAGCATTTGGTACCAGCTGCGCCGGGACCAAACGATAGTTGTTCAAGACTGACAAAAAGAAGGGATGGAAAGGAAAGCGGAGACCTCTAGAGAAGGTTTCCTCATAAAAGGCAAGACAGCCCGGGCCACTCGAAGTAACCCGCTCCCCCGGACAAGGGATCATAAGTCGGACAGAATAAAGGATGCCATAGACATTCTGGACAGTCCCGAGTTTTCTGGCGGTGATGTGGAGGCGACCCCACCGGGACCTGCAGATCGAGCAGACTCAGGGACAGGAGGAGAAGAAGGAGGGGGAAAAGAAGAACCCGACCCCGATTCCCTAATAAGAACCGGGCCGAGAGGATGCCTCCCACCGAGTTCGTAGCGAGCTACGCCTCCCTCCCCATCAGAAGAAAAGGAAGAAGATGCCGGCCTCCGTTCGGAAGGACCAACCTCACCCTGATCAGTGGAGGGATGGAAGCCCGGACCAAAATGGGACATCTTCAAAAACAAAGAAGAAGAAAAAGGAAAATACAAGGTTGAAGACCGAAAAAGAAACCACAGACCCCGAGAGGGAACCCTACTCTATCGGGAGGAAGAAAGAGGAAGAAGCTAACCTGTTGCCTTGAGAAGAAACTTGGAGCGATAGGGAAGAAGAAGAAGCCTGGGCGCGGCAGCAGCAGGCACGGAGAATTCAAAAAGAATAGATTGTTCGAGTAAGGCTCTCATTTCACTCCGAAATGACCCAAGGGGTCCGTATCGTGTCAGCCGCTCACCAACAGATCTGCGCCACGTGTCACCTATCTGAGAGAATGGCATCCCGGTCGTTCTGAGTTCTGCGCCAGCATTGACTGCTTCTCGGACTTGGCCAGGTGGCACCCCCATATTGGCCCGCAGGAGCGGTCCCCGAAGTGCCAGCAGTCACAGCCATCATTGCAACCGATCTTTACTTTTCCACGTCAGCACCGTAATTACTCCCTTCAGCCCGAACGCCGTGCACTTACGAGCCTCGGGAGTGGGGGGCAAATGATATAGCAAGATCGCTGACGTGGAAAAATCTGTGGGTGCTATGTGGAGAGGGACGCCACGTCGACCCTCTGGCTTGGACCCCATTACCGAGATGAGCCGAACTCCCCTATGGCAGCAGATGGAGCCCAGTCCTCCGCCAGGTCGAGCTCATGAGCTCGACGCCTAGGCCGAAGCCGACATCCGCCCTCCATAGGAGACCCTCGGAGGTTAGTGCCCCCCGGTCGAAGTCGAGCCAAGAGCTCACCCGTCGAGGTCGAGCCTCTTCGAGTGCGCACCCTTTGGACCGGGTTCGGCGACATCCACCCTTCGGAAGAGACCCTCGGAGATTAGTGCCCCGCGGTCGAGGTCGAGCCAAGAGCTCACCCGTTGAGGTTGAGCCTCTCCGAGTGCGCGCCCTCTAGACCGGGTCCGTCGACATCCGCCCTCCAGAGGAGACCCTCGGAGGTTAGTGCCCCACGGTCGAGGTCGAGCCAGGAGCTCACCCGCCGAGGTCGAGCCTCTCCGAGTGCGCGTTCTCTGGACCGGGCCCGCTGACATCCACCCTCCAGAGGAGACCCTCGGAGGTTAGTTTCCCGCGGTCGAGGTCGAGCCAAGAGCTCACCCGCCGAGGTCGAGCCTCTCCGAGTGCGCGCCCTCTGGATCGGGTCCGTACTTTGCCCTTCTCTACCTGGCCGTTCCCGCAAGCCCGGTGCACCTAGGATGGAGCAAGCCCTGCCGTCCCAGCTCGGCCCCAACCCGGAAGAAGTCCTCACCAACCGAGGGCACCAGCTAGCCTCCCGAGGACCGTACCAGAACGTCTCTCAGGCTGTATTAACTACCTGACACCACCAGTTACACCAAAAAGGCAAGAAACGGGCCGATCGAGGCACCACATTCCTCACCAACCACTCAGATCATCCAGGAAAGAAGACCATCCGGGATATTCGAATCCCGCAGGCGGTGGCCCGCCATTTGAGACGTCCCCGATTTCCCGGAATAAGGCAATCATGAAGGAGTGTCGGAGCGCCTGACAGCACCTTATCATGAATTAGGAAAGGGCTTCCTGGGACACCGCCGCGCGTGTCTGACAGCCTGGCGGGAACCCCGAAACAAGCTCCCAACGGCCAGTCTTCGACTACAAAGAACGATCGGCATCCCCCAAGGGGGGAGGTAACAAAAAAAAAAAAAACAGAACGACCACTCACCACTAAGATAGGGCAAGCTAAACCAAAAGAGCAAAAGGCCATCACCACCATGAATGGAGGGAACCGAGGGGCTCAAGGAGAGGCGGAGGGACAGAGCATCCCTCTGTCCCTGCTACCAATCTCTCCCTGCGACGTTCACACCTCCACACACATCTTTCACTCCGTCTAGTGCGGAGTCCATCAAGAGGGGACCGGCTAGGAGGATCTGTTTTCCTGGACCATCACTGACTTGATCGTCGGAGTGCTCTCGCCAGAAACCCCGGCCCAGGTCTCTAACCATTGTCTCGCAGGCCCTGGAGCAGAGGACCATCAGACGGCGGGAGGCGAGGACCCGGGAGCCGAGTGCGTCAGGTGACGGGAAAAGCGCAATCCGACGCGGCAGCTACGGAACATGACGATCTCGACGGCAACAAGATCCATTTGAGAGCATCGTTAAGTGATTTATAATTTATACCTATCTCCTTGGTAGATCGGCTCTTTTGCAAGAATGTTGTTGACACTTCTTTTTTTTTTTTCTTTATCATTATCATAATAACTTCTTTCTTTATCAATTTTTCTTGATCGATGCGCTGAAGGATAGGTTTATTGGATCTGACTCAGCTTCAAATCTGATGGTTTGTTTGCTTAAAAAAAAGTAAGTTCACTTCTTAACTAGCTAGTTGTCTTGAACATCAAAACCTGAAAGTTGTCTTGAACATCAAAACCTGGCAACATGATTTCTTTACGGAAAGTTTATGGTCACGATCGTTTGAATACGTGCATGCCATTAGTTGGTTTAACTCTCATTTTTCCCTTTTTTTTTTTTTTTTTCCTCTCCAAATGATGCCTTTGATTGGGTGCCAAATCGTTGATCTCTCGTTATCAAATCATGCGTACAGCTTATGTTCCGTGAGGAGGTTTCTAATAGAGTCACGAGCATGGACTGGATGAAATGTTCCTGTTCTCGAGAAGAAACAAAGAGGTCCACCTCAACCAGCAGATAAAAGACCTTTTCTTAAAAATTAAGGACACACCGACGTGTAACATGTCACATTTATAGAAGGGCCCACGTACCTTCCCGTTGCCACGTTGCTTGTTAGGTGTCAGAAATTCATGCTCGCTCACCGATTGTCGCAGTCCAACAAAGCTTATTTCCCAGATAGCCCCTTTACTTCCCTTTGAAACAATGCACACATCCCATTAAATCTTGTCTTACATCAACTTAACTAACCACTAATTAAGCTTACTCTTCCTTGTTTATCCTCCACGTTTCGATTTAGCTGCCATTTCGAGCGCATCCAGTCTCTGATCGTTCTTGATCGAGGACTTTATAGTAATTCGAAATCGATAAAAAAAAAAAAAAAAATGCATGTCACCTTTTTTTGATAAGATCTGCATGTCACCTTCTTTATCATCATTCTCCCCACTAAATATTAAAAATAAACCCCCTCATTTTTATTTTGGTCTCCTCCCCCTTTACCTCTTCTTTATATGCCCTCCACCTTCCCCCGCTCCACCCGCACCCAACCAACTCATTAACTTTTCGCTTCCTCCTCCTCCTCCTCCTCCTCCCCCCACCCCTTTCTCTCTCTATCTCAAAATTCTGCCTGTTTTTTTTTTTTTTTTTTTTTTTAAGGAACTCTCTGAAAAATTTTCAAAAATCCCCAGTATTAAAAACGGAAATAGAAGAAAGGACAGAGACCGACACGGCCGCAATGGAATCAAGTATGGCCAAGTGGCTGTGGCATATCGTACGGGAGCTGTACTCCATGGTCCGCAAGGGAATCTCCAAGCCCAAGCTCTTGCTGTTGAACCTGCACCACCTCCTCGACCGCGGAAAGATCGCCGGAAAAGCCCTCGGCAACCTTATGACCTTCCATCACCACCACCACGGCGGGGCCGCCTTTGACTTCTCGGGATTTTCTTGCCGGTCCATGGATCCCAACCTCTCCTACTACAACCCCCGGGAGGTGGAGTTCAGCTGCAGCAACACCCCCGCCTACCCTTTATTCCTCACCGCCAAGCGAAAGCATCGCCACCGCCGCCACCACCACCACCACAATAACTACGACGTCGCCGCCATAGCAAAGGCCTTCGAGATCCTCAACTCCGAGGTACCGGATACGGAGTCGCTAATGGCATCGCCCTCACCAGCCCCGATTTGGAGCAGCTTCGGGAGGAGCCCGGCGGTGGTGCGGCAGCTGAGGATAACCGACTCGCCGTTCCCGATCCGGGAGGAGGAGGGGGAGGCCGACGGATACGTGGACCGGGCGGCTGAGGAGTTCATTAAGAGGTTCTACGAACAGCTTCGCCTCCAGCGAAGCGTCGCGGCCACACCGGAGTACACATTCCGCCGCGAGCCGCAGTTCGGCCGAGCTTGAGATGGCCATGGATGGTTATTTCAACTGCTTGATGTAAATAAATAAAGTTATAAATAGGGTACGATGTAAATCTATGTTATTTACTTGGCTTCGCTTTCTAGTTATTTGCTTTCGTTTGTTGGAGAGGTTGGAAGGTGCAGTTGTTCATAACTCGAGTGCTGGGGGGTTGAGCTTTCTATTTCTCTCGCACTTTTGTCTCTACTTGTTTATTTCCTTTAGGGGCCTCTTTCTCTGTACCTAGTTTATTTTCTTTAGAGGCTTTACAAGCCCTATTTAGATGCTTATTTCTTGGGTTATTTCATGCTGGTCTTATGCCATATATTATTTACTTAGATTCACTGGTATTCAGTATCACCGGTTGGGTTTTTAACTTTTAACATAGTGTGGGACGGAGAAAGCAAAAAAGGGCGACTCCCAGCACGCATGCCAGATTATGTCCGTTAAGCATTATGCGTTGAGCTAAATGCAAGGTTTACTGCCCTCATATCTAAGATAAATTAAGAGGGCTTCACCCAATCAGGCTTCGGCGTACGGTACAAATTCTCGGGGACATGGATGGTAGAGCAGACTGGGGTGTCCTGTCCTGATGTGTGATTTTATTTCATATTTTTTGTTTTTGTTTTAATCACGGTAGAATATGGGAAAAGATGGTATATTGAACGGATGGATCTCCTAATGTTTTGGAGAATCTCAGAGAAGGATTTTTTTTTTTTTTTTTTTTTTGAAATAATTCTGATTGTCATGCTGGGTTTGTCGGTACGCTGTCGGAAGGGAGTGGCTGGCTTCCAATCAATTGGAAACAAACTTCAACCAACCTCAACCAAGTCTAAAGATATCGGCCGTGAACGGGGTTCCAACCAATAATTTTTCTTAAAGTGAAGAGATGAGTGGAGCTGAAGACATCGGCGTGGACTCGGGCAGAGGAAAATAATTGGACACAGCTATTGCTTATGAGAGAGGAAGTCACGTAAAAAGTAGTCTCTCGATAAGAGAGGGCGGTATAGTCCGCCAAGAGACGAAGAAAGGAGATAGCATGCGGACAAAGTAGGGAGGTTAGAAACTACAAGAGGGGCATGGGAATCCTATAGATGACCTTATCAAGAACTAAGCTTATAGTAGATATATTGCCACGTCTTCTCCTGGACCGGGATGGACGGTTATGCTGGAGCGCTCCTTCTCTGATCGACCTATAACAAAGTTCTCAAACGTCGGAGGTGCCCCGGCGAGGGACACTCCGATGCTGCTTAAGTTAGCAGAAGTTTGAAGATAACAGAATGAAAAAATCGAAGAGAATAACAGACGAAGAGGGAAGAGTGTACTTGGCTCAAAATAGAATCCCCCGGGTTCCTTATATGGATGCGGAACGGTCCAAAATCCGTTAGGTGGAAGAGGCCGATAAAGACCGATCTGTCTCTAGGAGAATCTGGAGAGTGGCCACGTGGCGTCCGGATAGAGCAGCATCGTGGAAGTAGTGGAGCAGTACCGCTGATGTGGCAGAATTCCGTTGTAACAGAAAGAGGTTTCTGGAATTCTCTAGGTCTTGAAGTGACTCGGTCGGAGGCCGACTGGGAGGGTCGGTCGGTCGTCCGAAGAGGAGTGCCCGTCCATACCTCAGCAGGAGTGGGTCGCAGGAGCGGGCCATCCGGACCTCTGTCCCAGTGGATCGGGCTTCTGAAGGAGAGCAGTGGTCGGATCCCAGCAGGAGTGGGTCATCAGACCTCTACTCCAGTGGATCGGACTTCCGAAGGAGAGCAGTGGGTTGGATCCCAGCAGGAGGGGTCATTTGGACCTCTACTCCAATGGGTCGGACTTCCGAAGGAGAGAAGTGAGTTGGATCCTAGTAGGAGTGGGTCATTCGGACCTCTACTCTAGTGGGTCGAACTTCCGAAGGAGAGCAGTGGGCCGGATCCCAGCAGGAGTGGGTCACTCGGACCTCTACTCCAGTCGAACTTCCGAAGGAGAGCAGTGGGCCAGATTCCAGCAGAAGTGTGTCATTCGGACTCTACTCTAGTGGGTCCGTCGGAGCTTTAAAAGAGTGGCCCAGTCGGACCACAAAGAGGGGTCGGTCCAGTCTGGCGGTGAGCCGGTAGGGTATAACAAGATATATCGATTTCATGATAACATTGCTAATTAAAGATGATCAACTTTCATCAACCACGCCTTGATTATCAAATTCCTTGAAGTTTAAGGAAACACTATCTTAGAAAATTTCATGTTCTTATTCTTCCATGCCATGATTTAAATTGGAAAACTCAATAGTAGCTTGGCTTACAAGTGATTTTCCTTGGTTGCTATTATTGTTTCTTAAAAAAAGAATTGCACGAACTGCATGTACCATGATCCTGCTATGCATGTGTATATATTATATTGGCCCTTTGTTTTTTTCGGTACATCAATTTTTTTTTTTTTGGGAGGCGGGTGATGGATAGCATTTGGTCCTTCTCAAAAAAAAAAAAATTATGTCATGTTCAAATAGTAAAATATTTTTGATATGATCAACCCATAAAAGTTTTTCTGATTATGGACTATCATTAATTATTATTTATTTTGATTAATTAAAAATAGGATGATTTTATGATATGTGTTGATGGATATGTGTATAGCCTAATATTGTATGTAATCCTTATATTTAGGCTTTGAGCACCTTATATTGGTTGATGTGGTTGAAACGGTATATTATAGATCTTGGCCCAACTGATCCATAATGGAATGGCTTATTAGGGTTTGCTTATAAGTAAACTAAGTTCCCTCTCTACTCATTATAATATTTTTCATGAGATTAGTTCTCATGATTTGTTCCATTGAATAGCCACTTGTTAAGAGATGATGTTGGAAAGAAGGATTTAGCTTTTGATGTTCACGAGAGTATTTATGATTACAGGTTTGAAAATTAATGATGAATACAGGTACACATTTCAAATCCAAAATTATTATTTATTCTTGATCTGGATTCATGGATATATTATTTGTTCAAATCCGTTCTTAAAAATAATATTATTTTTTATATTCTAGAAATCATACACATGATCCTAGAATAATAAAATTTCTTACAATTAGTATTAGGACAGGTTATGCATGATCTATAACCATTTTTTTATTTTTAATTTATTTTCTTGATTTTCTTCTCCTATCTGGCCATCGCACCACTCTCCTCGATGATTTACAAAGGAATCAGTAGATCTCTTTATGTCTATGGCTTCAATATCCTCCGGATCCATTACTGAAGGTCTTGGTGTCATCATTAAGCTTTTGATTGGCCATGATGGATTGATGGCTGTCGGGGGGGGGGGGAACTGAGACTCATGGCTCTTGCCCGAGAGATCAAACCACAAAAAAGGAAAAGAGGACTGCCAGATCTACTTCACCGGTAGCTTTCCTCTCTCAAACATTGTCGATGGGACGTGGGAACCTTCCCTATCGATCGTGATCGTCCTGAGCTCCAGTGTCTCGATCCATACTCTAGTACCACTCGGATCATCCTGACACCCCCAGGTATGGTGGTGGAGGAGGTCCCGGTTGCAATGATGGTCGACGACAAGGAATTTGGCTCGAGTGATCGGTTTTGGGTTTCAACAAAAAAAACCCTTTTTCTTGCCATTCGTCGCCTCCTTCTTCCCAACCATCGGTGAATCCTTGATCTCCCCACCAGGAGCGATGGTGAGCTAGCACCCTGACCACGATGGGCGTGGACCATGGCAGACCATTGGTAGCCATGCTCATTGGAGAAAAAATAATCAATTTTCTTTTCCAACAGTTTCTTTCCCTTAATTGCTGGCAAACCGATGGTAGGTGGCTCGGGAGGCACATGGCCACTGAGCAGGGGCGCCAGTCATGATGGTTCTAAGCCTCTCACAGTGGTGATCGGGGGAAGAGTTTTGGGAGAAAGAAGAAAGGTGATTTGGGTTAATGGATTTTCGAGTTTTAAATTGTTAAGGCCCGGATCCAATAACATAATTAAATTAAGTTGGGTTCAAATTGATGAGTTGGTTGAACCCAATCACATTAGATAAAATTTAATCTGGGTTAAGAAAATCTTTTTAATTTAGCCGCTAGCAAGTTTTAAATTATATATGGATTCATATAAAATTACATATAAACCCCTGAAGTTTTTGAATATTATAAATCAATCCTCAAAATTTTATAATTAGGTTCCTAAATTTGATAAATATTATTTTATAGAAAGATCCCTATAGTATCTATTATTTATAGTTTAGTACTCTATTATTAATTTTTTGATAAAATTATTGTAACTTATTAATTTTATATCTGATTTGAGCTTTTTTGAACTATTAAACTCATAATGATTTGAAAATTATTTTGATTAAGTTCTTCGTACATGATAAAATATTTAAATAATTTATAAATTATTTATGTATATTTTACTCACTATTGTATTATTTAAATATGTTTTTCGTATAACCTTAAAGGATCTAGAGCATTTTATGAATTTTGAATAGCTGAGTTATTAAAAAATCATGGTTTTCTTTTTTTTATTATATTTTAAAATTATGTATTGATGTATTTATTATAGTTGATCTAAAAATGACTATGATTAATTGCAACATTTATTATATATTATAATTCTAATCCAAAGATATTTTATAGTTTTATAGTAAGTATTATTGATAGAAGTCCTAGTTAAAATATAATATTATATTATAATTTGATCAGTAGAGTGCATGTTATTAAGTATCCCATTTTGGACTAATCTTTTATGATACATATGTGATTAAAGTATATCATGTTATATTTATTTAGATATTTATTTTTATGTATGAATAATTTTATAGGTTGGCATAAATATTTATCACCAATGTTGTTTATTTATGTTAATTTATAAGATTTTTTATTATAAAAAAGATATTTTCTAATTATGGTATACAACCATCTACCCAAAGAAGGTTGTTATGTGTTTTAACTGAAAAAAGTTGCATGGAGCATTGTGTTGTAAGGGTATAACTCTCATGGATCTGTCTATCTAAATAGGATAGGTTCGTTAATGTTAAGATATTTTATTTGCTTATGACTTTATGTGAAAAGCACTTATGCATATTATATATTCTGTTCAAAGAAAAACATGTGATATTGTATTTAGACTCTTGTTTAATATGTCCATTAATTAATATTTTATATTCTTGCTATCTTTTGATTATATAATCATTTTGGTGTTAACAATAACAATGTTATTATTATGGTCTTATCTAGATCAAATTATCAAAGGTGAAGGTATATTGGACTTAGAAAATTTATCTATCTAAAGGGAATAGATTTTCGAATGCCTTACATTCTCATTATGTTAACCTTTATTTTCTTTGAAAAAAGATATATATTAGACCTAGAAAGTTTGTTTGCCCAAAGTAAATAGATTTTCAAATACCTTGTATTCTTGTTATATTGATATCATGGTTGGAGCTTAAAAGCTCGTTATATTCTTTGTCTGAAAGAGAGTTTTATGATGATGCACATGGTACTCTTATTAAAAATAACTTATTATATTTAAAATATTTATTTATTTATTTGTTATCTATATCTCTAAGATATTATATCTATGTATGATCTTGATTGATCATTTATATATCTTATGCTACCTTAGAGATCATGACTTGATAATCTATGATCGGAAGGTTTGTGAATTGCGATGAATGGTAATCATTAAAGTAGCCCATTTACCGAGATTTATAAGATCCTTCTCCAAGATATTTTTAGAAAGGATCAAATAGTAATATATATTGAAGAGAAGTGCCTTATATGGATCACTTTTTTTAAAAAAAAGTTTTATAGTATTGGACCAAAGGCTTTTATTAAAATAATATTTATAAATATTTTTTGGTATATATTATCTATGTTTCTTTATTGATTAACTGTATAAAGATTATTTAGCCATTAATATATTTGTATTCAATAGAGTTAATAATACTTTCATTATGATAACTCTAACTGAAATTATAAAATATAAAAATTAAAATTATGCTAGCACTAAGTATAATGGATTATAATATTATATTATATAATAATCCTCCATATTGGATGACTTATAAGAGTACTCTATAATAAAAGCTGTCTATAAAAGTGATAATATATATATATAATTGATTCCATTCTCAATGTTGTACCTAAGAATCGTGATCTAATATAATTTTTTATCTTATTTATAAAAGGTATATAGAATCTGATAAAATAAGAGTCTAGATAGTTGATGGATAAATAAATCAATGTGAGGTATAATGGCATGATGGTATCATGACTTATATTATAAACCTAGAAAGTATTACACCTAAACCAAGTATTTTGAAATCTCTATCTATAATATGTTGGTTACTCATCATATTTTTAATTTTCTTGCTATGCAGTTTAGTGAACTTAAAACCATATAAAAAATAATTAATTATTTTATTTTATTTTATTCAAATATTTTTAATACTTTTAAAAGGATAAGAGTATTGATATTATATATCAGTCACATCCTAGGACCCTAAACATAATAAATAACTAGTATCATTAAATATTTGTATAAGTATGAGATATTTGTTTAATATACCATGCCTGAAATTTTTAAGTAAAATGATGTGACTCGAAGACAAAATCATACTCTGGAGGATATGGTTTGAAGTATAATGAGTGGGTGTAATTTATCATGATATTTTTAATATAAGATCTTAAGAACTGTCATTTATATTTTGGATAAAGTTCTTGGTAAAATAGTTACACAGGATATCTTTTAAATTAAAAGTTGGTAGGAAGTCCAATATTATTTAATTTTATAAAGAATATTGAGTTAAATCATGTCATGTTTGTAGATTTTGATTTGAATGATGTTAAATGCTCTTATATTAGAAATATGATATTAGAGAAAAATAAGTTGTTACTCTTTTTTATTTGAAAAAATATTATATTTCATCCTATTAGAGGATAGTGGGAAAGCAATATTATATATATGAACCAATTATCGGTATCTCAAATTACTAGTTGATGTAGCACTAGTAAAGAAATCACATAATAGGAAATGAAAATATATCATTTCTTATGATAATTTGATTTTTTAAGATGTGAATGGCTGGAGGGTTTATTTCCTAGAAAGGCATGGAAACAGAATCTAGTAGTATTTTTAGATATACAGACAAAGTTTATGGATGTTGCAAAGTCATAATTTATATTATTTTGATTATAAAATTTTATCCTAAATCTTATAATTATTGATTCTATCTTAAAAATTACTTAAAATTTATTATAATAATGATGCAGCTATGTTCTTTAAAAGAATAATAAGAGTTTCTATTATCTCTATGTATATGAGATATAATATTTGATAGTCGAAAATTTTAGTTAAAAGAGAGATATTTTATGAAGTATATTTGTATAGAGTTAATATTTATTGATTCTCTAATTAAATGAATAAGATCCATAGTTTTAATGAAACATGTCAAGAATATTGGTATTTTAGAATCTTTTGATTTTTTGAATTAGTGGGAGTTTGATGTATTTTGATGTATCTATATATTGACTTGATAGACAAATTTTATTTGTCATGGATTACTTTAGTGATAGATTGTAATCTAAGAACTATCAAGTGTATATATATAGTCCATATTAGTTGATCCTCTGACTAAGGATTTGAGATCCATATATTTTACAAAGCTTGTTAAAAATATAGGTATGTTGAATTATTTTGATATGCTTAGTTAGTGGGAGTAAAATTTGTATTTGTACTTAATTATTATAGACTTTCTTTTCTTTTCATATATCTATCATGAGTATTTATATATATTATTAACATGATAGTTAATAAATTATATTTCTATATGACTTATATATACATTTAAAATAAAATAATATATATAGTATCTCAAGAATGTATCTTTGTCTTGAGAATGATAGTTGTATGGGTATATCTTATTTACTACTTAGATATCTGGATATACTTGTTTAGAAATATATGGGCTTCTTTTGAAGTCGTGAAATTTTTCTAACTTGTAATAAAGTATACGGTTAAAAAAAAATTATGATTAATGAGATATTTATATAATTCTTTTGTTATGATATATCTCTTGTTTATGTACCTACTGCATGAAACTGAAACTAAGTGTCGAGTCTCAATTATGTACTATCTTGTCATTGACATTATTTTGAATATATGAGACAGAATAGTTTATTATTTTGAAGTCATTAAAATTTTTTTGCTTATTTTATTTTTCAAGCATGTTGAAGAGAAATTAGTTGACGGATAATGAAAATAGTATATTTTCTTTGAATTACTTTTGGATGTTATTTTCTTGCTACACTATTGTTGGCGTGGAGTCCCTGTATCGGCCGGTCGGAGCTGCTGCACCACAGGACCGCTCCCTAGTTCACCTGCAAAACAGGTTCCTTGTTGGAGTCGTTCTGGCGGGGGACACTCCGATGCCTAAGTCAGAGACGGATCCCAGCCACAGAATGGGGAAGAATATTGGGAACGAGAGGGGAAGGCTCTTAGAGTATGCGTGAGTGTATGAGTATGTGTGTCTGTACCTTCCTCGAGCAATTCCTCTTACCATTATTTAAAAGGAGGCCTCTGGGCCGCGGCCCCGCTCTTCTCCCAGCGATTACGGAGAGTTAATTTCTTCCCATGATTGGCAATCATGGGTTGTCATTGAGCGGTTCCGGCCAGATCGGAGGCGTGGCAGCTGGAGTTGCATGCCATGATCGTGGCATGGAGATTGTCGATAGTAACCGTTGGTTACTGTTACCTATCTAAGCCAGATTGTGGTCCCATCTTCAAATTTCCCCTGTTTAGGAAGATTCTCGGTCAGAGATTTCATTCTCTGCGTGGGTCGAAGACTTGGTGTCTATCCAGAGCCGGAGATTATGTCTTCGGCAGGGATCGAAGAGCATGTCTTCGGAAGTCGTCGAGAAGCTTGGTCTTCGGTTAGGGCCGAAGACATCATCTGAAAATCTAGCCTTCGGATGTCGTGGACCAATGAGAAGCCTTGGGTCACCTGTAGTTGGCCTGTCCTTTCCTGGTCCGAAGTCATTGGTCCGGAGAAGAGGTCTTCGGCCAGCCAAACTTGTGTTCGGTTCATACCTGGACCAAGATACCCCAACAGTTGCCCCCCTACTCTCAGTTTTCGAAGCGAAGGTTTGCCTCGAGAAGTGAGAGTACTAATGCTTTGTTGTTTTCCTCCCAGAAAATAGTGTAGTGGATGATTACGGGATCTCTGATTGGACTGCGCATCATAACTGCTGGGCGATTTGGGAATCAGGTGGTGGACAGCTGTCACTCCCTGGTTGGGGGAGAGGGAAAGAGCGGGTGGCCCTGGGACCGTCTCTCTTTTTTCTGTTGCGTGATGGTTCAACCAATCTTTTGGTTAAGATTTGGATAGTTGTGGTGGCTTCTCCCTGTCCATTGGATGATGGATGCGCTCGATCCTGGCGGTTAGTTGAAGGCGGGTTACCTTTTTGGGTAACCTTTGGTCAAACCAACCTGGTGGGACTTTAGAGACCTATGGTTTTTTCTTGGAAAAGGGAGAAGGTCTGGCTAAAGAAGCTTTTTCAACCTCGTCTCATTCTTCGCTCAGCTTTCCTTATTCTGGACTACCAGTCTATTCCGCTGGTAGAATCTTCCTTCTGCCCCTTTGTTTCATTCTTTTATTATGGAAGAAACTGTAGAAAGCCAGGGGGAACAAGTAGGGCCCTTGGGGGTTGGCGACGTAGTAGGTCCAGGGTCGATCCCTAGTTTGGTTTCTTAGGGGAAGATGGCCCTTCTTCGGGAACGCTATCGCTCCCCTGAGGGGTTCCCTTTTGTCCTTCCCGCGCCCGAGGAACGGTTGAACGAACCTTCTCCCGGGTGCCTTGCCGTGTACGAAGATCATTTGAAGGCTGGCATTCGATTTTCCCTGCATCCTTTCTTCATCAAAATCTTCCGTCTATACTAAGTGGTACCAGCACAGTTGATCCCGAACAGCATCGGAATATCTACGGATTTCTGGTCCTGTGCAGCATTGCAAACATAGAACCTAGGACCAATTTATTCACAGCCTTTTTTGTACTCAAGAGGGACTTCCATAGCAACGGATGGTGTGTGATCGGCCCTCGACCAGGTCGCAAGGTCATCAAGGACATGCCCAGCACCATCCACGGGTAGAAACCCATTTTTATGATCGTACTGTCCTTTGATCCATAGGGCTTCGACACTGTTTGAAAGAAGCATCGCTTAACCACCAATGATGGGAAGAAGGTCTTGGCGGCTGATTAGTCGGATTACGATCTCCTGGTTAATTCGGAAGTCACCCCTATCCGGGAGTTGTTGGAGGAGAGAAATCTCCATCTTGCGGGAATTAGCAAATTCCCCGTATTAGGTATAGTAACGGAAATTTCTGCTCCCTTCCCCCGGTTTTGTTGTAGCTCAGTCGACTGAAAGGAGTTCTTCTGCTTGTAGGTGGTGAAATGAAGCCCGGTGTGAGCTGGCTCCGTCAGACTTCTGAGAAGAGAGTAGCATAAGCCCCTCTCACAAGGTCGGCGGTTCGGAAGAAGGCTCGAAGGGACGGTCCTGAGGGGGACCGAAGCACTTCATCATCCCGGGAAACCTCAGGAGAAGTGTGGCACCCACGGAAGGGGCCCCGTCGAGACCTTGTCCAGTCGAAACTCCAACGGTGGCTACTTTCCTGGTTCGCATAACGGGGAGTTCGCCTCAGGCGGTGGATGTGCCACCATTTTGCCCCCCTGTGGTTATAGGGGCAAAGCACGGCAAGTCAAGGAAGAGTTCGCTCGTGGGACTTCCCCAGCTGGAAGCCGTTCGGTGAACTCTTCGGAGCTTTCACCTACAAGGGGACTACGGGTCCCTGCTGTAGCTAGGTAGGCACTGAAGAGCACGCTGCTGCCTCATGACTTGGCAATTCTTCGAAATCAGAACCTTCCCAGGATGTCCGATTCTGCCTTCTCCGCTCTGCAACAGGTATGGTCATTGCCGTCTCCTTTGTTTTGAGAATTATTCGATCCATGACTCCATGTTTTTGATGCAGTTAGTCTATGACCTTACCTTTATGGAGGAGGGCCTGGAAAATGTTGACGGCCTCATCCATGGCCTCAAGGAGGAGCTCCATACTGCCAGGGCCACAAAAGAAGTAGCCGAAGAGTTGAAACAGTTTATGGAGGACCACCTTGTCCGAATGAACGATGAGGTTCATGGATTAAAGGGCGAATTAAAGAGTGCCCATCTAACAATAGCGGAGCAAGGGGCAGGGTGGAAGAAAAGCAGAAAACAAGTTGACTCATTGGAGCAAGCTGCCAGGAAGAATCATGAGAAGATAGAGAGTTTAACCAAAACAGCGGAGGAGGCTACCAGGAGGGCCGAAGAGGTGATTCTGGAGTCCGAATCGGCCAAGAGAGAGTCCGTATCCCTGAGAAAGCGGGTGGACGATGCTGTAGCAGACTTTAAGAAGTCTTCACAATTCCAAGAGGAAATGAATGAAGCATCTTTATACGGCCACTAGCATGACTTTAATGACGGACTTTCCAAGGTAAGGGAGGCCTTCCCCCACCTTGACCTTTCTGGCATCCCTCTCTTCGACATAGCCGAAAAAGAAGAGGAGAAGGAAGAGGAGGCCGAAGCCGCAGTAGAGACCGAAGAGGCGCCATGCCCGGGTGAGGAGGCCTCTGCATCAGTCGAAGATCTGGTGACGACCCCAACTCCGATCCCAGTTTAGGAGGAGGTTCAGGCTGGGGGAGTCCAAGCCGAAGGTTCTCCGGCCCCGGCCCAAATTGACGAGATCCTTTCTGCACAGGTTGACAAGTTGCTTCAGTCATGTGGTGTTAAGTCTCCTCCTGTTGATGTTGAATAATCCGAGTAGCTTTAGATGCATTTTTTTCCTTTCCATTTTTGTACTGTCAATGGCTTTTGCATGATAACTTTTCCAAATTTTAAAGTGGTCTTTTTTTTTTGCATATGCTGTATTGTGTTTTTAGACGTAGCCTGAACAAGTTTCACTTGCTCTTCTTTTGCTTGGTCGAACGGCCATGGCCGAAGGCCGTTTGATTGGTAGTTGACGAATACGAACTTCGGAATAGGTTAGAACTCCTTTGCCGAAGACCGTCTACAATTGATTAGGCTGTTGTCACCCTCCTTTTGATGCTAAATCTATTTGTTGGGGTAGACAGGCGTCAACTCCCCATCATTCGATGATTAGGGAAGTTTGATCGCGTTTCTCATTGTCCACGCGGCGTATCGATACTCATACAGTCATGATTTCTTGTGCCTTGTGTGCCGACAGGTCTCCTTTTTCCAAAAAGGAGCCATTAATGTTGCCATCGCACGATGGGGATTTCTCCGGATTCGAAGTGCCGGTAGTTGTTGTCCTGGGAATGACCCCCGAGCGGCCTTCTGGTTCTCGAAGCGTCGCTCAGATACGTGGCGCTCTCTGATGCAGCTGGGAAAAGACGTGGAGCATGCCTCCCCGCAGTCGGTCGTGGGTGCAGGGTCTCTGTAAATAGGACCTTGCCTTCTGTTGTCAAGGGCCACTACTCTTGTAGACTCCTCCTTCCAATTGAAAATGAGGTTCAGCACTTCCGATCTTCGTCGGGCTGCGAAGAGGAGGGCTATCGATCCAAAGAGGAAGAAGAGTCCGGAGTTCTTCGAGCCGGGGGATGACGATGAGCCTCTCATGGACCGTCTGGAGAAGAAGGTCTGCCTGTTGGAGGCCCAACTGAGGGAGGCCAGGGCCCAAGTCACGGCAGCAATCGCGGAGGTGGAGGAGAACAAGAAGGAGGCGGCGAATGTCGTCTCAGATTTCAGGGCGTATGCTACCTTCAAGGAGGAGGTCACCGAGGTGGCTCTGGACTCTTTCTATCATGGATTCCGGGAATGCAGGAGGAAGGCCTTCAAGTTCTATGACTTGAAGGGCCTGGACAACATCAAGCCCTCCGTTCCCTTTCCGGGCATGAATTTGATTCTGACTTCGATGAGGGGTCGGATTCTGGTTCGGATGGGAACCCCGGGGCCCCTTCGTCATCCCTCCAATCTCCCCCCGCCGGTACGGGAAAAAGCCGGTGGGAGGTTATTAAAAAATTTCCTGCAACCTCTCTGCTACTACCTCTTTTTTTTTTTTGGTCTCTCTTTTTTAGAGTTTCTTCTTTCTTTTATCTCTTCCCGTGTGCTTCTTGCGATATATTGTATCATGTTTTGTCAGAAATGTAAATTTCTCAGACCATTTTCGGTCTATAGGGAAGAAGTGAGGTCAGTTGGACCGTTCTTGGAATGTTTGTTGTTGATAGGAAGGATGACAGTGATTCTTTTAGGCATGTTTTCGGATTTACCATAGGGTAAGATGTCTACACCGTCCCTGTGCACTTCTGTCATGATCAAGGTAGGCTATTCAGGCCCGTCCCGGTGCGTCTTTGGGTTTACCGTAGGGTAGCTTATAAAAACCATCCCTGCACCTTTGATTTTCTTGGTGGCATGATTGGGCCATCCATTGCGCTCGTCGGGCATACCGATAAGGTGAGTGGATCAGACTCTCCTTTGCGCAGTTGATCGATTTTTCAGATCGGGCCACTTAGGCTGTTGTCATTTAGTCAATGCAATAAGCCATTCTGAGTTGAGTAGGATTGAGCAATTTTGCACAAGAAATTTAGGAACTCATTTATTGATAATACTTGCGAAGGTTTTATACATTCCACGACCGGGACAGAGTCTTCCCATCAAGGGTCTTGAGTCAATATGCTCCTGGTCGAATAACTTCTTTGACTTGATATGGACCTTCCCAGTTGGAGGAGAGTTTATCCTGTTCTACTAGCCTGGATACTTCCGTACTTCGTAATACCGTATCCCCTGTGCAGAAAGTTTGCTCCTTCACTCTTGAGTTATAGTATTTGACGACCTTTTGTTGGTACGCTGCCATTCTTATCTAGCTTGAAGTCTGGCGCTTGGTAGCAGATCCAGGTCGATCATTTTACAATCGGAGTTCCTAGGCTCTTTGTAGTTGTCAATTTTCAGGGACTGCAAAGAGACTTCAATAGGTAGTACAGCTTCGGTACCATATGCCAGGTTGAACGGAGACTCGCCGGTGGCCGTTCTTGGGGTAGTTCGGTATGCCCAGAGAACGGAGGTCAGCTCTTCGGCCCAAAGCCCTTTGGCGGCGTTCAACCTCATCTTCAGACCATGGAGAATGGTCCAATTAGTGGCTTCAGCTTCTCCATTGGACTGGGGGTAGGCAACGGAGGTCAGCTGATGCTGAACATGATACTGAGCACAGAAGTCCTTGAACTTCGGATTGTCGAACTGTCTCCCGTTGTCCGTGATTATGACATGTGGGATGCCGAACCTGAATATGATAGAATTTTTTATAAAATTCTCCACCTTACCCTCCATGATCTGGGCCAATAGTTCGGCTTCTACCCACTTTGTAAAGTAGTCGATGGCTACAAGAAGGAACTTTCTTTGCCCTAATGCCGGCGGGAATGGGCCAAGGATGTCCATTCCCCACTGGGCAAAAGGCCATGGGGCTGCCAGTTGGATTAGGTGACTTGCAGGCTATCTCTGAACATTGGCGTACCTCTAGCACTGGTCACACCTTCGCACAAAGTCTACCGAATCCTTCTAGATGGAGGGCCAGTAATACCCTTGTCGAATGATCTTGTATGCCAAAGACCTACCTCCTAAGTGATCACCGCATATGCCCTCGTGGACCTCTCTCAGGGCATAATCTGCATCTGTCAGTTCCAAGCATTTTAGCAGTGGTTGAGAGAATGATCTCTTATAGAGGGTCCCATCTAAGATGACATACTGGGATGCCATCTAGCGGATTTTCTTGGCATCCGCCTTGTCTTCTGGCAGTACACCCTCGTTTAGGAATTTGATGATAGGATCCATCCAGCTTGGCTCAGCGTCGATCTGGCGCACCTCCACAGCCTCTTTGGCTATGCTTAGAGTTTCAAGATGTTCAACAAAGGTGCGCCCAAGAGATTCCGGTGTTATAGTTACCAGTCGAGACAATGCGTTTGCCCGGGAATTCTCTGATCGTGGGACATGGATGATCTCAAAATGTTCCAGTTAGGAGGATAAGGCATGTACCTTCTCTAGGTACTGCATCATGGTTGGATCCTTGGCTGTATATTCTCCTTTAACTTGATTTACAACCAGCTGGGAGTCTGAGAAGGCCCGGAGTTGCCGAACTCCCAAGTTTTTGGCAATCCGAAGTTCGACGAGCAAGGCTTCGTATTCGGCCTGGTTGTTAGAAGCATGGAAGGAGAACCAAAGTGCGTATTCTATGGTATGGCCGTCAGGTTTGGCCAGCATAAGTCCAGCCCCGCATCCAGTAGCATTGGAAGCTCCGTCCACATGAAGCACCCAAACGGACTTCGTCTCCTTCGGGACTTCATCTTCTACCGAAGATGCTTCGTCTTCGAACCTCCAGGTGCATTCAGCCAAGAAATCGGAGAGCACCTAGGCCTTCATAGTCGATCGGGACTGAAAGCTGATGTCGTATTCGCTCAATTTTACAACCCACTTGGCTATCCTTCCAGAGGTATCCGAAGACCGGAGAATGGCTTTGAGGGGCTGATCGGTCAGCACCACAATAGCGTAGGCATGGAAGTACGGACGTAGTCGCTTTGCCGCAATCACCAGAGAGTAGATCAGCTTTTGCATCTTCGTATATCGCATTTCAGCATCATGCAGAACTTTGCTGATATAGCAGATCGGCTTGTGGGATCCGTCTTCATCTCCCTAACAAGGACCGAACTAATTACTTCATCTGAAGCAGAGAGGTATAAGTAAAGTACCTCGCCTTCTTGAGATTTGGAGAGTAGTGGCAGGGTTTCCAGGTACTTCTTCAACTCTTCAAAGGCAGTGCGATAGTCTTCGGACCATTCAAAGCCCTTTAACTGCCAAAGTACCTTGAAGAATGGGAGACATTTCTCGGCTGACCGAGAAATGAATCTGCTTAGGGAGGCGATTCTCCCTGTTAACTGCTGGACCGCCTTTTTGCAGGAGGGATGTCTCATATCCTTTAGGGCTTGGTCTTCTCAGGATTTGCCTCAATCCCCCGTCTGGTGACAAGAAAGCCCAAGAACTTACCCGAAGTGACCCCAAAGGTGCACTTTACTGGGTTTAGCTTCATGCGGTAGCGTCACAGAGCACTGAATGACTCTTCCAAGTTATGGATATGATCTTTTCGGAGGAGGCTTTTGACGATCATGTCGTCAACGTAGGCCTCCATGTTTCTTTCCAGTTGTTTTTCGAACACCTTGTTGATTAGTCTTTGAAATGTTGTTCTAGCATTCTTGAGGTCGAATGGCATCATCTTGTAATAGTAGGGACCTTTGTCAGTGATGAAGGCCGTCTTCTCCTCATCTTGCGGATCCATCCTAATTTGATTATAACCAAAAAAAGTATCCATGAAGCTCAGCAATTGGTGGCCAGCAGTGGCGTCGACCAGCTGATCAATCTTTGGAAGAGGGAAGCTATCTTTTGGACAAGCCTTGTTGAGGTCTGTGTAATCGATGCAGATCCTTCACTTGTCGCTAGCTTTCTTCACCATTACCACATTGGCCAACCACTTAGGGTAGTGGGCCTCTCGGATGAACCCTGCTTTAAGGAGCTTGCCGACTTCTTCATCCATGGCTTTCTGTCTTTCAGGAGCGAAACTCCTTTTCTTCTACCGTATGGTTTGTACCCATGGATAACTTCCAGCCGATGAGTGATCACTTCGGCAGGGATCCCAGGCATATCCGAAGCCGACCAAGCGAAGACATCGGCGTTGTCTCTGAGGAAATGGATCAGCTCCATTCTGGTTTCCTCATCAAGGGTACTCCCGATCTGCACAACTCTGGTGGGGTCTTCCTTTGTCAAAGGTACTAGGACAGTTCTCTCCATGGGTTCACCGGAGCTTGTAGTTGTATCCCTCAGATCTAGCTGATCCGGGCTTGCAGAGTCGTTGAAGTGCCTGTCTTGAATCATCAAGCACTGCCGTGCTGCCCTCTGGTCTCCTCTAGCTTCTCCGACATCGTTCCTGGTGGGGAAACGTACCAGGAGATAATAAGAGGAGATCACGGTTCGAAACCTGTTCAAGACGGGCCGCCCTAGAATGATGTTATAAGCCGAGGGGATCCGGACCATCGTGAAATTGATCGACGGTGTCTTTTATCGAGGTTCAGTGACAAGGATCACAGGCAACACTATTTCTCCCTCGGCATGAACTTGATTGCCCCCGAAACCAGTGAGTGGTATGGGAGACCTTCGTAGTTGATGTCTAGGCAAACATATTTGTAGGCTCAGGTAGGCAACCCAAGAGGGGGGGTGAATTAGGTTTTATAAAACTTTTGTACTATTTGCAAAGTGTGAACTAAAGCAAGTATGTGCTAATGCAATTCAAGTGCTTGTGTATTTCAAATAAATGCAAGGGAAATAAAGAAATAAAAGCACAATGATAACAATCACACAAATACAAAGATTTATAGTGGTTCGGTGCCAACCAAGCACCTACATCCACTCCCCAAGAATCCCTTGGAAATTCCACTAAGTTTGGTTTTATAACTTAGGCTCACCAACAACCTTTACAACTTCTTTTGTCTTCGGGCTCACAAGTCAAACCCTAGTTGGTTTCAAGGCTCACCAACAACCACCCTTGGTTTTACGGGATAACCAAGAACCTAAACAACTTGTTTTGGCTTCGGGCTCACAAGTAAAACCCTAGTTGGTTTCAAGGCTCACCAACAACCACTTTGGTTTTCAAAGGCTTACCAAAAATCTCTTTGGTTTTCTAAGGCTCACCAAAAATCTTAAGTAAAACAATGTAAGAGCAAGTATAAATGAATACAATAAAAGCTTTCTAAAATAAAGCAAATATCTCTTTGAAGCCCTTGATTGTTGATGAAGATCTTGTTTTCAAGTTGATGAAGCCTTTGATTGATGCTTGTAGATGTAGATTTTGAATGCTCTCTTTGAAACTTGGAAGCTTGAAGGCTTTGAATCACTCAACTCTTGAATCCTTGAAGAATATTCAAAAAACTCACCAAAGGATTACTTCTCCAATTGATTTTTGATGTTTATATAGCTCTCCAAAACATAGATGACCGTTTATGA
The DNA here is from genome assembly GCA_021397845.1 of Areca catechu. Classification (NCBI taxonomy): domain Eukaryota; kingdom Viridiplantae; phylum Streptophyta; class Magnoliopsida; order Arecales; family Arecaceae; genus Areca; species Areca catechu. Next base: position 179,657,565 of record CM038042.1, read on the forward strand.
CCGTTGGGGATGAAGATATGGCCGTTTGAAGCAAGTTGGAGAAGTTCTGCAGCTTTTGAAAACTAGCCGTTACTGTTCAAGTGTCGATACTTGAACAGTAAGTGTCGATACTTGAACAGTGCAAGTGTCGACACTTGCTACAGTAGGTCGACACTAGAATACTATTCATAGCCAATTTGATTTTTCATATGTTCTGCATTTTTCTTGTTCTCAGGCCTTGAGTCGACACTTCACTCTTCAAGTGTCGACACTTGATCCTCAGGTGTCGACACTTCATTTCCAAGTGTCGACACTTGTCTGTGCCATGCTGAAACTTTGCTGATACTTCTTCAAATTGAAACTTTAACTTCTTCAAGTTCTTCTATATCAATTCCAAAGTCCATATACTTAATTTTTCATTAATTTAAGGACTTTTTCAATTGAAATACAAGCATTTCTTCATTTAACATGGATGAGTACTAAGATATGAAAAAACATACTTAAAATATAATTAGTACTCATATATACTTAAACATTTTGTCAATCATCAAAATCAAGACCAGAGTCAACAACATTTTAAAGAATGCATCGTAAATCAAGACATCAGTCGAACTTCCATTATCAACAAGGATTCGCTGTACATCATAATTGGCTACAACGGTCGAGATTACAAGGGGATCATCATGCGGGAGCCGAACTCCTGCAAGGTCATTGTCAGAGAAGAGAATAGCGTTATTGTCCTTGATCGCTTTGGGGCATCGTCCTCGTCTCTTCTCTAGTCGGTAGGCCGGTGTATCATCCCTACACCTCCATTGGTGGGCCTTTGATTTGGCAGTTCAGCCTCTTCAGGAGGTGGCTGGAGAACAGTTGCTTCCGACCGAGATCCTTGGCGACCAATGTACTATCCCAAATACCCTCTCTTGATAAGATCCTTAATCGCATCCTTCAGCTGGATGCACTCTTCGGTGTTGTGGTCGTGGTCCCGATGGAATCGGCAATATTTGTTCCTATTTCTTACGGAAGAGGAAGCCTTCATGGGACGGGGCCGCTGGAGATAATTTTCCTTCTCTTTCTCCATGAGGATCTTTTCTCAAGAGAGGTTGAGAGGGGTGTAGGAGTCGAATCTTCCTCCCGATGCTCTAGGCCTGGGAGGACTTCTTCGACGGTCAGTATATTTATTATATTGTTATTGGAAGTTGGGGGACCTTGTCCCCTGTTGTTCTTCTTTTTTGAAGGGGGCTTTCCTTCGATCAGTCGTCGGTTGGCCGCCTGCTCTTCAGCATCGACGTATTTTTGAGCCCTTGACAAGAGCTCAGCGTAGCTTTTAGGGAACTTCTTATCCAGGAAAAAGGTAAGCCTGAATGTATGAAGTCCCTTCTTCAATGCAGACATAGCCACATGCTCGTTGAGATCGGGGATCTCAAGTGTGGCCGCATTAAACCTAGAGATGTAGTCTCGCAGGCTTTCTCCTTCATTCTGGTGAAGGAGGAACAGTATGTCCGTATTTTGGGGAGTCTTGCGGCAGGTCCTGAAATGCAAGACAAATAATTTCTCTAACTCGAAAAAATAATCGATGGTACCTGGGCGCAGGCTCGAGTACCACATCCGAGCGGCTTTCTTCAAAGTAGCCAGGAATGCGAGGCAGTACATCACGTCCGAAGCCCTTGATCATCATATGGGCCTTGAAACTGCCCAAGTGGTCGAGGGGCTCGGAGGTGCCATCATAGGATTCCATCTGGGGAATCCTGAAGTGCCGAGAAATGACTTCGACCATGATACGGTCGGTGTTGGGTGGGCGTAGATCACCCATAATCAAATTGTTGGGATCCTTCAAATCTCGCATTCTCTACTCCCGCGCCCTCGCCATTTCCGATTCAATGGCTCTAAATCTTCCGTCGTAGTCGGGAGTCTGTTTCGGCGCCCTCTCTATGAAAGTAGAGTCTTCAGAGGAGGGTGAGAGAGTTTGCCTAGGCCTTTTCCTTTCTGTGGGAAATCGGCGGACCTAGGCAGTCTCGAAGTTCGGCCTTCAGGAGAGGGCCGAGAACAGGGGGAGAGTGTGTGGGATCTTCCTGTGGGGCTCTCTTCCTTCGGGACCGAGAGCTATGTCTGGAGGCGGCCGGTGGGTTTCCCACCGAAAAGCTATGTTCTGGAAGTCCTGAACCATGGCTGTGAGGTTGGTGACCTGGTTCACAAGGGCTTCGAATTGCTGTAAATCCATAACAACTGTGGGAGGCGGGACGTCGTTCTCTCCCGGGGGTGCGCCCCCTTGGGACGGAGCACGACTTCGACTTGTGGAGGCTATCTGAGTCTTTTCTCTCGTCATCAAGAACCTCTTACTTCCCCTTATTTAGGAGGGAGCCCAAAGAGTGCTGTGTTGCCCCCTACCTGGCACGCCAATCTGTTGGCGTGGAGTCCCTGTATCGGCCGATCGGAGCTGTTGAACCACATGACCACTCCCTGGTTCACTTGCAAAATAGGTCCCTTGTCGGAGTCGTTCCGGCGGGGGACACTCCAATGCCTAAGTCAGAGACGAATCCCAACCACAGAATGAGGAAGAATAGGGAACGAGAGGGGAAGGCTCTTAGAGTATGCGTGAGCGTATGAGTATGTGTGTCTGTACCTCCCTCGAGCAATTCCTCTTACCGTTATTTAAAAGGAGGCCTCCGGGCCGCGGCCCCGCTCTTCTCCCGGCGATTATGGAGAGTTAATTTCTTTCCATGATTGGCGATCGTGGGTTGTCATTGAGCGGTTCCGGCCAGACCGGAGGCGTGGCAGCTGGAGTTGCGCGCCATGATCGTGGCATGGAGATTGTCGATAGTAACCGTTGGTTATTGTTGCCTATCTGGGCCAGATTGTGGTCCCATCTTCAGATTTTTCCTGTTTAGGAAGATTCTCGATCGGAGATTTCATCCTCTGCGTGGGTCAAAGACTTGGTGTCTATCTAGAGCCAGAGATTGTGTCTTCGGCAGGGACTGAAGAGCGTGTCTTCGGAAGTCGTCGAGAAGCTTGGTCTTCGATTAGGACATCATCCGAAGATCTGGCCTTCAGATGTCGTAGACCAATGAGAAGTCTTGGGACGCCTGTAGTTGGCCTGTCCTTTCCTGGTCTGAAGTCATTGGTCCAGAGAAGAGATCTTCGGCCAGCCGAACTTGTGTTCGGTTCGTACCTGGACCGAGATACCCCAACAACTACCATACCAAGACTTATGTTGATAGTATTGGTAATGGTTGAAACCATGGAGATAGGTCTTATATCAAATAAAGGATGCAATAACTTCCATGATTCGATATGATTGGCATTGTTGGACCAAGTCATTTCGAAGGAGTTATCTTTGGATTATATGTTTTCGTGGCAACGTACTATATTCTATGTTGTTCAGCCCAAGAATCGTTTTAAAATAAAATATTTTTAAAATCATAATTAATATTGCTTAAGTGAGAGAATATAATTTTTTTTAATTATGGGTTACCATTAATTATTATTTATTTTTGCTTGTTAAAAATGGATTGATTTTATGATCTGTATTGATGGACATGTGGATAGCCCAATGTTACGTATGATCCTTATATTTGGACTTTGAGCACCGTAAGTTGGTTGGTGTGGTTGAGGCAGCACACTGTAGACCTTAGTTCAACTGATCCATAATGGGAGGGCTTGTTATGATTTGCTTATAAATAGATTAGGTTCCCTCTCCACTTCTCATAATATTTTTTATGAGATTAGTTTTCATGGCTTGTCCCATCGAATAGCCACTTGTTGATATGGTGCTAGAGAAAAGAACTTGACTTTTGATATTCATGCGAGCATCTATGATTGCAGGTTTAAAAATTAATGATAAATGCATATACACACCTCAAATCCAAAATTATTATTTATTTTTGATCTGGGTTTATAGATTTATTATTTGTTCAGATTCATTCTTATAAACAATATTATTTTTGATGTTCCATAAATCATGCATAGGATCTATGATTGCAGGTTTGGAAAAGTAGTCTGTTCAAGAGATGAAGAAAAGAGATAGCATGTGGACAAAGTAGAGAGGTTGAAAATTACAAGGGGTATAGAAATCTTATGGATGACCTTGCAAAGAGCTAAGCTTATAGTAGATATGTCAGTTTCATAGTAACATTGCTGAAGATGACCAACTTCCATCAACCATGCCTTGATCATCAAATTCCTTCAAGTTTAAGGAAAACACTATCATAGCAAATTTCATTTTCTTATCCTTCCATGCCATAATCCAAATTGAAAAACTCAATCGTAGCTTGGCTTACAAGTAATTTTACTTGGTTGCTATTATTGTTTCTTTAAAAAGAATCGCGTGAACTGCATGTACCATGATCGCGCTATGTGTATCTATTATATTGGCCCTTTGTTTTTTTGATACATTAATTTTTTTTAGGAGGGGATGATGGATAGCAATCGGTCCCTATCAGACAAAAATGTGTCACATTCAAATAGTAAAATACTTTTGGTATGATCAACCTCCCATTCTCATGGATAATAATGGAATGTGCATGCAATCAATCATTGCTAAAATGCCCAATTACCAACGTATTGTGGAGACAAAAAAATGGTGAGGTCGATTAAAGGCACTTAAAAACTCCCTCCAATTTTTTCTTGGGAGCCACATGTTGACCTGGCCAAGGCAAGCCTTCCGAACCAATAAAGTTAGCAGAACACGGGATAGCGACCAGATAAGCCTCTTTCACACGTGTTCACGAAAGAACAAGCTTGCAAGCCTCCTTGGCAGACAATCCCCCAGTCATTGCCTTTACCTTGGGTGGAAGCAAAAGCTTTTCCCATGTATCCACGTATCCCTATTCCCTAGCTACACTACACCTATATCCCTATTCCCTAGCTACACTAAAGCCAGAACACTTGATTTAAAACACCCCCCACCCCCCCCCCCCCCCACAAAAAAAAAAAGCCGGGAGACTTGCACCACTTTCCTTCTCTGCTTTTGATGGCCAACGCTAGATGGCTTCAAAGAAGTAATTTTTAGTAACATTTGTTATTAGATAAAGTCGAGGTCGCTTTCCTTGCGGTGCAACCACTCACTCAATGGGCTCGCTTAGCAAAAAAAATTAAAAAGGGCTCGCTTCCCTCGGAGAAAAGCCGTCGCCGCCGCAACGCACCCAGGATTGTTAATATGGGCCGGCTCTGTTCTAACCTATATAAATCCATATTATATGAGCCGGACCGGACTAGATCCACTTGTATAAATAGATCAAAAAAATCCAATCCAGTTCGATCCTATATGGATCATGGGCTAGGGCTAGGCCAGTCTACTTGCACGAAGTAGAGGAGGATGGCAATATGGCATGGAGGAGGCCAGAGTGGCAAAGTCGTAGGAGTCTCCCGAAACGATGATCGGTGGGAGCCGAAAAGGGCCCTCATCATTGTAAAGCAAAGCCAGAGATCGGACATCCGGATCGAGATCATGGAAGAGAAAGGAGATTCGACATCGATGAGGCGGCCGCAGAGGAAGAAACCCATCCCAATGAGCCCTCCCGGCAGGCCGATACAACAATGGCGGCACCCTCCGGATCCCTGTCTCTAACTCTACGTTGACAGAAAAATTTAAAAAATTTTGAGAAGTCTTCATCGGCGCACAGCCGAAGTTCAGTTGTGCTTGTCTCGATGCCAACGCCGCTTCTCTCTTCCTCCACCCCTTTGTCACCGTTGACGTCACTGTAGCCATCACTTCTTCTTCTTCGCCGAAATGGAAGAGCGCTGGTGAATCAGAAGTGGGAACGTCGCGGTTTCGCGAAAGAAGAAGAACGGGTGGGGTTCCGGGATTGGTTTCTCTGTATAAGTGTTTAACTAAAATATCTTCTGACTTCCTGTAACATTTTTTTTAAAAAAAATTATCGCCCACGGGCTGACCCGGCTCTAACCCAGTTCAGTCCATGGACTACAAGGGCCGGGCTAAAAAATCTAATTACATAAATGGATTATTTTTTTCAGCTCGATTCGATCCATTTACAAGATTAAATGGGCTGACCCATGGGCTCTTGCCCATTTTTGACATATCTAATCGTGCCCGGATGATCGCGCCGTGGTAAAAAAAAAAGATAACCGACGTTACACGGTACATTAAAGGATGCGATAGCTTTAGCGCTCAAAAAGGAATGGCACTGGAGGTCCCTTCGCAATTGCCTATCTCTACATCATTCTCTTTTAATGAGACAAGAGGTCTACTGGAGGCAGAAATCCAGAGTGCAATGGTTGCAGGAGAGAGACAGAAATACCAGGTACTTTCATCATGCAATTATGATTCGAAGGCACACCAATAGAATTCGGGCTCTTTTTTCTAATCAAGATGGGTGGATTCTGTATGAAGTTGGTATCAGAAGGAAATTGTTCCACTTCTTTTCTTCCAGGTGGACTGCCCCCGCTCCTACTTCCTATTCTACCTCTTATTTGTTCCATGAGGTTCCAGTTACTGTTTTCCAAAATTCTTTGCTTTTGACTCAGGTCCTCGAAGAGGAAGTCAAATCTGCTCTCTGATCTCTGGGGAAAGACAAAGCTCCGGGTCCGGATAGGTCCCTCCCTTTTTCTTTCGATCCTGTTAGGATATTCTGCGCACTGATATGGTCGCTGCTATCCAATTATTCTTTAATACTGGAAGGATGCCACAACTTGGAAGCAAACCTTTAAACATTCAAAATATATATATATATATATATATATATAAAGAATTGAAATACCAGTAAAAAAATTTAAAATCATACCATGGATGGATTAATAACTTTAGATTTTGTCATAATTTATCATGTCCTCGAAACAAAAAACCCCTAATTATTTTCATTCATATAAATAAATAAATAAATAAATAAAATAGCCAAGGTTCTACTTGGAGATGGTGATCTTAAACAAATATCTTGGAACGAAGTATGAGGAGTTTGGGAAAGCAAAAACATACTGATAATTAGGTTGATTGAATATAAATGGATTTTAAAATCATTTGCTCATCAAAAAAGTTCATGAATAATCTAGCCGTTATTACGTTACCTTTAACAACGTCCGATTTTGAACCGGATCGTTTGAACCCAAACCTCAGGTAGGGTAAGGAATTGGCCAAGATTTGGTTGCATAGGATACAAGCGGTTTACGGACCTATTAATTAGTCAACGCATTCCGGTCAACAAAAATTACGCATTTTTTTACCCGCCTTGGGATGTCCGTGCTGACCAGTAAACAAGTAGAGCGATCCAGGCTGGCGGGCTGGGGCCACACGTAAGCCCAAATGGCCCACACACGTATTATACCTACAAAAATTTTTATGCACTACGTACGGCATAGAAATTCAAGCCAGCGTGTATTTATCCCAGTGGATCTAAAGCTGGTATGATGGGACAAGACGGGACGTGCGTTCAACATTGTGGAGCAATTTCTGTTATCAAGCATTATTTTTTTATTTATTTTTTTTGTTAAAACGAAAAAGGGTAAGAGTTATTTTATTAAATTTTTTCTTTTTTTATTTTACTTCTGGATTATTTTTTTATTTTTTATTTTATCTCCGGATTTTTAGTTGAAATATGTCGACATCAAGATTCGAACCCCTGCTAACTAGTTGCGAAAAAAGTCTCACAACCAACTGTGCCACTTGTCAGTGAATAGTAATTTTTTTTTTAGCGAAACGAAATGCCCCTTTTATCAAAAAAAAAAAAAAACGAAATGCCTTTCCTTTTGAGAATAATTTTCCTTTCTATAAATTTTATTAGATTTTATTCATCCTAAAATATTATTTTTAATATTTATTTTTTACTCTGAAAAATATTCTGAATATTATATCTAAAAAATCAGGCAGCGAGATTGAAGTAAACAATTGAAAACTTATTTTATTACTTTAAAATAAAATATCATTCCAATAAAAAATAAACAATCATTTATTAATTTTTTTTATAATTTTTTTCGTAGATTCTTTATTATATTAACTATTTTAATAGTTAGATGATTTTAATATATTTAAAAATTATATAATATCCGAGGATATCATAAATCACTAAACTATCTTGAATAACTGAAGTATTAACTTTTTTCAATTAATCATATTTTAGATAATAGTTAGTAAAAAAATTTTGGCAAGGAGGAACAAAATATTCAATTTTTGGTTTTATATCTAAGTGTTGCTGCTAAATCATCCGTGGCTGAAGCTTCGGCGGCATCGGGCATCCCGCTCGTACTTCCGATCCTGCTCCCGAGCATGGATTGGATACCAGCAAAAGATCTCGGACCGGATTTCCGGCAGGGACACTCCGACGTTCAAATCAGTGGGTGGTCTAGGCATCAACAGAATGGAGAATTCAAGAATAGCATAGATGGAAAAGGAAGTGAGTAGTGTGGCCTAGCTTGGGTCTGTTGATCTTAGACCTTGCTTATCCTTGGAATGTCCATTCTTATCTTATTTATAGAAGTTGTAATAACCAAATATTGTTATATTTGTTGTAACCGAATAACAGAATAACCGAAGGTGGTTGTAACCAAATCACAGAATAACCGAAGATGGTTGTAACCAAATAACAAAATAACCGAAGATGGTTGTAACCAAATAACAGAAGTAGTTGTAACCGAATAACCGAAGTGGTTGGCCTTAGTGGGCCTTGGGCCTTTATGGGCTTTAATGGGCCTTGGGCCTTTATCAAGACCGGATGAAAGGGATACAACACAGCCCCCCACTTCCGAGCTGAAAAAATGTTGCCAGTGAACTGCTTTGGCTTTGACTCCATTTTTAGTGAAGGAAGTAATAAATAATAGCCTTTACACTTTATCAGTTGATCGATTGGATCTGTCTTTGATTGATAGTGATAGAGAATAAGATAGGCGGGTCAGATCATCACTAAGCTGCTGAGTAATATATGTTGATTAGATGCACTTTGGTGCGTCACCGGATTTGTTGTAAGATAGACCATGTAGGTCATCCCTGAATAAAGATTGGGCCATTTTGGCATTTCATCATATTTATAGTAGTGTAGACCATATGGGCCATTCCTGAATTTTTGATAGAAAATAAGACAGGCTGATCAGGCCCACCTCGGCATTTCGTAGAGTAGATCATCCTTATGCCTTTAATAGAGAATAAGACAGGCTAATCAGGCATACCTCGGCATTTCGTAGGGTAGATCGCATAGATCATCCTTATGCCTTTTGATAAAGATTAAGACAGGCTGATGAGGCCCACATCGGCACTTCATAGGGTAGATCACGTAGATCATCTTTATGCCTTTTGATAAACATTAAGATAGGCTGATCAAATCCAACTCGGTACTTCGTAGGGTAGATCATGTAGATCATCCTTATGTCTTTGATAATAAGATAGCTTCGGTGGACCTTTCCTTGGACTTTAGTAGGCCATGATAAGATAGGTTTCAGTGGACCTTTCCTTGAGCTTCAGTGGGCCCAGATAAGATAGGCTTTAGTGAGCCTTGATTAAGATAGGCTTTGGTGAGCCTTTCCTTGGACTTCAGTGGGCCCTGATTAAGATAGGCTTTGGTGAGCCTTTCCACGAGCTTCAGTGGTATAGCTGGGAAGCGATTTCAAGAATCTTAGAAGTTAATGAATCTTCTCTGGCTCAAGAGCGAGTCTATAATTCTCATCCATAATCTTCTTTGAAGCCTGCACATCATAAAATAAAAGATTCTAGTTAAGAAAAATGTAGGGCAATGGCATACTCATAGTTTTGAGCTTCATGGGCCATAGTAGGCCTTCATGGATCTTCATGGGCCTTCATGAGCCTTTATACATCTTTGAGGGCCTTCATGGGCCTTTATGCACCTTTGTGGGCCTTCATGGTGATGATGTCGTCGTTGCGAGCGCAGTGAAGCATCTTGGCCATGTTGTTGAGGTTCATGCCCATTGAGAGGTGGCGGTCGCAACGATAGTGCTTGAAGCCCTCGAATTGGAAGAGGAAAGCAACCAGCACCACGTGAGTCCATGGCCTGCAGGGAGAAGCCCATGGCTAAGCAGTCGAAGTTGGCATCCTGACCCTTAGGATCATAGGTCATAGCATTGCGGAAGGTAAGTCTGACATCCTCAGCGAACTCTGAGAAGGTCTTGTACCAATTCTTTGGATAGCCAGGATATCACGGTGCCTAGGTCCATTGGGTGTTTGATGATTTGGAAGTAGTCATGAAGGCTCATGCCCACCACATCCATAAGGAAATTGACCCAGATGCTCTTCTTGTGCTTCATCAGCTTCGTCAAGATCTGGCATCACTTCTTCATCATGGACGAGCGGTGAGGTTGGCGCCGCCGCCAACCGCATTGGCTCCCTAGGAGAGACCATCGGCAGCAAGGTTTTGTTACCGGAAATCTTCTTCTCCTTGGTCAGGAAGAGATTGGAGGATTTGGCGACCGGTGAATCAGCAGGCTGTACGTGGTTCTGATGAAAGGCTGCCGCGGCCAAGGAGGTGACCTCCCGGCCGCCGCAGTAGATCCCGGATGAACTGAAGCCGATGGATTTGGTGGAGGACTGGAACTCTCTAGATTCTATCCGACTGCTCAAGCTCTGGACCTGCTCCAGCTTCGAAAACAAACGCCTCTTGAGTTCCCTCAGCTCCCTCTTTGAGTAGGTCGAGATGTTGAACATGATGTAGCAGGCCGAATCCCGCCAGTGGCTGAGGTTGATACATTTCCGGTCAAAGGATGAGGAGTCATCCAACATCGCGGCTACGGACGCCGGCACCTCCTCCAGCTCCAGTGGGTGGAACTGGCCCGTATGGTCAGAGACATGATCTCTTTCTGTATCCCCAGTACGGCTCATTCTGGCTAGCCAGGAGAGCAGACGCCATGCACCGCAGCAATTCTCCCCAAATCGTCCGGGACCCGACGGTCTAGCTCCGATCGGGGGCCGCCGTAGCGCCAGGGACCATGGAAGAGGGCAATTATTCGATCGAAGAGGGCCAGAATCCAGGGAGCAGGGCCTTCGAGGACAGCGAAGGTGGGGAAAGGGGGGGAGAGAGAAGATGGCTAGAGGAGGAAGGGCGAGGGTTTCTAGGTAAGGAGGATGAAACCCTCTGCAGGACTGGGTGAAGGAGATGATCCGAGGCTTGCCTCCGGCGACTTGGGACGGGAACCCTGGGTTCTCACTCATCCACCGACATCGATGCTCGTTCTAGTCAGAGATCTTGATGCCGAGGGTGTAGTTCTTCGCCGCCGCCGCAGCAGCCATAGTGGAATTGTCGGCGGCAAGAGAGGTAGAGTTAGAGGCGGAGTCGACGGGTGGGGGCTCGTCGTCGTCAGGATTGGAGTCGGAGTTGGCGCCAGGTCCGCCAAGGTTGCCGAAGCCGATTATGCCGTGGAGGACGAGGATGGTGATGAAGCCGCGAGGGACGGTGATTTTAACGTCGTTGAGGCTCTTTTAGATCTTCCGCCGGTGCGATTCGTCACCAGATCTCCCGCAGGCTGAATCCGCCACCAGATCTACCACCGGCGAGATCTGCCATCAGATCTGACGGTGAGAGGATGCCACTGTCTCTCGTCTAATCCATCCGAGGCCATTTCCTTTTCTTCCATTCTCCATGAAATTTTTGGAATTCTCCTTCTCAAGAGGGGATTGATCGCGATCCCCCTTCCCGATGTACCAATCTGTTATCACTAAATCATCCATAGTTGAAGCTTCGACGGTGTCGGGCATCCCGCTCGCATTTCTGATCTGCTTTCGGACGCGGATTGGACACATGCAAAAGATCCCGAACTGGATTTCCGACGGGAATACTCCGATACTCAAGTCAGTAGGTGATCTAGACATCAACAGAATGGAGAATTCAAAAATGGCATAGCTAGGACCTGTTGACCTTGGACCTTGCTTATCCTTAGAATATCCCATCTTACCATATTTATAGAGGTTGTAATAACCAAATACGGTTATATTTATTGTAACCGAATAACAGAATAACCGAAAGTGGTTGTAACCAAATAACAGAATAACTGAAGATGATTGTAACGAAATAACAAAATAACCGAAGGTGGTTATAACCAAATAACAAAAGTGGTTGTAACCGAATAACCGAAATGGTGGGCCTTAGTGGGTCTTGTATAAAGATTTTATATATGATGTTGAAATTATGGATCCGAAAAATATCAACATGATATTATTCAAAAGAATATACTGTACACATCTTTCATATGTCAGCTATTAGCCTATGCCCAATCTTAAAGCAGGGAAAAAATCTTTCATTACAGGTGCAATTTGTGGCCGATCGTCTTATCTTGGTACCCTATAACTTCTATAAACTGGGATGTTACTCTTCATCGGTTTCATGACGACCAATAATAATCCACCCATTATCTGGTCTTGTAAGAGCTATGGACGTCAGCCGTCAGGTTTCAAATGCTTAACAATTCTCTACAGGATACGAAGCATTGCATGTATCATTAAGAGTCTTAGACTCCTGGAGCAACGTTGTTCTACTTAATGTTTAACAGTTCTTTGCTTATCAAGATGCTGGTGCTTATCCTTGAAGTAAAGCTATGTATGTATTTTGGATCTTTGTGTTGGTTGCCTCCTGCTTGGTTTTGTAATTTGGAAAAAGAAACCTGCTTCCTAGAGGAGCTAAACCGACATTTGTACTTCCTTTGACACTTCTCTAATAATAAAATCTGGGTGGCTATTTTGTCTCCCATTACATTTCCAAAAACAGATATAAGAAATGATTTTCTAAAATACAAATTCAAAGAAGAGTTGCATAGTTGATACCTGGTTTTTTTATTGCTCCTCAAGTTGGCAGCCAAAACTACAATCATTGCTGTAAACTCTTTTTTTAAAAATTTACTGTCTAACTTGCATCAAATTTAATAAAACCTGAAAAAATAAAAACAATGACAACAAGCCAATGCTCACATTAGTGGCAGAATCATAATTTTTTTTAAGACTTTCAGGTTCACACTTACCTCTTTAAGTGAAAGGTCTTTGATTCAAATCCGAGCAGTACGGTGAAATAACTATCATATTCTTAGATAGGCTATAATTTCTTTACTCAAGCATTCTTTCTTGACTTTTAACAATGCTAATTTAATGCATTGGTTGCTACTGAGAGGAGTGTCGGCATAACACCACATGAATTCCATCATATTCTAGACCTATATTTGCTCAAATTATAGATCATAAAATACAACCGCCTAAACAAAATAACTACAATTTGATATGATATCCACTACTTTTCAACTAGGGTCATTCTTAAAAATGCAAATATTCTAGACATATCAAACTTATTACAATAGGATCCACAAATTCAGTCCTGATGAAACACAGCACACAAAGTGTCATCTTTAATAATACAGAACTTTACTCGCTAAAAAATTGCAGAGATACCAGCATGTCAGTGTGGAATACATTATTAAAAATCATCATTACACAAGAAAGAGAATGTGGGTGCATCTCAATTATAGAATGCTTTTAGGTTGAGAAAATTGTAGACTGGGAATTCTCAAAAGTACTGTGTGATTTCTTTCTTTAGATAAGCATCTTTGTAGTCCTTACAAAGAACTTGTTTTAACTGGTAGAGTACTCTGTTGAATCTACAACCTGATCATCATCAAACAGTTGGAGATACCATGGTATTAGAGGCACCTCCACCTCCAGAACTCCTTCCAGAATTTGAACCACTTGCCCTATTGTTGGTCTATGAACTTCCTTATTCTAAATGCACCAACAAGCCACTCTACAAGTTCTGTTTAGCTCTTTAATATCAGCATCACCCTCTAATCTCTCATCTAACAGTGCGAGAATCTCACCTTCATTAACCTTCACGACAATCTAGAAAGGAAAATGACCCACACTTCTATTTTCACTGGTCTTTATTTCTCCTTCCTAAATTGACTTCAAAGCGCATCATTCCATAGCTATAAACATCTACTTTCTGAGTGATAGTTAAACCCGATATCCATTCTAGCACCAAATAGCCTGGGGTTCCTCTTGTGGTTGTTAGTACCCTGCCGAAGTCTCGGCCTATGAGTTTTGCCACACCAAAATTTGTCACCTTTGGATTTTTGCCTCCCTGCCGTATTATGACATCCTGGAACTCATAATGTATGCAAAAGATGATAGAAAGACCGGAAAAGAGGGGTTAATAATTTTAGTTTAGCATTTTTACGGAGATGTCATAATTTTTATAAAAGAATATCATAATTTTTAAGAAATGATGTTATAATTATGTTTACGTATATATTCATTATCTTTTTTTCCATGAAATATTATGACATTCTGAGAGTCATAATACAGGCTATAGATGACAGGAAGTATTGGTAAGAGGGGTTAATGTCTTCAATTTTTTATTTCATGTAGAGATAATAATTTTTACGGAATGTCATAATATTTAAAAAAAGTATGTCATAATTCTATTTCTGCATGTATTTATCATCTTTTTTCTCTATGATATATTATGATATTTTGAAAGTCATGATTCAAGCCATGCATGACATGAAGTATTGGTAGGAGAGGTTAATGCCTTCAGTTTTTTATTTCGTCTCGGGATGTCATAATTTTTATGTAGGGATATCATAATTTTTAAGAAGGGATGTCATAATTTTGAATTAAGATGTAATATCTTACAGAGCGTATTTAAAAAACAAGATTTCATAAGTCTAGAGTATACCATGATATTCAAAATAAATTTAAGGCATCATGGCTTAAATTGGTAAAGAGTGTCATAATTTTGTGAAGCGGCATAAAATAGAAAATTGAAGGTTTTATCATCTGTACTAGGACTTTTTAGCTATTCATTGGCTAAAACACGATACTCAAAGTATAATAACATAGCCCGGAGACAAAAAATTTGTAAAAAAAATGAGATTTGAACTTATGGCATCCCTTCACAAAATTATGATAGTTCAAAATTTATGACATCTTGATACAAAAAGAAAAAACTAAAAGTTTTGATTTTTCTAACTAGACTTTTCATCATCCATTGACTAAAATATAATTTCCAGGATATGATAATACGACATAGTGATAACTTGACTTAAAATATGAGAATTTGGTTTATAACATCTAGTTCAAAATTATGACACCTATGTTTAAAACCAAAAATTGAATATTTTGATCCTTTATTCCAGTACTTTTTTACTATCTATTGCATAAATATGGCATCCAGAGTATAATAATACGGCTCTAAGACAGCTTGTATTGAAAAAATGAAAAATATTACTATCGATACAAAATGGAAATGAAGGTTTTTATCCTTTGTACTATGACTTTTCAACTGTCCATTGTTATAAATATGACACCCAGAGTATGATAATATGACTTTCTGTGGAAGCTTGCTTGGCACCGTTTCTCGATCAGACATTTCTTGGCGGCTAGGAGAATTCACATGCCCCCTGGATGTCCTATTTGTGGGTTGGTTGATGAGACCCAGGCCCATGCTCTGTTTTTCTGTGGTGGGGCTTCGTGGGTGTGGTAGGTGGCAAGCTAGCAAGGCTCATTTTCCAAACTCAGGATGCTGAGGATACTTTCCTTTCTACTATGAGATTAGCTAAGGATCTTCTTTATGCTAATCTCCTTGCTTATCTTGCTTATCGTATATGGATTTCAAGAACGAGCTTGTCTTTAGCTCGGTCAGATGTTCTTCCCGGTTACTGATTGATAGAGCCACTGTCTCGGCCTATGAGTATCTCTATTCGACTGGGAGGTCTTCGGAGATCTGGGTCCCTGTTCTGCTTTGCGAGCGTCTCGCCAGGTTTTTATTTCCTGAAACTCCCTCCTCCACTTCACTTCATAGTCAGCTTTGATGAGAGTCTTCGCCACAGATCTGGAGGCGTGCCTTTGTCATCCGTGACTCTCGTCTGGGCTTTTTGGTTGCTGGTGGTATTCCTCTCATTGATTCCTCCATCCCCGGGGCAGAATTATATGCTGGCTGGTATCAGGTACACCCGCCGATCCCCCACCTTGACCGTCTCATCATTGAGGGAGATTCTTTGATGGTCATTTCCTAGATTCGGCAGTCCATATCTACTTCCTCAGTCTATCCCATCTTGTATGACATCTATTTCCTCTTACGGATTGTGTGTCTATTGAGATACAACATATTTATAGGGAGGTTAACTCTGCTGCAGATTGGGTTGCCTCTTTTGTCGCCTGGCATTCCGTCTCCTCAGTCTGGTCTGAGTGGCAGTTAACTCCTGTACAGCTTAGAGATATTATTATTTCTGACTTTTTGGATTGTATTCATCCTCATTCTCTTTAATGAATATACCGTTCTATCAAAAATAATAATGAAGAAACTATATATAAATTTATAAATTTATGTTGCGTAATATTTTTTTATTAACTTCTTTTGTATGGGCAAAATTCTTGTGCAGAAACATGTTCGCATGCACCAATTCCTGCGCCCTTCGGTCCAAGGGCGAGGAATGGAAAGGTGCGAGGCCAAGGCAATCAAAAGGGCGGTGGAAAGAGGCCCAAAGAAAAAGAAACAAGTTCTTTTCCCAAGCAAAAAAAAATAAAGGAAGAAATGGATACTATACCATCCTTACCTTGAAGCCGTCTCACATTTTTTCGAGGGTAAGTGTTTTTTCTTTAAATTTAATTATGTTTTGAGTTTATTAACTCATTCATTTTTTTTTTCAGTCCAAGCATGTAATTTGATTACATTGAAGCATCCAGGCCAGGAGAAGAAAGTCTTCAACTGATATGGCGAGGTCTGGGGTTTATTGGTCACCTTTAATTCAGTCTATTATTGCACAGTGCTTTCTCTTGCGTTTTTTATTTCGAGATTGGCAGATGTGTTGTCTGGTTTGAGTGATGCTTTCAGAAACTTTCCCAAATTTTATTAAAAGGAGATTATGTACAAGAGAGAAGAGAATACAAAGAGGGAGCAAAAATAAGATACAAGGAAGGATACAAGAGGAGTATCATGAAGAATTAGAGCGCACCAAGAATGCCAAATCCCTCCACAACTCCTGATGCTTGATGCTTCTCTCCTACTTTATTAGAGCACAGGTTTTCCCGAAAGTGAAATGTATGAAAAAGTCTGCATGATTGAATAATTGGAACAAAATATTGTTCATTCATGATACTAAGTTAGTGGTAAGATGGAATATTAGACAGTTAAGTAGGGCAAGCAAGAGAACTATTGTTCGATAACACATTAAAACTGTCAAGTATGAGATATTTTGTTTCTAGGGGACCAAATTAATGAATCTAAATCTGAGAATGCTTAGATTTGTTTGTGGAAAAGTTTTGATTGCTGACAATGTGTAGATGCAGTAGGCAGTACAGGTGGATTATTATTTATTCATAGCATGGTTCTCGGGCTTTGCTTGATGGATCTAGCCCATTGCTGGTCTTCACTCTTTATCTGTCAGACTGGTTAATAAGGTATTTCATTTTAGCTAGGTTGCAATAAATGTTTATGGGCCAATTAATTATGCTTAGAAAACAATTTTTGTGATGAGCCTAGTACTATCATAACATAGAGTGGTACTTGGATTTCAACTGTCGACTCAAGTGTTAGCAGATTTGAAAAAGAAATAAGAGGAAATCCTACTTACATGGAATTTTATTGAGTCCAGATAGGTTGCTTTTATACCAGGTTAGAGATCCTAGGTTTAACCAATATAA
This sequence comes from Areca catechu, assembly GCA_021397845.1. NCBI lineage: Eukaryota > Viridiplantae > Streptophyta > Magnoliopsida > Arecales > Arecaceae > Areca > Areca catechu. Next base: position 179,675,110 of record CM038042.1, read on the forward strand.
TTTAAAAATGTTGAACCCACAAAGTATGAAGAGCCTATTTCATGTAATATTTTATATTTAAATTCAAATTTGTATAGTCTCAGTGTCATAATATTAACTTTAAGATGGGACTCTCCTAGCATAAATAGGAATAAAGATTTATAGATGTTTAAATCAGGTTTTAGCATCAAGTTATGTTGTAGGACTTAAAGTCAGCTCATCTGATTTAGCTTGGAGAAACTTAATTTTTCTGGGTATATAAGAATTAGAAACAAGGGTGAAGTATGAGTCTATTCATATCAACAATAGAAAGCTGAACCGGTATAAATATTGATAAAGTTTCAGTAGCCCCTGAAGTGCTGCTTGGTGAAAAAATCAGAGTATAAATTATATTCACCCAAAAGCAACAAAATCGATGTCATATAGAAAGTTCACTGTTTCAATGTTGCACTTCATTTTTAATACAAAGCTGCACTTAGTTTTTAATACAAAGAAGTTTCTTTCCTATACGATAGGAGCCCTATCCCCAAATGAGTAACTATAAGAGAATGATGGAATGGAGTTTTCTAATTCATAAGAAAACTCTAATTATAAAGATATGCAGACACATTTCTTGTCCTATTCTAAAGAAAAAACTTTCTAATAATGTGTCAATTTTCCTCTTTGGCTTATAATCTGTGTCTCAAGCATCAATGACTTGTTTCAATACCCAATTCAAAATGTTATCTCTGGCACGTTAGCTTTCAACTAAATACTAGGTTTATAGAAGTCTACCCTTGTATATGGCTAGAATCATTCTACTATTTCTACAGGGAAAGTAGAATTAATGCATATCATGAAATGCTTTTTCTTGGATATTGTATAAGGATGCCCAAACACCTTAAAAATTAGTTCTTTTGTATCAAACCTTGCCTTCTCCCTTTTTGCTTAGACTTGTTCCAGTTCATTGACTTAGAGTTGTACTCTGGTTTCATAAACTTAATTTCTACGAATGGGTCTTCTTGGCTTTACGACATTGGATAGTTCAAAACCATTTCTCACTTACTAAGGTTTGCTATCAGCTGAGAACCCTTAAGAACTTGAGGATTAGACTTTTCTTGGGTTTGGATATATCTTCTGTTCTATTCTAAGATCTAAAAATTGATTCATTTGTCACCTTTTGTCTTCTTCTTTGATGTTTTCCTGGTTTTTTAAATACATATGATGCTGTGCTTCTTTGCAGTGTCTCCATGGCATGCCTAGGTTTCAATGACCTATGGTGAATACTCCTTAGGCCAACACCCCTTTCTTTCTTGCTGCATATAGTTATTCGATCGAGGCATCCTGAATCTGTCCCCCTTCTTTTATTCATGGATGCTCATTTAAAATTTGAAATTATTCTCCTGGGGCTAAGTTTTAGACAAAATAGAAATTTAACCCCTAAATCCTCCAAGGCAACAGAGCTATTTCTCTGTGGGTTTTCTGATGAATTCAATCTCCTTGGATTCATTGTGAACTTGCTCTCATATCATATCATGTAGGTCCTTTATTGCTATCATTAGACTAAGGTCAGTCTTAGTGAAAGTCATGCTATTTATTGCATACATGTAATTTGCAGTTTTTGTCCAACAGTTCTAGTTTACTTGGCGAAAAGTGAGAATCATCAAAAGAGCATATTTTATTTTCATTCTGGTGTCTACATTCTTTCATATACAAATGCTTCTTAATGCCTGTATGGATTTTGGAAGTGTAATTCACAGGTAGTATGATTTGAAGGAGCCTAGTAATGCAAGATTCTGAATGTTGTTACCATGTCTAATGTTGTAATCGCCTTCTTTGTGTCACTCTGGATTAGTCGATGCTTGCGAAAGGGAAAAAAAGAACACATTCTTTTTAATGGAATGTTCTTTTGCCCAAAAAAAAAAAACATTAAAGGAAGAGAGTACTCTAGAGTAGTAAAGCTTTAGAAAATCAAAAAGATTAATGGAATGTTGTAGCTATTTTTGAAATAATATTTCTTCATCTTATGTAAGACTTCTCTCCAAACAAAGTAAGCATCAACATGTATTGATTGTATTGAGGTTTCCTTGACTACTGGTTGTGATGAGGCATGCCATCTTTAGTAATCGAAAGATTGTTATATGATCTGTTTTCTTCTAATAGCATGATCCCGCGGATTTGTCTAATATTGCATTTGGTTTAGGAAAAGGAAAATAGGAGTGGTAAAAGTTGTACTTACAGGAATTGTTATGACATGAGTCGTGCCAATTTTTTTTTGGTTCCATTCTTGAATGGCAAAAGGTACCATTTTGGAATAACTTTTGAATGATGACTTTTTCATCCATAAAAAAAGTAGGTGTAAAAAGTGTTTTATGTCAAGGAATAGCTTATGACAGCTCCACTTGGAATTGCAGGCATAAAGCTTATTCCAAGCCTTATGCCTACTTTATGCCTAAACCTGTTGGGATGTGCGCAGCAGATTAAACCAGTTTAGACCTTCAAATAATTCCTGTTCACTTACTTAGGCAATTAACCAATCACAACACAGGCAGATATCAAGTCAAAAGAAGACAGATTTACGTGGTTCGGCAAAATATTGCCTACGTCCACTAAGAGGAAAGGAGTAATCCACTATAATCTGACCCAAATCTAGGTACAAAAGGAATACAAATATCTAGATAACAAATGCCAGATTAAAAACAAAGAGACATAATAAATAAACAAAAGAGTATGAAAGAAGCACGAGAAAAATCCCAAATATCAGGCCTCTAGCTTTTCCTGGTGCCTGGATCGAAGAAGAAATCTCTCTGAAATTTCTCTGGATTTTTTCTCTCTCTCTGTCTCTCTCTCTGTAGATCAAAGACCGCAGGCTCTCTGTGGTTAAATAACCATCTGAAACGGCGTTCAAAACAGACCTAAAATGAGTCCAGAAAGTCCAAAACACTCCAAGCCGTCAGATCAAAGAACAAAGGCTCATATCGCGCCAAAATCCATGCAAGATACCCTCAGATCAAGCCTAATCAAGCTCGGATTAATCTCAGCCGTTCGATCGACCGATCGGACGGTCCAGAATGTGAGAAATCGCGTGGACCGCGTGTATACCGCGAGAAACCAAGGGGAAACCACACGGAAAACCGGGAAAACGCCCCAACGGGGGCGTCGCAAGCGGCTGGGCCGAGCCCGCGTGCTGCGCGTGGGCCTGGGTTGCGCGCTCGCGCCCACACGCGCGCCTGCGCGCTGGGCCGAGCGCCCGCCGCGCGCTGGGCCGAGCACCCGCCCGTGCCGCGCATCACGCATGGGCTCGGGGTTCGTTGGTCTTCGTGGCTGGGTTTTAAGGGAGCATACGTAACAATCCTCCTCCTGCATCATCAAAATCAAAAGATCCCGAAGGGGATCACCAAGTGCTCAAACCAATCAAGTTCTGGAATGTCCTGAACTTAACTACTGGAATTGGTTTAGTAAGCATATCAGCCGGATTATTAGCAGTGCCAATTTTCTGAAGTTGAATATCACCATCCTTTACCAAATCTCTGATAAAGTGATACCTGACATCAACATGCTTAGTGCGCTCATGATACATCTGATCTCTGGCGAGATGTAACGCACTCTGACTGTCACAGTGAATAACCAAAAAATTCTGCTTGACACCCAAATCTTGTACTAACCCTCTTAGCCATATTGCTTCCTTTGCTGCCTCTGTCAAAGCCATATACTCTGCCTCTACAGTAGACAAAGCTACTATAGATTGCAAAGTAGCCTTCCAGCTAATTGCACAACCAGAGAGAGTAAATACATATGAGGTCAATGACCTCTTCCTATCCAAGTCACAAGCATAATCTGAATCACAAAATCCTGTAACAGTGCAACCACTCTGTCCGGAGAATACCAATCCCAAATCAAAGTACCTTTTAAATATCGAAGAATCCATTTCATAGCTGACCAGTGAGCTTTTCCAGGCTTGTCCATATATCTGCTCACTATACTAATTGCTGTGAAATATCAGGGTGAGTGCAGACCATTGCATACATGATACTGCCAACTGCACTCGCATAAGGCACTTTAGACATATACTTCTCCTCATCCTCAGTCTGAGGAGAATCCCTGGCAGATAACCAAAATGACTGACAAAGAGCGTAGTGACTGACTTAGCTGTAGACGTACAAAATCTTTCCAAGACTTTCATAATATAACTGTGCTGAGTAACAAATAGTCTACATAATTGCCTGTCACGAAAGATCTCCATCCCAAGTATCTTCTTTGCCGGTCCAAGGTCCTTCATCTCAAATGCAGTACTAAGTTCAGCTTTCAGCTTTTGGATGACTGACATATCCTGACTGCAATCATCATGTCATCAACATATAATAACAAATAACAAAAGGACTCGTCTGAAAGCTACTGATGATACACGCAACTATCATATGAGATCTATCAAATTCATGGTCAACCATAAACTTATCAAATTTGCGTACCATTGTCTTGGAGACTGCTTCAAACCATACAAAGACCTTTTGATCAAGCATACATGATCTTCTCTATCCCGAGCCTCAAAACAGGTGGCTGTTGTATATAAATCTACTCCAAGTCACCATGTAGAAAAGCTGTCTTGACATCCAGCTGTTCTAACTCCAAATTCTAAGAAGCAACTAAAGCAAGGAACACACGAATAGAAGAGTGTTTAACTACAAGAGAAAATACTCATTGTAATCAATACCCTCTCATTGACTGTAACCCTTAGCCACCAACCTTGCCTTATATTTCAAATCTTGAGGGGTAGGTCCTTCCTTTTTCTTAAAGATCCATTTGCAGCCAATTTTCTTCTTTCCTTTAGGTAATCTGACTAATTCCCAAGTCTGATTCTTTTCCAAAGACTGAAGCTCTTCTACCATAGCCATGGTCCATTGCTCAGCCTGTAAACTACCAATTGCTTCTTGAAATGTGGTCGGCTCATCACCTATAGTGTCTGCAGTATTCAGAGCATAATATACTAACTCAGTACAAGCAGAATCCTCAAAACCATACCTTTGAGTACTCTGATATGTCGCCTGGTTCTTCGAGTGGCAATACTATCATCTTGAACTTGACCACGTACAATAACCTCCTCCTGAGTCTGTAACTCTGATCTGTCTACTGATGCTGTTCATTCTGAATATCACCTGTAGGCTGCAACTACTGTGATCTAACAGTCTGATTAATATCAACAACAATCCTATCTGCTGATCCTGAACCTGATCTCCCGATGAAGAACTTGACTGTAACTGCCGTGAAGGAGTGGGTGACTCATCAAAAGTCACATCCCTGCTGACTAGAAAACCTGAGATCCAGGCTTTATGCACCATAATCTGTAGCCCTTCACCCCATATGCATATCCAAGAAATATGCATTTCTTAGTCCTGGATTCAGCTTTCCATCTTTGACATGTGCATATGCTGAACACCCAAATACTCTAAGAACTGAATAGTCTGCAGGTCTACCTGTCCACATCTCTTCCGAAGTCTTCATATTCAATGCAGATGCTGGAGATCGATTTATAATAGAGCAAGCTGTATGTGTAGCCTCTGCCCAGAAGTCTCTACTCAATCCAGAACTTGACAGCATAGATCTGGCTCTTTCCAATATCGTACGATTCATGCGTTCCGCAACATCATTTTGCTGAGGAGTATATACTGTGGTCCTATACCTGACAATGCCCTCTGACTTGCAAAAGTCATTAAACTCTGTAGAACAAAATTCCAATCCATTGTCAGTCCAGAAGGTTTTCACCTTCCTCTCAGTTTGCCTCTCGACCATAGCCTTCCATCCTTTAAAAGTATGAAACACATCACTTTTATTTTTGATAGTATAAATCCAACTTTACGGGAATAGTCATTAATCAAAGAGAGCAAATACCTAGATCCACCCTTGGATGTAACTGGGGCAGGTCCCATAGATCAGAATGTATGTAATCCAATATACCTGCTGTCCTGTGCAAGCCTTTAGTAAAGCTGACTCTGTGTTGTTTTCCAAATATGTAATACTCATAGAATCCAAGTGCACCAACTTTCTGACCTCCTAGCAGACTACGTCTGCTCAGCTCCTGTAAACCTTTATCTGACATGTGGCCCAATCTTTGATGCCATAACTGTGTCAATTGAACAATAGAGGAATGTGTTGAAGAAGCCTCACCAACCACTGTAGTGCCATCCAAATAGTAAAGAGTGCCACTCAATTTGCCTCTCAACAAAGTCAATGCACCTTTTCTAATTGTAATAGATCCTCTATCCCATCTGCCCTCAAAACCTGCAATATCAAGAACATTTACCGAGAGAAGATTTCTTTTCAATTGAGAAACATATCTGACATCATCCAAAGTCACCACAGTATTTGCATGAGATTTGATCTGAACTGTACCAATTCCTTTCACTTTACAGATAGCGTCATCCCCAAGAAGAACATAGCCTCCATCACAGGATCTAAAAGAAGTGAACCATTCTTTATGGGGTGTCATGTAGAAAGATGCTCCAGAGTCCACGACAGGTATCAGCCTGACTAACACTGCATGCAGCTGTAAATACTGCTTCATCTGCAATACTGCTGTGATCTGCTGAAAAACTGCTACTGATGCCGAATCTGAGATTGTTCCTTTATTTTTCTGTTCCTTCTCTTTCTTGGACTGTAGAAGTCTACACTCATTTTTCTAGTGGCCTGGCTTCTTGCAGTAATGACAAACTTCGGGTCTTTTAGATTTAGACTTTGATCTTGTTTTGGACTTATTTCTACATTGTCCACCCGTTCTTTGCTCATCTCTATCTCTGACAGTAAGTCCTTGTGCCGGATTTGAAGCCTGATGCTCCAACTGTACTTTCAACTGAGCTCATTGGATAACAAAGTGACTTCAACCTCATCGAGATTTATAGTCTCTCTTCCATAGAGCATGGTAGTAGTAATTTTTTCATAGGACTTAGGCAAAGAATAAATTAGGATCAAAGCCTTGTCTTCCTCATCAACATTAACACCAATATTTGCCAAATCAAGTAAGAGCTTATTATAATCATCCAAGTGATCCTTGAGTGAGGTCCCTTTGTCATACAGAATGTGTGTAGCTTGCCCCTCAAATACAGCCTATTTATAAAGATTTTGGCATATACAAAGTGTATAACTTTTTCCATACACTTTTAGCTGTAACAAGATCCACCACATTGCGGAGAACTTTATCACTCAGTCCCGAAAATAGAGTCCCAAGTGCTCTCTCATTTATCTCCTCTTTTGCAACCTTGTATCACCTGGAATTGCATCCATACCTTTGAGGACTATTGACACGCCCTCCTTGACCAGCAGATATTTCATTCTCACCTTCTATAGTGCAAAATCACCTGTGCCATCAAATATCGCCACCTCATGCCTAGAGGTAGTAGAATGATGAAAGAAGCACGAGAAAAATCCTAAATACCAGGCCTCTAGCTTTTCCTGGTGCCTGATCGAAGAAGAAATCTCTCTGAAATTTTCTGGATTTTTTCTCTCTCTGTCTCTCTCTTTGTAGATCAAAGACCGCAGGCTCTTGTGGTTAAATAACCATCTGAAACGGCGTCCAAAACATACCTAAAATGAGTTCAGAAAGTCCAAAACACTCCAAGCCGTCATATCAAAGAACAAAGGCTCAGATCGTGCCAAAATCCATGCAAGATACCCTCAGATCAAGCCTAATCAAGCTCGGATTAATCTCAGCCATCTGATCGATCGATCGGACGGTCTAGAACGCGAAAAATCGCGTGGACCGCGTACACCGCGAGAAACCAAGGAAAACTGCACGGGAAACCGGGGAAACGCCCAAGGGGGCGCCGCAAGCAGCTGGGCCGAGCCCACGCGCGCGCCTGTGCGCTGGGCCGAGCGCCCGCCCGCGCCGCGCGTCGCGCATGGGCTCAAGGTTCGTGGGTCTTCGTGGCTGGATTTTAAGGGAGCATACGTAACAAAACCAAACACCACTATTTACCAGAATGTCACTCTTCAATGGTAATGTTATTGGTAGGTAAAAATTTGTGTTGCCTGTCAACTATTGCCGCCTCTTCCATTTGTATTCCTATAATGGTAATGCTTGATTCACTCTACTTTTGCTTGCAATCAATGCATTACTTGATCATTTTCTTTGCTCTTTTTGGAACAGTGCCTAAAACCATCCTCCTGGATAAGGTCAGCATGCACCTTGGCTGTTCATTAACCACTTTCACTTTCCAAAATCATGATACTTATACAACACACTGTAACTTTGGTAGCAGCAATTTAGCAATGACTTAGAATTTTTTCTTCTAAATTGAAGTCACTATTGTTTGTGATGCTTATATATTGTTTTGGATGTACTGGATTGTTCTTTTGTGATGATTCTTTGGTCGGAAATTTACTTAATTTATCCATGATTATTTCTAAACTCTGATGATTATTTTCCATATTTCATAGTTTCTTTTTAATCTATATTTTTCATGTAATACTATAAGTTAAGAAAAAGAGGTTCAAAGACAATATAACTGTAGTATTGAAGATTACAGGGGCATTTCCGTGTGAAAACACCACATAGTTTTCAAAGATCTAAAATAGAAACTAAATGTTAAGCAAAATGCTTGGGTATATCCAGTTCTATCTGAAGTTATATATAATGTTCCAGTGTCCACCGTGTATCTAAGATTAAAGTAGGTCTGAGCTTCCCACAAGGCTTTGGTTCAAATTTGGTCATTTTGTTCAGAATATTATCTCAGTTTATTCCCTCATTTGTTATGTTTGTGGATTCAAAGAATTTTATGTCTAGTTATGCATATATATTTTTTAAATAATGACATGGATCTGCATGTATTTGATTTTTTAATATTTGTTAGTAGTTAGCAGTTGAAGTCGTTCATATTTTAAGTTAATAAATCATTTAGATTCTAGCATTACTTGCCCATTAATTGTTGGAAACCCATGATAGGTCATAACATCAACAATAATTATAGGAACCTTGTTGTTGATTTGCTGTTGAAGCTAGTCAAGTCACCTCTTCTAGTTGGTTTTAAAATTTGCCTCTTTCTTTCCCTTCTTGTTGTGCCTAACTTATCTGGACAAAGAAAACTTCGCATGTTTGAACTTTAATTAACCAGGGACTGGCTAGTTACTCATCATTTGTAAGAAAACCATCATCGACTCCACCTGTGTATCTTTATTTCAAGCAATCTTAGTACATGAAGATTTTAATAATTTGTTGGATAATTGGTTTTGGGACTCAACGTTTTTCTTTCTTTCTTTCTTTTTAATGATTTATTTTCCAGAAATATAACTTGATGAATGGCTGAATTAGGTGGGGTTAATGCATGATCATGCTTCAAGAACTGTAAACCAAACACAAAACTTGTGCTTGCTTGTTGTACCCTACACACACATACACAGTTTATGCTGGACTCTAATAATTAAGTCATGTAGTGTGCTTTTATTCATATGCTATCGTTGATGGACTTCACTAGTTGGTTGAAGAGTATCAAAATAAGTCTATAGATCAAAACAGTGGTGCCAAAGTTGGTGCGCTAATGCTAGATCTAGAGCACATTGCAGTATTGTTTTCGATCACTTTTTTGTAGAAAAAATTTCAAATTATTTATTCGCATATTGAAATAAATACAAACTTAGGCATCTAGAAATAAAATGTCTCTTAGGTCCCGAGAAAAAAAAGTTGCCCTTCTTGCCATATAACAACTCTTGGGTGTAAACCAGCGAGGTGATTTTTAACGTGGCATGGTGGGAGTAAGGCTACAAAGGATACTCCATTATTTTGATAAACCAATCAAACTTTTTCTTATCTTAAAAAAAAAAAAAAATCCAAGAAAATAATAAAGTTTACGTCCAAAAACAATGATAACTAGAGTTAAATTTTTGGACATGACCATAAACATACTATTAGTGAGATAAGCAAAGTATATTTATATTTGCACATTTTTGTCATGTCTTCCTGGTAATTTTTCATGTTTTCCAGGAGAAGGGTAACAATTTTATGTGTCTAGTTATACAAAATTTTTAAAAAATAATTAAATATGTATCCCCAAAGCATACTTAACAAGGATCTTTGCTTCTGGTACTCCAAAATTTTTTTGCACTTTTAGCCATCCAATTCTTCATGGATAGTTTGGATTATCTACTAGCAATCGATTATAGTTGGTTACATGCATGATCAGTGCAATAAATATTTAAGTTTCATGGACATATTAGTACGAAGCAAATGACAAACATGACAATTATTTCAAATTCTTATTTTGAACACCTTTCTTCCTTCTTGGCCTCCTCGATGCTTACCTCGGTATTCAAGAAAAAAGAGTTGCAGTAGCAATGGTCTTGAGTTCCACTTTTTTTTTTTTGATAAATCAAAAGGAGATGGGGGGATAAATCCCGGTGTAGCTATCCCCTTTCAGGTCCTAACCCGTCAGAATATGTTCAATTCGAGCCGTAATTTTTTTGCGAGCTCTTCTCACCACCATTGATGAGTACGTCAGTTTGACACCACTAAGATGCCGAAGTCGTGCGCTTTCTTACCATCCCGATCACGTGCTCCAAGAAATATCTGAATTTAATCGAGTCATCCACGGGATCATGCTTCGAACTGTGACCGGTGGGAGATAAATTTAAATCTTTACCGGGTTATCACCTTAGCGGTCTTGAGTTCCACCTTTGATGGTGGAGAAAGGGCTGGTGCTTGGATGAAGAAGGAAAAGAGGGGGAAGGTACTATGTCATCACTGCTGCAAATAAAAAAGATCCTAAACAAGGATGAGGAGGAGCAGAAGTACGGGATGCAGTGACAGGTACACCAATGACAAGATGTGAAGGCCGTCTGGCCCATATCATTTAAAAAATATTCAAAAATAAGGGATGCTGCCAGGGTTAACCTGTGATTAGCATATTAAGAACAAAATTTTTAAAATATGTTTATGAAATAGACAGTCAAGATCTCTTTCTTTTTAATAAAATAATATTGACAATTATTATAGCAAAACTTTTGAATGAGATTACTGCAAGCCAGAAGCAAGCCCATGTTGCCAGTATTTGAATTTGGACTTTGTTGAAATCAACCTAATCCAACTTATTTAGAGGCACCCTAGCGTGCCTTATCTCATCCACCATTTCTTATTCAGATCTTCTCCTTCTTGAAGGGTGGCTTTTGAACCAAGCCACGCGACACCCGAAACCATTCTATAAAGTGCGCAACAATCACAAACACCCATCAACGGTCGTCTCTCACCCTACGGTTCAGAGCTATACAAGTACAACTGCATTGTTTTCACATAGCCGCCACGTGTATGATCGTATGCGTTGAGGTATACCGTGACTCCACCAAGAATAAATACTTACCCCCTATCCTCCGCGTCATCGTCGTAGCTTTCCCCTGTCGATGAACTCCGAGCCCTCGAACCCAACCCTGCGCCCTCTCCCCTCCCTCCCCGCTTCGCTGAAAAAATCTCCCCACTTCCTTTCGAAACCCTAGTCCTCGATCTCTCCTCCCCCAGTCTATCTCAATCGAAGCCGGAATTCTCCCCATTTCCCCTGACCTCCGGCCGCCGATCGCCGATCCGGCCTCTCCATCCGAGCCGCGCCGTCCCGAGATTCCTCTCACTGGGCGTTTCTCTTTAGGGCGATCGAGCTAGGGTTTGTGAGGAACAGGTGTGGAATTTAGGGTTTTGAGGGGATGGGATTGGATGGGTGAAGGATGCCGGAGCTCCGCAGCGGAGTGCGCAGGGGCCGGGCACAGCCGAATCCTATAGTCCAGGCCGAGCAACCGGCAGCCGGCAGGAGGAGGAGGTCGGCGAGGAACAAGCAGCAGGCGTTGGGTGATGAGAACGTGGTGACGAGGTCTGCCGAGCGGAAGGAGGAGATCAGGTTTCTCGAGGGCAGAGGGGAGATCGGGGAGGATAAGAAGGAAGGGGTTGGGGAGAGGAGGATGGATGAGTTTGACAGTGGTGCCAGGAGCGCCGATAAGCTCCCTGGCGGGGAGGATGAGGGGAGCACCGCGCCGGTTCCAGAAAAGGTAACCATTTCTTGTGTGAATAGGAAGTTTCTTTTTGAATTTTAGTAATTATTTTCGTGGATCTGGAAGAAATGTTGCAGAGGGATGTTTGGTATCCATTAAAAATGCCAGCCTTTCGTTTTCAAAAGAAAGAAAAGATTGTATTTTTTTTATCTTGTGGTTCATTTCTCAATTGCATTTTGTTTAATCTTGTGGTTCATTTCTCTATGACTGAAGACTCTTTTTTCAATTATTCAAGCAAGAAATTGATTTGTTTTCTGCCTTTTGAACAGTTTTCCCTTCCATCAGGCTTTCACTTTTTTAATTTTGGATTCTTGCTATCAACAACAAAATATGTTCTTCTAACTTTGGCAATCATCATATTCCAACCTATTTGAACCGAATGCATACTGTTAACATGGCAACAAGACCTCATTTAACATTTGGTTAGCATTCATGAGTTTTAGTCTATTAAGAACTATATCTTCTGTCACGGTGAACTTTGAAAATCCCTTAAACTACTTCTTTCTTATAGTCTTCTACTAGAAGTATTTTTGGGCTCTGCTTCATGCCCCATTTAAAGTCTCTTTCTTTAACAAATCCAGCTCAACTGCTTGTCTTGTTTTGTGCCCATGTACGGCCTTTTTTCGCTGTAGAACCTTTGATTAAGAATCATATATAGAGCTGGTTTTTTATAGTGTTTAATTATTCAGAATTTGATGAGAAACTCTAACTTCTGCTATAGTTATATTGTGTAATCTGATAATTGCACAAAGATTGTGGACCTTTTTTGGACACTTTGACTGCTCAGTACCAATGCATGTTCTATCCTTGAAATTCTTATTATGTGTACTGGAATTTCTGTGTCATAGCTTGATATATTTCTTTTTGATATGCGAGTCTTTTTTATTTTCTCTTGATTCTAAAATCACCAATTCCTATAATTATTCCAAAAAAGTGAAGAAATAGTCTAGAATCAAATAAGATATAGATAACTGGTTAGATAATACTTTTATTAAAATATTGTTGAATGATAGATAAGGTTATCTGTTTGTGAAATGCTTCTACTAAAATTTTATTGGATTGTTGATAAATTGTTCTATGTATTGAAGATTCTTTTAATAAAAAAAATGAAGGAATAATATTGTCAATGTCTAACTGAATTTATTAGATGATTGCAGTTAAGGTGAGCATTTGATAGTGGTGGGGCTTATGAGAAAAGATACTAGATTAAGGCAAATAACGTTTAGCAAAGGCATGGATTATATGGAAGATTTAGTAAAGGCATGGATTATAATGAAGATTGAGGAGGGATGCGATAGGTGAGATGGAAGGGGGGCAAGAGGTGTCTATGGCGATCCCTATCTAGACACCTGGCAAGTGTTCCAGGCACTTAGTCCAGTGTTCCAAATGACATGGGTTCGTTTGTGTATAATAATGATGGCAAAAAAAAGTAGTTCAATTTTTGTTGCCATGTAAAAGGTGGTTATCAAGGGTGAGCTTTGGCATCCTAGTAAGGTTGCTCCATGATGACCTCGATGTCACAGGTTTGAAACATGGAAACCACTTCTGGTTGCATTCATTTGACCCTCTCTATATCTCATATTGTAGAAACCTCACCCATTGGGGTGCCTTCTTCGTTCTAAAAGGTGGTTACAATACGTGGCCAGTCAAGGGGCCGTTCAAGGCATATGTGGTATTAGGCTGCATATGTGAATTGGGGGTTGTCCTGGTGGTTATACTAATTTTCTTAGCAACTGGATATTCGAGTTTGATTCTTTGATGGTGCATCCTTGAAAATCTAGACCTGGGTAATTATAGTCTGGTTGGGTCTTCCTTTTTTTCTCTTTAAAAAAAAAAAAAAGTGAATCATCGAAATACAGTAAAAGAAATGATAATAGTAAGAACATTTTTGATTTTTTAGATAAATAATAGCAATATCAACCAACAATTAGTGCTTGTTAAATGGTACCTAAACGTCATAATAACAAATATAGCATAGCATCAGTATTATTAATACCCATATCTGGCTTGTTCAAAATTAAAAGCCAATATAAGCATCAGCTTTCTGCATGAGACCACATAAAAGTGAGCATGTGTTCTTGTTTTTGAAAAAAAAATGAACAAAAAATCAAAGTCCATCTTGTATCATTCTCTCTCATTTTTTACCACTAACATGAAGGCTAGACAGGTCCTTGCAGCCATTCATGATGAGCAAACCTTGTTGAAGGTTTTGAATGTTGAGAAAACACTTCGATTCGGTTCAAAATGCAAAGCACAAGCACCGAAAAATCCAAGAGAAGATCCAGCACAGGCCTAGGACCAGACTAGGCCTGGTAGTAGTGGGTAGGTGCCTGCGGGCGTACGGTGCATTGTGCATTTTTTTGTGGTTCATGGGATCGTTTCATGCTATCCAGGCACCTGTTGTGCCATTTTGTGTAGTCTGCGTGCGGTCCATGCTTGTGGACATGTACATGAGCATGCATGGTGTGCGGGGATAGGGCAGTCCACGTGCCAGCTCATGCGGTGTGGCTCACGGGGATCTAGGCGCAATTCACGCATGGTTTAGGGATAGGTTTAGCTGGTTTCGGGTCTGTTTTGGCCAGTTCGGGTGGCAGATGCAGGGTAAACACGCCCTTGATGTGGGGCAAATATGTCATGGATGCGGTAGACAGTTCTGATGGGTTTAGGAGTTCATTTTTATCTAAATTTAGTTCCTGGGATCTATAAAATAGGCCAGACATGCCAAGGACCTTGTATGACAGCAGAGCTTTTTATGATATTTTTTGAGAGTTTTTTGGATGGCATTCAAACTTCTAGTTAAGAGATTGATGTATGGGGATTGAAAGTGTGTGTTTTCATCTTATACCTATAGATTTCTCTTATAGTAAAGCTGCATGTCCCATGAAGGTAAGTCTTTCAGACATTCCACGTAATCTTGATTATATCTTTATTTTATTATTTTATTATTCTTTCTTTCTCTTTTTTCTATGATATAACATCAACATCGACATTGCAATCTGGGGCAAGAATCTGTATTCCGCATCTTGAGGGATTCTTCAATAAGTGGTATATGAGGTCCGGGTTGTTCGGGTTATAGTGGTGTTGATCAAGGTTAGAGAAAATGGAGAAGACAAATCCAATCAAGATGGAGATCAAGCATTTTGATGGAAAGAACAATTTTTTTCTATAGCAAATAAAAGGGAAAGATGTGCTTATCTAATAAGGATTGATTGACTCTTTCATATGCAAGGAAAAGCCGGATATCATAGAGGAAAAAAGTTGGAATCGGCTCGGATGCAGGCGGTGAGCACAATTTGCTTGTACCTAATGAATGGCATGATGATTCATGTACTTCTCCAAGGTGAGTAGACGAAGTTCGAGAAGATGTACATGGCAAAGTCACTCACCAATGCTCTCATTCTCTAGAAGTAGTTTTCTAGCTGTGGATAAGTAAGAAACAAAGTGTGTAAGAGCATCTTAGTAACTTTCAGAAGATTCTCACCGATCTTCTCAGTATTTGTGAAAAAGTTGAAAGAATTAGGACGTTGGTCTTGCTATCATCGCTTCCTCCATCTTTTAAATCTTTGGTGGCTACTCTTCTAGTAGGGAAGAGCACCATCAAGATAGAAGAGATCACTGCAGCACTATTTCAGAACGAGGTTTTCAAGCAAGAAAACCGGATTTTAAGTTCAGGTGGCAACTCAGCTTTGACAGTGATTGGAGGTGCAGGTGGCAAAGGACGGAGCAATAGAAGATTGTGAGGTGGGTAGTTCAGGTCCAAGTTAAGGGACGTAGGCAAGATTGGATGCTATCGATGCGATGAATCGGGGCATCGTATCAGAGATTGCTCGCAACTCAAAGGTCGGATGAAATGTGCTGTGACGGTGGTCCATGGTAGCGATTTTGAAGAGTATGGTAAGGCTCTTTTGGTCCCAGACGAAGTATCCACTTTTCCTTTCAGTGCATTTTAGATTCTACATGTTCACATCATATTTATTGCAGAGTTGTTAGACTCTCTAGAGAACGATGAGGGTACTTTTTGATAGATGAATCGACATGCGACTAAGGACATTGGGACAGTTAGCCTACAGGCGCATACGGAGCAATAAATAAAATTGGATAAGGTTTTATATATATCCAATTTTAAGAAAAAAATCTGTTTTTACTAAGCTGACTGGATTCAAACAGCTACAGATGGAGAGCTGGTAATGGAATCCTAAAGGCTATGCATGGAAATTGGATTGTCTTGTAGGGAAAGAGGTGTGGAGGATACTATCTCTTAACAGGAAGCCAGTGCGAGGTGGAGTTTCGAGAGTAGGTAGATCGGATATGAGATGCGAGATTTGGGAGGACAATAGACGACGACGTAGAGTGAAGTTTCTATTACCACATGAGGTTTTTCCAAATAGGTTTCAGGTTAGGCAGAGTACAGCACACGACGGAGATGGAATCGAGTGGCTTGGCTTGATTTTTATGTTTGCCTATCCATAAGTAGCAGGTGTTTGTTCCAGGACATGGGGACGAGATCATTTACAAGCTTTCAAAGTTAAATGAAGATTGAATGTTGTGTCAAGTGGAGATTGTTAAGAAAATGCCTTGATTCGGTCCAAAATGTAAAGCCCAGGTACCAGAAAATCTAAGAGAAGATCCAGCACGGATCAGAAGCAGACTAGGCCTGGTAGCAGTGGGTAAGGCACGGTCTAGGCACGTGCGGGCACGCGGTCCATGGGGCCGTTTTGCATGGTCTAGGCACCTCTTGCACTGTTTTGCACAGCCTTGCGCATGGATGCATGTGGGGACGGGCAATCCATGCGCTAGCTCACACTATGCTTCCCGCAACGGTTTAGGCACGGTTCACGCGATTCACGGGGTAGTTTATTTGGTTTTCGATATGTTTTGGCCGGTTCGGGTGGCAGACACAGGGGCAAATGCATTCTGGACATGGCAAACACAGTTATGATAGATTTAGGAGTCCATTTTTCATCCAAATTTAGTTTCTGGTATCTATAAAATAGACCAGATGGGCCAGGGACTTTGTATGACGATAGAGTCTCATGTAGTATTTTTTGAGAGCCTTTTGGATTGAATTTAGGCTTCTAGTTGAGAGATTGATATATAGGGGTTAAGAATGTGTATTTTCATCTTATACCTATAGATTGCTCTGATAATAATGTTGCATGTCCTGTGAAGGTAGGCATTTCAGGCATTCTACATGATCTTGATTGTGCCTTTATTTTATTATTTTCTTTTTCATCTTCTTTGCTCCTACGATATCAACATTGGCATTGACGTAGTGGTCTTGGGTAGGGATCCATATTCTGCAATCTTGAGGGATCCCCCAACATTAAAGGTGCTTAATGAGTTGGCTTATAGCATCTTAATCTTTTAGTTGAACTCTTTTTTTTTGATAAAAAAATGGAGTAAGGGGGGACGACCGGCGACGTGACAATGAGGACCTTTACTCCATTAGGAAATGTCCAATACAGAGCGATAACATAGATGACTCAGCCTCTCCCCATCACATTGGGTGTGACTTTAGGTTCCATACTATATGGTTGAGTACGTCATCCCAGCCCCACCAAAAAAGGTGACGGATCTTAGCCAAAGGGCCCGACCAACCGACGCACCCATATCCAGGCCTTAGGATCAAGGTTCTCGGTACTGGTACCGGGTGCCGTCCCGGTGGCCGGCCGGTACCGGTTCGGTACCGAACCGTACCGTGCCGACACACGTTACGATAGGGCATGCCGGTCCAAACCGGTATATCCAATTTTTTTTTTTTTTTGTAATTTTAAGATTTTTATTTTAATTTTTAAGGGTTTAGGGTTTAGGATTTATTTTTTAAGGGTTTAGCCGTTTAGGATTTAGGGTTTAGGCCAGTTTAGGATTTAGGGTTTAGGATGGCGCACTGCTTTAGGGTTTAGGACTAAATACTAATATTTAGGACTATTTTCAATTGAAATAAAAAAAATGATAATTAAACTAAGATTATCAGCAATTAATGAAAGTAAAATGTGGCATAAACATATAATTACATACTAATGTCTAGAATCGGGTAGAGTGACGATGTCCATAAATATAGGGATCATGTATGTACTATGTAGAAATTTGGCATGTTCCTCCTGTCAGGCAGCATGATACTCCTCTAAGCTCATCTCATGAGGTATGCGTGATGGGTCATAACTAATTGCAGATCCCTCTCTGATGTCCCGACTCTGAGAGTTGTCCAGAGACTGACGATATGGCAGTGCAGGTGCAGGGGGAAATCCAAATATACTAGCGACAAAATCAGATGCATAAGATGCTCCGGGATAATAATCACTGGATGCTGACGTCTCGGATGCACCATATGAATCATATGGATATAAGCTGCCGGTAGTTGCGGATAAGAGGATCCTGAATATGAGGATGATCTAGATATATCCAAGGATCCTACTCCACGTGCAAAATCTGCAGCTGTATCGTGTCCCGAACGATCACGCGGAGCCCGTCGCCTATATGGAATCGTATCACCACGAGGTTTATCAGATGGTGCTCCATGATCTGTATCCTGCGTGGCATGGAAAAACTGACTCCCTAGTGAATCGAATAGGACTAGGTGGCTGCGACTCCTGTCCTCCTGCCCCTTCCTGATTACTAGATCCTCCACTATCTGAAGCACTATCATCACTGTCTTTGGTATTTGAATCTGAGTGGACTAAGTGCTTCGATGAAGGTGCAACTGTCTTTTCTTTTCCTCTATCTCCAGGTCTACTAGATGGTGGGGACGGACGATGTGCTGTATCTGCTGGAGCCCTGTGAGGAATATGACTTGTTTCCCATTGTCCAGCATCCACCCCAGCCTCATAGCTACAAAACTAGCTGGTCGAGGAGGCGATCCTTGCTCATCAAGCTCTGGCTGCTGCTGTTGCTGCTGATCCATGACCCATCCAATCATTGGATCTTCATCCTCATCAATATATGAACTTGCAGTGGGATCAGGATATTTCAATTCTACTTCTTTCTGAATACATTTTAGTCTCAATCTTAAATTATAGTGTTCATACACAAGATCGTTGAGGCATTTCTGTTTCAGACTGTTCCTCTGTTTGGAGTGGATAAGACCAAATGTAGACCAGTTGCGCTCATATCCACTGGAGGACATCGTCTGGGAGAGGATCTTCACTGCAAGAACCTTCAAATTTTTAGCAGATCCACCAAAATGCACCCACCATTCAGCTGCAAAAGACATTACATCATTTAGAATTTTAGATTTGGCAAAATAAAAAATTTAATTCTGATATAATATTAGACTTACTCCTTAGTAGTACCTACCAGGATTCATTTTTGATTTACTTCTGATCGCTACAGTGGATCTAAATGAATCTGTGCCCTCTAAAAAATTGTCTGCCAGAAAAAAATTTGTTAGCTTGTTGAAATTAATGCTATTAAAAATCATTCAATAATTTTAACCTAACTTACTTCTTCAAGGTACAGCAGCGATATCTGTATCGGGCTCCATCTTATATATAACATTGCGCAGGGCAGATATAAGATCCTCATCCATGGCGATGTCCGGTACGGAGTACTGAAATCTCGGATTTAGATAGTAAACTATACATATATTTTAAGAATCAGTCAAGCATGCTTGTATGAATCTAATTGAAACTTAATTTTTAGGGACTTCATAAAATACTATGTGCATGCTAGATGCAAATCCGAACTCATTTGATAACTTCACCGTCCATCAATGACCCGGATATATTCATATGCATGTGATGGATCTGCCTCCTGGATCTTTTCCTGTGCCCTTTGCATCATGAAATATAAGAAGCTCATCTGAGCATACCTCTCGGAGTCCACGGACGAAGTACCTCATATAGAGGCTTGATAGCCTCCACTATCCTCTCAGCTCGCTGCCATAATGTTTGTCTCATCACTAAATTCTCCGCATTGCTTCCCTCAGTATTTGTCCTGGCATATCTGCTCTCCTGCCAGTCCTGACTGACAAATATCTGATGCAACTCTGCTTTCTTATTAAGAAGACTATCAAGTGCAATGTAATTAGTTGCAAACCGTGTGACCCCCGGTCTCAATATTTCTCTCCTGTAAAGCTCCTCATCAATGATAAGACCCATGTATGTTATATAAATCTGGTGATAGACTGTGCTAGCTCAATAATCTTCTGCATCCTGCGAATTTTATCAATATCCATCAACGTGAGGTCTATACAATATGCAGCACAAGGGGTCCAGAAAATATGCGGCTGTCGCTCCATCAAGATCTGCCCTGCGGCTCTGTATTGTGGTCCATTATCAGTGATTACCTGCACGACATTATGCTCTCCCACCTGATCAATCACCTCCTCCATCAATTTGAGGATATAATTGGTGTTGTGCACCTGATATGAAGCATCAATAGACTTCTGAAAAAAAGTCTTTCCATCACAATAAGTCAAAAAATTGATGATGCTCCGTCTAGTAGGACCAGTCCAACCATCACACATTACCGTCAATCCATACACAGGCCACTTGCTCTGATATGAGGATATCCATCCTTCTAGCTCCTCCTTATTACTGTCCAGAAGATGGCCATAGACATCCCTCGATGCTGGAGGATCTACACCTGCACCAGCAGCCTGTATAGATGAAATAGCAGAGCGATAATAAGGATTGTCTGCTGCATGGATTGGGATATGACTGAAATGAAACCAGGAGGAGATGGCCCGTCACATATCCTTCTTCTTATCCTTTTTCAGCATTGTGTCAATCCTCTGTTGCTTGGAATCTCTACTAGAAAATGTATGTGGATCGACATCATAGATAGTGGCTTCCTCTGGAATGTTCCTGGGCCTGGAAGACTTCCTCCTACTGCCAAATGCTTCCAACATGGATGCAATACATCCGGTGTCTCTCCTGACGGGCTCTCTGACCGAGGAGGTCCTCCTAAACTGTCTCAGACTCTCCTGGAGCACTAGCAGAAGCGGATCCCGATTTTGACTCAAAAGCTGATGGCCTAAATCGTTGTCTATGCCTGGCTGCCTCCTCCTGCTGCCTCTGCTCATACAAGCTCGCCTGAATAGCAGCCTCCATCCGTGTCTCTTCATCAGAAGGAATAGATGCTTCCTCTAACTCCCTGGAGTGATAAGAAGGTGGTTCTGCGGCTCTGCGGCTCTGCGGTCCACCTTTGCCTTCTTCTTTGCTACTCTTTCATTCCCAGCTTTAAAATCAGCAAAGTGTTTCTTCATCAACTGACGGACCTCCTGTGGACACTGTCAGCATGCAGATACATCAGGATAGCCGCCAGCCAAGTGCTGCTTCAACCTTGTTACCCCCATCTTTGAATTCAGTATTGCACCATTTACACCTCCAGTGATGCCGACCCGAGAGCATCTCTCCATGTAACCAGCCAATGTCCCGCTCCGGATCCTTCTCCTCCTTGATGGATCCATACTTGAATATTTAAATTACATATAAGGTCAATAATAATCTTTATTAATTAACAGTTTATTAACCTAATTTTTAAAATTTATTTTTTTTAATTTTTTAATTTAAAAAATTTAAAAAATAAAGAAAAATAAAAAAAAATTTAAATTTTAGATTCATATAGGATTCCATCATACATGCTACATATATTTTTTTAAGATCCTAGAAATGTATTAAAAGTCAATTTTTTTTCAATTTAAGGCCTACGGGCACTATTCATGAGATGCACAAAACTTGAATAAATCGACATGAAATTTATAGTGAGAGTAGCTTACAAGCCCTAGATTAATAATTTATAATTACAGTTTTTTTTTTCTAATTATTTTTTAAAAAAATTAATTTATTAATCCGAAATTAATTTTTAATTTAAAAAATTATATACTTAACAAAAAATTAAGATTTTAGTATAATTGTGTAGATCTATCCTAGATCTACCACATACTCTAAAATCATTGTCAACAAATAAATTTTGACAGTATTTTTCTTAATTTTCTAATTTGCACGGATTTTAACAAAATTTAACACTACGAAAGACGAAAATACGGAAAAAGAAAGTTATACGAACCTTGATTCTATCTGCCCCTTCGATTTTTGCAGGTTGAATTGGGTTGAAATTGACTCTGCGAATTTTTTTTTTTGGTTTTCCTTCCATCGTGCACTGCTGCAGAAAGCACAGAGAGCTCGTAGAGCTCTCTGTGTGCCTTTCCTTATAATTAAGGAAAGGCATCTTCCCCCCCCCCCTTTGGACAAAAGGTCACATGGCTACAGTGTAGCCATGTGACACCAAAAAAAAATTGCCCCCACCCTCTTCACAAGCCGTACTGAGCCGAACCGGCCGGTTCGGGCCCGGTTCAGGCCGGTTCGGGCCCGGTTCGCACCGGTTCAGGCCGGTTCGGGCCGGCTCGGTGCAGTAAGTTTTTTTTTTTTTTTTTGGTTTTTTAAAGTGGTTGTGCCGTTTTTTAAAGCCGAACCGTGCCGGCCGGCCGCCAGTCCGGTTCGGTACGCCTCGAACCGGCCGGTTCGGCACGGTTCAGTGAACCTTGCTTAGGACTAATCCTGGAATTATTCGTATCAATCGCAATGTCATTCCTCGAAATTGAGACGTGTGAAACGTGGGGCTAAGCCTGTTCTACTTGCACTACCACCATGGTGGTGTTAAACCCCGGTTTTGACAAAAGTTGACCTCCATTTGTTGGCTGCTTTGCTTGTTTTTGCTTCCCACTTTTTATGCTATTGCTCTTCTCTTTTTTATACAGATGCACAATGCTAAGTGGACTAGCTTTTTGGGTCATATGTGGCATGCTTGCATGTAGACAATGCAGTGTGGTCAATTAACTGCATCCACATATGTTGCTAAATGCATTGGCATATGTTCTTGCATGCACCAGATTTCAAGGATAATGAGTTTTATAGCATTTTTAGCTTTTATTTATGTAATTCTGAAGTGGGCTTCAAGGTTTGTTTTTTAGTAGGACTAGTGTGCAAGAGTCCTACTTTAGGTACATGTTGGGTTTGATAATTTAATAAGTTTTAAGATTTATTAAAAAAATAAAAACTTGTTTTAACTATCTCTCTCGCTCTATGGGATTATTTGGGATCCTGTATATTGCATTTCATGAAAGATCTTGGCTGTTCACTTGTAAATCAAGTCATGAGAGATTGGTTTTTCAGTTTTCATGAATTCTAGTTCACTTGTAAATCAAGTCATGTAAAAGCTATAAAGGGCCTTATGGCTGGCCGTTAGATGTACTGTGAACTATTGGAATGAATGAAATATATTGGTTGGTCATGTTCGGTCCTTCCTGTCCTTTTTCTCTACCCCTCCTTGATCACCCATATCCACTCTTATTATTTCTGATCTTTACTGGTGTTGTCCATCTTTCTACCCTGCTAAACCATTATTTTCATTTTATTTCATTGCTAAATTTCTGTTATGAGATTATCCCAGATAATCACCAATTAATGTATTAATTTAGAAACTTATTCTTCAGATTCATATGTCCTCGAAAGGGCTAAAACATAATTTTTAATTGGTCTTTATCAGTTTTAAAATTAGTTAAAACAATCTTTCCTTTCTTGGCTTTCCTAGGAAGATAATTTCTTCACCTAAATCCTAGTCCCTTTCTCATGTCCACCCATGCCTTCACAAGCCATCATCAAGGACTTCCTTGTCAACTACAATCTGGAAAAGGAAGGATAAAAACAATAAATATCTTAGAATATGCTGATGACTAGTTAGTAGCACTTTTATTTGAAAAGGTCAAGACATATTAGAGTAATATTATTTAGTAGTAACATCATAACAAATTCAAGTGTCACTAATTGGAATAAGGTGTTATTTGATAAGACATTCCCAAAAAAAGGCCAAATACCTATGCTTCTAGCTGACTTAAGCAGGACACTCCAGCTTATTAGTGTCATTGATTGTTGTATGATCTCATTTTCAAATGCATAGAAGTGCTATTGCACTCCATAATTCCCAATTAAGGAAGATAATGAACATATATCATGATTAGTTGGGTTATTTGAGAGAGAGGCTTATGAAAATGGAGTCTTTTCTAGAGCTCAGTTATATATGGAAAGTTGCTAAGACAAATGCCCATTAATTAGGGCATGATAGCATGGAAAAATGTGTGAGCTATTATTATGAGGGCATCTGGGTATGTGCTCTCTAAAGGTGGCTCCCAAGCATCTATAGATGCGAAAGATGTCTATTGAAGATGATAGGGCAAGTTGTTCAAGATAATTACTGAAGAAACTAATAGCAAATTCAAAAGAAAAATGACAGACCTAGAGTTGCAACTCACTACTGACATGTGTATACGCATGCACACTCTCTTCAATAAAAAGAACATTTGATAGGTAATAATGAGCATACAACAGGGAAGAGAAGTATTTAAATGCCTTCAAGAATGTCTTTTCAGATTTGATGAATGGATTAAAGGGGTTCATGACACATGAGCCCCCCTTTTAGTCCCAGCACCACCACCACAGCCAAAAGGAGAATAGGGGTGGGGGGGTGGCAAATCAAGCATAAAGCAATAGAAGTGGGCAGGTAATGTACTAGCATGAATTATGGTCCTTGCACATAGAACTCTAGCCAGAAAGGAGCAAACCTACTTGGGGAAAAAAAAACAAATCTATGGATTTATGAATTTGGTAGTGGAAGTTGGCCACTGGACCAGCATGGCATACAAATCATAACCGACCATTAGAAAAAGGAAACTATATAGGAAGATCAAGTGAGTGCATTGAAGCCCTTCAGATTTTGTAGAAAATTGGCCAATTTTCAAGGATTATCTATGGCTGATTTATTCTGTTGCTGGTCTGGTGGTTTGTTCTTGTCTTGCAATGACATGGCATGAAGAGAGGGATGGACTCTTCATGTTCGTTAATGGGGATGGAGTTTATATGGATTGTTGTTCTCTATACCTTTTCTAGATGGCCCAAGAAGAACTTTGGTACTATGTAAGGACACAACAAGTGTTTGAAAATTAGCAACAAATGTCCCAACTAACCACCCACAGCATTTGGGTAAAGTAATGGTGGATTTAAATAGTGTCAAGCTTACCACAATGCTGGAATTTCAAAGGACAGCATATGAATCTGACATATGGTACAAAGTTGCATAGAGGAAAGACAGCCATTTATGTTTACTTAAGTTGCATGACTCTTCTAGTTATTTCTACTTTGCTTCAGAATGTGTCCCTTGCTTCCTAACAGAATGTTGGTTCCCATAATGAAATAATATCACTTGAATAGAATGTAAAAACCTAAAGAGCACTCAATTGTGGCAATCATAAAATGCTTTCTGAAACATGCATTTTGCTCATGCATGTATTTTTCCATCTCTTCACAGGTCCAGATTGGCAATTCACCAATGTATAGAATTGAAAGGAAGCTTGGGAAAGGAGGCTTTGGACAAGTATATGTTGGTCGCCGTATTTCTGCTACCAATGCAAATGATCGGACTACTGGTCCTAATGCTGTAGAGGTATGCATACTCTTCGTTCTGGTTATTTTGTATCTGGAACATGATTGCTTTTTATTTTTTGTCACTAAAGTTCGCCATGTCTACATGCACCTTTCTGTTCATGCATGTTAGGTGGCATTGAAATTTGAGCACCGCAGCAGCAAAGGATGTAACTATGGACCCCCTTATGAATGGCAGGTCTACAAGTAGGTGACCTTATTCTCTTTTTACTATTCATTTTTATATTCCCATAGTTTTCTATATGCTTCTAACTTGTAGCTAGAAATCTTAAGTTAGCATTGCATTTCTCCTTACAAAGGCATCTGTGCAGCACTCTTGGTGGCATTCATGGTGTGCCCCAAGTCCATTACAAAGGCCGTCAAGGTGACTATTATGTCATGGTAATGGAAAACCTTCTCCACAAACTTACCATCTTCAGTTATATGCTAGAGTATTTAAATAATTATTTTTCCCCGCATTGGTTTTGATATGCTTACAATATGATAGCATAATTCATACAGGTCATGGATATGCTGGGTCCAAGTCTATGGGATGTTTGGAATAATAATTCTCACACGTGAGTATTCAAATTGCTATTGGTCTTTGCACTTAATCTTGTTCATTTTCATTCATATAACTTGGCTGATTTGTCCTTTTGATTCTGAGTCATACAGAATGTCTATTGAAATGGTTGCATGTATTGCTATTGAAGCAATCTCCATATTGGAGAAGATGCATTCTAAAGGGTGGGTCCTTTTCTCCTATGGGGCATGAGCTCTGGAGCTCTTGGAATTTTGTTGTCTTTTTGCATCATATTATCAGATACTTATATTTTTTTCTTTATGGTATTAATATGTAACTATGATCCCCTATTTGTGACAGTTATGTGCATGGAGATGTGAAGCCTGAGAATTTTTTACTTGGCCCTCCTGGAACTCCTGATGAGAAGAAACTTTTTCTTGTTGATCTTGGATTAGGTAATTTTTTTGACTGTATATAGCATTGTTGTCTGTCAAATTATTGTTGATATGGAGATTTTGTATAGGTATTATGTATCACTCAGGATTCCGCACTTTTCAATTGTTTCAATTTCAGCCACTAGGTGGAAGGACACTGCTACGGGTCAGCATGTTGAGTATGACCAAAGGCCAGATGTTTTCAGGTATATAATGAAATTAATTGTTGATTTTTGTATGGTTGTGGTCTTCAATATGATGAAAATTTAGGGTTGTGGTGCCATTTGTTGTTATCCTGTTGACCATATCCTCGCTTCTTAGTCCTGCATCTCAATATTGTAGGGGAACGGTGCGCTATGCTAGTGTGCATGCTCACCTGGGTAGAACTGGGAGCAGGAGAGATGATATAGAATCCCTTGCTTACACCCTCATTTTTCTCCTCCGTGGTCGTCTGCCTTGGCAGGGATACCAGGTATAGCTGTTTGAAACAATATCAAAGTGCTACGACTCTTTCTTGCTCATCTCATGTATTTTCTTTCCCTGCTGTTTGTAGGGTGAGAATAAGGGCTTCCTCGTTTGCAAGAAAAAGATGGCTACCTCTCCAGAGTCCTTGTGTTGCTTTTGCCCACAACCATTTAAGCAGTTTGTTGAGTATGTTGTCAACTTAAAGTTTGATGAAGAACCTAATTATGCAAAGTGCATCTCCCTTTTTGATGGTATAGTAGGTCCGAATCCAGATATTAGGCCAATCAATACAGATGGTGCTCAGAAGGTACATTGATATTCTTTCTTGCATATTATTTTCCATTAAAGTAGCTTTCTGCTTCTAACTCATTCCATTACCTATCTAACCTTTAGTTATATGTTATGAAGCTTATATACCAGGTTGGCCAAAAGAGAGGCCGGCTGATGATTGAAGATGAGGATGAAGAGCAACCAAAGAAGAAGGTCCGAATGGGGATGCCTGCAACACAATGGGTTAGCGTCTACAATGCCAGGCGTCCCATGAAACAAAGGTTGGGCCTCAGCAATGCATCGTGCTTGGTAAAGATTGTAAAAATAAGGAAGAATGGCTCAATTCTCTTCAGTTGCAGGTATCACTACAATGTTGCAGATGCAAGACTAGCCCAACATATTGAGAAAGGAAATGAAGATGGATTATTTATTAGCTCCGTCGCTTCTTGCACAAATCTGTGGGCCCTGATTATGGATGCTGGCACTGGTTATACTGCTCAAGTTTATGAACTCTCACAATGTTTTCTTCACAAAGTGAGTACCCTGGCATTCTTGCTTGTGTGGTTTATCTTTGTTATTAGCACTTCATGCTATATTGTTTGTGATAATGTTATTCACATCATGCACAGACTGGGATGTATTTTTGTGCTAATATAATATTGTTCTGCCTGGTGGTTTTGTGTAAAGGAATGGATAATGGAACAATGGGAGAAAAATTATTATATTAGTGCACTTGCAGGGGCAAATAACGGAGGTTCTTTGGTTGTGATGTCAAAAGGTAATTTCCTTGACATCTTATTATTTTGAAATTTGAAAATGTTAAGCAACTGTGCTCATAGCTCATAAGCTCTGATGGTTTCTTGACCAGGTACACAATATGCACAGCAGTCCTACAAAGTTAGTGATTCATTTCCATTTAAATGGATAAACAAAAAATGGAAGGAGGGATTCTATGTAACTGCCATGGCCACTGCAGGTAGCAGATGGGCAGTTGTCATGTCTCGAAATGCTGGTTTTTCAGATCAGGTCTTTTTTTCCCCTGCTGTGTATTTGTATTTTGGTGTGGGATTACTGCAAGAGATGTTGACTTGCTGATTTCCTGTACCGTTTCACCAGGTTGTGGAACTTGATTTCTTATACCCCAGCGAAGGTATTCATCGGAGATGGGATAGTGGTTATCGTATAACAGCAACTGCTGCAACATGGGATCAGGCAGCTTTTGTTCTGAGTGTACCCAGACGGAAGCCTGCAGATGAAACCCAAGAGACTCTCAGAACCTCTGCCTTTCCTAGTCAACATGTGAAGGTAGGTGCATTTTAATCTTTTTTGTTCAATGTCAGAACTCTAAGCTTTTTGGCCTTGTTATCAACAAATCTATTAACTTGCAGGAAAAATGGTCAAAAAATCTCTATATTGCATCCATATGCTATGGCAGAACTGTATCTTGAAGTTCCATTTTCTAGCCCTGACAATGGAGAATTCGCTCGCTCATACAACAGCAATCCCATACATTTTCTTGTCTTGGAGATGAGTGCCTTTGAGCTAGAGAATTTTGATGTGCAAGCTTTTCATAATCGTAACCCATCTGACGTGTCAGCTACAACTTAAAGATGCTGCAGTTGCAGTATCATAGGAAATTCTGGAGATGTGCTTGCATGAGCTATTCAAGAAAGAATGGATTTCAAGCATCTTTATTTAATGTATGTTTGTATAGCGAATTAACGTGACTGGTGACAAATGTATGGATCTTAATGCTTTAGAAAGTCATGCCAATGTGATATGACCTGCATTTTATCTCTGGCACTGGTACACTTCCTTTCTTCTTTTTGCATTTATTGTTAATTGAACAAGATTTATTTTGGCCATTCATTCAATAACTGGCTGAATTGAGGCAAGTCATGGCAATTTTATAAGAATGTTACTTGTGCTGCATCCCACGATCACCATTAATAAGCTTTGTTTGATGATTAATATTTTTGTTCTGTTAATTACGTATATGGGAAGTACATTGCGATTAAGTTTATCTGCTAATCTCAATGCATGACTGTGATTTTTTTTTATTTAAGATGAACATAACTTGTGAGATCT
Source organism: Areca catechu (assembly GCA_021397845.1). Classification (NCBI taxonomy): domain Eukaryota; kingdom Viridiplantae; phylum Streptophyta; class Magnoliopsida; order Arecales; family Arecaceae; genus Areca; species Areca catechu. The sequence continues at coordinate 179,704,275 of CM038042.1, forward strand.
TTTGGTGGAATTTGCATTACTTGCTGGATTGCTTTCAAGAGTAAAAAGTTGACAAATTTTTTTGATGGTTCATGTGCTCACCTTTGTACAGAGTCGGGTGAATAGAGTTAAGTCGACCATGTTCGGACTACCACGCCGAGTTGATGGTTTTCGTAACTGAAAGAAAACGGTCCCGTTGAGAAGGTGCCATGGCTTTAGCCGTCCACCCTCTGAAATCGGTTATTGGATGGCTTACACTGTGCACGTCGTCAAATCCTTTTAGGCGGCAACGAATTGGCAAATTCTTTCGGTGGATGACGCCCTCAGCCTAACGTGCCTCCCACCGGGCGCACTCTCTTCAATTTATTTTTGACACGCTCGTTTGTTCCAAAATTTACAATCGTGCTCCGAAGGTTTGATGTACTGAAGCAGCCGGCTCCCACCATGGCCATTAGCGAAATTTTGGGTTAAGTGCAGGTCCTCAAACGAGATACGGTAATTAGTCCGACCGTTGGAGGCTTAGCGCCGTCAGTTGGGCTGGGTTCCAGTTTCCTCGTTTCTCCGTCCCGTTTCTTTGGTCTTCAGCCTTCGGAGCCGAGGCTCTCCGTAGACTATAAATAGGATCGAATCGTTCGTTCGTTTGGAGGTGAACAAGAAAACAATTTTTTTTTTTAAAATAAAAAAAGGAAAGGAAAGAACGAACGAACCAAAAATAAAGCTCGGAGGTTTCGTGGCTCCAAGAAGCCCAGCATTCTCCACTTGTCTCGGGCTCCCCGCATTCCTTTCTCCTCTCCTCCCTCTCCCCATCTCCTTCCCCTCAATCTCCTCTTTTCGGTCTCAAACCTTGGCAGTCAAAGAGGGTGATCTTTTCTTTTCTTGGTTTTATATCGCTAGCATTGTTCTTGATCCTTCTTTGGACCTTTGAGTTAATCAAAGATCCTCTGTTCCACGCCCTGGTTCTTTTTAGAAAGCCTTCTGTTGGCAGTTCGAAGGATCAAAAATCTCATAGTAATCTGCAAAGAAGGAGCACAAGATTCTGATTTCCATGCGAAATCGCTAGCGAAATTGCTAACATTGGTGCAAGAATGATTAACCCTGGCATTTCTTTGAGATTTCTTGGTTCCTTAGAAAGATCGCTCTTCTTCTTGAACTCCATTATCCATAGATTTGCCTCGTGGTGAAATTGGTGGTCTGAATCAAAATGCCTCCTGGAGAAGATAATGCGAACCTTGATGCTGACATGGGTGAGGAGTTCTGACTTCATTCCTTCTTTCTTTCCTTCCTTTCTTTTCTTTGTATAATTTGCGGGTTTGTGATAATATGAAGAACATCTTTCTTTGCGGTTACTCAGCTAAAAAGCAATCAGATGTAATAGAGTGGCTCAATGGCCTGTTCCCAGACTTTAGCATGGCTCCGGATGCATCGGAGGAGGAATTGAGGGCAGCGCTGTTTGATGGTGCTGTGTTTTGTGCTATTCTAAGGAGACTGAGTCCCGGCAGCGCAGAGGAAGTAGAATCATTGGCTGCTTAAAGCCTTTCTGTACCTGAATATGATATAATATGTGGTTTTATGCTGCAGGTTAAAAGTGGTGGTTGTTCTCCATCGGGGAGACGCTTGGAAAACATAAAGAAGTTTATTTCAGTTGTAGAGCATGTGGGGTTGCCCAGTTTCAGAGTGTCAGAGCTAGAACAGGTATTTTCACTCTTAACCCCAGAAAGAAGGCAAGAAATCTTTTATGTTTTGAATTTACGTACAACAATAGATAAGTATGGACTTTGTACCCACAAACTAACATTTTATCTGTTTATTTTCTTGTTCTGGGTTCAGGGACGTATCTCTGCAGTAGTGGCGTGCCTTTTGTCCCTTAGGGATCGTTTTAACTCTGATCTTGGTGAAGATAGAGATACAAATATGGCAGCCAAGTGGGTAATCGAAGCAAAGAAGTTGGAGGCTGTGGATGTTTTACAAGGGGATAACACTCTAAGTGGGCAACAGTCTCCACTTTTAGGAGACGAAAAGAGACCGAGCCTCATGGAAGCAAAAATTCAGCGAGTTCTAAGAAGTCCTGTTTTGTCTGGTATGGCCATTTTTTGGAACACTTGTGCAATTGTGGCCAAAGGTTGTGAACACTCTTGATAAGATTACACAACATGAAGTGGCTTGTGATTTTTTTTTTCCTTTTAAATGCATGTTATTAGTTAAGCTAATATACAAATAAAGAAGAATAGAAATAGACATGCTTGGTAAGTGGTAGATCAACAGTTCAAGCTAGGATACCTTGAGGTAACCAGGGTGATAGCCAGCCGAAAGGAGAAATTATCATGCCAGCAACAATAAATAACCATATTCTTACTAACTCGATTTTCTTCACATCATGTTTCTTTTCATTTTCTGAACTTCACAACATGGTGCTGTGACTGAAGACCTCAAAGTTTCTTGCCTTGCTGAGAAAGGGGTCTAGCATTCAATCAACCAATATGCATACCTCTGGACAAAATGCCAAACCAAACAACCTGATAGGTTCTGCATGAAATCATAATTAATAAGAGAAGACATGGTGTCTCTCAAAACCTCACCATGCACATCATAGCCATGATTGTAACTAACCATAACCATAAAATCGTATCCGACAGGTTAGTGTATCTGTATGAACTTTTCTTCACCATACAATTTCTTGAAAGTTTCAAATCCCTTCACTAGCAAGATTTTATTTATCTTTTATGATTTCCATTCATATCATTGTCAGGCTGTTCCATCCTCTTTTCCGACTTCCCCTCACATATTCAAGGGCCATGCCTTATTGGTGTATCCTTAACTCATTGGTCTTACTATCATAACCATAAAATGCTAAATGGTTTTGAATCTTTTAATTGCTTCATCTCCATTTCCTATAACTCCTATGCTTCCGATAGCATACATTTTAGATGTTGTCCTTTATCTTTTCACCACAAGTCCATGCAGTATTATTTGTCATCACCATGATCATCTACGTGTTTCACTAATTCTATGTTGTTGAACATACTAATTTATGTTGCATGTCTTGCAAGTCTTAGTGTAAGAATGGTGTTGGCAATGACACAGTTTTCACCAATGCCCCTGCTTGCTGGACATTTGAATGTGAGATTCTGGTCTCCTTTCCTTCCAGGCCTGTCACAAGAGGCCAACTAATGTGCTGGTTGGCTAGATGGTGAGGGTGCAAGCCACCTCAAAAACTTCAATTTAGCATAAACTTCCCTTCTTTCTTTATTAATCAATGCTTTCTGCAATTGCACTATCAAGGACCTATACCAATCACTAGCATTTAATTTATTAATGAAGTTTAAGGAATGAGATGTTGGGATGTGAGATTGTTAGACTTGTCTTACTATAGTTAGAACGAAACAAGTTGTTGTTATGTGTAATGTTGTGAATTTTACTTGAAGATATTGTTGATTAAGAAAGACAAGGATGATGTTTATTAGTGATCCTCACCCAAGAGAAGGTAAGGGGCATCCAGGACACTATAAGACGCTACAATAACTTTAAGCAAAGGAGCAAAAGTAGATAACAAGTTGAATACACAATTTGTTTGTTTAGGCATCAGAAAGACAAGATAATGCTAGTGGTTGTGCTTTTTTGCTTTAAATAGAATGAAGGAAAAGAAGGAAAAGGATGATGAAGTAAAAGTTATAGAAAATAGAAAAATTACCAAAAAAAAGAGAAAAAGATGATAAGATGAAGGTGAGAGAGAGATGGTGAAAGGAAAGGCACTGCTGTGCTTGGATGATTTTTGATGACATGAGAGTGATGATTGATAATGATGATAGGATGATGGTCGGTCATGGTGGTTAGGGATGTGAAAGTGCCATGTCAAAACTATCTAGGCTTGATTATATCATTTTGATCAAGTTAATGGATCAAGCCATTGAAAAAGATATTTTCAATGCATACTTTGCCAATTAACATCATAATCAAGGTCTCCTATACCAACCCATAATGCTTGGCAACAGGCTTTACTGTATCGATAAGGTATCTGTACCATACCGAGCCTTGATATGGTACTGTATTAGCACACCAAACAATTTCTGTCTCACCACCACCAGCATACCATGTATTGATATAAGGGTGTATTGTACCAGCACCTACCATTACCAATAAGCTATTGAAATGGTGCTTGGTATCGGTACAATCAAATCTTGATCATAACAATGATAAATGTGAAATTGTTTGCAACATAACAAAACAAAGGGAAGATAACAATGCTGTCTACATGTTAGCGGCATGATTTTTGAAGTTGTAACAATGCCAAAGGGGGTTACTTGGAGGAGTTTTCAAAAATTTACACCAGTATTCACCGTGTAACATACTTCAGCCCATCAGTCTTGTACCATTAATTTAATGGGCTACACCTTATTCCTTATGTCAAGTTTCTTATTGTTGCAACATAAGATTCTATTGTTGCATGGGACCAAATCAGATAAACTAGTCATCTGAGAATGGCTTGAAAGACATCTTCCATCTTCCCATCTTCATCTTCTCCTCACCATATTCTCCAAATCCATCAAGAAGAAAGATTCTCCATCCATGCATGAAATACAGAATTTTAGCCTTGTAATTCCTTTCAGCAACTTAGATGCACCCTGTGCAACAAGATTTCATTTGTTATTTTGCTGAAACTGCTTATTAATCTGGAATGCTTACTCTTCTAGTAAGTACCCATGGAGAGGTATCTACCACTAAAAGCATAACCATTAAATATAATCTTGTACATTCTTTTTAGTGTGCTTCAGAATGTCTGTCCAGGTGGCATGGATGTAAGAAGTTGTAGATACTAGTTGCAAATTCATCCCAAGGGGATTTGGTTAAGACAACATCATGACAGCAGTCTTTCTTTGATAACTTCACTAGCCTCCCATCCCCCTCCCCCCTCCAACCACCAAAAATAGATAGTAGCTCATGCTCTCCACGTCTGCTATCTTGTTTTATAAAACATATACTGATTGTGACAATGCTGGTGATCTAGGCTTATCATGTACTTTGACCTAGGATCCACAAACAAGCTATGGAAATTTTTGCAGTATGTCAATATATTGGTATCGTGTATTTTTCTTCTTCTTGTTCTGACCTCTTGTATGACACTAGATTTTTCATATTACAGTGGTCATCTCGTCATGTTCTGTAGCAGGTTTATAGTTATAGGCTTAATAGAGATGCTGCACATGGGTTTGTTGAATGACATGAAAGAAGCATATCTAATATCTTGGCACAACTGATTAGTTATTTCAAGAAAAAGAATAATTGTGCAACACTTCTACATATGGTTGCTTTTATCTCCTGTTCACGGTGCCCATATATTTCAGTGGTACAACAATGTTTTAGGGAAAAAAAGCCTCATGCCATATTTCTATTCATTGAGTTGTCATCAGCAGTTATGATGTCTAGCAAAACATTTTTTCTTGTTATTTTGTAGAGCCATCATCTGCACTGGCACATCATGCTGGACACAAGTTTCATGAAGTTTTCCAGTTAAAGCAAGGGCGTTATTCTGATCTTCCTCCTGCTAAGATTTCAGAAATGATGAAATCAAACAGTTTAGATGTAAGCTTACTTGTATATTGAACATGAAATTTACTTTTTTTCTGTTTCAGCACTTTCATGCATATGATTTCTTTCCATCACAAGATCCTTTTCTAGCAGAATGCCCCAACCCAGTCACTGTTGAGTGTTGTGAATGGGATTCTTGATGAAAGCATTGAGAGAAAGAATGGAGAAATACCTCAGGTATTCTATTTGATTATAGTTGGTTTGTGCTTAAAATATCTATCATTATGCATCCAGTCTTTGATTGCCTTTTATCTGTTTAAGCATTTGATAAGCTGTAGAGAAAAGTCAGATGCAGCCCTTCCTTTTCCTCTCCTTAATTTTTATATCATGATTGTTCCCCCTAGCGTGTAGCATTCTTGTTGAGAAAAGTGGTGCAAGAGATTGAACGACGTATTTCAACTCAGGCAGAGCATATTCGAAATGTAAGATAGAATGCTTTTGCATTTGTTTTTAGTCTCAAGACATTCTATTATGATTGTCTTACCTGTTTACAGCAAAATAATCTTATCAAAGCACGTGAAGAGAAGTATCAATCAAGAATCAAATTGCTTGAGGCACTAGCAACTGGGACAAACGAAGAAACTCAGGTATTTGATGAATGGGCAGTGATCATATTTTGCAGGATTATTTATAACAAAAAAGGAGTTTTTTTTCTGACATGACATAAATAAATTTTTTGCTCTTTGGTTCAGATATCAATGAACCAGCTACAGCAGTTAAAGGTCTATTTATTCTCTATAAAGCCACTATTATATTTTATAGGACTATTCTTATGATTCCTCTTTTTATTATTATTATTTCTAGTGTCTTTTACTTTCATTATTTTCGCAAGGGGTGGAAGCCATCTTTCTGAATGTGAACTCCCCTTATTTTTCATTTCCTTTTAACTTTGTTTTTTCACATGAATGACATGAATCATGATCGACAAGCAATATGAGCTGCAAGTTGTACAAGTCAAAATTTCAGAATTATCCTATCCCACAAGGATCATTTGCCTATAACTACGCAATATCTTTATGAAAAATCAGTAACATCAGAATATTTCCATACAAGATTGTAAGAAACATTCTCTATATATTCTTGTACTTGGTATATACATAGAGCTGTCCATGCATATATTGTGTTTATGTCTGGTCATAATCTTGGAGAACTACTTCTCCAGCAGTCACTGACTCGCTGGGCATCTAGAGGCTTAGTGCTTTAACTGATGTAGCAATACTTTAATTTCCATGTTTCTGGTCATAATCTTAGAGAACCACTTCTCCAACAGTCATTAGGCATCTGGCTTTGTGCTTTAACTGATGGAGCAATACTTTAATTTCCATGATCCGACCTAATGACTTTCTAGGTGCCTTTGCTTGAACTGAGTTGATATCATTGATGGAGTATCTTTCCACATGGATTTTGAGTTAGAATGTCTGCACTCTGCAGAGTTAGCAAAGCTAATGCTTCAATATAGATGTCACTGCTCCTGTTGATGTCTTAGTTAAATCACAGGCATGTTTAACTTAAGCCTCATCTTAAAAACTGTGGGAATTTTTAGTGAACTTCTATCAAGGTTGTGCTTGATGCAATAGCGACTAAAAAGCAAAAGGACATGCACAAAAGAACAAAAAATCAATAGACAGTCTCAAATGACTTGCTGCATCATGCAGTAATTTTGGTATAAAAGGGTTAAAGCTACTCACAAAGGCTTGAATTAGGCATCAAGAAATGGTTTCCATAGGCCATATTAGAAATAAATGGTTTCATTATAAGTTAGATCACATAGTGCTATCCAACAATTCAAATAAGTGTCTAATGGAAAAAACAAAAAAGAAAGAGCATACCTACTGCCGTTATTTCTGTGACCTGCAAGGACTGCTAATCCCAATCATATTCTTGTCATCATCATGCCATGAATCTAGCATGTCAAGTTATAACATAAGTGTCTCTTTGATAGCTAAACCATTACTTTTCCTCCTTCACATATCAAAAGGCTTAGAATATCAAATGATTCTTTTCTAATTGAGAGAACAATATGTTGTGGTATGACCTACACTGATACCACTTGTTAACGAATCCCTTATATAAAATACAGATCTCCATGTCCAAGATCACGATGTCATGGTTGATGCCTCAAGAGAAGGAAGAAGAGAAAATATAAAAAGAGTATAATCAATAGAGTATGTAAGGTTTCACTATGAGAAAAAATTACAAAGATCTTATACTTTTATCTTGTACAAAAATTCAACAAAAAATCCAAAAAATCCCTTTCATAAGCTCTCACCTTTCAAAAAGACTTTCTAGCCCCTACAGGCTCTCTGGCACTGCAACACCTCTAAAGATGTCTCTAGATCTATACACAATTGCTGCTTGTGGCCTCCTGTTAAATAGAGCTTGGAATCTTGAGAATCCTGATTCAAACCGCATCAAAAACAGACTCCAAAATCTTGTATAACTCCTATTTGACCCCTGAAAGTCTCCCGACCTTTCGATTACCAACAGACATGCAAAATCAGTCCAAAATTATGTTGGATTAGGCCTCAAACAAGTCGGCATTGCCCTCAGCTATCCGATCATGTCATGGGATCGTACACCACCATTTGATTGTGCAAGAGATATGATAGGCCACGATAAAATACCGAGAAAAAACCATGGACCACGTGAAGCCCCCTGGTGGACCGTGCAGGTGGTCCACAGTGCACTACACGGGTGGTCCACAGTGCACCACGTGTGCCTGGGCCGTGATCTGTGCTTGTGGGTCGCATCGGCCTGGGCAACGCGCCCACACATCTGCACACGAGGCCATGCCAGCCTGGGGCATGCCTGCAGGCCAAGTCTGCAGGCCTACACACTTGTAGGCTTGGGTCTGCTCCGGGCATGGTCTGGGTCTTCTTTCGGGAAGAATTGAGACACCGATCCAACAATCTCCACCTCGACTTGATGTTCGGCCTTCATCTGACTCTGAGGGCTTGTAACTGCGGCCCCCATGCCCTCGGGCAAATGCCTAACTGATCATGGATAAGTAAATATGGAGTCAGCCAGGTTGCTTGATCTCATATCTGTCATGTGCTGTGCTCATCTTGACCTGAGACTTGATTAGGAAAGCCTCATGTGGTAATAGAAACTCGCCATGTGATGTCACCTACTGTTCTCCTAACTCTCTCCTCTCGTGTCCAATCCACTTGCTTTTAGAGCTCCACCTTGTACCAGACTTCTATCTATATCAAGGACTCTACCTTATACTGGACTTTCTCTCAAGATATAATATCCTCTACACTTCCTTTTTTTTAAGACAACTCTATTACTGTACATAATTTTCAGATTTCATCACCAGCTCTCCACATGCAGCCATTTGAATCTATTTTAATTAGTGAGATTAGATTCTTGGTGAAGCTAGATATGTATCAGATCTCGTCCAGTTTTCTTGATGTTCTATCATGAAGCCTTAAGTTGATTGTCCCTTCATCCTTGATTGCACAGCTCGATCTATCTCACAGGTGGACATCACCTTCTCTACTTTCTAGAAGTCTAATAGCTTCTTTCTGCAATATACATGATGGGGGCATACAGAATCTAGAATCCACTGCTGGAAAAAGTAGATATCTCATTTGAGAATAAAACGGCCTCACCAGACTCTTCAGAGTCACTACCATGGACCATTGCTGCAGTATCTTCATCCGATTTTTGAGTTACAGGCAATCTTTGACACAATGTTCAAACTCGTTGCACCAGTAGTACTTAATCTTGATAGTATCCTTCAACTTGGACCTAGACTGTCTACCTTGAGATCCTCTGCCACTCCATTCTCTTTCGCCAACTCCTCCAAAGACTACCAATATTGAGTTCTTGCCTGAACTCAAAATTTGGTTCTCTCGTTTGAGAGTCTTATTTTGAAGAAGCACTGAAATGACCTTCTCCATCTTGATGGTGCTCTTCTTTACTAGAAGAGCAGTCATCGAGAACTCGAAGAAATGCGAAAGTGATGATAGCAAGATCAACGCCATGGTCTTCTCTTCAACCTTCTTACCTACACTAAGATCGGCGAGGATCCTTTGAAAATTGCTCAAATTATCTTGCATGCTCTGTCCTTCGCTCATCCATAGCTAGAGAACTACTTCTAATGAAAAAGCATATTGGTGAGGAACTTTGCCATTGTTGGACCAGCGGCGCCTCAACACCCGCGCAACCCACGAAGAAAAAAAACATGCATGGGGCCCAATAGAAGGAAACTTAGAAGGAGACAAAATCTGCACGGATCTCAATGCGATCAACGGCCACGAGCAGCGTTGCAATCAAACCGAGATTGGGAGAACTACAGGACTCCGATTTGGATTTTGTTTGGACCGTTGGACTCCTAGTGAGATACTCACGCAGTGGAGGCTAGTTGTTGGACCAGCGGCGCCTTAACACCCGCACGACCCACGAAGGAAAAAAACATGCATGGGGCCCAACAGAAGGAAATCTAGGAGACAAAATCTGCACGGATCTTAATGCAATCAATGGCCACGAGCAGCATTGCAATCAAACTGAGATTGGAGAGCTACAGGCAAGGTTCTTGGTACCAGTACCGGGAGCCGTACCGGTGGCCGGCCGGTACCGGTACGGTGCCGTACCGTACCGTACCGTGCCGACACACGGTACGACGTGGCGTACCGGTTCAAACCGCTACACCCTTTTTTTATTTATTTTTTTTGTTGTTTTTTTGTAATTTTAAGGTTTTTATTTTATTTTTTAAGGGTTTAGGGTTTAGAGTTTAGGGAGAATTTAAGGTTTAGGGTTTAGGCCCTAAGGTTTAGGGTTTAGGGTGGCGTACCGGTTTAGGGTTTAGGAAGATTTTAGTGTTTAGGGTTTAGGGTTTAGGCCCTAGGGTTTAGGACTAAATACTAATATTTATGACTATTTTCAATTGAAATAAAATAAAAAATGATAATTAAACTAATATTATCAGCAATTAATGAAAGTGAAATGTAGCATAAATATCTAATTACATACCAATATCTAGAATCGGGTAGAGTGACGATGTCCATAAATATAGGGATCATGTATATACTCTGTAGGAAATTCGGCATGTCCCTCCTGCCAGGCAGCATGATACTCCTCTAAGCTCATCCCAGGAGATATGCGTGATGGATCATAACTAATCGCGGATCCCTCTGTGATGTCCCGACTCTGAGAGCTGTCCAGAGACTGATGATATGGTAGTGTAGAGGCCCATCCAAATATACCAGCAGCAAAATCAGATGCATAAGATGCTCCGGGCTGCATGAGATAATAACCACTGGATACTAACATCTCAGATGCACCATATGGATGATATGGATCAGAAGCTGCCGGTAGCTGCGGATAAGAGGATCCTGAATATGAGGATGATCCAGATACATCCATGGATCTTACTCCACGTGCAAGAGCTGCAGTTGTATCGTGTCCCGAATGATCACGCGGAGCCCGTCGCCTATATGGAATCGTATCACCACGTTATCTATCAGATGGTACTCCATGATTTGTATCCTGCGTGGCATGGCTAAACTGCAACTCCCGAGTGAATCGAATAAGAATAGGTGGTTGCAACTCCTATCCTCCTGCCCCTCCCTGATCACTAGATCCTCCATTATCTGAAGCACTATCATCACTGTTTCTGGTATCTGAATCTGAGTGGATTGAGTGCTCCGATAGAGGTGCAACTGCCTTTTCTTTTTCTCTGTCTCCAGGTCTACTAGATGGTGGGGACGGATTATGTGCTGTATCTACTGGAGCCCTATGAGGAATATGACTTGTTGTCCATTGTCCAGCATCCACCCCAGCCTCACTAGCTACAAAACTGGCTGGTCAAGAAGGCGATCCTGGCTCATCAAGCTCTGGCGTCTGCTGCTGACCCATGACCCCCAATCATTGGATCTTCATCCTCATCAACATATGAACTTGCAGTGGGATCGGGATATTTCAATTTACTTCTTCCTGAATACATTTTAGTCTCAACATTAAATTATAGTGTACATACACAAGATCGTTGAGACGTTTCTATTTCAGACGGTTCCTCTGCTTGAAATGGATAAGACCAAATGTAGACTAGTTGCGCTCACATCCACCGGATGACATCGTCTGGGAGAGGATCTTCACTGCAAGAACCTTCAAATTTTTAGCAGATCTACTAAAATGCACCCACCATTCAGCTACAAAAGATATTACATCATTTAGAATTTTAGATTTGACAAAATAAAAAATTTAATCCTGATATAATATTAGACTTACTCCTTAGTAGTACCTACCAGGATTCATCTTTGATTTACTTCTGATCGATACAGTGGATCCAAATGAATCTGTGCCATCCCTAAAAAATTTCGTCTGCAAAAAAAAAAATGTTAGCTTGTTGAAATTAATGCTCTTAAAAATCATTCAATAATTTCAACCTAACTTACTTCTTCAAGGCACATAGCAGCAATATCTGGATCGGGGCTCCATCTTATATATAACATTATGTAGGACAAACATAAGATCCTCATCCATGGCAATGTCCGGTACGGAGTACCGAAATCTCGGATTTAGATAGTAAGCTGCACATATATTTTAAGAATTTGTCAAGCATACTTGTATAAATCTAATTGAAACTTAATTTTTAGATTCTTCATAAATTGCTATGCACCTGCTAGATGCAAATCCGAACTCATTTGATAACTCCACTATCCATCAATGATCTAGATATACTCATATGCATGTGATGGATCTGCCTCCTGGATCTTTTCCTTTGCCCTTTGCATCATGAAATATAAGAAGCCGTACCCCCCTTTCCCAGCCATACCGACCGGAACCGGGCCAAACCGGCCGGTTCGGGCCCGTTTCGACCGGTTTGGGTCCAGTTCGGGTGCGGTTCAAGTCCGGTACGGTGCGGTAAGTTTTTTTTTTTTGGTTTTTTAATGGGGCTATGCCGTTTTTTAAGGCCAAACCTTGCCGGCCGGCCACCGGTCCGGTTCGGTACGCCTCGAATCGGTCGGTTCGGCACGGTTCGGAAAATCCTGGCTACAGGACTTCGATTTGGATTCTGTTTGGACCGTTGGACTCCTAGTGAGATACTCTACGTAGTGGAGGCTACAAATTCGTGGGTAGAGAGACATATAGAGGGAGGACGAAAAAGTGGTAAGAGGTCTCTTGTAAAGGGCTGATTGAGAGCTTGAGAGAAGGATTCGGGGTTTCTTGTTGAGAGATATTTGTACGGGGCTGAGAGTTCAATTTGTAAGTTTATTTTTCATAGTGAAACCTTTTGCATGCCCCAAAAAATTATATTTGTTATCTTTTCTTCTTTCTCTTGTGGTTCGACATCGACAATCGACGATCCTATTCTACTTCCGCAACAACCGGTATCATAGTAAGTTGATACCGATCCCAACAACTGGTATCAGAGCCCAGGTTGTCCGTGGTTGATCGAGATTGAAAGAAGATGGAGGAGGACGAAAAAGTGGTGAGAGGTCTCTTGTGAAGGGCTGATTGAGAGCTTGAGAGAAGGATTCGGGGTTTCTTGTTGAGAGATATTTGTATGGGGTTTAGAGAGAGTTCAATTTGTAAGTTTATTTTCATAGTAAAATCTTTTGCATGCCCAAAAAATTGTATTTGTTATCTTTTCTTCTTTCTCTTGTGGTATCGACATCGACAATCAACGATCCTATTTCGCTTCCACAACAACCGGTGTCAGAGTAAGTTGATACCGATCCCAATAGCCATGTATAATTATTCAACCTTCGCCCATATCACCGTTGGAAAAGTCTCGCTCAGTATACGGGTCAACACGTCATCCATCTAATGTAAGTAGATCGTACTCACTAGCTGTATCTGGAGCCGCTTCCAAATCTTGTCCTCCATAATAGCTGGCCTCTTTTACATATGAAAGCATCAATTAACCCCTGCTGGATGAGTACGTCTTTTACTCTCACTTGCCAAAGAAAGAAATTGCTCTTTCCATCGAACCGGTTGATGTTGACTTTGATTGCGCTTATCTTCTCTATCTTCTTCAATCTCAATCAACATGAATAAGCTAGACAATCTAGGACTCTACTATCGGTCATTGTGGTACCACATGCACTGATTCCACTTGTTAAAAAATTTTTCGTGTGAAATATGGATCTCTATGTCCAAGATCACGATGTCGCTATTGATGCTGCAAGAGGAGTAAGAAAAGAAAATAAAATAGAGAATACAATCAATAGGGCATGCAAGATTTTACTATAAGAAAAAATTACAAAAAAGATCTTACACTCTCACCCTGTACAAAAACTCAACAAGAAATCTAAAAAATCTTTTTCACAAGCTCTCACCTCTTAAGAAGACCCTCTAGCCCCTACAAGCTCTTTCTGCTACTGCCACACCTATGAAGATCTCGTTGGATCCATACCCAGTTCTTGCTTGTGGCCTCCTATGAGCTTGGAATCTTGAGAATTCTGGTCCAAACCACATATAAAATAGACTCCGAAATCTTGTACAACTTCTATTTGACCTCTAGAAGTCTCCCGGTCGTTCGATTATCAACAAACGCGCCCTCAGCTATCCGAGTTGGCATCGCCCTCAGCTATCCGATCGCTCCTGGGATTGTGCGCCACTGTCCGATCATGCAAGAGGTGCGCAGACCGCGATAAAATACTAAGAAAAAACCATGGACCCCATGGACGGTCCATGGTGCACCGTGTGTGCCTAGGCCGTGCGTGCCTGGATCGTGCTTTGGTGCGCTTGGGCTGCTCAGGTCGCACATGCGCACTAAGCCATGTGTGGGTCGGCCAGCCTGGGCCGTGCCTGTGGGCCAAGTCTACATGCCTGCACACCTATAGGCTTGGGTCTGCTCTGGGTGTGGTTTGGGTCTTATTCTGGGCCAAATCGAGGTACTGACCCAACACAATACAAATGCCATATCCACTAAAAATTTTACGGATTCATGATCAACCAGTAAATTTCTTCCAGATAAGTGTGGCAGGTGCTAAATTATGTAAAAATAGAACAAGTTATAGTTATTGATCATGTTGCATATCTAGATATTAAAATTGTGGTCTAGCATGAGTGCCATCAATTTTATGATCATTGATCTCATAATCTTATGTGCTATGGACATCAAGCTGGCTGTCAATATCACTAGCATATTTGACAAGGCAGATTGGTATTTCTATGGTCCATTGACTGCAGGTTTAAATTTTTTACTTATTGACTATAAAATATAGCCCTTGTAAAGTTGGATTTTCATGAACAAGTTGTGTAATTAAACCGGTCAAGTGATTTAACATGAACTGAAGTCAGAATAAAATGTTGTACCCCACACGAGTCCAAACACCAAGTATTGAAAAACTACAGCTTATATAGCTAATGATGTTACAGCTTTGGTTCAGTATAATATCCATTGTTAGAATCCACCTTCCAATCAAAGGAAATTTCATGTTACCAACTCTTTTCTTTTTGCAATGTTGTTTCAAGCAAAAAGAGCTACTAGTCAGAAGTTCAAATTGAAAGCATACTGGACAATATATCTGTCTAACTATATTATGGAACAAGGTTTTAAATCCCGTGGGACAGGGCTGTCCCGATTTTTTCCTGGAACGGGACGCGTCGGCGTCCCGCCCCGTCTCGACACTCGGGACAAGGGGATGTCCCAAGGTATCTCGATTGGGATACTAGGATGCTAGTGGGATGTCTTGTCCCGACACATAGGATAATATCCCATCCCAGTGTCCCGTGGGATGTCCCGCCGGGACCTGAATCCTTGTTACGGAAATTCATGTCCTAATGTCACTCTTGGTACATGAGTGGTCAACCAGTCCTGCTAAAGAATCATATAAGTTCTCTTAGGTTAGGTTTTGCTGGGAACTCCAGTTAGTCATGTTTACTTGGTCCACTTGTTTGAACACCTCATATTAACAATTTGATCCTTGTTGGTTAGTTTATGTTGCTCTGTACTCTGTAGTCTTTTGTGCTCTATAATAAGTACAAAACACATTTGTTCAATTGTTGAATATTATTTATCATACACATTGGACTTTTGGTGTGATAACAAATATGCATGAGCATTGGCTAATTATTGCAAAAAGAGGATAAACTAGAGGAATCAAGATCAGGGTTCACGGAACCATCCCGTACTGCCCGATACGAGGCGTGTCATACCATACCGGCCAAAAGCTGGTACGGTTCACCTATTAAAATCGATCCGGCACTAAAAAAATAAAAAAAATTCAATTCCATGCTGGTACCGTACCGATATGTACCATCCGGTTTAGCCTGGTCGGGCTCGGTTCGGCCCAGTTCAGCCCGGTTCGGGCTCGGTTCGGCCCGGTTCAGGTCCAGTTTATGTTTGGTTCAGCAATTCTTGCTTGAGAGGGGAGAGAAAGATTATTTTTTTTCAATTTATCAATGCCGGTACACATACCGGTACAGGTCCCGGTACTGGTTCAGATCCTTGATCAAGATTCAAGAGTAGAACTGAAAGAGGATAAACTGAAATTGGTTGTCTTGGTTTGGTTGGGTGGAAGTCAAATAGCTCTAGTCACAAGGGAATCCCAAATTGAGGTTGAAGGGTGTTAGCAGGCCTTATGGGGCCCAGTTTACTTCTTGTGTCAAGTTGTTATTTGACCTTTATCTCTATAATGCATTTTTAATATTTTTTTTGGCATATATCTCTTATTTCCAATTTTATTTTGAGTGAACTTCCAATTGCAGATGGAGAAAAACAAAATTGAAGAAAGAAAGAAAGTCAGTGATGAATATGTGGTTAGGTTGATGAAGGAGAAGGGGGATAGTGATAATATAGTTTCAAAACTTAAGGAGGACTTAGAAACAGCAAAAAGTCTTATCAACAACATTGTCAGCAACTGGAAACTAAGGCTAAGCAAACTAAAGAGGAATTAGAGCAGAGAGTAAAGGAGGTTGAATTTCTTTTAGCAGAGTCAAAGAAGAGGACAAAAAAACTTGAGGCATTTTCAGAATCAAAATCTCAAAACTGGAACCAGAAGGCACATGTTGTCCACAATTCCATAGGTTTACAACTGCTGTCAGTGCAGGTATTACTAGCTTAATCATATTAGCAGTTTTACTTGGGATGCTGCTCAGAATGACTAAGCATCTATATTTTGTCACAGGAGTTGAGGATGTCTTCTGATTCCATCAAGAATGAAGTCATAAATACTCAGAAGAGATGGTCTGAAGAATTTATTTCCTTTGGTAGGCAAGGTTTTGCTGATTAATGCATTAATTCATTTTCATGTTTTGAAATTTTCATGATTTTTGTGATACATATATCTAATAATTGTGTTTTTTTTCAGCTCAGAAGTTGGAAGTATTAACAAACACTGTCAAAAATTATCGTACAGCCCTTGCAGAAAACAGGAAATTGTACAATGAGGTTCAGGAATTAAAAGGTAAATCTAGCATAAGAATATCAGCCTATCATGTAAAGTTCTGGTTTTGTTATTATCATAAATAGTTTTTTGACTCTGTTTGATTAAGCTCCTGGTTAGGCAACATCAGAGTTTATTGTCGGATAAGGCCATTTCTTTCTGGAGAAAACCGAAAGTCAAATACAGTAGATTATATTGGTGAGGATGGTGAGCTTATTCTTGTAAACCCCTCCAAACAGGGAAAAGATGGACAAAAGATGTTCAAATTTAACAAGGTTTATGGTCCAGCTGCTTCTCAAGGTTCTATATTTACGAACTCTGATATTCTTCACTAAATACTTATTGTCATTTTGTTTTATCCATCAACTTATGTGTTATATATATATTATCATGAAATTTGTTGCTTCTCTAGCACGGAAGGTTATTTTTAGCAGTTTGAGGCTTGAATTCCTACTGATAGTATGTATCTAATTATTATTATTTTTCAATATTAATAGAGGAAGTCTTCTTAGATACCCAGCCTTTAGTACGGTCAGTTCTTGATGGATATAATGTATGCATCTTTGCATATGGTCAAACTGGATCAGGGAAAACCTACACAATGGTATGCCATTTTGTTTTCCAAAATTTCCTTAATCCATAGAGGCATAATATGGATAGTTCTCCATAAGTAGTTATTTGTCAACTGGAATCCTTCTTTTATCTGTTGTGTATGATGCAATCTGCTAATTTTATTGTAATAATGAAAATTTGTTTCAGACTGGGCCTGACTCACCAACTGAGGAGGAGTGGGGTGTAAACTACCGAGCTCTGAATGACCTTTTTCATATTTCTCAAACTAGAAGAGACACTTTCATGTATGAAGTTGGTGTTCAGATGGTTGAAATATATAATGAGCAAGTCCGTGATCTCCTCAGCAATGATGGCTCCCTAAAGAAATATCCTTTCATGCCTATCTTTTAATATAGCTTCCTCTCTAAGAACCTCTCTGTTACATTATGAAGATCATGAGACTTATCATGTGATGTGAGTCTGCTGGTTCCTAAATAAAATCTTCTGGGTATTTTTGGCCTGGTCTTTAACCCTGCATTGGTTAATGAAAACATGAGTTTTCTTGACAAAATTGTCTTTTCTTTAACTTGCGCACACTTGGGATTGTAAACACTTCTCAACCCAATGGACTTGCAGTGCCCGATGCAAGTATGCATCCTGTTCAATCAACCTCTGATGTGATTGATTTAATGCAGACAGGACTGACAAACAGAGCCATGAGTGCTACTGCTCTCAATGAAAGAAGCAGTCGGTCACACAGGTTTTCCTTTGTGATACATGAAAATGAATTTTCAGATGATTTCTCAATTCTGCTTATATGTTTTTTGTTACAGTATTGTGACAGTTCATGTTCGAGGAGTGGATTTAAAAACTGGAGCTACTTTGCGTGGTTCTCTTCATCTGGTAGATCTTGCTGGAAGTGAGAGAGTTGATCGTTCTGAGGTTACTGGAGACAGGCTCAAGGAAGCACAACATATCAACAAATCTCTGTCTGCTCTTGGAGATGTCATATTTGCTCTATCACAGAAAAGCCCTCATGTACCATATAGAAACAGCAAGCTTACTCAAGTCCTGCAAAGTTCTTTAGGTATAATATCTATCGCTTTTGTTTTCCCTTTTCATTAATGGGCTTAGATTATTTCTGCCAGTTCATCTTTGGAGTAAGGTTGAACTAGATTTCTTTCTTTACTATGTAGGTGGACATGCAAAGACACTAATGTTTGTACAGATAAACCCTGATGCTGGATCTTATTCAGAGAGTTTAAGTACCTTAAAGTTCGCTGAAAGAGTGTCTGGTGTGGAGTTGGGAGCTGCTCGCAGCCAAAAGATGGCAAGGATGTCAAAGATTTGGTGGAACAGGTTTTTTTTTTTAATGTCAATTATGATTACCTTTCTTATTTCATAGTTCATTCAACTTTGAAGTAAAATAACTAGGAGCAGAACTTTATGTTAAAAAAGCACAATAACTTCCTCCTAGGAGGTTTCTTAACCTTGAACAGGATAACATGGCAATTCTATCTGTCGTCAAAGGATATTCTACAGCTAGCCTTGTCTTTCTAGTGCACTGAAAAGAAATACATGTATTAAGCATTAGCTTCAAGTCTACATGGACCCATTTGAAATTACTTTACCTTCTCCTGTTCAATTTGATAGCATTCTCAGGCACAATTTGATAAATAAATAACCTTTTGCAGATGGCCCTTAGAATTTACTCATACATGTTTGTGCATGTGTATATTGCAAAGTCAATGCATCTCCTCTTTCATTGTTGATGATAATTTTGAGGACCTGTGCGGGCATATTTAGTCCCACATTAGTTATTTGCTAGAAATAACTTGGGTACTTATACAGGGCCAAAAAATTCAAATAATACCTTTCGCTAGTCTTTTTGGATAAGATCCTGAATTATTGCAAATAGTATCAGAGACAACCTAACCTATAACTTATATGGACTAGGAGATAATGTAGCATAGGTTCATTGGGCTAACCATGGGCCAATCGTGGTATTTATGAATGGATGTATGGATTTTGATTCTTAACCTAACGAGGATGCTAGGGCTTAAATGGGAGGAGTATGTGAGGAACTGTGGGAGCATAAATTTAATCCTATCGGTTATTCACCAGGAAGATCTTGGATTTTTGTGCAAGGCTAAGAGACCCAAATAATACCTTCTAGCTAATCTTTTTGGGTGAGATCCTGGTTGTCACTATAATAAAAGAACGAGCAGTTCATTGGATTGAGAATTCCAGTTTCAATGTAAAGAGGACGTAGTTAAGTTTAGGAGGTGAGCATTTCCTTGGTCATGTTATATGCTCTGTGTCACCTCATCTGCAGATGCTCCTATATTTGTAACTGACATGCACAACTATGCCCACTGCTACCTCAATAATTAAATATGCATTTACCAAAACAACTTTTATGCTTTAATATATATTAAATCCCACAAGGTGCCATGTTGTTCTTTATATTTGACACTGTAGGTGGCATCTCTTAAAGATACCATAGCAAGGAAAGACGAAGAAATTGAACAGTTACAATTGCACAGAGATGCAACGAATCAGTCTCCTGGTGTAAATAGTGAAAGACAAGGTGGTAACACATTAAAGCATTCATCTTCTGCTCCTGGCATTTCATCACGAAGTGGGACTGCGCAACAGGGCTGGAGACTGTCAGGTGGAAAAGTAGCGATTTCTAATATTAAAGCTGCTTCAGATCCTGAAAATTATTCAGACAACGGTGATAAGCAGTCTGAATTTGGTTCACATCAGTCTACAGATGATTTGAGGCACCAAAAGGAGGTTTCAGGCCAGCCAAAGCTTGCAGAAGGTGACCCAGGTCAGAGTTCTGCAGATGTTGAACTTTTGAGCTTTGGTGATTCGGAGTCAGAGGAACGATTAAGTGACATATCAGATAGTGGTCTTTCCATGGGAACAGAAACTGATGGTTCAAGCAGTGTCATTGAGTTTACTCTCTTTCCTGAGCAATGCAAACCAGCAGAGGTGACCAAAGAGAAAACAACGTGAGTATATGCATATTCTTAGGATGGGTGAATGCATTTCCTAATATGGATATAGTCTGTCAAGTTGCAATGGGATAAGGGTTCCATCTAAATAGAATTTGATGACATTCACAACAATTGAAGTTTAATCTTTTCATTTCCTTTTCAGATGGTCCAGTTTGTGAAGTTTCTAGGATAATTTCATAATTTTGAATCTTGAAAAATGGGAACCATCTCTTTATCACTATGCATTCTTTCAAGGCCTTCATTGCATGAATTATTTATATATTTTTCACTTATGTTTAATAACCTGATAAACATTTAATGTTACCACAAGTATTTGGGTGATCACACTTTTCCATAGATAAAATAGCTTGCATAGGCATTTTCTATTTTTAAGGAAGGTGTGCTATTGGCAGGCTTGAGAACTTGGAGCAAAATTTTCAACTAAAATTGCATATGTATACATTTTCAAATGTTTTGGTTTCTGTGACTTCACCAAATAACTAGAGTCAAGCAAAAGGCACTAGTTTCCTTATACAGTATAGAAATGCAGAAATACATTCTCATACAATCTATGTACCATGGCACTTAGACTGAAGCTCTCGATTATTACTGCCACTACCAGTAGTTATTCCTTTTATTGTAAAACTGTTCCTGAAAGATATTTCTAAATACTCAATTTCGTTCCTTCTTCACAAATGCAGGCCAAAAGTTCCAACTCGAATACCAAAACCACCTCCACAAAGAATTGGGCAAACAACTTCAACACGGCTAAAATTAAAGGAGACTCCGAAGTCACCAAGTAAGTCTGAAGTTATTTAATGAAATAATTAATTCTCAAGTTTAACTTTCTTGGGTTTGTGATTAAATTGTCTCTTCATTTTTAAATCTACCCATATGCAACTGGATGCCTTTATGTTTATAAAACCACATTCTTTAAGCCACATGAATCATTGAGTGGGTTGGAAAAAAAATTCCAACATATTCCTTATGTAACAATGTAAACGTGGTGATCCACTTTCAGGTACGGTTAAATAAGATTGACTTGGAAGTCAGTCAACTGGAATTGAAGCACATTTAACTAATTATTTAACACTTCACTGTTAAATCCATTTGATCTTGTATTATGCAAAAAATGGCACATACATTTGACAAGGAAACACTGTTTTCAGCTTGTCTATGATGATCCTTAAGGCTGTTATTTTGAACTGAAGAAATGCTTTAATCCACTTTGTTGTCTTTTCTAGCAGGAAAATTCTCTTTATATCTTGTTAGCACCTATATTTTCTTCCTCTCTCAGTATCTCTTCATGCAACTTGTCTTACAACACCAGGTTTAAGAAAAAGCATGGCCAGCCAAGTGACAGCATCTCCAGCCAAGCCTGCAAAACGTTGGCAGTAGAGGAAGTTTTTTTGTGGGATTTCTTTTTTCTATATCAATACAATTTTGTAAGTGATTTACGCAGCATTAAAGCATATTTCTTTAACAACCACAATGTTTTGTAGCTTATTCTCTGATCCCACAGTGCCAACTATGATGCCCTGTATTATTATGCAGTCTGTGTACTTTGCAATTCATTATTAATTGATCATTATAGATGATCTTTTGTTTTTGCGTATCAAGATATTGGTTTGTTGATGTTAACATGAAAAAAGGTTTCATTGCAAGTTTATTCAAGGCCAACTCCAATAATTCTCCTGCATTAGAGTCTTTAGTTCCCAGGACATCATTGATTCCCGTAAAAGCAGATGAAATGATGGAAGTTATCTTAGAAAATTAATTTGGTCATAGAGGTGTTTATGGGTTGATTATTGACAATAAAAACATGGGTATTACCAAAATAAAAGCAGATGAAATGATGTAAGTTATCTTAGAAAATTAATTTGGTCATAGAGGTGTTTATGTGTCGATTATTGACAATAAAAACATGGGTATTACCAAAATAAATTTGATAATAAATGGATAAAGCTGATCCCTGTAGCCTCTGGCATAAAACAATCGCCTATGGACATGAAAGGCTAAGGGATTGAATCTGCTGGTTTGCTATATCTTGTAACTGCATTTTTTTGGCTCTTTTTTGTGGGGGTGGGGGGTGGGGTAAGAAAAAGCCGGAACAATGAACTTGTTTGACTTTCTTCAGACTGAGATATGTTGGTTGATGATAGATCCAAATCCAGGTAAGCTTACAAACATTATTTCTTGAATTCTTGGAATTTTCTGGTATCTTGGCATACAATCGTTATGGTGTGTATTAGATTTTGTGCTGAACCATGAACTTATCTGACAGCTCTCTCTGGTTTTGTTCACAAACTTTGCTCTTCTATTGTTGAAGTCAAAACTCTCAATCTTGATTGATGACTGGCTTAACAAGGATAAACAATATCTTGCTTTACCTGAAAGATGAAATATTAAATAGGAGAAAGAAGATTTTGGTGCACATGGCTTTGCTGGTAGCTTCTCAAGCTGAACTCCTTTCAAATTTTTATGTTGTATTTTTTTGCTAATGAGTTGTCATGTTTGATTAGATCAACCATAAAATTCATGATAGAGGTTTGTCAGAAGACACTGGGTGCTTGTTTCTGATAGGTGATGGTGATGATTCGATTTAAAATTGGGTCAATTTAACATCTTCGGCAGATTTTGCTCTTTGATTTGCAAGATATAATTGATCCTCTGCATCATCTAGACAGTATGGAAAAACCATATGACCATCATGGCAGGTATGAACGAAGTTATAGAATGAAATGATGGTGTTTCAAGGAAGAATCTGATGGAGGTGGGTTCTGAAGTGCTGCCATTTTTTATGCACTCTCCAGAGAAATGTGTTTTATACCAGCAGTGTTGCAAAGACCATGTCTAAGCACTGCTTCCAACTTGTGTTTCCAAGAGGTTTTTCAACGATTGCAGTAGGAGGTCCTTGTAGTTGTATCAACTGATGACTCTAAGGCTGACTCCAGGGCTGATTTCAGCTGAATTCTTGATATGATTACTGTCCTTGTTTTGATGATGATTTGTTCACACCGACTCCAGGGCTGATTTCAGCTGAAAGCTTTGTTTTGGGAGTGTTGTTTCAATGCCTTGTATAGCTGGGTCTTTCTTTGAAGTTATTAGCTGTTTGTCTGGATTGTGACTCATTTCAATTTTTTAATGAAATGGGCTTGAATTGTTTATGTTTATTTATTTGTAAAATTAATCGATGTTTTGAACTTCTCGGCTGTCTTTTAAACTTCTCACTGAAACAGAGTTGACGGGTTATGTTTGTGTGTTTATTTTATGGAAACTCCTATGGGCCATCACCGATCAATTCAGAGAAGTCAAGAGTTAGCTCTACCGAGCACTAGGGAAACACCTCCAAGATTCAAATCTGGAACCAGCTTCAAATGGAGGATGGGAGAAACTTCAATCACCATGCAAAACAAGTTCTATACATCTAGCATTCTGGCATGTTCAACAAAATTACTGATTATCCATAAAGAAACTTCCATCATCATAGCTCTTCTTTGCCAGTGATGATACTGTTGCTGTTCAGCGCACGGCCGGGAATGGCTAGTCCATCAAGCAAACACTGCTCCTAATTGGAAAAAGTGACAGTCATCGACTCCTAGCGAGAATTTGACTTTGTATGTCAGAATGCATGGGCATGGCTCTAGCTATTGTGTCGTCTCTTTCCTAGCTGTTCTCATCTATTTCGTAACCATTTGGAGGGCTGGCTGCTGTGTGACCTGCGTGACTGTGCAGTCACTCTGAATTGCTTCTTCTAAATAAGAGCCAGGTGGTATTACCTCCCTCCTCCTCCCATCCCCGGCGGAAAAAAAAAAAACTTCGACGCGCACCAAAAACATGCTAGCTGTACTAATTGTACGATTGAAGAAGCCCAAATGCGGGTTCTAGCAGCGGGGTGGCAGGAGCCAGGGAGTGATAGGCTACAGCGAGATTATGATGTTTTTGTATTAGGATGCTTACTGGAAATTGAAGATTGTTGCCATCAAGATGGTCGTGGTCCGTAGCTGCTACCGGCATCGGAGTGCACTTCCTTCGCTGCCTGTCGGTCCTCTGCTCCTGGACCTGCGAAACAGGGATTAGTGACCCGGACCGGGATTTCCGGCGGGGGCAATTCGACGATCAAGTCAGTGACGATCCAGGGGAACAGATCCTCCTGGTCGGGCCCCTCTTGATGGACTCCGCACTAGGAGGAGTGAAAGATGTGTGGAGGTGAAAATGTAGCAGGGGGAGATTAATAGCGGGGACAGAGGGGTTCCCTGTTACTCCGCTTCTCCTTGTTTCCCTCGTTATCTCTCAACTGCGATTTTGGTGGTGGCGCTTCACCCTCTTGGTCGAGCTTGCGCTTGTGTTGGAGCGGCAGAGAGGTGCTTGGCTTCGGTCGAGGTGAACCCGTCTTCGGGCGCCAACTGGCGAAGGAGTAGGAAGGCCCGGCTCGACCTCGGCCGAGGTGGACCCGTCTCCGGGCGCCACCCGGCAGGGAGCGAGGGGCCGCCAGCTTCGGCCGAGATGGACCCTCCTGGGCGGACACCTGGTGGAGAGGCAGAGAAGTGCTCGACTTTAGTCGAGGTGGACCCGTCTCCGGGCGCCAACTGGCGAAGGAGCAGGAAGGCTCGGCTCGACCTCGGTCGAGGTGGACCCGTCTCCGGGCGCCACCCGGCGAGGGAGCAAGGGGTCGCCAGCTTCGACCGAGGTGGACCCCTCCTGGGCGGACACATGGCGAAGCGGTAGAGAAGTGCTCGACTTCGGCCGAGGTGGTCCCGTCTCCGGGCACCAACTGACGAAGGAGCAGGAAGGCCCGGCTCGACCTCGGCCGAGGTGGACCCGTCTCCGGGCGCCACCTAGCGAGGGAGCGAGGGGCCGCCAGCTTCGGCCGAGGTGGACCCCTCTTGGGCGGACACCCGGCGGAACGGCAGAGAAGTGCTCGACTTCGGCCGAGGTGGACCCGTCTCCGGGCGCCAACTGGCGAAGGAGCAAGAAGGCTCGGCTCGACCTCGACCGAGGTGGACCCGTCTCCCGGCGCCACCCAGCGAGGGAGCGGGGGGCCGCCAGCTTCGGCCGAGGTGGACCCCTCCTAGACGGACACCTGGCGGAGCGGCAGAGAAGTGCTCGACTTCGGCCGAGGTGGACCCGTCTCCGGGCGCCAACTGGCGAAGGAGCAAGAAGGCCTGGCTCGACCTCGGTCGAGGTGGACCCGTCTTCGGGCGCCACCCGGCGAGGGAGCGAGGGGCCGCCAGCTTCGGCCGAGGTGGACCCTCATGGGCGGACACCTGGCGGAGCGGTAGAGAAGTGCCCGACTTTGGTCGAGGTAGACCCGTCTCCGGGCGCCAACTGGTGAAGGAGCAAGAAGGCCCGGCTCGACCTCGACCGAGGTGGACCCGTCTCCGGGCGCCACCCGGCGAGGGAGCGAGGGGCCGCCAACTTCGGCCTAGGTGGACCCCTCCTGGGCGGACACCTGGCGGAGCGGCAGAGAAGTGCTCGACTTCGGCCGAGGTGGACCCGTCTCCGAGCGCCAACTGGCGAAGGAGCAGGAAGGCCCGGCTCGACTTCGGTCGAGGTGGACCCGTCTCCGGCGCCACCCGGCAAGGGAGCGAGGGGCCGCCAGCTTCGGCCGAGATGGACCCCTCCTGGACGGACACCTGGCGGAGCGGTAGAGAAGTGCCCGACTTCGGTCGAGGTGGACCCGTCTCCGGGCGCCAACTGGCGAAGGAGCAGGAGGATCCGGCTCGGCCTCGATCGAGGTGGACCCGTTTCCGATCTCGCTCGCCAAAAAAAAAATCCACGTGGTTCGGACCACGTCCGGTGGGACTTGAGACACGCAATGTCAGCGTAACAGCCATATCAGTTGCCCCCTAACCCCTCGTTCCGCCAAGGCGTTGTGGCTCGAAACGTGGGGATTTAATGCGGAGATGACGTGGGGAAGGCGAAAATCTCGTGCCATAATTGCCAAGATCCTTGTCGCCGTTTCTTGTTACGCCCGAGGTCCTATAAGAGGTTGCCACGCGTCGCGCTTCCGGCGGCCATTAATGCGCCGTTTCGAAAAGGAGGCAATTTATATCGAACCGAAGCATCGATGTCGGGCGTGCGTCCACACGGCATCCATCAGGTGGTTCAGAATGGAATGAGGGGTACGGCCGCTGTCGATCGAGTTTGAAAAGGAGGGGAACTTTCCGAAAACGAAGTCCCTCCACTTTCTCGCGCTCCGCCGACGGTTGTAGTGGGCTTTCCTTCACCTTCCTGGGTTGCCACTTCTTTTACACAAAGTATCTCGGTGAGTGCCCGCGTCTTCCTTCCCTTTCCGTCTCTCGGCCTTAACAACCTTCCTGCACCCTTTCTTCCCTCATGGCGCATCGTCGTCATGTCTCTTCCAACCCGGACGAGGCCGGTCCTTCCCGGCCGAGGACTCCATCGCTTTCTTCCTCGGAAGGGGAGGTGATTCCGGACGAGATCCGCAGGCGGCTCCAACCCGGGGGTGTAACCATAAGCGTCCCTAAGGGTCCTAGGTCTCCTCCTGTAGTTTCCGCCCATCCGATTTCTTCCCTTCCTCCTCCGGCCATCTCTCCCACTGGTCCCTCTGGTCACGTCTCAACGATGACCGAAGATGACCTTTCTCTGCTCTGAGAGGTCTACGGTATCCCGGAATCGATTCATCTTTCCCTCCCGCGGCCCGGAGATCGAGTGACCTTAAGCAGCCCCGGGCGAATAGCCTTCTACAAGGACTTCCTCCTTGGGGGTCTTCGGTTTTCCCTTCACCCCTTCTTCCTTTCCTTTGTCAGCCACTACCGCTTGGTCCCGGCCTAGTTGGCTCCAAACGCCATCCGGGTCATCTTTGCCTTCATAGTTTTTTATCACTTCCACGGGTTTGTTGCCCGTTTCTCCCTCTTCAGGGCTCTTTTCACCCTGAAGTGCTATTCCACCGATGATGGCTGGTGGTAAATCTCACCTCGGCCTAGGTGCCTCAGGTTCGACCTCCCTTCTTCTATCAAGGGCTAGAAGAACCGTTCTTTTTTGTCTCGGTCGAGGACGTCGACTGGGCCTGGAGCGAGCCGGATCGGTCTCCGAACCGGAACTCCCAGGTTGACCCAGCGGACCAAGAGGTCTTCTCACAGCTGCTGAGTGATGTGGTCCCGACCCTCGATGTCCTGCTCTCGGAGCAGAACTTGTTCGAGGCGGGGATCAGTCCCATCCGGGAGCTGGGTGAGGCTCGGGCTTTCCTTTCACCTCGCACTCCCCCCTTCTTCCTCTTCTTTTCTTTTTGACTGGTCCGACTGACCTCTACTTCCTTTCAGGTATGAAGTTTTCCATGGAGAATCTGCTGGAGGGCGTTGCACAGAGGGATATTGCCGAGGGGACCGAGCCCACGGTGAAGAGGGCTCGTACCGAGGTGAGCCGAGAGGCCGCACCGATCCCCACCTCCGGACCCGTGGCACCGGCTCCCGCATCCAGGCCGCCTCGAACCCGGGCGCCCGACGTCCCTGTCATCGACCTCGACAGGGTCGTGGAAGAGGGGGGGCCAGTCCTTTCCCGGGCAGTGTCTACTTCAACCGTCGCTCCAACTGCACCCACGGTGGTCACCAGCACGGCGACGGCTCCGCTGATGGCTGCTCTACCCGGCGAGGGGACGACCGCCTCTGTTGCTGCCGACTCGTCTGCCCCGCCGCTGAACCTCACTAGTCGGTGCTCCGTGATCCGTGACCAGGGCCTTGCGGAGAAGGTCATGGAGTTCGCTTGCACCTCTCGGGACCGCCGTTTAAGGGGCGGCCGGGGCTATAGTGACGCCCTGCTTGGAATCCTTCTGCAGCTCTTCACGGTAAGTCCCGAGTTCGGAGCCCTTCCTTTTAAAGTTCCAGTTGGGTTATGCCTAACCTTTCTTCTTCTGGCACAGATCGGGATCGACGTGCTGCTGCTGAGGAACTTCCTCGCCGGGTATGCCAAGAAGGATGCTGAGAAGGAGGATAAGCTCGACAAGCTCGTAGCCGATGTCAAAGACCTTATGGAGAAAGGGGTCGAGCTGCGAGGGAACAACCAGGTCCTCCGATCTGACCTGGCCCACGCCGAGGGGCGCATCAAGGAGCTTGAGACCTCCCTGTCCGAGGAGAGGATCTTGAGCCAGCCGCACAGAGGAGAACGCGGCGGAGAAGACTCGCCTCAGGGCTCAGTCCCGGTCATTGGAGCACCGGGTGGAGGAGGTTCGGAGGGAGATGAACGCGGCCAAGGAGAAGAGCTCCTATGTCAACGGGCTGCTGGAGGCGTCGAAGTAGGAGGCGCAGGAGGCCGTCCCGAAGTTCCGGGCCTCAGAGGAGTACATCGCGAAGGTTTGGGAGGCTACCGTGGACTCCTTTTTGAAGGGGTTCCAGGTATGCCGGGAGAAGGTAAGCTCCTTTTACCCCAAGCTTGACCTCAGCGGGGTAGTCCTCGGTGGCAGGAGGCAGGAGCCCAGTGGAGAGGCTCCAACAACAGCTGGTGATGAGGCTGCAACTCCAGAGCAGCCCCCAGAGCAGCCACCCGTCGACGGCGCAGGCGGAGAAAGTGCGCCTCAGCCCGAGGAGGATGCCGCCGCGCCGAAGTAGCCTCCCCGGCTCTGCCGACTTCTTCTTTTGTTTTTTCTTTTTTGTATCTTCTTCTTTTTTTTTTTCGAGGACTTCCGGCCTGTCGGGACTCCTCCAGTGTATTGACATTTCTAAATCGATGAAACTTCTCCTTCAGCAGATCGTTGCCTCGTTCTCTCTTTCTTTTTTTTTTGAACTGAATGTTAGTTTGGGGCACCGGGACTAAGTCCTGTAGTGCATTCCGAGCCGAGCTCGTGGGCAGACTGAGCTCTGCCCCACCCTTCAGACTGAAGTTCGGGACTTCCGGACTGAACGCCGGGGGAGCAGGCTTTGTGCGAGCCCTGCGCGGCTTGCCGGTTCGTCCTCTGGGATTGCGTGGGTGAGTTTGGTTCTGCCCCGCCTTTCAGACCGAAGTCCGGGACCTCCGGACTGAACCCCGGGGCCGCAGGCTTTATCCGAGCCTTGCGCGGCTTGTCGGGCTGTTCTCCGGGACTGCGTGGGCGAGTTTGGTTCTACCCCCGCCTTCCAAACCGAAGTCCGGGACCTCCGGACTGAACCCCGAGGCTGCAGGCTTTATCCGAGCCTTGCGCAGCTTGCTGGGCTGTTCTCCGGGACTGCGTGGGCGAGTTTGGTTCCGCCCCGCCTTCCAGACTGAAGTTCGGGACCTGTCGCCTTCGCGGGTCTTCGGCCACACCCGTGTTCGCAGAACTCAAAGCTAAGTGGCTCTCTCCCTACGAGGTGAGAAGAAGCATTTGAAGAAAAAGGATTTCATTGCAGGAGTTCAAGGAACCTTACACTATTGGTAATACATCCTCAAGTTTGAGGCATTCCAGGTCCGAGGGAATCGGGACCCTCCTAGCTTCTCCAGGTAGTAGGCCCCGTGAGGGAGAACCTCCGCCACCCTGTAAGGGCCTTCCCAGTTCGGGGAGAGCTTCCCGTAGTCCCGTGGCTGGGAAGCTTCAGCCCGGCGGAGCACCGATCTCCTGGGCAGAAGGACTTCGGTCACACTCTAGAGTTGTAGTACCTGGCCACTCGCTGCCTGTAAGCCGCCATTCGGACTCTAGCCTTGTCCCTCGTCTCTTCAAGGAGGTCCAGGTTTAGCAGCATCCTGGTGGGATTCTTCACTTCATCATACTGCTCCACGCGCAAGGTTGGTAGGCTGAGCTCTATCGGGATAACCGCTTTGGCTCCGAAGATGAGGTTGAATGGGGTCTCGTCGGTGGCTGTCCTCGGGATGGTGTGGTATGCCCACAGGATGCTCGGGAGCTCTTCCGCCCACCTGCCATTGGCCTAATCCAGCCTTGTCCGGAGGCCCTGCAAGATAGTCCTATTCGTTACCTCGGCTTCTCTGTTTGTCTGTGGATGCACCACCGAGGTGAAGCGATGGTGGATGCCAAGGTCGCTGCAAAATTCTTCATACTCCCGACAGTCGAATTGATATCCGTTATCGGTGATAATGGTGTGCGGTAGGCCAAAACGGCAGATGATTGACTTCCAGAGGAACTTGGCGACGTTTGCCTACGTGATCCGGGCTAGGGGTTCGGCCTCGACCCACTTCGTGAAGTAGTCGATGGCCATGATTAAAAACTTCCGCTGCCCGGACGTCGGGGGAAAAGGTCCTAAGAGATCCATTCCCCATTGAGCGAACGACCACGTAGCGGAGAGCTGGAAGAGCGGAGTGGAGGGCTAACACTGCACCACGGCATGCCGCTGGCATCGGTCACACCTCTTCACGAAGTCAGCTGGATCCTCCTTCATTGTCTCCCAGAAATAACCTTGGCGGAGGGCCTTGTACGCCAGCGTTCTGCCCCCCACGTGATTCCCACAGATGCCCTCGTGGATCTCTTGGAGCACAAGTGCGGCCTCCGCGGATCTCAGGCACTTGAGGAGGGGGTATGAATAGGACCTCCGATACAGTTGTCCGTCCATTAAGACGAACCGTGCGGCCTTCCTCTTGATAAGGCGAGCCGCTACGCGGTCCTCCGGCAAGATGCCATTGGTAATGTACTCGACGTACTTGTCTATCCAGCTGGGCTCTTGGCTGACCTGTTGGACCTCCACGGGCGTCTCGTAGCTCGGGGCCTTGAGATGCTCAACATAAGCGCGGCCCAACAGCGAGTCCGGCAGGGTCGCTAGTCGGGAGAGCGCGTCCGCGCGAGCATTTTCCCCACGGGGTATATGGGAGATGCTGAAGCGCCGAAATCCAGCCGCGCTCATTCTCACGAGCTCCAGGTATTTCGCCATTTGAGGGTCCCATGCACCGTACTCTCCAGAGATCTGTCCGGCCACCAGCTGCGAATCAGTGAAGGCCTTGAGGTTGGCCACGCCCAACTCGCGGGACACTCTGAGCCCCGCGAGGAGCGCTTTATACTCCGCCTGATTATTAGTTGCGGCGAACTAGAAACGGAGCGCACATTCGGCGACGACCCCCTCGCCGTTGGCGAGGATAAGACCAGCTCCGCTCCCGTTGGAGTTCGAGGCCCCGTCCACATGAAGGATCCAAATGTCCTCCTCGGGTCCCAGTTCCGGCTGCCGGTCCAGAGGGCCTTCCTCTGTCCCCTTGCCCAGGCCTGTGTACTCGACCAAGAAGTCAGCGAGCACTTGCACCTTCATGGCCGACCTTGGTCGATAAGTGATATCAAACTCGCTAAGCTTGAGTGCCCACTTTGCCAATCACCTGGATGTGTTAGGTTGGCTGAGTATCGCTTTCAGCGGCTGATCCGTCAGGACGGCAATGGGGTGTGCTTGGAAATAAGGCATGAGATGCTGGGCAGACATTATTAGTGCAAAAATGAATTTTTTAGACCGGGAATACCTGAGCTCAGCATCACGGAGGAGTTTGCTCGTATAGTACACTGGTCTCTGCACTCCCTGGTCGTCGGTCCGAACTAGGACCGAACTGACGGCCTCCGGGGTGACCGCCAGGTAGAGGATGAGCTCCTCTCCTTCTTCGGGCCTGGAGAGCAGTGGCGGTGATGCAAGCATCCTCTTCAGCTCGTCAAACACCTCCTGGCACTCCTCGATCCAGGTGAAGTTGTTCATCTTCCTCAGCACTTTGAAGAAGGGCCGGCAGCGGTCGGCAGACCTCGAGATAAATCGACTCAGGGTGGCTATCTGACCGGTAAGTCGCTGCACTTGCTTCTTGGAGGTGGGCTGCTCCATGTCCAAAATGGCTGGACCTTTTCCGGGTTGGCTTCTATCCCTCTTTGGGTCACCATGAACCCAGGAACTTCCCGGCGGACACGCCGAAGGTGCACTTCGCCGGGTTCAACTTCATCTGGTGAAGTCAGAGGTTTCCGAAGGTCTCCGCCAGGTCGCCGACATGGTCGGAAAGGGGCTTGCTCATTACCAGCATATCATCCACGTACACCTGCATGTTGCGGCCGATCTGATCTTTGAAGACTTTGTTGACCAGCCACTGGTACGTGTTCCCGGCTTTCTTGAGGCCGAATGGCATCATCTTGTAACAGTAAGTTTCGCGGTCGGTGATGAAAGCGGTGTGCTCCTCGTCCTCCGGGTGCATTCGAATCTGGTTGTACCCGGAGAAAGCATCCATCAAAGAGAAAAGGCGATGCCCCGAAGTGGTGTCCACCAACTGGTCAATCTTCGGAAGGGGGAAACTGTCCTTCGGGCAAGCTCGGTTGAGGCCGGTGTAGTCCACGCAGATCCTCCACTTGCCACTACTCTTCTTCACCATGACCACATTCGCCAGCCAACTGGGATATTGTACTTCCCGCACAAAGCCGGTGGTGAGGAGCTTCTCTACTTCTTCATTGATGGCCTTCTGCCTTTCTGCAGTGAAACTCCTCTTCTGGTGGACCGGGCGACACCTCGGGTCAACATTTAACTTGTGGGTGATGACTTCCGAGGGGATGCCCGGCATGTCAGCTACGGACCAGGCGAACACATCCATGTTCGCGCGAAGGAAATCCAGCAGGCGGATCCGTTCTTCCTCCGGGAGCTGGGCCCCCACATGCACAGTCTTCCGAGGGTCCGAACCGAGGGGATACATCAACAGGTGTTCTACGGGTCCTCCCCTGGGTTCCTTCTCCCTTAAGTTGAGGTCGTCGACGTCGGGGCCGAGCCCAGTGCCTTGGGCACCCGGGACCGTTTGAAGGCAATGCTGGACGGGCTGGGCTGTCCCCCTCATCACCCTAGTCCCAGAGGCTGTGGGGAACTGCACCAATAACCGTTTGGTGGAAATCACGGCATCCAGCTGGTTGAGCCCCGGACGGCCAAGGATTGCATTATAAGGTGAGGGGAGCTTGACAACAGTAAACATTATCATGACGGTAGTCTGCCGAGGTGGGGATCCGGTAGTGACAGGGAGAGTGATCTCCCCTTCGACCCCTACTGAGTCCCCGGTAAAGCCTACAAGAGGGGTGTGTACCGGCCTTAATTGATCACGAGACAGGTTCATTCGGGAGAAAGCATAAAAAAAAAGCACATCAGTAGAGCTCCCACTATCTACCATAATGCGATGTACAGGATGCTTTGCGATGGTCATCTCGACCACCACTGCATCATTGTTTACATTCTTGTTTTCATTTCCCTTCTCAAAGGGGGTACATCCTTCGGGTTACCCGCCTCCCGGGTTCTCTTCGCCGCACGCCCGATCCCCTAAGAGATCATGCCCACCGGCTTCTCCGTTGGGCGGTTATCAATCGCAGGGATTGGGGGAAGGGCTGTGAGCGGCTGTCCTTCTGTCGGGGCTTCGTTCCTCACAAACTTCCTGAGGTAGCCTCTTTTAATCAGCTCCTCGATTTCCCGCTTCAGATTGTGGCACTCCTCCATGTCGTGGCCGTGCTCGCGGAGGAACTGGCAGTATTTTGTCTTGTCGCGGATGTTCCTTGGGTTCTGAGGAGGAGGTCGGCGAAGGTAGTGCTCACCCTCGATCTCCATGAGGATCTTCGTCCTGGGAGCAAGGAGAGAGATGAAATTTCGCTCCGGGGGAGCGCCGCTCTTCAGCTTCGGGCTTGGACGAAGATCAGCAGGTGGTCCAGGCCTCCGGGTCCCGGGGACATCCCTCGGGGCCGGCTTCTTCGAGGACCTCCCGTCCAGCTCTCGCCTGGTGTGATTGACCTCCTCCGCTCGGATGTACTTGTGGACATGGAGGAGGAGCTCGGAGTACGTCCTGGGGGTCTTCTTATCTAGGGAATAGGTCAAGCGGGATGTCTTGTGCCCGCGCTTCAATGCCAGCATGGCAACGGGCTCGTCCAGACTGTAGATTTCCAGGGCAGCGATCTTAAAGCGGGTAACGTAGTCCCGAAGCAGCTCCTGGTCCTGCTGGCGGATGGAGAAGAGGCTGTCCACCTCTCTTGGCACCTTCCGGCAAGCGTCGAAGTGTACCACAAACTTTCCTTCCAGTTGATGGAAGGAGCAAATAGATTCGGGCTCGAGACGGGTGAACCAAACTCGAGCAGCCTTCCGGAGGATAGCGGGGAAGGCGACGCATAAAAGAGCATCCGTGGCCCCCTGGACCCTCATGAGAGCCTTGTAGCTCTCCAGATGATCCAAGGGATCGGTGGTCCCATCGTAGGGATCCACTTGTGGCATGCGGAACCGACTCGGAATCGGCTCCTCTTGGATTTCCCGGGAGAAGGGTGGCCTGGCGTCATAGCCCGCCGGGTCCGTCGAGGAGTTCTGCAGGTCGGCAAATCGGCGGGCGAACTCCGCCAGCTTGCGCTCATGCTCCTCCAGGCGCCTCTCGGCCTGGTGCCAGATGGCCTCATCGGTGGAACCTTCCACCGAGGCTGCTGGCGAAGGGGGTGCCGATCGGTCTTGGCGGGGGGCCTTGCCCCGACGTCGCCTGCTATGGCGCGCCGTCTCGGCATCGTTGGACAGGGATCGACTCTCGTGATCCACCGAACCGGAGTAATTCCTCTTCGCGGGAGTTTGATGGCTCCCGCGGGGGTTGGAGACTGCCCGTGGTTGAGAGGGCCTGCCTTGGATGGAGCGCAGGCTTCCGCGGGGGTCCCTGGCTGGGGCTGAGTGGCCAGGGACCGCTGCTGGTGTTGTAGCTGCCGGACTGCTGTGGTCAGGGTTTGCAGCTGTTGGATGACAGCTGCGAAAGGTCCGTCCACCGAGGACGGCTGCGGAGGAAGAGGAGGTGGAGCAGGAAGCTCCCTCTCCGGGCTACGCGGCCCCTGAGGGGAAGGGACTTCCCCTACTCGACTGGTGGACGCTTAGCGTCCGTGTGTCACCACCATGGTCGGAGCACGCTTTGGCCCGCGGAGAGCTAGCTCACACCGGGGTTGCTGTCCTGCCCCCCTACCTGGCGCACCAATCTGTTGCCGATCTCACCACGACGGCCTGTAGCTTCAAAGCTGGTACCGATCTCAGACCGTCTCACCTCGAGATCTTCGAGCTTCCGGTCCTGCAAAACAAGGTCAGAAACCTTAGCCAGGGGTCCCGGCGAGGGAGCTCCGGCGGTCAAGTTAGAGAACGGCGAGATGGAACAGAATCCCTAAGATGGGTTCCCGAAGGAGCCCCGGACTTAGAGAAGATCTTAACAAAAGAGGTCTTAGAAAGAGTGGAAAATTGGGCCCAGCTCCTTCACCGAGCTCACGCTGAAGGACCCCTCTCGGGTCCCTGGATCCTTCTCTCGATGCCTTCTTTTGCCCGGCCTTTTTTTCACTTACCTGGCTCTCCGCTCTTCCCATCCTTTTATGCCATCACATTGCCTCCGGCTCCCCCCCCCGGGAGGCTCCCTCTCAGCCTTCACTTTTTTCTCTCTCTCTCTCTCTCTCATTTTTCCTTTCCCCTTCGGGTCTGGGAACCCGGTGGCCCCCTTGTCTTGCTTGCCGAGCCTAGCGAGAAAAAAGGGGAGAGGGATGATACTGGCGAGGCCTTGGGCCGAGCGCGGGTGCTCTCCTTCCCAGGCATTGGCGATGTTCGTTGCTGGCTCCTGCCCGCCAGGACTCCGCTTCTCGGTTGCAGGGCCCGTCGGGTCGATGTAAACGAGGTTTCGTGCATCACTGTGGACCGTACCGGTGCTCCTCGTGAGGCGCGGCGCGCGCTACCCAAGTGGCGACTTTGAAACTCGTGCCCCCACTTCCTGGAGGCCTCACTACGCAGGGCCGGCGTCAGCCGAGGTGGGCTCCCCATGGGCGGACACCTGGTGGAGCGGCAGAGAGGTGCTCGGCTTCGGTCGAGGTGGACCCGTCTCCGAGCGCCAACTTGCGAAGGAGCAGGAAGGCCTGGCTCGACCTCGGCCGAGGTGGACCAGTCTCCTGGCGCCACCCGGCGAGGGAGCGAGGGGCCGCCAGCTTCGGCCGAGATGGACCCCTCCTGGGCGGACACCTGGCGGAGCAGCAGAGAAGTGCTCGACTTTGGCCGAGGTGGACTCGTCTTCGGGCGCCAACTGGCGAAGGAGCAGGAAGGCCCGGCTCGACCTCAGCCGAGGTGGACCCGTCTCCGGGCGCCACCCGGCGAGGGAGCAAGGGGTCGCCAGCTTCAGCCGAGGTGGACCCCTCTTGGGTGGACACCTGGCGGAGCGGCAGAGAAGTGCTCGACTTCGGCCGAGGTGGTCCCGTCTCCGGGCACCAACTGACGAAGAAGCATGAAGGCCCGGCTTGACCTCGACTGAGGTGGACCCGTCTCCGGGCGCCACCCGGCAAGGGAGCGAGGGGCCGCCAGCTTCGGCCGAGGTGGACCCCTCCTGGGTGAATACCCGACGGAGCGACAGAGAAGTGCTTGACTTCGACCGAGGTGGACCCGTCTTCGGGCGCCAACTGGCGAAGGAGCAGGAAGGCCCGGCTCGACCTCGGCCGAGGTGGACCCATCTCCGGGCGCCACCCGGCGAGGGAACGGGGGGCTGCCAGCTTCGATCGAGGTGGACCCCTCCTAGGCGGATACCTGGCGGAGCGGCAGAGAAGTGCTCGACTTCGATCGAGATGGACCCGTCTCCGGGCGCCAACTGGCGAAGGAGCAGGAAGGCCCGGCTCGACCTCGGCCGAGGTGGACCCGTCTTCGGGCGCCACCCAGCAAGGGAGCGAGAGGCCGCCAGCTTCGACCGAGGTGGACCCCTCCTGGGCGGACACCCGGCGGAGCGGCAGAGAAGTGCTTGACTTTGGCCGAGGTGGACCCGTCTCCGAGCGCCAACTGGCGAAGGAGCAAGAAGGCCCGGCTCGACCTCGGCCGAGGTGGACCTGTCTTTGGGCGCCACCCGGCGAGGGAGCGAGGGGCCGCCAGCTTCGGTCGAGGTGGACCCCTCCTGGGCAGACACCTGGCGGAGCGGCAGAGAAGTGCTTGACTTCGACCGAGGTGGACCCGTCTCCGGGCGCCAACTGGCGAAGGAGCAGGAAGGCCCGGCTCGACCTCGGTCGAGGTGGACCCATCTCCGGGCGCCACCTGGCGAGGGAGCGAGGGGCCGCCAGCTTCGGTCGAGGTGGACCCCTCCTAGACGGACACCCGGCAGAGCGGCAGAGAAGTGCTCGACTTCAGTCGAGGTGGACCCGTCTCCGGGCGCCAACTGGCGAAGGAGCAGGAAGGCCCAGCTCGACCTCGGCCGAGGTGCGCCCGTCTTCGGGCGCCACCCGACGAGGGAGCGAGGGGCCGCCAGCTTCGATCGAGGTGGACCCCTCATAGGCGGACACCTGGTGGAGCGGTAGAGAAGTGCTCGACTTCGGTCGAGGTGGACCCGTCTCCGGGTGCCACCCGGCGAGGGAGCGAGGGGCCGCCAGCTTCGGCCGAGGTGGACCCCTTCTGGGCGGACACCTGGCGGAGCGGCAGAGAAGTGCTCTACTTCGGTCGAGATGGACCCGTCTCCGGGTGCCAACTGGCGAAGGAGCAGGAAGGCCCGGCTTGACCTCGACCGAGGTGGACCCGTCTCCGGGCGCCACCCGGCGAGGGAGCGAGGGGCGGCCAGCTTCGGCCGAGGTGGACCCCTCCTGGGCGGACACCTGGCGGAGCGGCAGAGAAGTGCCCGATTTCGACCGAGGTGGACCCGTCTCCGGGTGCCAACTAGCGAAGGAGCAGGAGAATCCGGCTTGGCCTCGGCCGAGGTGGACCCGTCTCCGATCTCGCTCGCTAAAAAAAAATACACGTGGTTCGGACCACGTCCGGCGGGACCTGAGACATGCCACGTCAGCGTAACATCCATATCAGTAGGTACAACATGCGATTTTCCACTTCAAAGTTTTACAAGAAAATAAAAAGATGTAAATCCCCCTCATTTCTACATATTCAAAAATCTATAAAAAATAATTAATAAATAAAAACCTTTTTCAAAAAATAATAAATAAAAATCTATAAAAATTAATAAATTTTAAAAATTCAAAAAATAAAAATATAATAACCTGATGTCATAATAATATATTTTATATTATAATAAATATTTTATATTCTAGAATATAATAAATATATTATAATATATTAAATTATAAATTATAATATAATATATTTATTGATGCACGTGGATCGGACAAGCATTGCATGCAGTGAAGCTTTGTACCTTCATGGTGGCCGGACTCATTGTACGACGCAACCATCAGGAATGTCCCTATGGTACGATCAGGTGGTTGTAATGTATACAAGGCTCGATACCACTAAGTGGCGGTTGATGTTCCAGTAGCCTCTATCAGCCTTACCGCACTAACGGATGCCACATGCGGTGGAGCTGTGTGCCATGCTAGTGGGTGAACCTGTCATGCGGCACGATCAAGTCTTGGGGGGTATGGGTAGGTGGGTGCCCGGGCTCGTACGGACATTATCGCCCTTACACCCTGTCATCTCCGGCCTCACCGCTCGATGAACGTCCCATCCCGTCATGCACCACGGATTATACTTGATGCGACGCCAACACTGCCACATCAGTAAGCACGCATCAACAAATATACTATATTATAATATATAATATATAATTTAATAAATTATATATTATTTATTATATTTTAAAATATAAAATATTTATTATAATATAAAATATTAAAATATCTTATTATAATATTATGTTATTAAATTTTTTATTTTTAAATTTTTTAAAAAAAATTATTGATTTTTTGTTTATTAAATTTTTTAAAAAATTTTATTTGGAATTGAAAATTGCATGTTGTACCTACGATTCCACATATTCATCCTCCCCATTCTTTTTATTTTCGTACATCCCATGTGTTAAAAAACCACCTACTTTTTGGATTGCACCTGTTTGATAAATATTTAATAAAAAAAATATTATTTTCTTAATAAAGCAGAGTATTTAAATTACTATTCTAGAGTGAATACAACCAAGAGAATCGAAAAAGATAATATCTCGAAGAGAGACAGGGGCATTATCCAATCGAGTCCACGAGATATCATTCGAGTGTTTGGCAACATAGGAAACCATCCAATCAGCCACAGAGTTAGCCTCCCTATATACATGCCGGACAATAATCGTCGTGCAACCTTGTAAAAGGAGAGCAATGTCATGAATATTGGGGTGCGAGGGTGTCGACCTCCGAGCCTCCCGTATCCAGGTAGTGATAATAGCTGATCACTCTCAATAATGCTCTGTTGCTGCCTAGATCGCTGTGGCCCGCAGCTCATACGTGGAGTCGGTTGGTGGCTCTCCTGCCCGGTTCCTTCGTGCATGCCTGGTCCTGCAAAAGAAGGGAGACCCATGCCAGGGATCCCGGTAGGGGCACTCCGACGGTCAAGTCAGTAGATGTCAAGGAAAACAATCCCCTTCGGTGGATCCCGAAGCAGTCTCCACTCTCAAAGGGTTTAAGAGATGATGGAAGGAGAGCTGGGATCGAGAAGGAGGGCTCGAGTGGTGGTTGCTACCGCCGGAACTCTCCTGGGAAATCTTGGGGTATTCTTCTTGTCCTCAAAGCCTTGCTGGTTGCTCGCTCCTTCTCGCTTACCTTTGTCGAAGGTCCCTTTGAGTTTCTTATAGAAGTATTGTACCTTCAATGAGGTGCAGAGCCCTGACCTAGCACCCTCTGGGAGTCCCCCTCCTGGACGAGGCGTAGGCCTGATCTTCCTCTCCCTCCCTCTGGAGGAGGGGACAGGATCCGTAGCCCCTATCAGGGAAGGTCTGCTGTGGGCATGGGTGGAGTACTAAGGAGTGCGCATCAATCTCGTGGCGGGTACATGTGGCATGCCGTGAGGCCTGACACTCCGACAGGGCATTGCCCCTTTCTGGCATCGTCTCGTCATGTTTTGGGAGACCTGGCAAAGCACCGGTCTGGAGGGAGATGCTACAGGGTCTGGAACCCCTGGCGGAACCTTCCTCTCTCGGGTGGTACTGGCTGTAGGTTGAGGAGCACCATGCCCCGAATGAGGTATCCTCCCTCAGGAGGTACTGATAATGGGCTGGGAGGTCTCATACTCTGGTGGGACGCTCCTCCACGGGCGACATGCTCTAGCGAAATGCCATGCCACAGAAGTTGCAGGCGACGTGCTCTGGCGAAATGCCATGCCATAGAGGTTGCAGGTGGCATGCTCTGGCGAAATGCCATGCCATAGAGGTTGCAGGCAGCGTGCTTCTGGTGGAGTACCACCCCACAGGGGTGCCAGCTTTTCTGGGCAACTCAGGGGCCCTGATGAGGGTGGCAACACCACCTGCCAACATCACGATCCCAACTGCTCTAGAAGTGCCCGTAGAGAAGGCTGCATCCACCTGTGAAAGTGTACGCCTGACCTGGGGAAGGAGCCGATCTTGATCGAGGAATCGACCTCGAGCAGAGGGAATGCAGCCCCGACCGAGGGCTCAACCTTGAGGGAGTTAACCTTGGTTGGGGGTTTGATGAATGAGAGCATGACCTTGATCGAGGGCTTGACCTCGGGGGAGCTGACCTCGGCCAAGGGCTCGAAGAATGAGAGCATGACCTCAGTTAAGGGCTCGACCTCAAGGGAGCTGACCTCGGTCGGGGGCTCGAAGAGCGAGAGCATGATCTCAACCGAGGCTCGACCTCGAGGGAGCTAACCTTGGCCGGGGGCTCGAAGAGTGAGAGCATGACCTCGACCGGGGGCTCAAAGAACGAGAGTACGACCTCGACCAAGGGCTCGATCTCGAGGGAGCTGACCTCGGTCAGGGGCTCGAAGAGCGAGAGCATGACCTTGGTCGAGGGCTCGACCTTGAGAGACCTGACCTCGGCCGGGGGCTCGAAGAGCGAGAGCAAGACATCGACAAGACATCGATCGAGGGCTCAACCTCAAGGGAGCCGATCTCGGTCAAGGGCTCGCAGAGCGAGAGCATGACCTCGACCGAGGGCTCGACCTCGAGGGAGTTGACATCGACCGGGGGCTCGACCCGGTGCTTTGTCTTGTCAAACATCCAGGTGGCACCTCTCACCATCATGGCGGCCATATGGATCCGACAGGATTCAATGTCAATGGTCATGCCATATCAGTTATCCCCCACTCTTGAGTCACGAGCATGACACAGCACTCAGGACGAAGGGAGTTATTGTGATGCTGATGTGGAAGGACATTTATCCGACACCATTAAATGCAATGATTGTCGATGATTCATGGATCATGCCCCAATGCCAACGAGGAGACACCACGTCAACAGGCTTAGGGGGAGTATGATGATTGGCACCGGGCCCGAAGCAATCTTCGGATGTCGAAATGCCATTCTTGGTAGATCTCGACACGTGGCATGTATCCGATAGTCAGAGGATCGAAGGGACACACGTCTTAATTAGTACGACGTGGCTGGGCACTGTCAAGCCATTTTTGAAAAGGAAAAAAACTTTTCTCCAACCATCTCTTTTGAACCTTCACGCTTGCAGGGAGAACAAGAGCCCCTTTTCATCCCAATTTGATCTTTCCTCCGAGGCACTCAGGTTAGTTCCCCCCTCCTTTGTCTTCTTTTCCTCCTGCAGCTTGCACTGAGGGAGACCTGTCTTAGAGTCCTTAAGTTTTTCTTTGGCACCCCACTCCTCTACTTTAGGATGGATCTTTCTGGCTGGAGGCGTTCTCGTTTGGGGCACTCCAATGATGCAGGGCCTTCTCGGCCCAGGATCCCATCCTCCGATGAGAAGGATGATGTCCTCCTTATTGTCCATGAGGATGATGTCCCCCTTATTGTCCATCAGGGTTTCCGGCCGACGGGGATCATCATAGGTCGACCTAGGGCACCCCCTTCTCCTTCTCCCTCTGTTCCTCCTGTTCCTTCTGTTCCTTCCGCTCCTTTCGTTCTTCATGGTGCGGCCGGTCCTTCTGGCATCGTCTCGGTGATAACCCAGGAGGACCTCTCTCGGCGATAACCCAGGAGGACCTTTCTCGGCTTTGGGACACCTATGGGATTCTGGACTCTATCCGGCTCTCGGTTCCAAGATCGAGGGAGCAGGTCACCTCCAGTGGCCCGGGTCAAATTGTCCTGTACGAGGACTTCTTCCTTAGGGGCCTTCGCTTGCCTCTGCATCCATTTTTCCTTTCCTTTCTCAATAACTTCCGCCTAGTTCCAACCCAACTCATCTTGAACAATATTAGGGTCATTTATTGCTTCACCATTCTTTGTCATTTCCATGGGATTGTTGCCTGTTTTTTCCTTTTCAAGGTATTTTTCATCTTGAAGCGCCACTCCTCCGATGATGGGTGGTGGTTTATGGCCCCCTGCTTGGAAGCAGGGGGCCATCAAGTTTGACCTTTCTTCTTCCATCAAGGGATGGAAGAATAGGTTCTTCTTCGTCTCGGTCGAGGGGGTCGACTGGGTCTGGAGTGACCCAAATTGCTCCTCAAATCGGAATGCTCAGGTGGAGGCCACAGACCAGGAGGTGCATGACCAGCTCGTCACCTTCGTCATTCCTCCCCTCCAGGACCTACTGGCCGAACATAATCTGTTCGAGGCCGGGGTCAGCCCGATCCGTGCCTTAGGTGAGCCCGATGAACCATTTTTTCTTTTTCCTTTTTGCAGGGATCCTTTTCAGCCTTGAGTCTAACTAGCATTCCTCTTTTCTTGCAGGCATGAAGCTTTCGATGGACCAAATCCAGGAGATGTCCTGGAAGAGGGGTGCATCCCCCAAGCCTAGGGAGGATCCATCGAAGAGGGCCCACAAAGAGTCCGGACGGGGGCCCAGGGCTGCATCATCATCCAACCAGGAGGAAAAGATGACCGGATCAACCCCCACATCATCTGGGTTGCAGGCCCAAGTCTCGGCCCGTGGGTCCGACATAGCTTTGTGGGTCGTACCAGCGCCCCCCTCGGTCGAAGCTTCGAAGGTGGTCGAAGTCGAGGCCGAGGCGGCAACGGAAGGGAGACCGGCACCATCAACGGTGGCAGGAGCAGCGATCGCACCCCCGACAATTGAGGCGCCTCCACCTTCGCCCACCCCGGGACTAGTGACAGCCCCAGCGATGATGACTCTCAGGGTGAACAGGGTGTCCATAGCGGTGTCGCCGAA
Source organism: Areca catechu (assembly GCA_021397845.1). Lineage (NCBI taxonomy): Eukaryota > Viridiplantae > Streptophyta > Magnoliopsida > Arecales > Arecaceae > Areca > Areca catechu. The sequence goes on from CM038042.1 coordinate 179,747,615, forward strand.
TGCGACAGTAACCCAGGACATCGCATTGGCTGAACAGATGATGGAGTTTGCCATTCAGCCGCACGACCACCATGAGAGGAGTGGCAAGCCACTGTTGGGTGCCATCACGAGCATCCTCCCCTAGCTATTCATAGTAAGTTCCCTCCTCTTGTACTTCTTCTCATGCTTGCCCGTATAATTTTCACTGACACTTCCATCACTGCAGATCACCACCAACATGATTCTCATCAGTGACTACTGTACACAATGGACCAAGCGGGATGCCCAATGGAAGAACCGCTCAAAGGCCCTGGAAGCAGAGGCTCGGGCACAAACCGAGAGGGTCTAGGTCCTGGAGGATCGAACCAAGATCCTCCGGACCAAAGTGGTCGATGCGAAGGAGTCGGTGGCTAGAGCAAAGAGGCGGGCCAGGGATCTCGAGGCATCCCTGGCAGCCGACAAAGAGAAGGCCACCCAACAGGTAGAGAGTCCACCGCGGAGGTGGCATGCTTGGAGGGGCAGTCCTAGACCCTCCAAGCACACCTGGAGGCGGCAATGGCCCGGGCTTCAATGGCAAGGGAGAAGGCGAACGCAATGGTGGCACTAATGGAAGCTACCAAGAAGGAAGCTACAGGAGCGATGACGAGGTTTAAGGCCTCGGCAGAATTCATCAAGGAGGTTCGAAAGGCGGTGGTGGACTCCTTCCTCAAGGGGTTCATCGACTGTAAAACAAAGATGGCCCTGCCTACCCTGATCAGGACCTAGAGGCTATCATCCCTAACCTGCTAGGCTACGGCGGTGCGAAGGAGGAGGCGTCGATTGAAGAGGCCAGCATGGCACCTGTGGAGGAGATTGTTGGTTCCTCCATCCCACCATTGGAGAGCCGACAGGATGGATGCCAGTGAGATCCCTCGATGCCTTGGCAAGGCTTCGGTGACCTCACCATGATCGGCGCCCTTTTTTCTTTCTTTTTTTTGCTTTGACTTTTGTAATATAATACTTTGAAGAACCTCATGACCTGTCGGGGGGTTCTTCTTCTTGTATACTTTTTCATGTTAATGAATTTCTCTTTCTTTCGGTATACCTCCCATTATCTCCTTTCTTTTCCTTTCTCTCTTCTCTTCTCTTTTTTTTTACTTGGCACATAAATGAATCCTTTCAGTGGTTACTGGACTTAGGTTCTCCAAAGTTCTGGCTCTTCCTACCTAATTCAAGAACTGATAGGTGGCCGAAAGAACCTGGACAATTCTGTAAACGATCTCCACCAGATCGGGAGATTTACTATGGTTGCTGATCTTAAGGCCTCTAAAGCTTCGGCTCTTTCTTCCCAATTCGAGAACTGGCAGGTGGTCGAAGAAACCTTGAAGATTTCGTAAACCATCTCTACTGGATCGGGAGTTTTGCAGGTTAGAGTGCGGGGCTTCAGGAGTTTTTTGACTTGCCATCGTCGAACAGTGAGCTGATGGATAGAGTGTGGGGTTTTAGGAGTTTTTCGATTTGCCATCACCGAACTGGAAGTTCGATGGATAGAGTGCGAGGCTTCAGGAGTTTCCTGGCTTGCCTTTGCCAGACTCAGAGTATGACGGATAGAGTGCAGGACTTCAAGAGTTTTCCAGCTTGCCTTCGTCGGACTCAGTGTTTGACGGATAGAGCGCGGGGCTTCAGGAGTTTCCCGGCTTGCCATCGTCGAACTGGAAGTTTGACGGATAGAGTGCGGGGCTTTAGGAGTTTCCCGGCTTGCCTTCATCGGACTCAGAGTCTGATGGATTGAGCGTAAGGCTTCAAAAGTTTTCCGGCTTGCCACCACTGAACTGGGAGTTTGATGAATAGAGTTCCTATGCAGGTGAAAATGGTATTGCACCAAAAAAAAACTTTTCATTAATGAAAGAAAGCCTTACATCATTGGTGGTACATCCTCAAATTGTTGGTGTTCCAAGTTCAGGAAAATTAGATGCCATCGAGTACAGCGAGGTCGTAGGCTCAATAAGGGAGGACCTCAACTACCTGTAAGGACCCTCCCAAATTGGGGAGAGCTTGTCACATTTCCCAGGCTATGAGACTTCAGCCTACCACAGGACCAAGTCACCCGGACGGAAGGTCTTCGGCTTCACATGGGGTTGTAATACTGGACCACCCGCTGTTCGTAAGCCATCATGAGGAGCCGGGCTTTGTCCCTTGTTTCTTCCAACAAGTCCAGGTTGAGCAGAAGACAGGCTAGGTTCTCAGCTTCATCATATTGCTCTACTCGCAGTGTGGGCAGACCCATCTTCATCGGGATCACAATTTCAGCATCGAAGACGAGATTGAAAGGTGTCTCACCTGTTGCCATCCTGGGCATGGTGTGGTAGGCCTAAAGAACACTGGGAAGTTCCTTGGTCCATTGGCCCTTGGCCTCATCTTGCTTGGTGCAGAGCCCTTTAAATATGATCTAATTGGTCACCTTTGCCTCCCCATTGTCTGAGGGTGAGCCACCGAGGAGAAGTAGTGGTGGATGTTGAGATCAGCATAGAATTTCTCGAATGCTTTATTATCGAATTGTCATTCATTATCAGTGATGATTGAGTGGGAAAGACCAAAATGGCAAATGATCGACTTCCACAGGAAAGATCAGACCTTGGCTTTAGTGATCCGTGCCAATGGCTCGGCCTCGACCCACTTAGTGAAGTAGTCGATAGCCATGATCAGATACCTCCGTTGACTGGACATGGGAGGAAAATGACCCAAGATATCCATTCCTTATTGGGCGAACGGTCAAGGAGCAGAGAGCTAGGAGAGTGGCATTGTCGGTTGACACTGTATATAAGCGTGTCATTGGCAGCGGTCACACTTTTTTACGAAGTCAGCCGTGTCTTCCCTCATAGTCTTCCAGTAATATCCTTGCCGGAGGGCTTTGTATGCTAGAATTCTTCCCCCATATGGTTTCCACAGAGGCCTTCATGTATCTCCTGGAGCACATAGGCCGCCTTTAAGGATCTCAAGCATTTCAGGAGTGGGACCTCTGATAGAGCTGCCCGTCCATCAACACGAAGCGCGTAGCCTTCTTCTTGAGGAGGCCAGCCATCACGCGGTTCTCAGGCAGAGTACCATCAATGATGTATCTAATGTAGCGGTCCATCCAACTAGGCTCGGAAGTGACTTGCTGGACTTCATCGGACCCCTCATAGTTGGGAGTCTGCAAGTATTCGATGTAGGCACGCCCTAGCGACGAGTTCGATAGAGTTACGAGCCTGGAAAGAGCATCGACGTGGGCATTCTCTCCATGAGGGATATGAAAAATACTGAAATGCCAGAAATCTACCATGCTCGAATGTACCCACTCCAGATACTTTGCCATATGAGGATCTTGGGCTTCAAACTCTCCCGAGACTTGACCTGCAACTTGCTACGAGTCAGTGAAGACCTTTAGGCTTGTCACACCCAGCTCGCGAAATACCCTTAATCCCACGAGGAGTGCTTATACTCCGCCTGGTTATTGGTAGCTTTGAACAGGAAGTGTAGTGCACACTCGACCATGACCCATCAGAATTGGTAAGGATGAGGCTGGCTCTGCTCCCTCCTACATTAGATGCGCCATCCACATAGAGAACCCGGACCATCTCATCGGTGGGTGGCTCCACGGGATACTCCAGAGGAGTTTCTTCTGGCTCTCCGTTGATGTTGGTGCATTCCACCAAAAAATCAACCAATATTTGTATCTTTTGAGATGGCCTCGGGTGGTAAATAATGTCGAACTCACTGAGTTTCAACGTTCATTTAGTTAGATGCCCAGACATGTCTAGATGGCTGAGTATGGCTCTCAATAGCTGGTTAGTGAGGACTGCGATCGGGTGGGCGTGAAAGTATGGCCTGAGATGTTGAGTAGACATAATGAGTACAAAAATTATTTTTTTGGAGCATATGTACATGGTCTCCGCATCTTGGAAGAGCTTGCTGGCATAGTATAACGGCCTCTGGATTCTGTCTCCATCCGTGTAGACGAGCACTGAACTGATGGCCCCTGGGGAGATTGCCAGATATAGGAAGAGTTCCTCCCCATCCTCTGGCCTGGAGAGTAGTGGTGGTGATGCCAGGAACTTCTTTAGCTCCTCGAAGATTTTTCGACACTCTTCCATCCAGGTGAAGTTGTGCATCTTGCACAACGCCTTGAAGAAAGGCAGGCAATGGTTGGCGGAGCGCAAGATGAACCAGCTCAGGGCTACATTCGACCGGTCAGGTGTTGAACCTGCTTCTTCAAGATAGGGTGTTCCATGTCGATGATTGCCTTAATATTCTCGAAGTTGGCCTCGATCCCTCTTTGAGTAACCATGAAATCCAAGAATTTTCCATCAGCCAGGCACACTTAGCTGAGTTCAACTTCATTTGATGGAGATGAAGGTTTTGGAAGGCTTCTGCTAGGTCCATGACGTGGTCCGATTCTAGCTCGCTCATGACGAGCATGTCATCTACGTAGACTTGCATGTTGCGACCGATTTGATCTTTGAAGATCTTATTAACCATGCACTGGTACGTGGCTCTAGTGTTCTTTAGTCTGAACAACATCATCTTGTAATAATAAGTCCCTTGGTCTGTAATGAAGGTAGTGTGCTCCTCGTCTTCTGGGTGTATCCAGATCTGGTTGTATCCATAAAATGCATCCAAGAAGGTGAGTAAATGGTGCTTTGATGTGGCATCCACCAATGGTCGATTTTGGAAAGGGGAAAGCTATCTTTTAGATAGGCCCGATTGAGATCGATGTAGTCTACGTAGATTCTCCACTTTTCGCTGGTCTTCTTGACCATGACCATGTTCGCCAGTCAGTTGGGATACCGGACTTCTCAGATGAAACCAGCTGTGAGGAGCTTTTCCACCTCTTCCTTAATTGCCTTTTGCCTTTCTAGGGTGAAGCTTCTCTTCTTTTACTGGACGGGGCGGTACTTTGGATCGATGTTCAACCTGTGATTAATGACGTCGGAGGGAATTCTAGACATGTCCGCCACGGTCCAGGTGAAGACATCTACGTTTTCCTGGAGGAAACCTAGTAAGCGAGCCTTCTCATCCTCCTGTAGTTGGGCTCCTACCTGCACCATCTTCAAAGGGTATGTACCGAGGGGGTATGACAACAGGCTCTCTACTGGGCCACCCTTGGCGTCCTGCACCCTTTGGTCGAGCTTGCCAGCAATGGGGTCCTCCCCGGTGCTTTTGGCCTCGGGTATGGCTTGCAAGCAATGCTGGACCGACTGGAGGGTTCCCCTCATTCTCCTATGCCGTAGGGGGTCGAGAATTGCACTAGGAGCTGTTTCATAGATATGACCGCTTTGAGCAAGTTTCATAGATATGACCGTGTCGAGCAAGTTGAGCTCAAGACGATCGAGGATCACGTTGTAGGCTGAAGGAAGCCTGACAATCATGAAAGTTACCATGACTGTGCTCTATCGGGGTGGTGACTCGGTGATGACCGGGAGGATGATCTCTCCCTCGACCCCTACCGAGTCATCAGTAAAATTGACCAGGGAGACATGCACTGGCTTCAGCTAGGTAGGAGATAAGTTCATCTTTGAGAAGGCATCATAAAAAAGGACATCAACCGAACTTCCACTATCGACCATAATATACTTTACAAGATGCTTTGCTATCATCATCTCGATGACAACGGGATCATTATTTACATTTTCCACCCCGGTTCCCCTCTCTCTCATGAATGGGAGTACATTTTTAGGCTCTTTTCTAGCCCTTTTTCTCTTCTAGGCATGCTCTATCCCTAGGAGATCATGCCCACTGGCCTCTCGGTGGGCTGGTTATTGACAGGAGGGAGAGCCATGAGCACCGAGGGTCTCGATGGAGCTTTTCCCCCATGGGCTTTCCGAGATAGCCTCTTCTGATGAGATCTTCGATCTTTCTCTTGAGATGGCGGCATTCCTCGGTGTCATGGCTATGATCATGGTGGAACTGGCAATACTTTGACTTATCTCGGCTACCAGATGGCCTTAGCAGGGGAGGGCGGCATAGATAGTGCTCGCCCTCAATCTCCATGAGGATCTTGGACCTTGGGGCGAGGAAAGGAGTTATCTTTCTTCTTGGATGGGGGTACTCTTTGGCTTCTGACCTGTCTGTAGGTTCGGGGTCATTCCGGGCCTGTGCATGTCGGAGGGTTCCCCTTGGGGTTGCTTCTTCAGGGGCCTCCCGTCGAACTCCCTTCTGGTACGGTCTGCCTCCTCCACACAAATGTACTTGTGGGCTCGGAGGAGGAGCTCATAGTAGGTCTTCGAGGGCTTCTTGTCTAGGGAGTAGGGGGGACGGGAGGTCCTAAGCCCTCTTTTCAGTGCCAACATGGCAATGGGCTCGTCCAGGTTATAGTTTCTAGGGTGGTAGCTTTGAAACGGGACACGTAGTCCTGCAAAGACTTATGATCTCGCTGGCGAATGGAGAAGAGGCTGTTGATTTTTCGTAGCACCTTCTTCTCTAATTATGCAAAGGAGTCAATGCTCCTTGGGTCGAGGCGGGTGTACCAAACTCGAGCGGCCTTCCGAAGTGTGGCCGGGAATTAATGCAGAGAAGGGCATCTGTTACCCCTTGGACTCTCATGAGGACCTTGTAGCTCTCCAGGTGGTCCAGGGGGTCGGTGGTCCCATCGTAGGGTTCCACCTGAGGCATGCGGAACTGGCTAGGAATCGGTTCCTCTTGGATCTTTTGGAAGAAAGGGGGGTGGGCGTCGTAGCTCGCGGGCTCAGAGGAGCCCTACAGATTAGCAAATTGCCAGGATAGCTCGGCCAATTTGTGCTCTTGCTCCTCTAGGCATCTCTCAGCCTGACGCCTGATAGCCTCATCGGTGGAACCTTTTGCCGAGGCTGTCAGAGGAGAGGAAGATATGGGTGGAGAGGATCATGCTAGGGGCCCTTGTCACGATGATGCTTGCGACCCCTGGAGGCGGCGTGGTCAGAGGTCAGAGATCGACTCTCTCGGTCGACCGACTTGCTCCAGTGCCTCTTCCTCAGGGTTTGAAGGCTTCCCCGGCAGAAGGACGTGGTCCGCGGATACGATTCCCTCCCTTGGAAGGATCACAGGCTATCGTGATATCCGACACAGCTTGAGCCACGGGGGTTCCTAACTGCTTCTGGGTTGCTAAGGATCGATGTTGGTGGTGTAACTACTGTACTGCTACAATCAGGGTCTGAACATGCTGGACGAGCACAGCGAACTGGGGGTCCACCGAAGGTGGTGGTGGTGGAGCAGGGAGCTTCCTCTCCGGGCTGTGCAAATCCCTGCGGGGAGAAAGACCCCACACGTGGCTAGCAGAGGCTTCCCGCACGCGTGTCACCACCATGTCACCGGCAGAACTATTCTAGCAATGAGGGACTGGTTTGACCCGGCTACTCCCCCTACCTGGCGTGCCAATCTGTTGCCGCCTAGATCGTTGTGGCCCACAACTCCTACGTGGTGTTAGTTGGTGGCTCTCCCGCCCGGCATCCTCCATGCATGCCCGATCCTGTAAAAGAAGGGAGACCCAAGCCGAGGATCCCGACGGGGGTACTCCGACGGTCAAGTCAGTAGACTATCAAGGAGAATGATCCTCTTTGGTGTATCCTGAAGCGATCTCCACTCTTAGAGGGTTTAAGAGATGATGGAAGGAGAGTTGGGATCGAGAAGGAGGGCTTGAGCGGTGGTGGTTGTTGCCACCAGAACTCTCCTAGGGAGTCTTGGGATATTCTTCTTGCCCTCAAAGTCTTGCTGGTTGCTCCCTCCTTCTTGCTTATCTTTGTCGGAGACCCCTTTGAGTTTCTTATAGAAGCGTTGTACCTTCAGTGAGGTGCAGAGCCTTGACCTGCACCCTCTGGGAGTCCCCCTCCTGGACGAGGAATAGGCTTGCTCTTCCTCTCCCCTCCCTCTGGAGGAGGGGACAGGATCCATAGCCCTTATCAGGGGAGGTATGCCGCAGGCACAGGTGAAGTACCGAGGAGTGCGCGTCCCTCTCGCGGTGGGTACGTGTAGCACACCGTGAGGCCTAACACTCTGACATGGCACTGTCCCTTTTTGGCATCGTCCCGCCACGTTTCGGGAGACCTGACAGAGCACTGGTCTGGAGGGAGATGCTATAAGGTTTGGAACCCTTGGCAAAACCTTCCTCTTCTAGGTGGTGCAAGCAATAGGTCGAGGGACGCCATTCCTCGAATGAGGTATCCTCCTTCAGGAGGTGCCGACAATGGACCGTGAGGTCTGATACTCTGGTGGGATGCTCCTTCGCAGGCGACATGCTTTGGCAAAATTCCATGCCACAGAGGTTGCAAGCAGCGTGCTCTAGCGAAATGCCATGCCACAGAGGTTGCAAGCGGTGTGCTTTTGGTGGAGTACCACCCCACAGGGGTGCCAGCTTCTTCGAGCAGCTTAGGGGCCTTGATGAGGGTGGCAACATCACCTGCCAATGTCATGATCCCAACCGCTCTAGAAGTGCCCGTAGAGAAGGTCGCATCAACTTGTGAAAGTCTACACCTGACCCGGGGAAGGAGCCGATCTTAACCAAGGAATCAACATCGAGCAGAGAGAATGCGACCTCGATCGAGGGCTTGATCTTGAGGGAGCTGACCTCGGCTAGCAGTTTGAAGAACGAGAGCACGACCTCGACCGAGGGCTCGACCTCGTGGGAGCTGATCTCGACCGGGGCTTGAAGAGCAAGAGCATGATCTCAATCGAGGGCTCGACCTCGAGGGAGCTGACCTCGGTCGGGGGCTCGAAGAGCGAGAGCTCGACCTCGGTCGAGGGCTCAACCTCGAGGGAGCTGACATCGGTTGAGGGCTCGACCTCGAGGGAGCTAACCTTGGCTGGGGGCTTGAAGAGCGAGAGCACGTCCTCGACCGAGGGCTCGACCTCGAGGGAGCTGACCTCGATCGGGGGCTCAAAGAGTGAGAGCACGACCTCGGTCGAGGGCTCGATCTCGAGGGAGCTGATCTTAGCCGGGGGCTCGAAAAGCGAGAGCACCACCTCAGCCGAGGGCTCAACCTCGAGGGAGATGACCTCGACCGGGGGCTCGAAGAGCGAGAGCACAACCTCGGCCGAGGGCTCGATCTCGAGGGAGTTGACCTCGTTGGGGGCTCGAAGAGCGAGAGCACGACCTCAGCCGAGGGCTCAACCTTGAGGGAGCTGACCTCGACCAGGGGCTCAACCCGGTGCTTTGTCTTGTCAAGCATCCAGGTGGCACCTGTCGCTATCGTGGTGGCCATCTGGATCCGACATGATTCCATATCAGCGATCATGCCATATCATGCCCGCTCCAAGTATAATATCCTTCGAGCGTATATAATACCCGTCCAAGCACCCCAAAGCTCTGCCATAGGAACCATTGGGTTAAAGAGTGGCACCCACTAGCAACAACAAAACCAATTCCAAAAGCACGAATAACGAAGGTGGCACCCTTGGCTCTCCCTGATGCTCCTATCGAAATTGATTGTGAAAAACCTCGAAGGAGAGAGTTCCTAAGAAATGATAACCTGGTGGGGTGCTCGAAGAGCCAAACCGGAATTCCAGATCTCCGTGGTCCTCCCAGTCAACCTCAAATACTTCTTCTTGTGGGCTCGAGCTCTCTCAACAATAATCATGGTAGAACAAGTAGAGGAGTTAAAGATAATCGCATTCTGAGTGAGCTAGATAGGGTAAGTAATATGATCATAAAAATAGAGGAAGAATGATGAATATCCGATCGGAAGAAGTCGAGGAAGGTATCCACCAAATCTACAAAATATATAAAATGCTTCTCAAATCCTGCCATCTGCCAACCACCAGGTCCTCGGATATAGAAATAGAGCATGCATTAGAGACTCTCCATCAATCCAATAAGTCGGACAGGAAGGGAACAGGTGAAGACATAAAAGGAGTAATTCTTTGTGCACCGCGTGCGGTGCAGCAAATCCAGCGTGGCCTGCACCGCACGGTCCTATTGGTCAAATATATTCACTATAGCATGATGGGACAAAAGCTGAGATGACTAGCATTAATTGAAATTTTTGTCCAGACCAAAATATCCTTACGACATCCTAGTTCAAAAGCTACGACATCCCAATTCAAAATCTACGACATCCTGGTTCAAAAAATAACTTGAAATAGTATTATGACATCCTAGTTCAAAACCTACGATACCCTAGTTCAAAACCTACGACTCACTGGTTCAAAAATGATCAGAAACAGTATTACGACATCCTAGTTTAAAACTTACGATACCCTAGTTCAAAACCTACGACACCCTGGTTAAAAAATGACCAGAAATAATATTACGATATCCTAGTTCAAAACCTACGATACCCTAGTTCAAAACCTACGACACCCTGGTTCAAAAATGACTTGAAACCGTATTACGACATCCTAGTTCAAAACCTACGACACCCTAGTTCAAAAATGACCTGAAATAGTATTACGACACCCTAGTTCAAAAGCTACGATATCCTAGTTCAAAAATGACCTGAAACAGTATTACGACATCCTAGTTCAAAACCTATGACATCCCTGTAGAAAATATAAATTAAAACCTGAAACAGTATTCGACATCCTAGTTCAAAAGCTATGACACCCTAGTTCAAAATCTACGATACCATTGCAAAAATATAAATTAAAACCTGAAACAGTATTACGACACTCTAGTTCAAAAGCTACGACATCCTAGTTCAAAACCTACAACACCCCTGCAGAAAAATATAAATTAAAATCTGAAACAATATTACGACATCCTAGTTCAAAAGCTACGACATCCTAGTTCAAAACCTACGATATCCATACAGAAAATATAAATTAAAACTTGAAACAATATCACGATACTTTACGACATCCTAGTTCAAAAGCTACGACACCATAATTCAAAATCTACGAGATCCTAATTCAAGAAACTGGAAGGAAATGTATTTTAGTCTGAACGAAAATTTTAATTAAAAGTTGAATAATAATTAATGCTAGTCACGCTCAGCTCCCATCCCATTATATTATAATAAATATATTTAAATTAATAAAAAAATATGATACGGATCGTTTCTGATTTGTTGTATCGTATACGGTGTACAACTTTTTCTAATAAAAGAGATCGACGATGCTGAGTGATATACGGTTTATAAAAAAATATTGTTAAAAAAATTCATCGTCACGGTCCATAAAAAAATTATTTTAATATTTTAATATTTAATTATTTTTGATTGATTTGATGTTTTTTTCCGGCATTTCCAGCTTTCACGAGAAGGCACAAACAAATGCGACAACAAAACTCAAGGGAACCACCGCATCCGCGGAACTGTGGATTCCTCGTGTCCTGAAGACCTGAACTCCTTGTCTAGGTGAGCCGGGTAACTTAGAGCCGTTAGACCTAATCTGTTCAAAGCTCAAGGAATATATAAGGAACTCCACCAAAAAAAAAAAACCGATAAGAAGGAAAAGTTTTATCTGAAAACAATAGGGTTAAAAAAAAACATTTTTTTTATTAATGAAATAAAAGAAAAGAGAGAGAAATTTTGTTATAGCTATTGCTTTCGGATCCCGTTTCTATCCTATTATGTTCGATGCGAATTATATATTTTATATAATTTTTTGGTCTTTGAATAAATTCATTAGCTTGATATTATTAAAATATTAAAATAAAATATTAATTTTTATTTTGATAGGATGTTTCAAAAAAAATTTAAATTTAACTAAATTATTCACAAAATCATGATTCCAATACCTAATTTATGAACGATGAAGGTAAATATTTATCGACAGCGCTACCGTCTTAACCGTGAAAATAAAATAAAATAAAATAAACGTGTTAATGACTAAGAATCTCTTCGTACGCTGCGCAGGATCCTGTAACGACTCGGGAAACGGCCTTTTCGGACATTAAAGGCGCCTCGCCACCCCTTCCGTTCACGACCTTTTTCTAAAGCCTCTTTTCGTCCGGCAAGCTTTTTTCGGCCGGTCACGGCCTTTTTCCAAAGTCTCTTTTCGTCCGGCGAGGCTTTTTGCTAGCTTAACGAGTAAGGAAATTTTTTTTTTTTCCTGGTAAAGTAAGGAAATATTTCGGAATTCAGAACCCAAGATAACTCCCCAGCCAATGCCAGTTCTGGTTCTCATCTCAACCCTTTTTCGCCTCTTCAAAAATCCAGCTTGGTTCTTCCGCGCATTCCGAATTGGCCATGGCTTCTCCTCCTCCTCTCTCTCCGCTGCTCTCCAGCCATCACCACCACCGCCTCCCAAGAGCCGTCGAGGAGCTCCTCGCAAAAATATGCCACGACAAATCCCTCCTTCCTCCCGATGCCATCGCCCGGAGGGAGCTCGCGGCCCTCGGAGAGGAGGCTTCTCTCCGAATCTTGCACGAAATCTCCGCCGCTAGGATCGTCAAGAACCTAACCGGCTTTATTAGGTACATAGCGAAGAACTCCACTGTTGCTTTGTCTCGGAACGCCGAGACGCTGTCCACCCAGGAGAGTGCGTGCTTCTCGGGGCCGTCTTCTCCTCCTTTCACGTCAAACAGAGGTAATTCTTCTCGTTCTTGGATTTGAAAGGAACAATCTTTATGTAGTGATTTGATTTCTTTTATGCCAGTTGGTTTCAAGAACCCACCTTTTGGTTGAAAGATTCGGTGAACATAGTTTTATGTTTAGGTTCTTTTACAGATGATTCGACTGCGTGCCCATTAGATTGCGAGATGCCTCAGAGGCAGGCGGCAAGCCCGCAGATGGAAGCATTGGGCGAACTGGAGTTCAGAAAAGCTTTCTTGATTTTAAGCTATATTGGCAAGTAAGTGTTGCATAGAATTTTTCTTAGTTTACTACGTATACATTATCTCACAATGTGTAATTTTATGGAGAGAACTGGAGTTCCAGAATGCTTTCTTGATTTTAAGCTGTATAGGCAGGTCACTGATCGCATGGTTTTTTTCTGTTAGTGCACCACTGATTAATGATTATTTTAGAATTAGTAGAATCTTGTAATGGGAACTCCAAGTATGATTTTCTTCAAAGCCAAGACAGAATAATAGAATTTGGAGGTTCTTACACAGACACTTGTAGTTACTCTCTCTCTCTCTCTCTCAACTTCTGTCATTGAAGATGGAAACTGAGAAGCTTGTTATTCCGATATATGCATTGCTAGCAAGCAACACACTTTGGGCATGTAGCTGTTCATGCTATAACTTGCCCCACCACAGCACAAGTTAAACACCAAAGCACAGATATGTTGAAAATTCATGTATTAAACAAAAGTAGTACCAAACAGGCTGTTAGTTTTCCAATTTGCATATTTGCTACATTCATTGAATTATATTTTCTTTTTTCCCAAATCCTTTCTCTCTGATCTTAACAAAGAACCAACCATATTTAGCCACAAGTGATGCAGAACGAAAGCTCTGATACCAAAATTGATGCAGAACAAAAAGATGATGCGATGCGGAAGTAAATTAAAATTAATGTATTTTTATTTATTTATTTATTTTCAGAAGTCGGCTTTGACTTAAAGGAAAGATAAACTAATGCTGAAAGAAACTAAGAAATGACAGAAAGCACAATTAAAAGGAGTGAATTATCAGAGTAACTCAGAAGTAGGATCGCTGGGGATTGAGAAACCCCCAGACCTAGGGTTTACTCCTCTTTCAAGAAACAGACGAAGAGAGAAGAGAAGGTTTTATACCTGACTGTGATATCTCTCGTTGCTTCAATTGAAGGACACTCTCGAACAGATTGTAGGATCCTTGGAGACGAGGTATCTTCGCAATGGATCCTCGGATTGTAGTCCTATGACAAGGTTGGCATTCTTCTCGAACTCAGGATCTGGAAGAAGAAGAACAAAAAAAAAAAGAACCAGAAACTCAAAGAAAGACACTGACCTGAGGACTTAATGAAGATTGTTGGATGTAGAAGTTCCGGAGATCTTGATACTGATCTGACTCTTCTTTGAACTTGCTCTGTAGTTGAAACAGTTGATCTGAACCTGGATGCTGGTGACCGGCTTCGATATGGAAGAGAGGGGCCGTGGGATTAAGATGGAAAATTAGGGTTTGGTGGTGGTGGAGTAGAGATGGGTGGACTAAGCTAGGGTTTTGGGGTTGGAGATCTCACACCTCCTCAAGGTTCCTAGGGAACCCGGATTTACTCCCTCACGGAGCTCAACACTTGAATACAAGTGCGGAAGAGAGAAACACAAAGTTACTCACAAAGAAATTGATTTCATTCATCATTTTTTCAAGAGTTACATAGAGTTGAATATATAGACATAACAAAGAAATAAAATTTCATACACTTCCCATGTGGGACTAATAGGACTAACCCACACTTTAGGCATCAAATTCTCTTCCCAAGACTCCTTCCATGAGTGGGCAGCCCAAAAACTCCAAGAAAACTTGAAAATCAGCTCCAAATGGCAGGTTATGGGGGTGTCTCCTAGTATCTCTCCATGAATCAAGGATTTTCCCTTCATGGTTTGGCTCTTTTGGACACCTCCTAGTCTTGCTCCACAAGTTTAGGCTTCTTCCTTTCATGGCTTTGGCACTTTAGGAAACTTTTGGGTGCCTCCTTGATTTTCTCCCCAAGACATGCTCTCTTCCCTTTTATAACTTGGGTTTTTATGGAACATTGTGGGGCACCTCTTTGATCCTCTCTTCAAGAAAAATTCTTGCCATTCTGGCTTGGGTTTATCTGGAAAGAAGTTGGCTCCTCCTTGGATTGAGGTATCTTGATGGATTTCTCCCCCAAGTGGCGCATGAAAGAAGGGACCTGCTTTCTTGTGGTGTGGGGACCAAGGCACACTGGATGGAGATGTGACGCCTCCTGGACTCTGGCGTGTGGCTGGGAGTGTGGCGCCCACTTGCTTGGTCCTGGGAGAAAATGTGGCACCTTGGAGAAGACCTAGACCACTACTAGGACTTGTATTGAGTCAACATGACTCAACAAAATTTAAATTGCAGGGAAATACAAACTCAAACTAAAATTGAGTTGACCAAGTCAACCCTTATTACAAAACCAGAAAACCCTAATTCTTCGGGCAATGTCAATCAGAGATCCAGATGGAGCCCTGAAGTCTTCTTCTGAGTCTGGTGCCCGCACCAATTCTCCCGGGGTGGGAGGAACTCGACCCTGTCGAGTATGGATAAAGCTGGCTCTGGTATCTCTCCAAGAGGTCTGGGTCCAATTCTTGTAATTCTTCTCGGGAGATCCAAGAGTTATCAGAATCTGGCCTTCCTTGCCAGCGGACCAGGTATCTTTGGTATCCTCGATTACGAGTAGAGATAACCTGATCATCCAGGATCTTTTCAATCTGCTCTTTCCTCACAGGCCAGTTTGTTGGTGGACACACAGGGTTGGGTTCACTCTCAAGAGCAGGATTAGGCTCAAAAAGGCTCACTGGGAATCACAGCTAGCTCTCTATACTCTACTAGGTCTGTAATGTTGAAAGTGGAGCTAATGCCTAGTTCTGAAGGCAACTCGAGCACATAGGCATTGGACCCTACTCTCTTCACTACTCTAAATGGTCCAGCTCCTCTAGCATGTAACTTTCTAACGGTTCCACGAGAAAACTGCTCAGGCCTTAACCAAATCATTACATAGTCTCTCTCAACAAAAGTTTTGACTCGCCTTTGAGAATCAGCCAACTTCTTATAAGTTTCATTACTTAAATTTATTTTGGCATGAATTTCTTTATGCAAGTCCTTTACATGCTATGCAAGTGCATCAAGAGACTTGTGTGTGTGGACTAATAGTGAAATCAGATCAAGTGGTGTGTGAGGCTTGTATCCATGAACAATTTCAAAGGGACTCTAGCCTATAGACCTATTGATCGAAACATTATATGCAAATTTAGTCCTCGACAAAATACAAATCCCAATTCCTGGTGCTCTCAATCAAACCAAAATCTGAGTCAAAGCCTAGTAAAGGGTTAAGAAAAACTAAACTAGACTGACGACGCATTCCTAAAGAATGGACTTTATTCCAAAGGAACCCTAGGTCTAAACCTAACAAACTACGGCTCTCTAGGTTTGACCTTGGGTTGGAGGATGGCATGCAGAGCATGAAAACTTATTATGGATGCCTAGTAGGTGCCATAAGGTCTTCCAGAATTAGGTGGCAAACCTAATAGGTTCTAAGGAGTCTTGCAACCTAAAGATCTCAGTAAAGTGTAATCCCATAGCTCTAGAAACATGAGAAGATTCAGGGAAGGGTAGGAAATAAGAATCAGAGTTTTGAGGTGGCTTATCAGAAACAAGAAACAAACCTTGGTTATTCAGGATGACCTTAAAATGAGGACATTGTTCTATAGGTGCACTCATCCAAACCTCATGATTTGCTCTAGGAGGGTCTACAAGTGCAAGTTCTAGGGTAGGCTGGGTGCTCCTAGAAGGTGGAAGGTTATCAGGAAGGTCTTTGGAATGTTTATCTAAAAAGTCCTCTAAGCTACTGTCTTTTTCTTGTTCTTGGACCTTCTCAATGGGCAATTCTTGTGAACCCCTTCCTTCTTCACACTTCTCTACCAGATTTGACTCAGGGGTGTCTTCTTTGGATTCCTCAATGAGTTCAGGGGTATTCTCACTTAAACTTTCATTGGGTGTAATTTCTTCTTCCTGAACTTTCTCAAAAGGGTCTTCTCTTAGGGTTAGCTCCTGAATTCCTTGAGTGGCAGGGGTCCCCTCAATAACCCCATTAGGTAGGAGTTGGTTAATTGAATTATCGAGAGAGATATCCTCAAATTCTTCTTCTTCATATTCATCTATCAAACTTATGTCAGGCTCATATATTTCTTCCTCAATCTCACTGAAAGGTTCTAATCTATTCTCCTTTGATTCCTCTTTAAGTACGGCTCTGGTCGGGTCAACTAATTTTGGGATGACCATGCCTAACTCCTTCTCAGTGTTATCCTTCTGGTCAAGAGGTGACACAAGTGGGAATTGACAAACAAGAGTCTGGTTCACTACGGGTGTCGGATCAATCGGAACTTGACTCAAGTTGGTAGAGGTTGGCTTTAAGTCCAAAGTACTTGATTGGTTATATCTTAAAGACCACTCATAGTCTTGGGCTTCTTGGTAGGCTCGGTCTAACTTATTGGTCTTTTCAAGGCATAGCTTCCTATAAATATCTGGGTGTAACCCAATCCTAAATCTCGATGTGATCTGAGCTTCGGTCTCAATGGTATTGCATTTCATGTCATACCACTGAAAGTCCTCAATATATTTAGACACAGGCCTATTACCTTGTTGCAATTGGTACCATTGGTCTAAAAGTCTTTTCTCATAGGATCTACCTAGGTACCTATCTCTCAACTTCTCATATCTCTCCAAGTATATATTTCCTCTTTTCTTTGATAACACTCATGCTCAATAGCATACCAATGCGACCTAGCATGTTTGGTGAACTTGGTTTTGGCCAACCTAACTTGTCCTAATTCCGATATGTTAGTGCACTCAAAATATCGATCCATTTGTTCTTCCCACTTAATATATGTCTCTTGTCTTCCATCAAAAGTGGGTGCATAAGGTTCGGTGTTCCTAACAGGTCCCTTTTCTGAGTCAACCAAGTATGGATATAGGCTCCTAGGGTTATGCTCGGGATCACGGTATAAGGTCCTCCTAGGCTCCTGGCATGGGTGAGGTTGGGGCCTATTAAATTTTGGATCAGGAGTCCAATTTTGATGTCTACGTTTCTCAAGTCCCTGGGCTCCGTCTCTAAACTGGGCAAAACCCTCATTCATATCCTGACTCAATTTGGTCATACTTTTGGTAAGAGTTCTAATCATGGCCTCTAAATCAGGTTGGGTTTGACCAGGTTGGTAGGGTACTTCGTTCCGGGTGGACATGATGATGCAAGCAAGCACACCAAATGAGACTCGACTGAAACGACTACGGGCTAACTAGACCTAGAGCCCAAACTAGATGCCCAATCAGAGTGGCAAGCTAGCCTGTAGTAACTCGGGACTCAGCCAGGCAGGTGTAAGGGGAGTGTTAGGTCCCTAATTGCCAATCCTAGACACCAATCAGAGATTGGCCAGGTAGGCGGACCAGCACACAAGCCCTTCGGGATAGAATCCCTGAACCACCATTCTAGACACTGAGTACAAAGCACACACAGAGTAACTAGACAAACTGACTCAACATTAGCCTAGACCCGACTTGTTGGTGTCCCTAGCCCACTAGGGCAAATTAAGTCAAATAAATTTTAAAATTAGGCTTAGGATCGAATGAATGGGTGATGGTTTTGGGCTAAGGAGAGGTTATTAACACCTCCCCTTATCTTAGATGCTCAATTGCCCTTAAGATGAATTAGGAGATGATCACTCAAAAAAATTGAATTGCAGAAATACAGAAATAGAATTGCTGTAATTTAACTCTCATAAATTTCACAGAAACCAATAAATTACAGTAAAATTATGTAAAATATTTTCAATTACGCTGGTTCCAGCAAAACAAAAATCATATAATTTGGAGTTACCTAAAATGAGAAAAAATTCCTACAACAGGGCAGTTACAGACTGAAAACAGAATGCTTCCCCCGTTTACAATTCCTGCTACGAAGTTGTAACCCAGCGGATCCCCTACACGCCCTAGGAACACCCCGTGGAATGGGAAGAGGAGGCTTGCACCTCGCTTAGTTCCTAGGACCGGACGTCCTGGGGAGTCTACTTCGAGCAGACAAAGTAAAAAGAGAGAGACTCAAACAAGCAATCAAACAGAAACCCTAGACAGGGCTCTGATACCAAAATGATGCAGAACGAAAGCTCTGATACCAAAATTGATGCAGAACAAAAAGATGATGCGATGCGGAAGTAAATTAAAATTAATGTATTTTTTTTATTTATTTATTTTCAGAAGTCGGCTTTGACTTAAAGGAAAGATAAACTAATGCTGAAAGAAACTAAGAAATGACAGAAAGCACAATTAAAAGGAGTGAATTATCAGAGTAACTCAGAAGTAGGATCGCTGGGGATTGAGAAACCCCCAGACCTAGGGTTTACTCCTCTTTCAAGAAACAGACGAAGAGAGAAGAGAAGGTTTTATACCTGACTGTGATATCTCTCGTTGCTTCAATTGAAGGACACTCTCGAACAGATTATAGGATCCTTGGAGACGAGGTATCTTCGCAATGGATCCTCGGATTGTAGTCCTATGGCAAGGTTGGCCTTCTTCTCGAACTCAGGATCTGGAAGAAGAAGAACAAAAAAAAAAAGAACCAGAAACTCAAAGAAAGACACTGACCTGAGGACTTAATGAAGATTGTTGGATGTAGAAGTTCCGGAGATCTTGATACTGATCTGACTCTTCTTTGAACTTGTTCTGTAGTTGAAACAGTTGATCTGAACCTGGATGCTGGTGACCGGCTTCGATGTGGAAGAGAGGGGCCGTGGGATTAAGATGGAAAATTAGGGTTTGGTGGTGGTGGAGTAGAGATGGGTGGACTAAGCTAGGGTTTTGGGGTTGGAGATCTCACACCTCCTCAAGGTTCCTAGGAAACCCGGATTTACTCCCTCACGGAGCTCAACACTTGAATACAAGTGCGGAAGAGAGAAACACAAAGTTACTCACAAAGAAATTGATTTCATTCATCATTTTTTCAAGAGTTACATAGAGTTGAATATATAGACATAACAAAGAAATAAAATTTCATACACTTCCCATGTGGGACTAATAGGACTAACCCACACTTTAGGCATCAAATTCTCTTTCCAAGACTCCTTCCATGAGTGGGCAGCCCAAAAACTCCAAGAAAACTTGAAAATCAGCTCCAAATGGCAGGTTATGGGGGTGTCTCCTAGTATCTCTCCATGAATCAAGGATTTTTCCTTCATGGTTTGGCTCTTTTGGACACCTCCTAGTCTTGCTCCACAAGTTTAGGCTTCTTCCTTTCATGGCTTTGGCACTTTAGGAAACTTTTGGGTGCCTCCTTGATTTTCTCCCCAAGACATGCTCTCTTCCCTTTTATAACTTGGGTTTTTATGGAACATTGTGGGGCACCTCTTTGATCCTCTCTTCAAGAAAAATTCTTGCCATTCTGGCTTGGGTTTATCTGGAAAGAAGTTGGCTCCTCCTTGGATTGAGGTATCTTGATGGATTTCTCCCCCAAGTGGCGCATGAAAGAAGGGACCTGCTTTCTTGTGGTGTGGGGACCAAGGCACACTGGATGGAGATGTGACGCCTCCTGGACTCTGGCGTGTGGCTGGGAGTGTGGCGCCCACTTGCTTGGTCCTGGGAGAAAATGTGGCACCTTGGAGAAGACCTAGACCACTACTAGGACTTGTATTGAGTCAACATGACTCAACAAAATTTAAATTGCAGGGAAATACAAACTCAAACTAAAATTGAGTTGACCAAGTCAACCCTTATTACAAAACCAGAAAACCCTAATTCTTCGGGCAATGTCAATCAGAGATCCAGATGGAGCCCTGAAGTCTTCTTCTGAGTCTGGTGCCCGCACCAATTCTCCCGGGGTGGGAGGAACTCGACCCTGTCGAGTATGGATAAGCTGGCTCTGGTATCTCTCCAAGAGGTCTGGGTCCAATTCTTGTAATTCTTCTCGGGAGATCCAAGAGTTATCAGAATCTGGCCTTCCTTGCCAGCGGACCAGGTATCTTTGGTATCCTCGATTACGAGTAGAGATAACCTGATCATCCAGGATCTTTTCAATCTGCTCTTTCCTCACAGGCCAGTTTGTTGGTGGACACACAGGGTTGGGTTCACTCTCAAGAGCAGGATTAGGCTCAAAAAGGCTCACTGGGAATCACAGCTAGCTCTCTATACTCTACTAGGTCTGTAATGTTGAAAGTGGAGCTAATGCCTAGTTCTGAAGGCAACTCGAGCACATAGGCATTGGACCCTACTCTCTTCACTACTCTAAATGGTCCAGCTCCTCTAGCATGTAACTTTCTAACGGTTCCACGAGAAAACCGCTCAGGCCTTAACCAAATCATTACATAGTCTCTCTCAACAAAAGTTTTGACTCGCCTTTGAGAATCAGCCAACTTCTTATAAGTTTCATTACTTAAATTTATTTTGGCATGAATTTCTTTATGCAAGTCCTTTACATGCTATGCAAGTGCATCAAGAGACTTGTGTGTGTGGACTAATAGTGAAATCAGATCAAGTGGTGTGTGAGGCTTGTATCCATGAACAATTTCAAAGGGACTCTAGCCTATAGACCTATTGATCGAAACATTATATGCAAATTTAGTCCTGGACAAAATACAAATCCCAATTCCTGGTGCTCTCAATCAAACCAAAATCTGAGTCAAAGCCTAGTAAAGGGTTAAGAAAAACTAAACTAGACTGACGACGCATTCCTAAAGAATGGACTTTATTCCAAAGGAACCCTAGGTCTAAACCTAACAAACTACGGCTCTCTAGGTTTGACCTTGGGTTGGAGGATGGCATGCAGAGCATGAAAACTTATTATGGATGCCTAGTAGGTGCCATAAGGTCTTCCAGAAGTAGGTGGCAAACCTAATAGGTTCTAAGGAATCTTGCAACCTAAAGATCTCAGTAAAGTGTAATCCCATAGCTCTAGAAACATGAGAAGATTCAGGGAAGGGTAGGAAATAAGAATCAGAGTTTTGAGGTGGCTTATCAGAAACAAGAAACAAACCTTGGTTATTCAGGATGACCTTAAAATGAGGACATTGTTCTATAGGTGCACTCATCCAAACCTCATGATTTGCTCTAGGAGGGTCTACAAGTGCAAGTTCTAGGGTAGGCTGGGTGCTCCTAGAAGGTGGAAGGTTATCAGGAAGGTCTTTGGAATGTTTATCTAAAAAGTCCTCTAAGCTACTGTCTTTTTCTTGTTCTTGGACCTTCTCAATGGGCAATTCTTGTGAACCCCTTCCTTCTTCACACTTCTCTACCAGATTTGACTCAGGGGTGTCTTCTTTGGATTCCTCAATGAGTTCAGGGGTATTCTCACTTAAACTTTCATTGGGTGTAATTTCTTCTTCCTGAACTTTCTTAAAAGGGTCTTCTCTTAGGGTTAGCTCCTGAATTCCTTGAGTGGCAGGGGTCCCCTCAATAACCCCATTAGGTAGGAGTTGGTTAATTGAATTATCGGGAGAGATATCCTCAAATTCTTCTTCTTCATATTCATCTATCAAACTTATGTCAGGCTCATATATTTCTTCCTCAATCTCACTGAAAGGTTCTAATCTATTCTCCTTTGATTCCTCTTTAAGTACGGCTCTGGTCGGGTCAACTAATTTTGGGATGACCATGCCTAACTCCTTCTCAGTGTTATCCTTCTGGTCAAGAGGTGACACAAGTGGGAATTGACAAACAAGAGTCTGGTTCACTACGGGTGTCGGATCAATCGGAACTTGACTCAAGTTGGTAGAGGTTGGCTTTAAGTCCAAAGTACTTGATTGGTTATATCTTAAAGACCACTCATAGTCTTGGGCTTCTTGGTAGGCTCGGTCTAACTTATTGGTCTTTTCAAGGCATAGCTTCCTATAAATGTCTGGGTGTAACCCAACCCTAAATCTCGATGTGATCTGAGCTTCGGTCTCAATGGTATTGCATTTCATGTCATACCACTGAAAGTCCTCAATATATTTAGACACAGGCCTATTACCTTGTTGCAATTGGTACCATTGGTCTAAAAGTCTTTTCTCATAGGATCTACCTAGGTACCTATCTCTCAACTTACTTCTCATATCTCTCCAAGTATATATTTCCTCTTTTCTTTGATAACACTCATGCTCAATAGCATACCAATGCGACCTAGCATGTTTGGTGAACTTGGTTTTGGCCAACCTAACTTGTCCTAATTCCGATATGTTAGTGCACTCAAAATATCGATCCATTTGTTCTTCCCACTTAATATATGTCTCTTGTCTTCCATCAAAAGTGGGTGCATAAGGTTCGGTGTTCCTAACAGGTCCCTTTTCTGAGTCAACCAAGTATGGATATAGGCTCCTAGGGTTATGCTCGGGATCACGGTATAAGGTCCTCCTAGGCTCCTGGCATGGGTGAGGTTGGGGCCTATTAAATTTTGGATCAGGAGTCCAATTTTGATGTCTACGTTTCTCAAGTCCCTGGGCTCCGTCTCTAAACTGGGCAAAACCCTCATTCATATCCTGACTCAATTTGGTCATACTTTTGGTAAGAGTTCTAATCATGGCCTCTAAATCAGGTTGGGTTTGACCAGGTTGGTAGGGTACTTCGTTCCGGGTGGACATGATGATGCAAGCAAGCACACCAAATGAGACTCGACTGAAACGACTACGGGCTAACTAGACCTAGAGCCCAAACTAGATGCCCAATCAGAGTGGCAAGCTAGCCTGTAGTAACTCGGGACTCAGCCAGGCAGGTGTAAGGGGAGTGTTAGGTCCCTAATTGCCAATCCTAGACACCAATCAGAGATTGGCCAGGTAGGCGGACCAGCACACAAGCCCTTCGGGATAGAATCCCTGAACCACCATTCTAGACACTGAGTACAAAGCACACACAGAGTAACTAGACAAACTGACTCAACATTAGCCTAGACCCGACTTGTTGGTGTCCCTAGCCCACTAGGGCAAATTAAGTCAAATAAATTTTAAAATTAGGCTTAGGATCGAATGAATGGGTGATGGTTTTGGGCCAAGGAGAGGTTATTAACACCTCCCCTTATCTTAGATGCTCAATTGCCCTTAAGATGAATTAGGAGATGATCACTCAAAAAAATTGAATTGCAGAAATACAGAAATAGAATTGCTGTAATTTAACTCTCATAAATTTCACAGAAACCAATAAATTACAGTAAAATTATGTAAAATATTTTCAATTACGCTGGTTCCAGCAAAACAAAAATCATATAATTTGGAGTTACCTAAAATGAGAAAAAATTCCTACAACAGGGCAGTTACAGACTGAAAACAGAATGCTTCCCCCGTTTACAATTCCTGCTACGAAGTTGTAACCCAGCGGATCCCCTACACGCCCTAGGAACACCCCGTGGAATGGGAAGAGGAGGCTTGCACCTCGCTTAGTTCCTAGGACCGGACGTCCTGGGGAGTCTACTTCGAGCAGACAAAGTAAAAAAAGAGACTCAAACAAGCAATCAAACAGAAACCCTAGACAGGGCTCTGATACCAAAAATGATGCAGAACGAAAGCTCTGATACCAAAATTGATGCAGAACAAAAAGATGATGCGATGCGGAAGTAAATTAAAATTAATGTATTTTTTTTTATTTATTTATTTTCAGAAGTCGGCTTTGACTTAAAGGAAAGATAAACTAATGCTGAAAGAAACTAAGAAATGACAGAAAGCACAATTAAAAGGAGTGAATTATCAGAGTAACTCAGAAGTAGGATCGCTGGGGATTGAGAAACCCCCAGACCTAGGGTTTACTCCTCTTTCAAGAAACAGACGAAGAGAGAAGAGAAGGTTTTATACCTGACTGTGATATCTCTCGTTGCTTCAATTGAAGGACACTCTCGAACAGATTGTAGGATCCTTGGAGACGAGGTATCTTCGCAATGGATCCTCGGATTGTAGTCCTATGGCAAGGTTGGCCTTCTTCTCGAACTCAGGATCTGGAAGAAGAAGAACAAAAAAAAAAGAACCAGAAACTCAAAGAAAGACACTGACCTGAGGACTTAATGAAGATTGTTGGATGTAGAAGTTCCGGAGATCTTGATACTGATCTGACTCTTCTTTGAACTTGTTCTGTAGTTGAAACAGTTGATCTGAACCTGGATGCTGGTGACCGGCTTCGATGTGGAAGAGAGGGGCCGTGGGATTAAGATGGAAAATTAGGGTTTGGTGGTGGTGGAGTAGAGATGGGTGGACTAAGCTAGGGTTTTGGGGTTGGAGATCTCACACCTCCTCAAGGTTCCTAGGGAACCCGGATTTACTCCCTCACGGAGCTCAACACTTGAATACAAGTGCGGAAGAGAGAAACACAAAGTTACTCACAAAGAAATTGATTTCATTCATCATTTTTTCAAGAGTTACATAGAGTTGAATATATAGACATAACAAAGAAATAAAATTTCATACACTTCCCATGTTGGACTAATAGGACTAACCCACACTTTAGGCATCAAATTCTCTTCCCAAGACTCCTTCCATGAGTGGGCAGCCCAAAAACTCCAAGAAAACTTGAAAATCAGCTCCAAATGGCAGGTTATGGGGGTGTCTCCTAGTATCTCTCCATGAATCAAGGATTTTCCCTTCATGGTTTGGCTCTTTTGGAGACCTCCTAGTCTTGCTCCACAAGTTTAGGCTTCTTCCTTTCATGACTTTGGCACTTTAGGAAACTTTTAGGTGCCTCCTTGATTTTCTCCCCAAGACATGCTCTCTTCCCTTTTATAACTTGGGTTTTTATGGAACATTGTGGGGCACCTCTTTGATCCTCTCTTCAAGAAAAATTCTTGCCATTCTGGCTTGGGTTTATCTGGAAAGAAGTTGGCTCCTCCTTGGATTGAGGTATCTTGATGGATTTCTCCCCCAAGTGGCGCATGAAAGAAGGGACCTGCTTTCTTGTGGTGTGGGGACTAAGGCACACTGGATGGAGATGTGACGCCTCCTGGACTCTGGCGTGTGGCTGGGAGTGTGGCGCCCACTTGCTTGGTCCTGGGAGAAAATGTGGCACCTTGGAGAAGACCTAGACCACTACTAGGACTTGTATTGAGTCAACATGACTCAACAAAATTTAAATTGCAGGGAAATACAAACTCAAACTAAAATTGAGTTGACCAAGTCAACCCTTATTACAAAACCAGAAAACCCTAATTCTTCGGGCAATGTCAATCAGAGATCCAGATGGAGCCCTGAAGTCTTCTTCTGAGTCTGGTGCCCGCACCAATTCTCCCGGGGTGGGAGGAACTCGACCCTGTCGAGTATGGATAAAGCTGGCTCTGGTATCTCTCCAAGAGGTCTGGGTCCAATTCTTGTAATTCTTCTCGGGAGATCCAAGAGTTATCAGAATCTGGCCTTCCTTGCCAGCGGACCAGGTATCTTTGGTATCCTCGATTACGAGTAGAGATAACCTGATCATCCAGGATCTTTTCAATCTGCTCTTTCCTCACAGGCCAGTTTGTTGGTGGACACACAGGGTTGGGTTCACTCTCAAGAGCAGGATTAGGCTCAAAAAGGCTCACTGGGAATCACAGCTAGCTCTCTATACTCTACTAGGTCTGTAATGTTGAAAGTGGAGCTAATGCCTAGTTCTGAAGGCAACTCGAGCACATAGGCATTGGACCCTACTCTCTTCACTACTCTAAATGGTCCAGCTCCTCTAGCATGTAACTTTCTAACGGTTCCACGAGAAAACCGCTCAGGCCTTAACCAAATCATTACATAGTCTCTCTCAACAAAAGTTTTGACTCGCCTTTGAGAATCAGCCAACTTCTTATAAGTTTCATTACTTAAATTTATTTTGGCATGAATTTCTTTATGCAAGTCCTTTACATGCTATGCAAGTGCATCAAGAGACTTGTGTGTGTGGACTAATAGTGAAATCAGATCAAGTAGTGTGTGAGGCTTGTATCCATGAACAATTTCAAAGGGACTCTAGCCTATAGACCTATTGATCGAAACATTATATGCAAATTTAGTCCTGGACAAAATACAAATCCCAATTCCTGGTGCTCTCAATCAAACCAAAATCTGAGTCAAAGCCTAGTAAAGGGTTAAGAAAAACTAAACTAGACTGACGACGCATTCCTAAAGAATGGACTTTATTCCAAAGGAACCCTAGGTCTAAACCTAACAAACTACGGCTCTCTAGGTTTGACCTTGGGTTGGAGGATGGCATGCAGAGCATGAAAACTTATTATGGATGCCTAGTAGGTGCCATAAGGTCTTCCAGAAGTAGGTGGCAAACCTAATAGGTTCTAAGGAATCTTGCAACCTAAAGATCTCAGTAAAGTGTAATCCCATAGCTCTAGAAACATGAGAAGATTCAGGGAAGGGTAGGAAATAAGAATCAGAGTTTTGAGGTGGCTTATCAGAAACAAGAAACAAACCTTGGTTATTCAGGATGACCTTAAAATGAGGACATTGTTCTATAGGTGCACTCATCCAAACCTCATGATTTGCTCTAGGAGGGTCTACAAGTGCAAGTTCTAGGGTAGGCTGGGTGCTCCTAGAAGGTGGAAGGTTATCAGGAAGGTCTTTGGAATGTTTATCTAAAAAGTCCTCTAAGCTACTGTCTTTTTCTTGTTCTTGGACCTTCTCAATGGGCAATTCTTGTGAACCCCTTCCTTCTTCACACTTCTCTACCAGATTTGACTCAGGGGTGTCTTCTTTGGATTCCTCAATGAGTTCAGGGGTATTCTCACTTAAACTTTCATTGGGTGTAATTTCTTCTTCCTGAACTTTCTTAAAAGGGTCTTCTCTTAGGGTTAGCTCCTGAATTCCTTGAGTGGCAGGGGTCCCCTCAATAACCCCATTAGGTAGGAGTTGGTTAATTGAATTATCGGGAGAGATATCCTCAAATTCTTCTTCTTCATATTCATCTATCAAACTTATGTCAGGCTCATATATTTCTTCCTCAATCTCACTGAAAGGTTCTAATCTATTCTCCTTTGATTCCTCTTTAAGTACGGCTCTGGTCGGGTCAACTAATTTTGGGATGACCATGCCTAACTCCTTCTCAGTGTTATCCTTCTGGTCAAGAGGTGACACAAGTGGGAATTGACAAACAAGAGTCTGGTTCACTACGGGTGTCGGATCAATCGGAACTTGACTCAAGTTGGTAGAGGTTGGCTTTAAGTCCAAAGTACTTGATTGGTTATATCTTAAAGACCACTCATAGTCTTGGGCTTCTTGGTAGGCTCGGTCTAACTTATTGGTCTTTTCAAGGCATAGCTTCCTATAAATATCTGGGTGTAACCCAACCCTAAATCTCGATGTGATCTGAGCTTCGGTCTCAATGGTATTGCATTTCATGTCATACCACTGAAAGTCCTCAATATATTTAGACACAGGCCTATTACCTTGTTGCAATTGGTACCATTGGTCTAAAAGTCTTTTCTCATAGGATCTACCTAGGTACCTATCTCTCAACTTCTCATATCTCTCCAAGTATATATTTCCTCTTTTCTTTGATAACACTCATGCTCAATAGCATACCAATGCGACCTAGCATGTTTGGTGAACTTGGTTTTGGCCAACCTAACTTGTCCTAATTCCGATATGTTAGTGCACTCAAAATATCGATCCATTTGTTCTTCCCACTTAATATATGTCTCTTGTCTTCCATCAAAAGTGGGTGCATAAGGTTCGGTGTTCCTAACAGGTCCCTTTTCTGAGTCAACCAAGTATGGATATAGGCTCCTAGGGTTATGCTCGAGATCACGGTATAAGGTCCTCCTAGGCTCCTGGCATGGGTGAGGTTGGGGCCTATTAAATTTTGGATCAGGAGTCCAATTTTGATGTCTACGTTTCTCAAGTCCCTGGGCTCCGTCTCTAAACTGGGCAAAACCCTCATTCATATCCTGACTCAATTTGGTCATACTTTTGGTAAGAGTTCTAATCATGGCCTCTAAATCAGGTTGGGTTTGACCAGGTTGGTAGGGTACTTCGTTCCGGGTGGACATGATGATGCAAGCAAGCACACCAAATAAGACTCGACTGAAACGACTACGGGCTAACTAGACCTAGAGCCCAAACTAGATGCCCAATCAGAGTGGCAAGCTAGCCTGTAGTAACTCGGGACTCAGCCAGGCAGGTGTAAGGGGAGTGTTAGGTCCCTAATTGCCAATCCTAGACACCAATCAGAGATTGGCCAGGTAGGCGGACCAGCACACAAGCCCTTCGGGATAGAATCCCTGAACCACCATTCTAGACACTGAGTACAAAGCACACACAGAGTAACTAGACAAACTGACTCAACATTAGCCTAGACCCGACTTGTTGGTGTCCCTAGCCCACTAGGGCAAATTAAGTCTAATAAATTTTAAAATTAGGCTTAGGATCGAATGAATGGGTGATGGTTTTGGGCTAAGGAGAGGTTATTAACACCTCCCCTTATCTTAGATGCTCAATTGCCCTTAAGATGAATTAGGAGATGATCACTCAAAAAAATTGAATTACAGAAATACAGAAATAGAATTGCTGTAATTTAACTCTCATAAATTTCACAGAAACCAATAAATTACAGTAAAATTATGTAAAATATTTTCAATTACGCTGGTTCCAGCAAAACAAAAATCATATAATTTGGAGTTACCTAAAATGAGAAAAAATTCCTACAACAGGGCAGTTACAGACTGAAAACAGAATGCTTCCCCCGTTTACAATTCCTGCTACGAAGTTGTAACCCAGCGGATCCCCTACACGCCCTAGGAACACCCCGTGGAATGGGAAGAGGAGGCTTGCACCTCGCTTAGTTCCTAGGACCGGACGTCCTGGGGAGTCTACTTCGAGCAGACAAAGTAAAAAGAGAGAGACTCAAACAAGCAATCAAACAGAAACCCTAGACAGGGCTCTGATACCAAAAATGATGCAGAACGAAAGCTCTGATACCAAAATTGATGCAGAACAAAAAGATGATGCGATGCGGAAGTAAATTAAAATTAATGTATTTTTTTTTATTTATTTATTTTCAGAAGTCGGCTTTGACTTAAAGGAAAGATAAACTAATGCTGAAAGAAACTAAGAAATGACAGAAAGCACAATTAAAAGGAGTGAATTATCAGAGTAACTCAGAAGTAGGATCGCTGGGGATTGAGAAACCCCCAGACCTAGGGTTTACTCCTCTTTCAAGAAACAGACGAAGAGAGAAGAGAAGGTTTTATACCTGACTGTGATATCTCTCGTTGCTTCAATTGAAGGACACTCTCGAACAGATTGTAGGATCCTTGGAGACGAGGTATCTTCGCAATGGATCCTCGGATTGTAGTCCTATGGCAAGGTTGGCCTTCTTCTCGAACTCAGGATCTGGAAGAAGAAGAACAAAAAAAAAAAAGAACCAGAAACTCAAAGAAAGACACTGACCTGAGGACTTAATGAAGATTGTTGGATGTAGAAGTTCCGGAGATCTTGATACTGATCTGACTCTTCTTTGAACTTGTTCTGTAGTTGAAACAGTTGATCTGAACCTGGATGCTGGTGACCGGCTTCGATGTGGAAGAGAGGGGCCGTGGGATTAAGATGGAAAATTAGGGTTTGGTGGTGGTGGAGTAGAGATGGGTGGACTAAGCTAGGGTTTTGGGGTTGGAGATCTCACACCTCCTCAAGGTTCCTAGGAAACCCGGATTTACTCCCTCACGGAGCTCAACACTTGAATACAAGTGCGGAAGAGAGAAACACAAAGTTACTCACAAAGAAATTGATTTCATTCATCATTTTTTCAAGAGTTACATAGAGTTGAATATATAGACATAACAAAGAAATAAAATTTCATACACTTCCCATGTGGGACTAATAGGACTAACCCACACTTTAGGCATCAAATTCTCTTTCCAAGACTCCTTCCATGAGTGGGCAGCCCAAAAACTCCAAGAAAACTTGAAAATCAGCTCCAAATGGCAGGTTATGGGGGTGTCTCCTAGTATCTCTCCATGAATCAAGGATTTTCCCTTCATGGTTTGGCTCTTTTGGACACCTCCTAGTCTTGCTCCACAAGTTTAGGCTTCTTCCTTTCATGGCTTTGGCACTTTAGGAAACTTTTGGGTGCCTCCTTGATTTTCTCCCCAAGACATGCTCTCTTCCCTTTTATAACTTGGGTTTTTATGGAACATTGTGGGGCACCTCTTTGATCCTCTTTTCAAGAAAAATTCTTGCCATCTGGCTTGGGTTTATCTGGAAAGAAGTTGGCTCCTCCTTGGATTGAGGTATCTTGATGGATTTCTCCCCCAAGTGGCGCATGAAAGAAGGGACCTGCTTTCTTGTGGTGTGGGGACCAAGGCACACTGGATGGAGATGTGACGCCTCCTGGACTCTGGCGTGTGGCTGGGAGTGTGGCGCCCACTTGCTTGGTCCTGGGAGAAAATGTGGCACCTTGGAGAAGACCTAGACCACTACTAGGACTTGTATTGAGTCAACATGACTCAACAAAATTTAAATTGCAGGGAAATACAAACTCAAACTAAAATTGAGTTGACCAAGTCAACCCTTATTACAAAACCAGAAAACCCTAATTCTTCGGGCAATGTCAATCAGAGATCCAGATGGAGCCCTGAAGTCTTCTTCTGAGTCTGGTGCCCGCACCAATTCTCCCGGGGTGGGAGGAACTCGACCCTGTCGAGTATGGATAAAGCTGGCTCTGGTATCTCTCCAAGAGGTCTGGGTCCAATTCTTGTAATTCTTCTCGGGAGATCCAAGAGTTATCAGAATCTGGCCTTCCTTGCCAGCGGACCAGGTATCTTTGGTATCCTCGATTACGAGTAGAGATAACCTGATCATCCAGGATCTTTTCAATCTGCTCTTTCCTCACAGGCCAGTTTGTTGGTGGACACACAGGGTTGGGTTCACTCTCAAGAGCAGGATTAGGCTCAAAAAGGCTCACTGGGAATCACAGCTAGCTCTCTATACTCTACTAGGTCTGTAATGTTGAAAGTGGAGCTAATGCCTAGTTCTGAAGGCAACTCGAGCACATAGGCATTGGACCCTACTCTCTTCACTACTCTAAATGGTCCAGCTCCTCTAGCATGTAACTTTCTAACGGTTCCACGAGAAAACCGCTCAGGCCTTAACCAAATCATTACATAGTCTCTCTCAACAAAAGTTTTGACTCGCCTTTGAGAATCAGCCAACTTCTTATAAGTTTCATTACTTAAATTTATTTTGGCATGAATTTCTTTATGCAAGTCCTTTACATGCTATGCAAGTGCATCAAGAGACTTGTGTGTGTGGACTAATAGTGAAATCAGATCAAGTAGTGTGTGAGGCTTGTATCCATGAACAATTTCAAAGGGACTCTAGCCTATAGACCTATTGATCGAAACATTATATGCAAATTTAGTCCTGGACAAAATACAAATCCCAATTCCTGGTGCTCTCAATCAAACCAAAATCTGAGTCAAAGCCTAGTAAAGGGTTAAGAAAAACTAAACTAGACTGACGACGCATTCCTAAAGAATGGACTTTATTCCAAAGGAACCCTAGGTCTAAACCTAACAAACTACGGCTCTCTAGGTTTGACCTTGGGTTGGAGGATGGCATGCAGAGCATGAAAACTTATTATGGATGCCTAGTAGGTGCCATAAGGTCTTCCAGAAGTAGGTGGCAAACCTAATAGGTTCTAAGGAGTCTTGCAACCTAAAGATCTCAGTAAAGTGTAATCCCATAGCTCTAGAAACATGAGAAGATTCAGGGAAGGGTAGGAAATAAGAATCAGAGTTTTGAGGTGGCTTATCAGAAACAAGAAACAAACCTTGGTTATTCAGGATGACCTTAAAATGAGGACATTGTTCTATAGGTGCACTCATCCAAACCTCATGATTTGCTCTAGGAGGGTCTACAAGTGCAAGTTCTAGGGTAGGCTGGGTGCTCCTAGAAGGTGGAAGGTTATCAGGAAGGTCTTTGGAATGTTTATCTAAAAAGTCCTCTAAGCTACTGTCTTTTTCTTGTTCTTGGACCTTCTCAATGGGCAATTCTTGTGAACCCCTTCCTTCTTCACACTTCTCTACCAGATTTGACTCAGGGGTGTCTTCTTTGGATTCCTCAATGAGTTCAGGGGTATTCTCACTTAAACTTTCATTGGGTGTAATTTCTTCTTCCTGAACTTTCTTAAAAGGGTCTTCTCTTAGGGTTAGCTCCTGAATTCCTTGAGTGGCAGGGGTCCCCTCAATAACCCCATTAGGTAGGAGTTGGTTAATTGAATTATCGGGAGAGATATCCTCAAATTCTTCTTCTTCATATTCATCTATCAAACTTATGTCAGGCTCATATATTTCTTCCTCAATCTCACTGAAAGGTTCTAATCTATTCTCCTTTGATTCCTCTTTAAGTACGGCTCTGGTCGGGTCAACTAATTTTGGGATGACCATGCCTAACTCCTTCTCAGTGTTATCCTTCTGGTCAAGAGGTGACACAAGTGGGAATTGACAAACAAGAGTCTGGTTCACTACGGGTGTCGGATCAATCGGAACTTGACTCAAGTTGGTAGAGGTTGGCTTTAAGTCCAAAGTACTTGATTGGTTATATCTTAAAGACCACTCATAGTCTTGGGCTTCTTGGTAGGCTCGGTCTAACTTATTGGTCTTTTCAAGGCATAGCTTCCTATAAATGTCTGGGTGTAACCCAACCCTAAATCTCGATGTGATCTGAGCTTCGGTCTCAATGGTATTGCATTTCATGTCATACCACTGAAAGTCCTCAATATATTTAGACACAGGCCTATTACCTTGTTGCAATTGGTACCATTGGTCTAAAAGTCTTTTCTCATAGGATCTACCTAGGTACCTATCTCTCAACTTACTTCTCATATCTCTCCAAGTATATATTTCCTCTTTTCTTTGATAACACTCATGCTCAATAGCATACCAATGCGACCTAGCATGTTTGGTGAACTTGGTTTTGGCCAACCTAACTTGTCCTAATTCCGATATGTTAGTGCACTCAAAATATCGATCCATTTGTTCTTCCCACTTAATATATGTCTCTTGTCTTCCATCAAAAGTGGGTGCATAAGGTTCGGTGTTCCTAACAGGTCCCTTTTCTGAGTCAACCAAGTATGGATATAGGCTCCTAGGGTTATGCTCGGGATCACGGTATAAGGTCCTCCTAGGCTCCTGGCATGGGTGAGGTTGGGGCCTATTAAATTTTGGATCAGGAGTCCAATTTTGATGTCTACGTTTCTCAAGTCCCTGGGCTCCGTCTCTAAACTGGGCAAAACCCTCATTCATATCCTGACTCAATTTGGTCATACTTTTGGTAAGAGTTCTAATCATGGCCTCTAAATCAGGTTGGGTTTGACCAGGTTGGTAGGGTACTTCGTTCCGGGTGGACATGATGATGCAAGCAAGCACACCAAATGAGACTCGACTGAAACGACTACGGGCTAACTAGACCTAGAGCCCAAACTAGATGCCCAATCAGAGTGGCAAGCTAGCCTGTAGTAACTCGGGACTCAGCCAGGCAGGTGTAAGGGGAGTGTTAGGTCCCTAATTGCCAATCCTAGACACCAATCAGAGATTGGCCAGGTAGGCGGACCAGCACACAAGCCCTTCGGGATAGAATCCCTGAACCACCATTCTAGACACTGAGTACAAAGCACACACAGAGTAACTAGACAAACTGACTCAACATTAGCCTAGACCCGACTTGTTGGTGTCCCTAGCCCACTAGGGCAAATTAAGTCTAATAAATTTTAAAATTAGGCTTAGGATCGAATGAATGGGTGGTGGTTTTGGGCTAAGGAGAGGTTATTAACTCCTCCCCTTATCTTAGATGCTCAATTGCCCTTAAGATGAATTAGGAGATGATCACTCAAAAAAATTGAATTGCAGAAATACAGAAATAGAATTGCTGTAATTTAACTCTCATAAATTTCACAGAAACCAATAAATTACAGTAAAATTATGTAAAATATTTTCAATTACGCTGGTTCCAGCAAAACAAAAATCATATAATTTGGAGTTACCTAAAATGAGAAAAATTCCTACAACAGGGCAGTTACAGACTGAAAACAGAATGCTTCCCCCGTTTACAATTCCTGCTACGAAGTTGTAACCCAGCGGATCCCCTACACGCCCTAGGAACACCCCGTGGAATGGGAAGAGGAGGCTTGCACCTCGCTTAGTTCCTAGGACCGGACGTCCTGGGGAGTCTACTTCGAGCAGACAAAGTAAAAAGAGAGAGACTCAAACAAGCAATCAAACAGAAACCCTAGACAGGGCTCTGATACCAAAAATGATGCAGAACGAAAGCTCTGATACCAAAATTGATGCAGAACAAAAAGATGATGCGATGCGGAAGTAAATTAAAATTAATGTATTTTTTTTTATTTATTTATTTTCAGAAGTCGGCTTTGACTTAAAGGAAAGATAAACTAATGCTGAAAGAAACTAAGAAATGACAGAAAGCACAATTAAAAGGAGTGAATTATCAGAGTAACTCAGAAGTAGGATCGCTGGGGATTGAGAAACCCCAGACCTAGGGTTTACTCCTCTTTCAAGAAACAGACGAAGAGAGAAGAGAAGGTTTTATACCTGACTGTGATATCTCTCGTTGCTTCAATTGAAGGACACTCTCGATCAGATTGTAGGATCCTTGGAGACGAGGTATCTTCGCAATGGATCCTCGGATTGTAGTCCTATGGCAAGGTTGGCCTTCTTCTCGAACTCAGGATCTGGAAGAAGAAGAACAAAAAAAAAAAAAACCAGAAACTCAAAGAAAGACACTGACTTGAGGACTTAATGAAGATTGTTGGATGTAGAAGTTCCGGAGATCTTGATACTGATCTGACTCTTCTTTGAACTTGTTCTGTAGTTGAAACAGTTGATCTGAACCTGGATGCTGGTGACCGGCTTCGATGTGGAAGAGAGGGGCCGTGGGATTAAGATGGAAAATTAGGGTTTGGTGGTGGTGGAGTAGAGATGGGTGGACTAAGCTAGGATTTTGGGGTTGGAGATCTCACACCTCCTCAAGGTTCCTAGGGAACCCGGATTTACTCCCTCACGGAGCTCAACACTTGAATACAAGTGCGGAAGAGAGAAACACAAAGTTACTCACAAAGAAATTGATTTCATTCATCATTTTTTCAAGAGTTACATAGAGTTGAATATATAGACATAACAAAGAAATAAAATTTCATACACTTCCCATGTGGGACTAATAGGACTAACCCACACTTTAGGCATCAAATTCTCTTCCCAAGACTCCTTCCATGAGTGGGCAGCCCAAAAACTCCAAGAAAACTTGAAAATCAGCTCCAAATGGCAGGTTATGGGGGTGTCTCCTAGTATCTCTCCATGAATCAAGGATTTTCCCTTCATGGTTTGGCTCTT
The DNA here is from genome assembly GCA_021397845.1 of Areca catechu. Classification (NCBI taxonomy): domain Eukaryota; kingdom Viridiplantae; phylum Streptophyta; class Magnoliopsida; order Arecales; family Arecaceae; genus Areca; species Areca catechu. The sequence goes on from CM038042.1 coordinate 179,783,416, forward strand.
TTGGACACCTCCTAGTCTTGCTCCACAAGTTTAGGCTTCTTCCTTTCATGGCTTTGGCACTTTAGGAAACTTTTGGGTGCCTCCTTGATTTTCTCCCCAAGACATGCTCTCTTCCCTTTTATAACTTGGGTTTTTATGTAACATTGTGGGGCACTTCTTTGATCCTCTCTTCAAGAAAAATTCTTGCCATCCTGGCTTGGGTTTATCTGGAAAGAAGTTGGCTCCTCCTTGGATTGAGGTATCTTGATGGATTTCTCCCCCAAGTGGCGCATGAAAGAAGGGATCTGCTTTCTTGTGGTGTGGGGACCAAGGCACACTGGATGGAGATGTGGCGCCTCCTGGACTCTGGCGTGTGGCTGGGAGTGTGGCGCCCACTTGCTTGGTCCTGGGAGAAAATGTGGCACCTTGGAGAAGACCTAGACCACTATTAGGACTTGTATTGAGTCAACATGACTCAACAAAATTTAAATTGCAGGGAAATACAAACTCAAACTAAAATTGAGTTGACCAAGTCAACCCTTATTACAAAACCAGAAAATCCTAATTCTTCGGGCAATGTCAATCAGAGATCCAGATGGAGCCCTGAAGTCTTCTTCTGAGTCTGGTGCCCGCACCAACAAGTTCTTTGAAAACAATTCATCACCATACATGCTTTGAATTTCGACGCCGTCTACCTCATAAGGTATGCTTTTCGTTGACCTAACTAAAATGCTTATCTTAATGTTTCAAGTCCACTACTAGTTTAGTGAAGATGCTTGCCACCTTACCTCTCTTAAGCATATTGTCTGGATTCTATTGTTAGCTGATTTTCTTGAAGACATGACAGAGCGATACTAATGCTCGTTTTGTGTGATACATACATGCAATACTGCTTTCAGATTCGTAACACTTAAATTTTGGCATTGTTAAATTTGTACAACTCCATTACGATGATTTTTCTTGCTTTGCAGTTTATGATACATCCACTCTTTAACTGAGTCGATTAGAAGTAGCATCAATTCTAGATGATTTAATCCTCGTAGGTCCATCTTGCATCAACCCACGTGCCTGACCTGCAACCTTCATCTGCTGTACATATGAGTAAGGCTTTCATTTTCACCTTGTCCCAGTTGGTATCAGGTGTATTGTATTGGCCTAGTGTGGTATAGGGGCTCAGTATGCCCAATTATCTATACATCATATAGTTGCTGTGTCAGGTCCAGTAGCATAGCATATGTTGGTACAATGGTATACCCTACCATACCAACTTGTACCAATAAGGCATTGGTATGCAGTCCAGGGCAGATATATAAATTATTGCATCTGATCTTGTTGATACCCCCTATCTCACCAACCTGTTCAATCTAAAATAAAGCAACTGGTCCCGGTATCACACCTTATCCAGGGCAACCAGATTGAGAAATTTAAAGCCAAGAAAAAAGAATAGGTGCTTCATTCTGGCTGGTAGATGAGAGTAAGTTTTTTAGAAGGGAAAAAATATTTGAAACCATGCATTCTACCTTCTGACTAATACAATTGAAGTAGGCTTACGAAGGGCAATGAGTTTTAAAATGGATTTTGAGGTGCAAGAAAGAAAAAGAAGGTTATTGATGTTGCAAATTTGTTATCAGGTTGGTAATGGTATGTTAGGTTGTGATAGAGAGAGGGGGTTGTGGATAAGGGGTACATATTTAGAAAAAAGAAAGTTTTCAACATTACAAATTTGTTATTAGGTTGGTTGATCCAAGTGGATCATTGATTCGATGTAGACCACTTTGACCATTACGGGTAGACTCGATATGGATCACTTTCACTACTATGAGAACTCGATGTGGATCACATTGGCTACTATCAGCTGAATTAAACAGAATCCATGTGCAAGATTTGTCATATTAGGAAGCCAAATCATGAGTCAGATTTTAGGAGGCTGTAACTTGATCATCTAATGGCTAATTAAGATGATTCTATTTTTAAAATTGGATATTTTTTTGAGATCTATAATTTTAGACCAACCCTTACAGGGCTAATTCAGGCCAAAATTCTATCATTTTGACCATGAAAAGAGCTGGTCAAATTAAAACTTTCCTTTTCATAAAAGACTTTGATTAGAAATTATTTTTCAATTCGTGAAGAATTGAATAGAGCAATGGAAGGTAAAGTTGATGTAGAAGTCAAGATTTATCTTCTATAGAATTTTTCATATTTTTTCATGATTTTTTATATCTACCATATTTTTAGGGACATGGTTTTATTTAAGCTAGGAAGAGGATTCCAATCCAACTTGTTCAAGGATAAACACTTATATAGAGGATGAGAAAAAGAATAAGATCCTAATTGTGAAGGGACGGATTTCATTATTATAAATAGGGGCTATGTATCTGAGTTTATGGTATGTAGAATTAAACAGAAGAAAGGATAATTTAAACCAGGATTTACGGTACCGTCTCGAACCATCCGGTTCGGGGCGTACCATATCGTATCGATCAAGAACCGGTATGGTTCAGTCTAAAAAATGGTTTGGGACTCGAACCATAAAAAATGGTCTGAACCGGACCGGTACGGGTCGATTCGGTATGGCACGGATTGGTTTAGACTGGTATGGCCCGATTCAGTCCGGTTCGGACTCGGTTTGGGTCTGGTTCAGGTTCGGTTCAGTGATTTTTGCTTAAAAGGGGAGCGGAAGATAGTTTTTTCTCAATTTACCAAGACTGGTATATGTACCGGCATGGTACGGTATGGTATGGTATGGTACCATACCGGTCGCTGACCGGTATGGGTCCTAGTACCGGTCCAAGGATCTTTGATTTAAACCTTACTTTTGTAATTCTTCCATCATCTTCTTTTTATTCTTTTGAAATATTCTAGTAGAGCAGGTTGAAGGAAATTATTTCTTCTCCCTAATCGGATCATCGGTGATGTTAAGCGGGGGAGAGAGATGATGTGGAGAAGGTGTACATATTTAGAAGTTGGTCTTGGATGAAGGGGCCTACATAATCTATAAATGTTTAACAACTGACACAATATGTGACTAACATATTTTTGTGAATCAATTTTGGAAGATGATATTTAATCCTTTTGTAATGTAATTGATCCACTAATTTTAACTTCAACCCAAATTGTTGAGTCATGAAGGTTTATAAAGTTGTTTTAAAAAATTGAAGACCTACAATCAACCTTTTGTCATATATCGTTTTAAATAAAATAAATTCCTATTTTGCTTAAACTTTGGGAAGCAAAAATCATTTATTTCTTGTTGGAGACTTCACTTTTGACTACATTGATAGGTCTTTTTAAGTGAGCACAATCAGTGACATTATCCTTGGCAAAGATCATTGAACCGGTATCGGAACCTGTACCTGTCAGTGGCTGGTATGGTACAGTACTGTACCATATCATACCGTTCCAATACATGTACCGGTCTTGGTAAATTGAGAAAAAACTATCCTCCTCCCTTCTCTCAGGCAAGGATCGCTGAATCGGACTTAAACTGGATCCAAACCGGATCGTACTGGTCCGAACCTACCCGTATCGTATCGAAGCGACCCGTACCGGTCTAGTTTAGGTCATTTTTTATGGTTCGCGTCCTGAACCATTTTTTAGGGATGAACCGTACCAGTTCTTGGCTGGTACGGTATGGTACATCCCGAACTAGGTGGTTTGGGATGGTTCCAAAAATCCTGATCCTTGGTAATGCTTCTGCTGCATCCATGTATGTGATGTGAAACAATTGGCTGCATGTTTTATATCATTTTCACAGAATTGCTAGAAGCATCAAGTAGACTTCAAATGTACAAAGATAAGATATTGTGAAATCTTATTGCACAACAACTGGACTTAAATATAAGTATGGTACTCCTGTAAGGGCCCACATTTTAGAATCCATTTGCTAGGAATGAAACTTCAATCCTACTGATGCAAAATCATTGACATTCCCTTTTAAATTGAGAATCCACACAATTGATCATGATCTACAATACTTTAAAGAAAAATATGTTTTGGTTTTCCTGTACCCAAGCATTAAGTTGGATGCAAATGGATGGTAGCAATAGTGATAATATTGTAAAGTTTGTTATTGGCCATGTGCATTAAGAATGTCAACCATCAATCTTGATCTAGGTATTTTAAAACACATGGAGACCAAAATTTGGTTGAATTAAATGCTTCTAGAACATAAATCATCTCAAAACATTGTATTCTGACACAATAAATGCCTATTTCACTACTTGACTCTTAAGCAGGAAGTCTCCAAGTTTTATACCTTTTGGGTTTGGACATTATGCAATGGATATTGAAGTTTATTTTTAAGAGTGTGCTTTTCTCAAGTTGAAAGTTTCAACATTGATTTTGGATGCACTGGATTGATGTTTCAATCATGCTGTACATATATTTGCTTGATTCCCTCCTCTCTCTACGCATACATATAGTTTATACAACCCACTTTGTTATATGTGCATGCTAGACACTCATACTTCTGACATATTTGGGTTGATTTGGTTGATATCTATCTTCATGCCCTTGCTAGGTCTAGCCTTGAAAATGCAATTTCTGTAGATTTTATTCAGAGAATAAAATTCTTCCCGATGTCTCTCTTTGAGTTGGAAGTCTGGAAAGAAATTGGTCATAAGTACATTTCTGATTCAGATCGGAGAAAGGTGAGTCCTTTTGTTCAAAGTTTGCTATGATCATGATCTTACTTACATCTTGATATTCGATGTGAATGTTTTTGTATGTCAAATCAATCCTCATTGCACAATTTGACTTTGAAGATATGTTAAATCTTGCTATTTGAAAATGTTTTGTTCTTTGAAATGAAGGAAGACTGCCAAATTCCTGATAAGGAAGTTGCTTTTGGCTGATAAAGATAGGTATAAATGGGTTTTTGTCTTCACTTTTGATCCTCTATCTTGTTATTAACTGTACAATGTACCATGGGTTTTGTCTGTGTTCATCAATGTTCTGATGCCTTGGCATATGCGGTTCGCTTACATGAGATATTAATAATGTTGTTTTATCTTTTGTGAGACCGAACTGGTTACAACTTGTATTTTGCTACGTGCAGTAATTACTAACAAATATAGACACAAAGTGAGGTATATACACAGCAAGTCGCCTATTTTGCAATTTATGACATGAATTTGAAAAATGAAGCCAACCACCTCCACTTTTGGGTCATTTACCCCATGTAAAATTTTGTAATTGAGCAAGCACTTAGGGAAAAATTGGAATCATTAAACATTAGAAGTATTGAGATTATGCCATGAAGTGGGTGATGTCAAAAAAATAATTCAAAATAATTCATGAATAATTTGCAAGAAATCATAAAATAATTTGTGAAATTTATATCAAGCTTAAACAACGTGATCTTTTTTGGATTTTTTTGACTACTGATTTCATATCGAGAGATTATCATCTTGAAGCATTAAAAAATTAATAGTGTTTTGTGATAGATATGTTGACTGGTAATGTGACTGCTTTTGTTCTATTTTTCAGGCTCTTGACTGGGACTCAGGAAAGACACATGTTTATCATTGTTGTGTAGATCTAGATGGAACCTGTATATTCAAGGTTTGTGTGAGTTCCCTGAATCTGCACACAATACTAGACACTTTTCTGTTTTATTTGTTACTGTTTTCTAAGGCCAGTTCTGTCATCTGTTTGGCATAAACCACTAGCTTTTGAATAAGTTTGCTTTCATTATCGTAAGTAACATTGTAAATATCACATTCACATGTGTTCTTTGTGACATTTTTTTTCGATGGTAGAAGTAGTAAGATAATGTTCCAAGCTTCTTCATTAGAATTCACTTTTATGGTTCATGTGCAAGATTTATGTTACCGTCCCGAACCGCTCGGTTAGGGGTGTACCGTACTGTACCAGTTAAGAATCAATACGGTTCAGTCCTAAAAATGGTTCGGAACTCGAACTATAAAAATTGGCCTAAACTGAATTGGTACGGGTCGGTTCGGTACGGTATGGGCTCGATTCAGGCTTGGTTCGGGTCCGGTTCAGGTCCAGTTCAGCGATCCTTGCTTGAGAGGGGGGAGGAAGATAGTTTTTTTTTTAATTTACCAATATCGGTATATGTACCGATATAGTATAGTATGGTATTGGTCGCTGACCGGTACCTGTTTCAGTACTGGTTCAGTGATCCTTGTTCATGTGTTCATGCTAAAAACTATTTAACTAGTTATACTCCTAGAAGAAAAAAGAAACTCTTTGATGATACATTGATTCTTGTCTAGAAGGCAAGTTTGTTTGACTGCTTGAGTGTTGTCACAAGCAATGACAAGTCAAGAGAAAAAAATTGCAAAACTGGGGTTTAAGATGCACATGAAAAAAAAAATTGTACCGAAGACATAAAGCAGTGTTCAAGTATATTGCAAAATGGAAGTTTAAACGGTTAGTTCAATGAGGAAGAGGGAAAGAAACCATGCATAAAGAGCTTTGTAATACAAGATTGAAATATAGGGGTAAAACGTTGGGCAGGAGTGGTACTTGTGTGGTGGACTCACTTGAGGTGGAGAGTTGAAGAAAATACTGTTATTCATTTTATGGACAGAGTTGTTCTTAATTTATTTGGAGACCAGTTCATTATTTGTTTTAAGCAGGCATTTTGCTCATTTAACCTCCTCTAGTAGCTACAGTAATATACTAAAATCTTTAAATGTTGGATGGTTCCAACTTCCAATTGCTGCATATAGAGTTATTAATGTTCTTCATTTCATCTTCTCTCCCCCTTTTCTTTTATCGTCTTTTATCTTGATCTTGTACTTGTTCCCTTCCTTCTCAATCTCATCTTTGTTTCTCTCTGTAGTTTTTTTTTGTTGTAGCTAGTCTAGATTTGTTTAGAGGGTGAGCCTTGGTGCAACAAAAGGTGCTCTATTTTGACCTGGATGTTCATGGCTCAAAACACAGAAATAACCTCCTCTCCATGCATGGGTTTGAGTGTGTATTCATTTGACCCTCTGTAGACTCTTCAATGGCGGGAGTGTTGTGCATTGGGATGCCCTTGTTAGAAAATACATTATAATTGAATGAAAATTGAAGGTACCCAAAATACTCTTTGGGATGGGAACTTTTAGTCTCACATAAAGTTTGGAAAAGTTAAGGCTCTTTATAAGAAAACTTTTTTCCTTGCTCTTGCTTTTAAACTCATCATAGGTGGAGAGCTTGAGGGTGATGCATAGCATCACCCGCGCGTGCGCGTGCGTGCGCGTGCGTGAGCGTGTACGACGGGCGACAAGGGCGCAATGGACGCTTTGTAGGCGCACTTTGCACGTACGCATCGTCGCGAGGAGCTTGAGGAGCCTTTAAATTTTTCCTGATCAAATGGATCAGACGGTCGAGATTGATTGAATCAAGATCATGGGCTAAGTTCATCAGTTGATTGCGATGATGGGGATCAACGGTTGATTGTGGAATGATCGCAGTGATCAAAGCATTGCGATGATCGGCAGATTAGTTGAGACAACTGATCATGCGTCCGTTAACGGATCAACATATCCAGAGGCATTGAAAGTGCCATCGGATTATGAAACGGTGTATTGAGAAGCGCGCTGATCGCGTGATCTATAGATCATGGTACGAATCAGCGTATCATGGCTTCCAATGGACGTATTGATCGCGTGTTCTTCAAATCATGATTGAAGAAAGGCATATTTTACTACGAAATGGCTTATCAAGCCATCGGTTATTCCCTCCGATCAAATCTGAAAGGGTTGCTTCCAAGGGGCATCTTAAGGTTATAAATAGGTCATCGTTCCTTATTCATTTCATCCAATTTTTTTTCCTTCTTTTAGGCATTAGTATACTCTGAATAACAGAGTATAGCTATAGTGCATAGTAAAGTCTCTTAGGCATTTGCATAATCTAATTAATAGAGTATAGCTATAGTGCATAGTAAAGTCTCCTGGTGAATAGTAGTGCTGCTTTCACCAGAAGAAGACCGTTATATCCTGGAAGACAATTGTCATACACCGTAAGCATCATTGCGGGACGAAATTGTCTTAAGGTAATAGAGTGTAACTCTAGACTTGGTCTTTTTCAAATAGGTAGCCACAAATATTACCAATAATCTTAAGACAGTTTTCGTGTCTGAAGTGCTGTTCAACTAATGGCAACAATGGCTGCACCTGTTCAAGTCGAGAAGCCGGAGAAGTTTGCCAGCACTGATTTCAAGAGATGGCAACAGAAGATGTTCTATCTGATGACTCTGAATCTGATCAGAGTTTTCAACAAAAATCCACCAGTCCCGAAAGGAGAGAACGACAAGCAAGTGGTCGCTGCAGTAGATGCATGGAAGCATTCAGACTTACTATGCAAGAATTACATCCTCAATGGATTGGAAAATACACTGTATAATGAGTACGGTAGTATCAGTACAGCAAAAGAGCTGTGGGCATCCTTGGATAAGAAGTACGAGACCGAGGATGTAGGTCATAAGAAATTTATGGTCGGCAGGTTTCTTGACTTCAAGATGGTAGACTACAAGACTGTCATGGAGCAAGTTCAAGAGCTGCAGATCATACTGCATGAGATACATGCAGAAAGAATGTCTTTGAGTAAGTCATTATAGGTAGCTGCTATAATTGAAAAGCTATCTCTATCATGGAAGAACTTCAAGAACTACATGAAGCATAAGCGAAAGGAGATGGGACTTGAAGATCTGATTGTTTGCTTGAGGATCGAGGAAGATAATAAGAGCCATGATAAGAAGACAGGAGGACATCATGCTGAGCCTAAGGCCAACCTCATGGAAGGAAAGGTCAACAAGAAGAAACGCAAGTTTCCTGGTGAAGGCTATAAACAGAAGGACAATCCCAAGAAATTCAAAGGCAAGTGCTTCATTTGTGGTAAACTAGGCCACAAATCTAAGGATCGTCGTTTCAAGGGGAAAGAAAAGAAGGAAGTCAATATTACTGAATATATCATATCCCATGGAGTGTCGGAGATGATGCTGTCAGCAGTTGTATTCGAAGTAAATATGGTTGATAAGCCAAATGAGTGGTATGTTGACACTGGAGCTACTCGACATGTCTACTCTGATAAGAGTATGTTCTCATCATATACTCCTATCAGAGGTAGAATCTGCTAATGGGTAACTCCGCTATATCGAAGATAGGACTTGGCCGCATTATTCTGAAAATGACATATGGCAAAGAGCTTCTACTGAACGATGTACTGCATGTTCCTGACATTCGTAAGAATTTGGTATCAGGCTCCCTCCTAAGCAAACATGGATTTAGGATGATGTTTGAGTCTGATAAATTTGTACTTACTAAAGGTGGGATCTTTCTAGGTAGAGGTTACTTGAATAATGTGTTATTCAAGATGAATGTAATTACTGTACATCGCAACCTTGAAAAGAATAAAAATGCTTCTTCTGTTTATATGGTTGACTTCTCTTATTTATGGCATGATAGATTAGGACATGTGAATCTTAATTCATTACGGAAATTAATGAATTTAGAATTGTTACCTAATCATAAAATCGATCCACATTACAAGTATGAAATATGTGTTGAAGCTAAGCTAGCCAAAACACCATTCCATTCAGTAGAAAGGAATACTGAACCTCTAGATGTGCTTCACATTGATCTATGTGATTTAAAGTCAGTACAATCTAGAGGAGGTAAAAAGTATTTTATAACATTTATTGATGATTCAACTAGATACTGTTATGTGTATCTACTAAAGTCTAAAGATGAGGCTTTAGATATGTTTAAATATTATAAGAATGAGGTTGAAAATCAGCTTGGTAAAAGATCAAGGCTATAAGGAGTGATAGAGATGGTGAATACGATGCACCGTTTAATGATTTTTGTCAAGAACATGGCATTATTCATCAAACTACAGCTTCCTATTCACCTCAATCTAATAGAATTGCTGAACGCAAAAATCGAATATTGAAAGAAATGATGAATGCCATGTTGATAAATTCTGGTACACAATTTATGGGGAGAAGTTGTTCTCTCGGCTAATCATATTCTTAACAAAATACGTCTTAAAAGGAAGGACATTATTCCATATGAGTTATGGAAAGGGAAAAAGCCTTCTTATAATTATCCAAGAGTGGGGGGGTGTCTAGCTAAAGTAGCTATTCCAGATTCCAAAAAGGTCAAAATAGGACCTAAAACTATTGATTGTATTTTCATTGATTATGCACAAAACAATAGTGCATATCGATTTCTTGTATATAAATCAGATATATCTGATATACAGGAAAATACAATTATGGAATCAAGAAATGCATCATTTTTTGAAGAGATATTCCCTTATAAAGGGACATCTATTACAAGTTCGAATAAAAGAACTTATAATAATATGGCAAGTAGTAGTCATCAGGAAAAACATCCTGAAGATGAACCTAGACGCAGTAAGAGGCCTAAAGTTATAAAATTTTTTGATCATGATTACGTTACGTACATAATAGAAAATGTACCTCAGACATTCAAAGAGGCAATGTCTATACTAGAAGCATCCTTTTGGAAAGAAGCTATTAATAGAGAAATTGAGTCCATCATGCATAATCATACCTGGGAATTGATAGATTTACCATTAGGTATGAAGCCTTTGGGGTGTAAATGGATTTTCAAGGAATTAAAGGCTGATGGATCAATTGATAAGTATAAAGCCAGATTAGTAGCTAACAGTTTTAAACAAAAAGAATGCCTAGACTTCGTTGATACTTATTCACCTGTAACAAGGATAACATCCATAAGAATGTTAATCGCTATTGCAGTCATTAACAATCTTGAAATACATCAAATGGATGTTAAAACAGCTTTTCTAAATGGTGAATTAGAGGAAGAAATTTATATGGAACAACCTGAAGGATTTATCGTTTCAGGCAAAGAAAAGGTGTGCAGACTTGTTAAATCTTTATATGGATTAAAACAAGTACCTAAGCAATGGCATATAAAATTTGATAATGTCATGTTGTCTAATGGATTCAAAATCAATGAATGTGATAAATGTGTATATACCAAAATCTTACCTAAAGGATATTTTAGTCTGCTTATACGTAGATGATTTGTTAATCATAGGTAGTGATACCGATATGATTAAACAAATAAAGAAAATGTTGATTAAACATTTTGATATGAAAGATATGGGTATCGCAGACGTTATATCAGGGATTAAAATCATTAGAAAGTCTGAAGTATTAATATTATCTCAATCTCATTATATTGAAAAAATATTAAATAAATTCAATAAATATGATACCAGTCCGTTTAAAACACCTGTAGATGTTAATCTACATTTTGCTAAGCATACTGGGCAACCCATATCATAATTAGAATATTCATGTATGATTGGCAGTTTAATGTATGTCATTAATTGCACCCGTCCTGACATAGCATATGCTGTCAATAAGTTAAGCAGATTTACTAGTAATCCAGGTCCAAATCATTGGATAGTACTAGTAAGGGTATTACGATATCTACAATATATTCTAAATTCTGGATTACATTATACAAAATATCCAGCTGTACTAGAAGGATATAGTGATGCTAACTGGATATCTTTTTCAGAAGATACTAAATTTACTAGTGGATATGTGTTCACCCTAGGAGGAGGTGTGGTGTCATGAAAATCTTCAAAACAAATTTGTATAACTCGGTCCACTATGGAATCTGAGTTTATAGCTTTAGATAAAGTTGGAGAAGAAGCAGAATGGCTTTGAATTTTTTTGGCGGATATTCCATGTTGGTCTAAACCAGTATGCAATATGTATCCATTGTGATAATCAATCAGCTATCTGCAGAGTACATAATAAGATGTATGATGATAAGTCTAGACATATACGTTGCAGACATAATACCATTAAGCAATTACTTGAAAATGGAATAATCTCTATTGACTACATTCAGTCAAAGAAAAACCTTGCGGATCCACTGACAAAAGGTTTACCGAGAGATCAAGTAAATTGTTTATCGAGGGGAATGGGTTTAAAGTCTATAATAAATTAATCTTTATAGTGGATACCCAACCTAGTTGACTGGAGATCCCAAGATCTAGGTTCAAAAGGGACAACCAAATTATGAAGAGATCAACGAAGCACTAAGGATGTCAATTCCTACTCATTCTTATGATAATCAGTGCTACCTGCTAGAGGTACTAGGATAAGCATAGCTTTTAACGATTCTTATAACATGAATATCATGTGGGGTATAGCAGGATACTCTTAATAAGAATCATCTATGTGAGTGTGAACTAGGCTAATTTTATGAGAATTTTAAATGTTTTAATTCTCTAAAGCACTCATAAACCAGGAGTTGTTCAGGGTCAAAATGAATATAACCATGAGAACCAAAAGGAATGCTTGGAAAGAAGTTGTGTGATTGTTATTGTTTTAGTTTACATCAAACGTTGAAAAGTTCAAGACATCATGTTCACTTTCAGCAAGTAAACTCGATAACAAAACACAAAAGAAGGTTCAAAGCCACAAGCTACCTATCGTGATACAACTTCATTCCATTTACTCTCTTTAAGTGTCTGCATATTCATTTGCATTTAAAATCTATGTTTGTGGGGGATTGCCTTTGCTGATCTTTGATGATCTGAGTTCAATTTTCATTCATGTGGGGGATTGTTAGAAAATACATTATAATTGAATGAAAATTGAGGGTATCCAAAATATCCTTTGGGATGGGAACTTTTAGTCATACATGGAAAGTTTGGAAAAGTTAAGGCTCTTTATAAGAAAATCTTTTTCCTTGCTCTTGCTTTTAGGCTCACTATAGGTGGGAGCTTGAGGGTGATGCATCACCCGTGCGTGCGCGTGCGCGTGAGCGTGTGCAACGGGTGACGGGCGACAAGGGCGCAATGGGTGCTTTGTAGGTGCACTTTGTACTTCGCACGTACGTCTCGTCGCGAGGAGCTTGAGAAGTCTTTAAATTTTTCCTGATCAAACGGATCAGACGGTTGAGATTGATTAAATCAAGATCGTGGGCTAAGTTCATCAGTTGATCGCGATGATGGAGATCAACGGTTGATTGTGGAATGATCGCAGTGATCAAAGCCAAGGATTCAGGTCCCTGCGGGATGTCCGGGACGTCCCACGGATAGCTGGATGTCCCGCGACGTCCCACGGGACACCGGGACGGGGTACTATCTCATGTGTTGGGACAGGACGTTCCATCAGCGTCCCGACGTCCCATCAGCGTCCCAGCGTCCCAATCGGGACATCTTGGGACATCCCCTATCCCGAGTGTCGGGACGGGACGGGACGCCAATGTGTCCGGTTCCATGGAAAAACCGGGACAGCCCCGTCCCACGGGATTTAAAACCTTGATCAAAGCATTGCGATAATCGGCAAATTAGTTGAGACTTGAGACAACTGATCACGCGTCTATTCACGGATCAACGTATCCAGAGGCATTGATAGTGCCATCGGATCATGAAATGGCATATTGAGAAGCGCGCTGATCACGTGATCAATAGATCACGGTACGAATCAGCGTATCATGGCTTCCGATGGGCGTATTGATCGCGTGTTCTTCATATCATGGTTGAAGAAAGGCGTATTTCACTATGAAATGGCTTATCAAGCCATCGGTTATTCTCTCCGATCAAATCTGAAAGGGTTACTTCTAAGGGCACCTTAAGGCTATAAATAGATCATCGTTCCTCATTCATTTCATCCAAGTTTCTTTCATTTTCTTAGGCATTAGCATACTCTGAATAACAGAGTATAGCTATAGTGCATAGTAAAGTCTCTTAGGCATTTGCATACTCTAATTAATAGAGTATAGTTATAGTACATACTACATATAAAAGAGAAAAGCATTCATGGTTCGAATTTCTGGTGAATAGTAGTGCTGCTTTCACCAGAAGAAGACCGTTGTATCCTGGGAGACAATCGTCATACACTATAAGCACCATTGCGGGACGAATTGTCTTAAGGATATAGAGTGTAACTCTAGGCTCGGTCTTTTCAAATAGATAGCTACAAATATTACTAACAGCCCTTGTCCAGATTTGTTTAAGTTTAGTGATTGTCGGATTCGTGATACAACCATCTCAGATTTTGTGTCAAAATAAATCAATACCTTTTTTTTTTCATTTTTAATGGTTGGGACATCTAGGTTGCCACATTTAGCATTGACATGCTTCTAGGTGGCCTTATGACTTGCAGACTTGGCTGGATAACTTGCAGTGATTGATGGATAGTTGTCAATGATGCTGCAAGTATTGATGGTCATACTATAATATGCGCACCTTTCCTCAGAAATTGTGACTACTTTAGAAATTTATATTTGTTCAGAGAAGTTATAGTAGTAATATGATTGAAGTAGGAAACTAGAAAGTATAATTAGCAAATTTCTGACTTAGAACCATACCTTAGTTGAAGTTATGTATATTGTTATGCTTCCTCTAGTCTTCTTTAGCTTCATTCCTCATTTGCCTGCATGATATTCATAAAGTTTCTTTATGCAGGCAATATTGTTCAAAGTTGTGGTAATTTCTTCTGTTTGGAGAACAAGAATGAAAAAGAATGAGTTTTTTAACATATCATTTCTTTAAAGGGTTGTACTACCAGCATGGTATTTATGTGCATGTATTGTACTCATTGGTGATGCATGACTGCTAATTCATTCCAAAGGATATATAAATATTTAGGAATATATATTATTCATCATCTAAGTTTGCATTTTTTTTTTTGCCATGTACACATTAGACTCTTGAGTTTGTTTGTCTCTTTTTTTTTTCTCATTGTCTACTAATGCTATTCATAAATTTTGTTATGTCATTTACAGAGTCTTTTTTAAATTTCTGCTGCCTTTACCTTAAACCATATATGTTGATCCTTGTAAACAAGGTTCACTGAACCGGTACCAAAGGATCTACCAGCTGGCACCCGATTTGGCATGGTACAAGTACATATTGTGCTATTCCATGGCTTACCGACAAAAGGAGAGCCCAAAAGGGAGGGGGAGAGGGAGGAGGGAGGAGGAGAGAGGAAAAGAGAGAGAAGGAGAGGAAGAGAAGGAGGAAGGGAGAGAGAGAGAGAGAGGGAGAGAGAGAAGGGGGGTGGGAAAGAGTGAGAGAGGGCTTGAAAGCCCTAATTGAAACAAGGATCCCCTAATCAAAAGGTCAACACAAAAATCAACTAAGAAAGAACTAAAAGTATCTCCAAGTGAGACAACTTCAATGACAACCTTGCCCTCCCAACAAGCATGATCCTTCTAGAACCTAAAAAAAAGGACTATAGTTTTATAAATGGTATCTGAACTTTTTATCACCCTCTCCATAAATATATGAGATGTTATCTGGTGTAATTTTTTAGACTGGTTTCTTGTGTCAAAATTTCCTCTTTCACATTCTAGTTCTCCTCTAGCATTTCAATGTGTGTCACTAGTCACTTGTTTTAGTTTATAAATATCTAGTTATAAATGTTTTTCTAATGGATGTCTTCAGGGCCCATATCTTCAAGTCACCAAGACTCACCTACAGCAGGTCTTGGGAGATGACAACGTGCTGTTAGTAAAGTTCTCTGAGGAAACGCATGGGGAAAAAAGATCTGCCCATTGTATTGTCTCTTCTAGTGATATTTACCATAAATTTGCAAAAGAAGGGATTCTTGTTGGTTTACGGCGTTATTATTTTTTTGGTAAGTTGTTTAAGTGGTTTCTGCTTCTTATTCCTAGTCTACAGAGAGGCTTGGTTTTGATTATCCATACATGCTCGGTATTTTTATTTATATGTTTTTGAGTACTTTAACATAAATATGACCTTTTGTTAATTGGTGTTGTATGTTTAAGAATGATTCTGTCATAATCTCCTTGTCTTTCAATTCATTCTGATTTATTTAGCTGAACAATGGCAACAAATTATTATATGGTAGTTTTTAATCTAGATTTCTTAATGTGCCATTGCATAAACACATAGGCACATACATAGATATGGATGTATGCACGCACATACAGTCAAAAGTTAGTAAGTCACATTGCTGAGCCTAGAAAAGATCACTTTTATCTCTGTCATACTAATGTTTGTATCATTTCCACTTTCACAGACTTGAATGATACTGCAAGATAATATACACTTTGTCATATGTAATTCTTGATTATGATGGAAATAGGAAAGTTTTATACATTTCACATATCGAATGCCTTTATTTTCATATTTTTAGAGCCTTTTTTGTTGATGTAATATTCTTGAGGTTTGCATTGCCTTTATGATAGGCTGCATAAGGTTGTTAGTTTGACTGTTTGAGAGTACCCAGATAAGTGAATTTTCCATTATAAATGCCTTTTTCTTGGAAAGTTAATTAGACATGGTTTTTGGCCTGATTTGAATTTCTTCATAGATCATACAGAAATATAAAGATCTGCAAAGGCATGCTGGATCTAGGAATGTTTATGCTATTGTCATACAGAAGTGGTCTGTTCTCACATCCAGGTTAGAAATTACTTCAAACCTCACTATTTAATAGTTATAGATGGCTCATCAAAAGGCTTAGTTTCATTCAGCAAAGGTTTTAAACAAAGTGGTTGTCTTTATTTATTATTATTTTTTTATGGGTAGAGTTTGGAACTGGGTGCATACTGTTTCAACTTTTATCGACTAGGCCAAAGTGGAACCCATCATGTAGTTGCCATGTGCTAATTATGTGTTCGTTTCCTTGGAAGCCAATGTTATCTGAGCTAAGCTGCTACGAGTTTATCTTGTCTTGTTGTAAAACTTGTTTGATGGTCAACTTGCCAAAATAAGTTAGGGGTTAGAGTGGCTTAGCAGTGCATTTTGAGGGATGGCTTTATGAGATATAAACCATGCAGCTTATTAAAAGTTTGTTTTGTCTGTTGTGCACGGGATGAAAACAAGTAAGCATATTCCAGAAATAGATGTGTGAGCTTAAAAATGTAAAATTACCATTGTCAGATGGAAGAATCCAATAGATTTCTCCCGACCAACTTGTGCCTTCTCTGTGTCCTGTATTGTGTTCATCTGGTCATACCCAACTTGATTCAAAAATATATTTATGAGAGAGATGCATTATGATGGTTGTTGGGATAAACCGGCTCAGCAAAGGCTAATTGTTGGTTCAAGGGTACATTTAAATCTCTGCTGAACCGCTCGCCGATACCAGAAGGCTCGAAGGTGACTCCACAAGCTAAAGAAGCAATAACTCAACATCACCGTTCCGGTCTCATCATTGGGTCAGTCTTCGGCCTACGCCGAAGAGAGCGGTGCCGAAGCATATCCTTGATCCAGGCTGTGTCACGTGAGCCAGTCTTCTTCGGACCACTCCGAAGAAGATTGGTCCGAAGAAGACAGCTGCTTCATTCCCTAACTTGTTTCGAGAAGAACTCCAGTCCACTCCGAAGAAGGCCATTCCCATGCGAACGGCCGAGGTGTCTTCAGCCTATCCCGAAGAGGATAGGTGCAAGGCAGTCAGCCGATTCGGTCTTGGACCCTTCCAAAGGAGCAGCCCTGAAGCGAATCTCTCGTTGATCTCCAATCTCCAGACGTGGATATGGTTGTTATAACCAACCACGTAGCACTAACTCCAACAACATCAAGGTGGCCAGGCTCAGCCACGTGGCCACTAACTTTAGCACCAATAACATCGAGGTGGCCAGAATCAGGCAGTAACCGCTTATGGTTATGGAGGGGTTAAGCTAACCAACCCCACTTAACCAGAGGCAAGTGGGTTTAACTGTGTTCTTGGCATATCTCCCATTATAAATACTGGTAAGAGGGACACTCAACGAGAAAGCTAAGGCAAGTAAGCTGAGCAAAAGCCAAATCCTCTGAGTCTCTTTCACTCTCTCTCTCTGAGAACTCTCCATTATTAGGCATCGGAGTGTCCCCCACCGGAGCAAATCCGGTCAGGGTGTCTATTTTGCAGGATTCTCGGGAGGCGAGCCGGTGATCCAGCAGCTCTGTCCGGTCCGCGGAGGATCGACGCCAACATATTGGCATGCCAGGTAGGGGAAGGAAAGCTATCATCCCCTCTTGAAAAGGAGAGTTCGAAGGAGCTGTAATGGTGAAAGGTAAGGCTCAAAATGCTTCGACAAGCAGGGGACGTCAACCCTCTCAGAGGAACGATCCCCAGGTGGAAAATAATATCTCACCTCCCATACTAGTCATGGGACAACACCAGTTCGAAGCCCTCCTGAACCGGGTTGATGCTCTCACAACCATGGTTCAGAATTTTCAAGAGACTGCCCTTCAGGTGGGGCATCCACCAGCCACCTCTAGGCATAGTCACTGGTCTAGAGAAAAGGGAGACCACTACCATGGATCTACTCGACGCTCTCTTCGGGATCGGCCTTCTCACGAGGGCCGAAGTTTCCGATATTCGAAGCGCACTAATGACCAATATGCAAGGAAGAGATCCAGACGATGCCTCTCTGTCTCCTCTGAAGACTCTACCTCCGAAAATGTTGGGCAGAAAGCAGCCCACTACGACTACGAAAAAAGTTTAAGATGCTTGAAGCGCAGATCGCGAGGCTTCGTGATCAGAAAAGAGATGGCGAGTTCATGGCTTATGACTCGCGGCCTCCGTTCACCTCCAGAATAATGAAGTCGTCCCTCGGCATTTCAAAGTCTCTCAGATGGAATTCTACGATGGGACCACCGATCCCCTTGTCATCTGGGTAGCTTTAAAGCCCACATGATGATCCAAGGAGCCTCCGATGCATTGTACTGCTTGGCCTTTCCTGCGATCCTAAAGAAGGCAGCTCGAATATGGTATTCGAGATACGTCCGGTACCATTGACTTCTTTTTGAATTAGAAAAACTCTCACATTTCAGGACTTGCCGGAAGATGTCCTGGAATACCGACAGCTTATTCCTTCATCAAAATGAATTAGAGAGCCTCAAGGACTACATCGCGAGATTCAATTCTGCCACTATTGAGATCTCTGATCTTAATGAGTATGTGGCCATGTCCACTCGAAAGAAGGGCCTTTGGTCATCCAGACTCACGTTCTCTCTGGACAAGAGATTTTCGACAAGCTACGCTGAGCTCCTGGCAAGGGCTCAGAAGTATGCAGATGCCGAAGAGCAAGCAGCAAACCGGTGCCTGATTGAAGGAAAATCTATTCCCAAGAAGAAGAGCAATAGGGGGCCGAATCCCCTCGCACCCTCCAACAACGATGATCCACTCGACGACGTAGTCCCAAGCCCAAAGCATTGGACGAAAAATTTGATTCATATACTCCCCTCAATCTTCCAAGGAAGAAAATATTGATGGAGATAGAAAAAGAAAGCTACCTCCAACGGCCGCGCCCCATGAGGACATCCTCCTGTGCGAGGAATAGAAGCAAGTACTGCCGATTCCATAGGGATCACGGCCATAATTTTGAAGATTGCATCCAACTTAAGGATGCAATAAAAGACCTAATCAAGAGAGAATACTTGGAAAAATACGTCGGCTTCTCAGAACCTCGATCTGAAGCTGCTGCCCCTCAGAGGGTCATTGAAGAAGTTGAACTGCCCAACCAGAGGCCCACTGACGGAAGGGTGGGCTTGCTGCATCGGCAAATCGACTGGAAAAGAGCTGAAAAAGATGATCCCAAGAGGCTCAAGGGCAATAACTCCGTATACTTTTCTGACGATGACCTTTAGGGAGTTCAACTCCCGCACAACGATTCCATTGCAGTCTCGGTCATTGTGGCCAATTATGATGTAAGACGTATTTTAGTAGACAATGGAAGCTCCGTCGATGTTTTGCTTTATGATTCATTCTCCAGGATAGGTCTGTCTTGAGACAAACTACAAAAACCTCTTATACCCCTGACTGGGTTTGGAGGCAACCAAATCAGAGTTGAGGGAGAAATAATATTACCTGTAACCCTCGACACAGAACCGTGTCAAAAGACGTTTCCCATCAATTTCGTAGTAGTCCGAACCTATCGGCCTACAACGCGATATTGGGACGGCCCGCCTTGAACAAATTTAGGGCCGTAGTCTCGATATACCACCTTCTAATGCGCTTTCCCACCCGAAGTGGGAGGGGATCAAAGGGCCGCCCGACAATGCTTGATAATACAGGACAAGCAATCTGCTGATCTCATCACCCTAGATCAGCTGGACTCAAGAGATTAGATGGAGAATTGTGGGGAACCAATGGAGAGGACTATTTCTGTGCCTTTAGACGAAGACGACCCCACCAAAACAGCACATATCAGAAGCCTACTTGATGAAGGAACGAAGACAAGGCTGATCCGTTTTCTACGGCATAACGCCGATGTCTTCGCCTTGGCTTCGGACATGTCTGGGATCCCTGCCGAAGTAATTACACATCGCTGGAAGTGGCCTCTAACTATAAGCTGGTTCGGCAGAAGAAGAGGAACTTTGTCCTTGAAAGACAGAGGGCGATAGATGAAGAAGTGGATAAACTTTTTAAAGCTGGATTTGTCAGAGAAGTACGTTATCTGGAGTGGATAGCTAATGTTGTGATGGTAAGGAAGGTCAATGGCAAGTGGAGGATTTGCATCGACTACATAGATCTCAACAAGGCTTGCCCAAAAGACAGCTTCTCCTCGCCAAAGATAGACCAGCTGGTCGATGCCACTGCTGGTCATCCGCTACTAAGTTTCATGGATGCTTTTTCCGGCTATAACCAGTATGGATGGATCCTGAAGATGAGGAGAAGGCGTTCTTCATAATAGAGAAGGGACTATTGCTATAAGATGCCTTTCGGTCTGAAAAATGCCGGGACGATATTTCAAAGGCTAATCAACAAAGTGTTCGAAAAGCAACTGGGGAAGAACGTGGAGGCGTATGTCGATGACATGATCGTGAAAAGCCTCCTCAAAGAGGACCATATTAAAGACTTGGAATAATCTTTCAACGCCCTACGGCGTCACCAGATGAAGCTGAATCCAGCCAAGTGTACCTTCGGCAAGTTCCTGGGATTTTTTGTTACCAAACGAGGGATAGAGACTAACCCGGAGAAGATACAAGCTATCCGAAGCATGAGACATCCCTCTTGCAAAACGGAGGTACAACAGTTAACCGAGAGAATTGCCTTTTTAAGCCGATTCATCTCTCAGTCAGCTGAAAGGTTTCTTTCTTTCTTTAAAGTCCTTCGACAGTCATGAAATTTCGAATAGTCCGAAGACTGTCGTGATGCCTTTGAAGAACTGAAGAAATATTTGGAGAATCCTCTCTACTTTCTAAATCCAAGAAGGAGAGACTCTCTATGTATACCTCTTCGCTTCAGACGAGGCAATTCGCGCGGTGCTCATCCGAAAGGGGACGGACAACCTTCAAAAACTAATCTACTACACCAGCAAAGTATTACATGATACCGAAGTGAGATATTCCAGGATACAGAAGCTCATATACTCGCTTGTGATTGCGGCAAAGCGCTTGCGACCATACTTTCAATCCCACTCTATTGTGGTCATGACGAACCAACCCTTGAAAGTTGTCCTCCGATGCCCTGATACTTCGGGAAGAATAGCAAAGTGGGCCGTAAAGCTTGGAGAATTTGACATCAGCTTCCAGCCTAGATCGGCAATGAAAGCATGGTGCTGGCTGACTTCATAGCCGAATGCACATGGGATCCAGAAGATGACTCGCTACAAGTCGAAAAAGATGAAGCCATCCGAAAAGATTCAGAGTCTACATGGATGCTCCATGTAGACGGGGCTTCAAACTCGGTGGGATTCGGAGTGGGCTTTATACTAGCCAGCCCAAGTGGGCACACTGTAGAATATGTTCTACGCTTCTCTTGCCATGCTTTGAACAATCAGACTGAATACGAAGCCCTCCTTGCAGGACTTTAAATCGCGAAAGAGCTGGGGATTCGGAAGATCCAAATCTTTTCGGATTCTTAGCTGGTGGTAAACCAGGTGAAGGGTGAGTTCGAAGCCCGGGATTTTACATGGCTCAGTATTTAGACAAAGCACGGGCTCTGGTTTCTCAGCTAGAATTCTTCGAGATCGTCCATGTCCCGCGAACGGAGAACTCCCGAGCCGATGCATTGTCCAAGCTCACCACTATTGCCCTTGAATCCCTCGATCGTACCGTCATAGAGTATCTAGAAGCTCCAAGTATAGCAGAAGAAATACTAGAGGTACATCCTGTTAAGCATGAGCTCAGCTAGATGGACCCTATTCTCAAATTTTTGAATGAAGGCACATTATCCCAAGACAAGGTTGAAGCCAAACAAATCCGTTGGATGGCATCCCAGCATGTTATTCTGGATGGAACTCTAAACAAAAGATCTTTCACGCAACCTCTGCTGAAATGCCTGGGACCATCTGACGTCGATTATACCCTAAGAGAAGTTCATTAGGGCATATATGGAGATCACTTGGAGGGCAGATCCCTGGTGTACAAGATAATACGCCAAGGTTACTATTGGCCAACCATTTAGAAGGATTCTGCTGACTTTGTCCGAAGGTACGACCAGTATCAGAAATATGCTAATATTCAAAGATGGTTGGCGAGCCAGTTGACTCAATTAACGGCACCATGGCCCTTTGCTCAATGGGGCATGAATATTCTTGGCCCATTTCCACCAGCATCCGGACAATAAAAGTTTCTCATCGTGGCTATCGATTATTTTACCAAGTAGGTTGAAGCTGAACCCTTAGCACATTACTGAAGGAAAGGTCGAAAGCTTCATGAGGAACTTCATCATATTCCGGTTTGGAATTTCCCATGCCATAGTCATTGACAACGGGAGACAATTCGACAACCCGAAGTTCAAGGACTTCTATGCTCAATACCATATATTCCACAAATTGACTTCTGTCGGTCATGTCCAGGTTATGGGGAAGCTGAAGTAACGAACCGAGCCATTCTTCATGGTCTGAAGACCAGGCCGAGCAATGTCAAAGGGCTCTGGGCCGAAGAACTAAATTCCGTTCTTTGGGCATATCGGATAACTCCCAGAACGGCCACCGCCGAGTCTGTTTTACTTGACTTACGGCACCGAAACGGTTCTTCCTGTGGAGGTTACTTTACAATCCTTAAGGATCAATCAGTACAAGGAGCCAGAGAATTCGGAACGCCAAAGAGTGGACTTAGATCTGCTACAAGGCACCAGGCTTCATGCTCAGATGAAGATAGCGGCGTACCAACAGAGGGTCGCCAAATACTACAATTCTAGGATGAAGGAATGAACTTTCCAACCTGAAGATTTAGTACTGTGAAGATCCGAAGTATCCAAGCCAACGGAGCAAGGCAAGCTTTCCTCCAATTGGGAAGGCCCATATCGAATCAAGGAAGTCATACATCCAGGGACTTATCGGCTCGAGACGTTAGCTGGATCTACGCTGTCTCGGTCTTGTAATGTAGAGAATCTTCGCAAGTACTATCAATAAAAGTCCTCTTTTGGAGAGACTTCAGTAAAAAGTCCATTTGAGGTAGGCCCAATCAGCCTATCTTATTCCCAATCAAAGGCACAGGGATGGTTCAAGCAAATCCGTAGACATGTCGAGGTGGGTCTAGACAACCTATCTTATTATCAATAAAATGCCTAAGGATGGTCCCATCGGCCTATCTTAATGGTGAATCCGATCAACATAAGCGGAAAAGCTTCTCTACGGCCTTCGCAAGCTCTGACTCCTAAGCCCGAGAAGAAAGCAGAACCGACATGAAATCTCAAGATTCTTCGTGAATACGTCATCCAAATATTCATGATGTCGAATAGTTCACATTTAGCATTGTTCTAGGATGTGTTTGTCCATCAAGTCAAGACTTCTGTTTTAAAGAAAAGGAGAATCTTTGTTCATTAATAGAAAAGCAGTACAATCGACTGACTCATATCGTCAAAAAAAAGAGAGAGCTACAGTAAGAAGCTATTTTTCTTCAGCATCAGGAGCGAAGACCCCCTCGCCGACCTCTTCGGATGGAGGGGTCGATGCCGCCCTGCCAACAAGCTTTGTTTTCTCCATCTCCTCGTCCGGTATGGCAAAAGAAGAAACATCTAAATTTGGGTAAGCCTTCGTGATTCTATTCAGGCAGTCCGTATAGCCGACAAGGTAGCTCTCTGTCCCAACTTCATGCATTTCATCGCCAAAGGCCTTCGACTTCTTATAAGCTTCGACAGCCTGGGAAGCGCTCCTTTCAGCCTGCTCCGCCCTTTGATTGGCTGATGAAATGTCGTCTCTAGCTGGGCGATTCTGTTCTCCAGTTCGGCCTTATGGGCCATTGCTACCTCGGCATTACGAAGGCAATCCATCATCAGTAGTTCAGCCGAAATTGCCTTCTTCCTCCTTTGCAACTCCGCTCCCACTTCGGCCGCGTATGTCTCGAGCATCCTTAGCTCCTTCTCCAAGGAACTATTTGCGGCGACAGCCTTGTCCAGTTTTTCTTCGATGGTGACCTGAAGCCCTTCAACCGCTTCTCTCTCAGCTACGTCTAGAGCCAATTGGCTACAAAGGCTTTGGCCAAAGTCGACAGACTCACGAATGCTCTCTTCCAACAGAGAAACATCGTGGGCAACCTATCAAAGATAAACACATACAAAGTCAATCTGACCGATGCTGATGTACCTATGGCACTTACATCGACACTCACTTGTTGCATTCTAGGATAAATAAAGGAAAAAGGGTCTCTTGCCCCTTGCTCCTTAGCCTCCTTCCCGTCCATCCGGGGGACGGTTGAAGTCTTCACCTGCCCCGGATCGCTACAACTAGCATCGGCAACGAACACGCCGAATCTCCCCGAACTTCCCCCTCCACAGTTGGAAGTTCGGGCTTGATGTTCCCAGCAGTGACGGGAGCTCCGCTCGTGTCCAGCAGGCCTCGCTCCCTCGATGGCCCTTCAAGAGTGGTCCCAGCCAGACGTCCAGGCGAAGGGACATGCTCTTCCTTCGAGGAAGAATTTGTCGATAGGAACGCCACCATTGGTTCGGACCCGTGGAAGCGCTAGGACGTAGGTCCATTTTCGGTCCGACCTTCGCATCGGAGGGGCCCTCACCGGCCGTTACTCCGTCGCCCGTCGGAGCTGCGCTACGTCTGGCCTTATGGTTAACAAGGACTTTTGAAGCTAGTTGTAGAAAAAAGAGGAGGAAAGATCGCTCAAGGGACGACGTTGCCAAAAAAACTCAAAAAGGTTTGATCTATGGGGGCGTTAGTCTCATATATAAATTCGTCAATAGCTCAGATTGACTGCCCATATTACGAGCCGCTCTCCAATTACGCTGCGTGTGCTCGCCCTAATCTATAGGGGCCTCGATCTATGCGAAGATGGTTGCGAGAAGTCTGGGAGCCACGACTGATCCGATCCCTGACATGCACAGCCTTAATGACTCTGATCATCGCAGTCCCACGACCCGGCAATAACTGCATCGCCAACGATAGTTGGACATCTGGCAGAACAGGGCATCACATTGGTCAGTGAGCCAGGATCTCCATCAAACATCAAGATTCCTTAATTGTGAAAAGCTGGCTCGTGAGCAGGAAAAGGCTGATCGGACGAGAAGCCCGAATGAACGGCTTGCCACCAAGATTAGCGATCTTGCCGAAGTCCAGTTTAAAAACCTTGGGCAATGAAGAAACTTAAATCCAAGCCGAAGGCATTTATATGCCCGAAGGTGAATCTCTATCTAAAAGGTCCTAGTCCATCCGAAGACCTCACACTTAGAAAATTTACATTCAAGTTGGAGGTTATTGCATATTCGGAAGCGGCTACCTATCCGAAGACCTCACACTTAGAGAATTTACACTCCATTTGAATGTTAGTGCATATTCGGAAGCGGCTACCTATCCGAAGACTTCATACTTAGAAAGTTTACATTCAAGTTAAAAGTTATAATATTTTTCAAAGGGTGGCTACCTACTCGAGGATCACAACGCGACGCGTCCGATGACTTCATACTTAAGAAAAATTCATCCAATGAAAAGAAAAAGTGTGTTTTCATTCATGTTCAGGCAGATTACACATCTTTCTCTTACAAGACAAAAGAAAAGAACAAAAGTTACAAAGGCCTATTCATCGGCTATGAAAATTTCCGGATCAGCAGCAGGAAGTGACTCTTTAGCATAAACCGAAGGAGAGGCCTCATCTGCTTAAGCCGAAGTGGGTGGATCAGCCATATTCAGCTCTCTGACTTGTTCTTGGCCTTCAGCTGTGGCTGGGACTTCTTTAGCCTGCCCAGGCGCTTCTTCAGCTTCAGCAGGGGCCGCGGCTTCGATTTCAACAGGGGCTGTGGGTCCTTCTTCCTCGATGATCTCATACGCCGGGATGCTCAAAAGATCGAGATCAGGGTAAAGCCCCTTAACCTCCTTAAGCCCATCGTTGAAGCCGTATTGGTAACCGACCACGCTCGACTCAGTTACCTCCTCCTTGAACGCCGAAGACTTCTTGAAATCTTTGACTGTCCTGATCGCCTGCTCCTTCGAAGCCTCGGACTCCCTGACCGCTGCTTCGACCTTCTTGGTCGCCTCGTTAGCCCTCTTGGCCACCTCATCGGCCTTCTGCTGAAACTCCTTCGCAAAGTGCTCCAAGGAGTGCATCTGTTTCTTCCTCTTTCAAAGCTTGGCCTCCTGTTCAGAGATCTTCAATTGAGCTTTCTTCAGCTCACTTTTTTAGGCCCTAAACCTCGACGTCCTTACTGTTGAGCTTCTCCTCCATGGCCAGTTTCAACTCTTCGACCACTTCTTGTTTGGCCTTCACCATTTGAAGCTCCTTCAAGCTCTTGAGGAAGTTGTCGAACCCTTCCACGCTTTCCTCCATGAAAGTGATATCATGGACTAGCTACATCAAGTCACCAAAATATGAGGTTAGTTATGCCGAAGACCACTATAAGAAGACGAAGGAAGATAAGACATCGTACCTTCAGCATGGAAGAGAAGGCTGAATTGGACACCTCCGCAAGGTGTTGATTTCCGGTGGTTGCCCAGTCGCGGGGCAACAGTGTGGCCTTCAATACTTTTCTGGCCATATCGGGAAGTGCCAGACCCCTCGCGTCTGAGAAGCGGGAGAGGTCTATCTCGCAATCCCTGTCTAGGGGAGTATCCCTTATTGAACTCCCCTCGACTTGGGGTGCCTTGCCCTTATCCCTCGCAGAGGGGCAAGGCGCTGGTAGGTTGGCGGTCGGGGCTGCGGTCGGACTCTCTAGGATTTGAATCGGAGAACTCCCCCTGGGTGGAAGCTCTATCGATGGGACTTCGCACCTCCCCGACGACTCCCTCGCAGGAGCGATGCTTCTGTTGACTCCCTTCTCCCGTGTCTTCTTTCGGGCTTCCGATCCCGTTGGAGGAACTTGGGATGCTTTCCTTTTGGCAGACTGACGAAACAAGCTGACATCAGGCTTCATCTTGCCACCTGTCAGCAGAAACAAGTCTCAAGGTCAGCTAGCAGGGATGACTATGAAGACTGGATATAAGCCGAAGCCGTCTACTGGTTATACCTAATGAAGAGGACTCACTAATCTGAGCGAGACGGAGATTCCTCTCTTCTAACAGTTCCCGGATAGAAGTGACCACAGACTCAGACAACAATGTGAAGTCTGGTTGGTTGGCCTTTATAACCTTGTTACCGGCATTTGCAAACAGACAGGGTTCTCTCCATTCTGTATCGAACCCCCATGGTTGAGAAGAAGAGACAAACAAAAAGTTGGGTTTCCACCCGTGAATGACACTAGGCATATCCTTAGTTATTTTACGGCCAGGACGAGGGCCGATAACCCACCACCCGTAGCCATGGAAGTCTCTCTTCAAGGTGAAAAGAGAAGTGAACAGACTGGTCCTGGGCCTCATGTTCACTATATGGCAACGGACCAAAAATCCGTAGATGTTCCGAATGCTATTCGGAGTCAACTGCGCTGGGACGACATGGTACATGTGGAAGATTTTGGCAAAGAAGGGATGCAACGGAAACGGAAGATCAGCTTTCAAGTGGTCTTCATATATAGCAATGGTACCGGGCAGGGGCTTATTTACCCTCTTTTCGGACTGTGGGAGTATGAAAGGAAAGCTATCGGAAACACGATAATATTCCCATAGACGACTGACCCTGTCGGAGGATAGAGAGCTCGGAATCAACTCCAGTCGGGATTCAGCAATGGTCCCCCTAATAGGCCTTGGGGCACTAGAAGATTCGACCCCTCCCCTGCCGGAGGGGATCCTGCCGGCGGCCAAAACCTCTAGAGTCCTAACCATGGTGGAAAGAGGAAAAGGAGAGGGGAGGCCCTACCTGCAAGAAGGACAATGAACCAAGAGGAAGACAAGAGCCGGGACAGCGGAAAGCAAAATGCACAGGGCAAAGAAGCTTCCTCTGCCAACCTGCTTCCCTTTATATAGGGGGCAAAAGGCGTTTCGGGTAGCCTCCTTAAAAGAGGAGACGTCTCTCCGATCGTGCCATGTATGAAGGCACCGATCGCGGATACGAAGCCCCAAACAACGTCAATCAACTCGACGGGGGAAAAACCAAAACTGTCAGCCGCAATCCATGTGACTACATCTGATGGCTGGGATTGAGTTCGTACCTTATATCCAAAGAACAGGATGATGCCACGTCCTCCATCCAAGCTGAAGTCAAAGAGCTCGTTAGGTCACCATAATGGAAGGAACAGACGCGACTCATCCACTCGCCGTCTTCTTTTCATAAGTCAATGAGTGAGCGATAGCTGTCCCCCGCATGACTCTCGAATCAGGTGGCAGTTATTGCAAACGACTGAATCGAAGATTTCCTGTCATTGGTCATGCCTTTTCCGCCGGTAAACGACAATTCATGAGTACTCCCACTTCTCAAAGCCAATTATTACTTCGAAAACTGGGAGTGGGGGGCAACTGTTGGGATAAACCGGCTCAGCAAAGGCTAATTGTTGGTTCAAGGGTGCATTTGAATCCCTGCTGGATTGCTCGTTCATACCAGAAGGCTCGAATGTGACTCCACAAGCTGAAGAAGCAACAACTCGACATTACCGTTCCGGTCTCATCATTGGGTCAGTCTTCGGCCTACGTCGAAGAGAGCGGTGCCGAAGCATATCCTTGATCCAGGCTGTCACGTGAGCCAGTCTTCTTCGGACCACTCCGAAAAAGATTGGTCCGAAGAAGATGGCTGCTTCATTCCCCAACTTGCTCCGAGAAGAACTCCAGTCCACTCTGAAGGCCATTATGATGCGAACGGCTGGGATGTCTTCAGCCTACCCCGAAGAGGATAGGTGCAAGGCGGTCAGCCGATTCGGCCTTGGACCCTTCCGAAGGAGCGGCCCTGAAGCGAATCTCCCGTTGATCTCCAATCTCCAGACGTGTATATGGTTGTTATAACCAACCACGTAGCCACTAACTCCAACAACATCAAGGTGGCCAAGATCAGCCACGTGGCCATTAACTCCAGCACCAACAACATCGAGGTGGCTAGAATCAGGCAGTAACCGCTTATGGTTATGGAGGGGTTAAGCTAACCAACCCTACTTAACCAGAGGCAAGTGGGTTTAACTGTATTCTTGGCACATCTCCCATTATAAATAGTGGTAAGAGGGGGCACTCAACGGGAAAGCTAAGGCAAGTAAGCCAAGCAAAAGATAAATCCTTCGAGTCTCTTTCACTCTCTCTCTCTCTGAGAACTCTCCATTATGTTGCTTGAGCTTTCACTGACTTAGGCATCGGAGTGTCCCCCACCGGAGCAAATCCGGTCAGGGGATCTATTTTGCAAGATTCTTGGGAGGCGAGCCGGCGATCCAGCAGCTCCGTCCGGTCTGTGGAGGTTTGATGCCAACAATGGTTAACAGTTTCATTCCTTGTAAAGTGGGACGGTTGCCTACATAACAACAGGATGAAACACTTGAATTTAGTTCTTGCTGGAAGTGGTTGCGGATGCTATCATATTGTACATAATGCTTCAGGAGAAAGAGCAGTTGATGGCAGATATCATACAAAGGGCTATTGATGGTTATCAGTTTCATTCCTTGAAAGGATCTGGGAAGGTTGTCTACATAGCAACAAGATGAAACACCTCAATTTAGTTCTTGCTGGAAGTGGTTGCAAATGCTATCATATTGTACATAACGTTTAGTGAGAAGAGCAGTCAATGACAGATATTATAGAAAGTGAAAATTATTTACTTATTTGACTGTTTGCTGGTGTTACATCATTCTACAAAATGGGAAAGCTTTTTTTCCTTAAAAAAGGCTTTTAGATGGATGCTTAACTGCTCATTTTTTCTTTCTATTACTTTTGAGTTTCTGTTAGATTGAGAAACTGTGCAATAGACAGTAGTAGATGGTGGGTTTCTCCAGCACCATAATCTATAAATAGGTCTTCTCTATGATGGAATTTAGGATTTGCATATGCTCATCCAGGAGCTTTGGTGTGGCTTTAAGGTATTTGGAATATTCAGAAAAATTAGTTGATTCATCCAAAAACCTAAAACAACATTTGACAGCATTTTGAGTAATGAGGGTGCCTTTTGCTGTTGAAGTTCATTTTTATCTTGGAAAAGAAAAAACAGATTTCTGATGGACGTCTGGTTTGGTGCTTTACCTATTTATGATTTTGAGTTATTGTTAAATATAAAGGACGAGCTTGTAAGATGGCGGTTGTATGTGGCTGAGGGTAACCATTCTTGGTCAGGGTTGTGAATTGTGGCTCCACTACCTTATGTCCATTGAGATGAAGTAGAGCTCCCCAAATGTCTAATAGCAGCTTATGGTCTTGGGGTGTTTTTGATTTTCAATGCCTCTGGAGATGCTGAGAATTGTAATATATGAAGAGCTCTTATGAAAACATGATCAATAATGGTAATGCCCTTTCTTACAATAATTCGCCCATGGATCACATCTCTGATATCTTCCACAGGAACATTTATTGTATTAGTAGCCAAGCACTTTTCTTGGACAGTTTCTTTTGTATTTCTTTATTTTTTTAGTGTAGATTCAACTCAATGCTACCCCATCTAATTGTTCCTTTTCTCTTCTAATTCTGTTCTTACCATTGCTCAGGTTAAAATTGAAAGATAAAATTTTGGTCTGTACTCTGTAGTGCTGTTATTGCCCCTTGATATAAGGGGTACCAATGAACGATATGGGGTCATGGTTTGATTAAAGCTAAACTAATCATTGACATCTTTCTTCCATTGTTGATGTACTTGGTCCACTTATAATTCATATTTAGGTGAAGCAAAGTTGTTTAAACATTATTTGGTGTATCACTTATCCTATTACATATTTAAGCTTCATGCTTTTGGCCTCCATTCTTTCAGTTTCTATTGAACTATTTTCTTTATGTCAAAAACATTTGTACAAAATGATCATTTTGGCATTATCTCTAGAAAAGTAAATATGATCCACTAATCCAAGTCAAATAATATTAACAGTTTTCAAAGATGGAGGCAAAGAGGAGAAAAAGAAAAACTCAATTTCATCTCTGTGAGGTGCTACTTTGTTCGCATGGAATCTAGTTGGGCCATGGATAGGGATAAACCTTACATACTGTCTGACAAACTAATACATGAAGCACGTACTATTTTCATGCATGTACATACAGTTTCCAGTTTGGCAAAATATATGGCCAGGTTAATCTTCTTTGCTGAATTATTTTATTTTCAAATATATGCATTTGATGCAAATGCAGATGGGTAAACGTGTTTATTTGCATTGTTGGTTGAAAACACCGTTCCAATGGAGAAATGCAGGTTTTCTTTAACCCTGTCAAAGACCATCAAGTTAGATATTGATCTCACATCTGTTCATGTCAAGCAAATTGAAGACACACCTTGCATGGTATCTATATATTTTTCCCATAGGATATTAAGTTTCTACTTTTTTGGGTATTTCTCTTTGTTTTGTCACTTATTTTCGGGTTCATGTTTCTACTGTCAATTGTGATCTTGCAGGATGAAGATGGAAACATTGTATATGATGAAGATGGTAAACCTAGGATCCATACTGATGGGACTGGGTTTATTTCAGAAGACTTAGCAATGAAATGTCCAGGAAATATCTATAAGGGGCATTGCTTGATTCTAGGAGAGATCCAGGTTTGCAACTTTATTTATTAGTTTTGAACATATCGGGGAAGATTGATTTTATTACAAGTTTGTGGAAAAGGGAAAAAACCTCTCTTGTCTTTCTTGGTGGCCAAGATACTTAGGGTAAGGGTGTTAAACTTTTAGTTTACCAAAATTTCTTTTGACCTTGTAACAGATCATGCCGAACCATTCTATTCTTCCTTTCTGAATTCTAAAGAGTTACTGCATATATAATTATAATTGATGGTTTCATGAAGTTTGTGTCCAATATAATCACTTGCATTGTTTTGGATTGCTGACCTCTTATTCATGTGAAAAATGGATTGCTCACTATATGCACAGACAAATCTGATAGAAGGATAACAAAATTTTAAGTCCAAAAACAATGGACTGATGCTGTTTGCAATTAACAAAATAAAAATGTTTCGATGCATACATTTAATATCTTGGAATAACATAAATAAGAAGCATCCAAACTAGGTAGCACAATTGATGGATATGGTACTTTGTTTTGTGCTTAGGTCCTATAAGATATATGCCATCGTGCTTGGATGATTCATCCTATGGTTCTATAAATACTCATGATGAAAATTTGACATGTTCACAATTTTGGCCAAGTATGATGGTACTAGTTATTCCAAGGTTTTAAATCATGTGAAAGGGGTTTGTCCCGGTTTTTCCATGGAATGCGATGAGCCACCATCCCATAGGCATTCCACTGGGTTCTTAAATCATGGTTTACTCTATCTAGTCAGCCTAATCTAAAGCTTGCTTGCAGGATTATCCTATTATGTGTTAGTCATTGTCCCATTACACGTTCGAAGGCATCTTGCTTTGTGTTTAAATGGAGGTGATACTTGCTCAAAGAAACTTCTAGCTTAGAGAGCTGATATATGAAATTTCAAAGCTGATGTTTAAAGTTCAAGCAAATTGTTTAAAATTTTTGGATATTTATAATCCTGGGCAAGTGCTCTTATTTTTGGATCTTGGGCAGTCCCCTCTAGCATTAGTTGTTCTTTTGCGATCTAAAACTCCCATAGAATCTCATTTTGTTCCTTCTCATCAAAGTTGACCAATTGGATTAAGAAATCTCTTATATCATTCTATGCTAAGAAATCATATCAAATAGGTGAGAACCTACCATTTTTTCCTTTCTTCATCCTGATCTTTCTTTCCTTCCTCTCTATCTTGATACACCCTCACTATACCTTCATTGGCAAAAGATGTGGCCAATTTTTTCCTTTCTTCATCCTAATCTTTCCTTCCTCTCTGTCTTGATACACTCTCACTCAAGGATCGCTGAACTGGTACCGGGACCCATACCAGTCAGTGACCGGTACGGTATCGTACCATACCGGTACATGTACTGGTCTTGAAAATTTGAGAAAATGCTATCTTCCTCCCCTCTCTCAAGCAAGGATCATTGAGCAGGACTTGAACCAGACTCGAATCGAGCCGAACTGGACTAAACCGGGCGGTATGCATCGATACGGTATCGTACCATACCGTACCAGTATGGAATATAATTTTTTATTTTTTTCAACGATTCGGAGGCCGGATCATTTTTTATAGATGAACCGTACCAGCTCTTGGCCGGTGCAGTATGGTACCCTGCTCTCACTACATCTTTATTGGTAAAAGATTTGGGCCGAAGGTCACATTAATTTTGGGCTATTGATTTGATATGGTCCATTTCAATGTTTTAAAAGGTGGGTGAGGTATGTGAGCAGTCAAGGGATTGCATAACATGTGTCGTGCGGGTTGCAAGTCCACATTAATTTAGCAGCTATTGTTTTGATATGGTCCATTTCAATGTTTTAAAAGGCGGCTAAGGTATGTGGGCGGTCAAGGGATTGTATGGCACATATGTATCTTGCAAGCTGCATGTGCCATTAGTATTTTAAATATCTAAAAATAAATAAAATATGTTAAATATAACAATATAGCAATGGTTTTTACAAATAATAGCAATATTAATAAGAATAACATCTAGCAATTAGTGTTTATAACCTAGTACTAAAGTACACAATGTTTTATTTCCTAGCTGGATGGGGGCATTCTGTCCCATTTCTATGAGAGAATGGGACCAAGATGGATTGGGACTCTAAAACCCATATTATGTGGGGAGAAAAGGAAAGATGAAAGAAAGAAAGGAACGAAAGATGAAGAAAAAGAAAAAGTGAAAGAAAAGAAGAAAGAAATGAATGGAGAAGAAAAAGAAAGGAAGGAAAGAAGGAAGAAAGGAAAGAGAGAAGAAGAAAAAGGAAAAAGAAAGGAAGGAAGGAAAGAAAGAAGAAAGGAAAGAGAGAAGAAGAAAAAGGAAACAAAGGAAGGTAGAAGAAAAAGAAAGAAAAGAAGGAAATAAAGAATAAAAAGTAAGAAAGAAAAGAAGGGGAGAGAGGGGGAAGATATTTACCGGGTCGCATGATCGGGACCATCATCAGGACAAGACAGGATAGCAGGGTGTCCCTTCCATGGTGAAACCAAGATATCTCTGTCTCATGGAATTTAAAATCTTGAATGTACATGTAGCTAGCCCATATGAAACACATGCCCAACTAGATTATGTAGTCGCACCATGTTCAAGGGCCCACAAATGTGATCAACATATGCAACTGCACAATACTCATCCTGCTGCATATGCAAAGTGCTAGGCAGATGGCCTCTTGGGCCCATATTAGCCAAACTATATTTGGTAACTGCATATAAGCTTGCGGTGTGGTCAATGGATCATAGAGGCATATGCAACCTCATGCACCACATTTTAAGGGCTGGTCTATTTGATATGAACTTATTCCCTGGCTTGGTCACCTTTTGGGGCTCAACATATTGTCTCTATATTCAACATAAAACATTAGTCACTCCCATAACAATGATGTTGATATCCACTCATTGTGGTGCATAAGGCCTCCATTAAATTATTGATAAAATATTTAATGATCAAAATCAATTATAGGCTTTTCAAATTGGAGTTTCACACTGTTGATTGTGATCTCACTACTAGAAATGCCCAGAAACCAGAAAAATATGTTTTGGTAGAATGCAAGATGGATTGAGTGGATGCAAATGGATTGCTTTAATGACATGATACAACATTTTGTTATGATCAAAGCATTATAAGTTATTTAATTCTGATATATACAAATTTAAAGATATGTAGATGATGATCAAAAAAGTGTATTCTCAATTTAGATGTCCTATCATGCATTTTAAACATTAACATAATGTCCCTCGTTGCACCCACTTGAGGCATAGTTTTGGATTAAAATTATCAATATGTAGCTTTGATTTGGATGGACCATCATCTATTTGGGACTTGTTAAATATTTTACCAAAGATTTAATTTGATATCTAGTCCTAAGTTTTTAAGTCCTGGCAAGATGAGAGATGTCCTGGCTGTCCCCTCCTATTCTTGTGAGAAAATGGGTTTGCGATGAGGTCGGGTCTGAAACCCATCCATGTGGGGAGAGAAGAAGAAAGATGAAAGGAAAAAAAAAAAAAGGAAGGAAAGATGAAGAAAAAGAAAAATGAAAGAAAAGAAAAAGAAAAAGGCAAGAAAAAGAGGAAGGGAGAAGAAAAAGAAAGGAAAGAGAGAAGGAAAACAAAAAAATGAAAACAAAGGAAGGGATAAGAAAAGGAAAGAAAAAAAGGAAGGTAGAAGAAAAAAAAGAAAGGGAGGAAGGAAGTCAAGAAGAAAAGAAAGAAAAGAAAGAAAAAGAAGAGAAATGGAGGATATCTATTGAGATGCATGATTGTGACTGTTGCCGGGAGAAGGCAGGACAGCAGGGCATCTTATTACATGGAGAAACCGGGAACCCCCATCCCACAGGATTTAAAATCTTGTATTGTCCAACAACCGAAGACATTTGAATGTTAGGCTCGTAAAAGTTCTTGGTGTAGGACTTCGAAATTATCATATGACTTAACCCATGCAAAGTTCATGGTTATTTCTTTTGATATTTTAATAGTAAAGAATTATTCTAATCTTGTATTTGAGATATCAACCTTTTTCTTTTGATATTTACTCAAACATCTGGTTTGCTCTTCATTCCGACTAAGCTGTGGTTTTAAGATTTATGCTTTTCACTTGAGTATAGATGATCATTCCTTTTTTATTTTACTAGTAACAATCTTCTGTTTGGTCATTCAACTTTTCTCTTTAGAAAATTTTGGATGGGTCTAGCATTTTAGAGCGAGATTCAAATCCAAGACAATGCAGATCTTTTAGTGCTGAACCGGTATGCATGTAAGGTGCTTTGCAATTTCTAGCTCCTACATTCTCAAGCATGATTGATGGAACTTCCTATGCTCTTGTTTCGTGATAGCCTTTGCTTATCCAATTCCGCTTGTTCAAGGATGGGAGTGCTGTGAAGGGAACCCTTCTAATAGACAAACGGGTAGGTATATTTATTATCTTTGCCTTTCATGACAGTGAGGTGTCAGTGTGTCCTCACAATAACTTGAATCAATTCATTTGCAGTCAGAAGTTTGCCACTGATTCTGGATTCTGTAGATCATGTTTCATGATGTAGATAAAAGATTTTTATTTTTATGCTAATGTCATAATAGTGCTAAACATTTGTTGTAGTTACTTGGTTGGCGAGCTTTTACATGTATTCATGACTTTATTCATAAGTGTTATTTAGAAATCTTCTGCTAGCGGTGTAAAATTATGCAACTCAAAACATGTATGACATTTGTGAAGTGAAATTTAGAAATCACTAAATTCATTCCATCACAAATGAAAATATTTTTACAACACTAAGGGTGGCAAGGCAAAGGACCAATCTATGACCCTACAGTGTATAGGTTTGTACAAAGGAAGAATACATGAGTTGATGTGCAACTTATGTGCACTAAACCTTCTCTATATAGCTGCTTCCCTGCAACTGTACTTCAAAGATGCATTGGTGCAGATTGTTGTTTGACACATTTTGTTAGGTGAATGAGCCTCTAAAGAGGGTTTGCTGGTCTATATATTAGTGGAGTGGTTCACTGATATTGTGCTTAGACTGCTGCATGTGGTAGTTTAGCAGCTTGAAGGTCATTGAGGCCCTAAACATACTGCAGCCTAGCAAATTCCACGTACTTGAAGGGATTTTAAGAAAACACATAATGGACATTTTTTTAAAGGAAGAAAGCATTACCATCCAAGGTTTGCCATATCGGTTGGTATCATACTGTACCGGCCACTGAGCATATCATACCATACTGGTATTGAATTGGTATGCAGTACCCTATCAGCACCTATATGCCGAACCTTAACATGCCGTACCATATATTGACATTGTAATAGGATAGTACTAGTATGGTCTTCGGTACCAAGATGGCAATCCTTGTTCCCACCCTTGTGGCTCAACTAATGAATGTATATATCTTATCAAATGAAGTCAAATCTCTTTTAAATTTCTAAATGCAAAATCTCTTTTTAAATTTTTAAATTGGTAGGAGCATTCCTTATGCAGATATTTTATTTTTTAAAAAATATTAACATTAATCCCTTTTTAAATTCTAAATGCAAAATTAACTTTAATTTATTGTTCTCCCAAATCCATCCTTCTTCCTTCAAAATTTTAATTTATAGGTTTTAAAATTTTATCTTACATGTTAAAAGCTTAATACATTGTAGGCCATTTCTTAATCTACATTCAATTATATTTTTGACAAAACATGATAGAAACTATTTTTTAAAAATTATTAATATTTATGGGAAAAATAATGATATAGTTAGTAAATTGTTATATCTTATATGGCCAATTATTTTTTTAAAGTTAAGTACAAGCTTTTATTGACAAAGCTTCTTGAATTTCAAATTAAATTAACAAAATTTTTTAATAAAAATATTTTCTTGTTATTTTGAGATTCCAATA
The DNA here is from genome assembly GCA_021397845.1 of Areca catechu. Lineage (NCBI taxonomy): Eukaryota > Viridiplantae > Streptophyta > Magnoliopsida > Arecales > Arecaceae > Areca > Areca catechu. The sequence continues at coordinate 179,821,155 of CM038042.1, forward strand.
TGTTATATTTTGGTAAGTTTTGAGGTTGCTTTCATGTATAGGGACATTAAATTAATATTGTACATCTTTTGCAAAAGCAATATGTATTGTTGCGGTCAAGGGCTTATGGCTCAGTATGTAAGGTATTGTTTACTGTGGCCCGGGGGCTTCATGGTTTTGTCCTTTGGATCCAATTCAAAAGGCACTTCACATAGAAAGAGTGATTTTTTTCATATAAGCCAGAGTTTTTCTTGACTCAATTAATGTGGGACTAATGGTGCCCTCCTACCACAATATAGCCCCTTGGTCAAGGGGGACTCTATGTATGGGTGGGAGGCACCCTCATTATCACCACAGCCTCCTGAGAGGGTATGTGTATTTATTATCACCACAGCCCCCGAGGAGGTTTGTGTATAGCCGGAGTTGCATCATAGTCGCAAGTTTGTCGTAGTCATAGGTTCGGTCCCCCACCTGGCACGCTAATGTTGCGACCAAGGGCTCATGACTCGGTATGTGAGATATTGTCTACTCTGGCCTTGGGGACTTGTGAGAACTTGGATTATTGTCCCAAATGAAAAAAAATGAGACTCACCAAAACAGGGGACTCTGTCCTCTGCTTGTCCGAGCGAGAATCTGTCGAAGGAAGAGGAGATTGAGGCCGTGGTTGGGTGGGAGATGGTCAGCGAAGCATCGGGGATCATCTGGGCTCTCGATTGGTCGAACCTATCCATCATGAGTCAAGGTTTTATCCTCTTCCAAAACGTTTAAATTCCGCCCCTCATCGCCAAGACTCCATCGATTTTTTTCTCTTCTCCGATGGCCGACCGCTCCTGGATCGTCGCCGGTAATCGTTCTTCCTTAACCCTTGATTTGTAGTTTTTTGGCAGCATGGGATGGGGCTATTTTGTACTCCCGGTTCTCTGCCAGTGGCTGGGCTGGCCATGGCTACATTGCCGACCCCACCCCCGCTCCATCCTGCCATGCTCCGTGGATGCAGCCCTTCCTTCGCTTATCTTCCTGGATCGTGGGAAGCCGTTCAGGCCGAGCCAAGAGGGAAACAAAATAGAGAAAGGAAAAGAAGAGAAAAAAAGAAAAAGAAGAAAAAGAAAAAGAAGAAAAGAAGAAGAAAAAAATAAAAAATAAAAAAGAGGAGACAGAAAGAGGAAGAGGAGAGGGAGAAAGAGGAGAGAGAAGAGGAGATAGTAAGAGGAGAGAGAAGAGGGAGAAAAGAAAAGAGAGAAAAGAAAGCAAGATAAATAAATAAATATTCGAAAAGGGAGATCAAAAAGTTTCTTTTTCAGGGATTTTGTGAAGTAAGGATTAACGGGTGGATCACGGATGAAATCTGGATAGAAGGTTCTGGGTTTATAGTTGATATGCCATAAAATAAATCATGTTAAAAATAAAATTATTATTGTAGGAAGACAATTTTTCGAGTAGAACGGCATTGAGCGAGTTTCTGGTACGGATTGATATCGGGTGTATTTAGTTTTTCTGGTGAGGTAATAATTTCTAGACATCGATCACCTATTTATATAAACATTATTTTGTGCATCGGTGATTTTGCTCCATGTGATTTGATAATTGCATGTTATATACTTATTTATTAAGTATATGTGGTATTTGATAGTCATATGTTATATATATTCATCTGTTAAGTATATGTGATTTTACATGAATTATATTGAGTTGGTTGGATAAATTACGGGCGCATTCGATTGGGTGAATGAGTGTTTTGGTATAAAACTTGTTAACAAGCATGAATTGATTTTAAGATTGCATGACGGGTGATGGAGCATTGGATTAGCCATGTGATGGTCCTGCTACAAGTTGGAAATGTAGTATTGTTGATGCCCCGCTACAGGCCGAAAATGTAGTATCGTTGAATGTGGAACTATTGATGCCTCGCCGCAGGTCAGAAATGTGGAACTATTGATGCCCCACCACGGGCTGGAAACGTGGTTATGGTAGTCAGAGTCGAGCACCCTAAGGTGATTAAATCTGATTTATGATAATCACGAGGGTTTATAACATGATACTTTGCATTGCATGGTATATGTTGTTATATATGATCATGATATTTTGGTGACATTATATATTATTTTTTAATTATTTTCATTATGATGGTGTGGGTGTGCGGGAATTTTTACCGGGCTATAGAGCTTATATCCTATTATGTTTTTTTAGAGATACTGGATGCCTAGTACGGATGGGTTGGGCGAGCGGTTTCGATGTTGGAGTTGGTTCATTAGTTAGTGGAACTTCTAATATTGCCAAATATTTAAATAATTGTAATTGAGCAAGTTAATGATGAATTCCTTTAGTGGATAATTGATTAGTGATTATCTTTGAATAAATTGTGTTTTGTTAGAATATTTGCGTATGCTATAGGCCTTATATGATCTCTAGAGCAGTGCTCAAGGGTTCATGTGGCCATGTCACGTGGCTGACCCGGGTGCTGGGTACGGGGCGTGATAGGTCTCATGATTTTGTCCTTTGAATTCCAATCCAAAAGGCACCTTACATGGAAGAGTGGTTTCTTCCTTATAAGCTAGAGTTCTCCTTAACTCATAACCAATATGGGACTAATGATGCCCTCCCGCTATAGCATGTACCTTGATTAAAAACTAGCTATCGTTAAATTGTGCTAACCAAAATCATCCCGGCTCATTCTTCTAGTGATGCCAACATTCAGGAAAACCTAAAAATAGCTTGTTCATTAATCATGTTTGGTTTAAACAGTTTATGGGCCATATTAGGTTACCATGGGTGAAGTGATGTGGGAAATAAGGGAGAACCTCTTACCCTTTCCCATTCTTAAATGATGTAATCCATAATAATCTAGTGTTTTCCTTTGAGAGATCATGGGATTCAAGGGGATCTGTAAGATTGTAAACTAAGGAACCCTTTAACGCTTCCACAAGTTCCAAGAATATTAAAAGTCCATTCTTATGGCCTAGATTCTTATTAACATCTTTGAGTTCCCTTTCCTTTCTAAAATCTCCACTAGACTCATAGAAATTCCCAAGCTTAAGTTTGAGTTTGGCCCCTTGTTTGCCATCTTTTGTTGTTTCCTGGCAGGCTTCTTTGTGCCATCCCGAATGCCTGGTTCCATATCAAACCGAACTGGCCAGGAATTGGCATGGTTTGGCCGTGAAAAATGTTCCACACCCCGGACCGTTCAAAAAATGCCAAACCAGCTTGAAATGGTATGTTCAGTACGGTATACCCTGAATTGGGTGGTTCAGCTCTATTCAGGTCCGGTATAGATTGGACCTTGTAGCAAAGTTAGGGGGGTTTAATTTGTTGTCTCACGGGAACCGGTATGGATCCCAGTATAGTACGGTATCATGCCATATTGACCAACTATTGGTATGGCTTCCGGTACCGGTCCAGCAATCCTTGCTTCTTGGACTCTAGGCCCTTTTAATTCATTGAACGAGGAATGAGGCCTTTAGGTCCTCGACTTATATACCCATGGGTGTGAGAATCAATTCTATTTTCCCTGGCAAGGTTCACATGTGAGGGAGAGAGTAAAGCAAGGGTTCTGGTTAGGTGGTAAAGGAAGAGAGATTGGGGGATTATTTATATTTAATTTTTAATTTTTATTCTAGTTGAGTTGACTGCATAACCTAAAACTGAGGTAGTTTATACATGTGGATTATCCTAACCTAATCATGTTTATGTCTAGTTTGGGTTGATCAGATTCTGATGAGGCTTGAAGTAGACCATTTTGAATTCAACTTTTAATGCAATTACACTACCACAATGAGACCTTAATCTTATCTGGGCACATATAACTTTGTACCAAATCAGGTAGGAAAAAAAAATGACCTAGAACCAACTACATTTTTCAAACTGATCATTTTTTATTCCCATACTTAGCAACAAGTGTGAAAAATTGCATTGGATTGGGCCTAACTGAATTGGATCATGGATTGATTCAAGGTTCACAAAACTAGTATCATGACCTGTAATGGGTTGGTAGTATTGTACCAACAAGCAGTATGCATGGCCGTGTTGATGAGGTACCACCAAGAGCAAACAAGCAAGAAAGAAAAAGGTGGAGAGAGAAGGGAAGGATGTACCAGAGGAGAGGTGGATTGGGGTTCAGAGCTTGTTGATCAGAGCTTGAAGGTCATCGATCAGGGCATCAGCAATCGGTGGGGCTGGAGGTTGTCAGTTGGGGCTAGATGTTGTTTATCAAGGCCAAAGCTCATCGATTGGCAATGGAGATCATTGACTGGGGCTGGAGATATCGACGAGGGCCCCCATGGAGTCATCGCGAGAAGATGAATAGGGGATTTGGAGGGTGAGGGGGAGGGGTGGGGGAAGGGCAATGTCTGGGGTTTCAAAGAGGAGAGAAAAGAGAGATCAGTTGATCAAACAGGGGGTGGGGACGGTTAGGTTTTGTAAAAGAGCCTGGTTTGGCCTGGGCAAATTGGGTCATAACCATTTGATGCTGGGTGGAACCAGTTGGTTCAACCAGGTTTGGACACCAGTTCTACCTTGTTTCATTTTGAGTGGCTGAATCTTCCTGGTTTCTGGCTGATTAAGTTCCTAGTTTGGTAGATCTTTGTTTGATTTGATAGGTTTGCGGCCCCAATTGCTGGCACCAATCTTATGGGAGTCAATCGTGTTTATGTGCACCAGACATCATGCTTGTAATGGGTAGAAAGTCCCTGATTGCTGTTTCACTCACTTAGCAGCAGCCTTGTTTTCTTGAATATCTAGTGACAACTATACATGCAATTCCATGATGTTTATTATATAATTTGTCAATTTTGCATGATACAATGTTTTGATAGATGAGTGAATGTTTTATTAGAACTTCAACATCATCAAGTTTATATTTATATTTTTAGTTTTTTAATAATCTTGTCTAAGCCATTTTTTCATATGTATGTTTATAGCTTCCTCCAAACACTATTCTTATACGACCTTCAATGATAAAAGTCGAAGCGGATCCAAGCATCTCATACATCCAATCTTGCAACTCTTTGGAAGTTGTTGGTACAAGGTATGTTTAATCTAAAATGGAAGGACTATGTAGTGTTACTTTCTCTTGTCAAATCTGCATTATTATTTTGATTATTTCATGATGCAAATTACTTTTCTGTTTTGCCTTTGAGCTATTTTTATCGTGGTTGATACTTGGCTTTTTGGATATACATACCATGGTTTCTCATCTTTGACATGTATTATATTCTTTGATAAAATTATATGCTTGAGGGAATTTCAGAAGTGACAGTGAACTGGATTTCCCATTTGAGCAGGAACAACTGTTGCAATTTGTTGTAGTTGTGTTCAATGTTGATGTTGCATAGCCTGGCTGGCAACTTTTAGATGAATTTATGCACCCCTGTGAGCGTAAGTTATTGTTGTTTGACCTTCAAAATAACTACGTGCGCATATATCCCTCAATTTATCCTGTCTTTGCAGCACTTGCCCTCCTGTTAGATTTTTGGCAGTTGGCATAAATAAATAGCTATTTTAAGTGTAAAACAATTCTATATGCATCAATATCTCTGACTCTGACATTCAGTCTTCAGTTTACACTACAAAGAGCTGTAACTTTGTATAAGTTCTAGTCACGTTTTATTTATTGTGTATAAAGGATAACCTATTTTAACAAATTGTGTTCTTTATCTTGATAATTGCTGAGATTTTTTAAATGCTTCTAAATCTACAGAGACATAATGTAATCTGCTTTTGCATTCATCCTTAGGTACCTACATGCATGCTTACATATTGCACCAACCTTAAACTAATATTTTCTGCCTTTTTGTTGCTTGAAATATGTAAACTAGGCTTTCTGATTATTCTCGCTATTCGAACCTTGGAATTTTACTGTTATATTACACATTTCATTGATAGTAAATTGAAAAAGTATGTGTAATATTTTTTTTTTCTCAGTCAGTATGCATATTGTTATCACTTTATCTTTTCACCATGATGTAAAAACACTTAAACATTTTTCCTTCAGCGATGCATCTTAGGAAATAATAATTCTGTATAACTTGACATATATAAAGGCTTTGCGAATTGTGATTATTATCTTTCTTCAAGCTTGGGAGTTCAATTGTTAATATACACTGCATTGATGGAAAACTAAATGGATTATTACCTAATGCTTTATGTTGCCTAGTTTTGGTGAACAGTGAGTGCAGCTATATGATTTTACTTTGATATTGAAATGCTTCAACCTTTCTTCATATACTATGCATTTTCAGAAATAATAACTGTTCCTTTTTCCCTCCAGCAATCGACCGAAGAGAACATTTTTATCCAGGAACTTAATTGCTCTTCTTCAATATGGAGGAGTCCCAAAAGAGTACTTCTTGGAACTTCTGATGAATGCTCTGGATGATGCACAAAATGTTCACTACAATAAACAAGTTGCACTTAGAGGTACCATTTTTGTAAATGCACATACAAACAATGATAGATTTCCTTTAGTAAATTGTAGTAAAACTATCTGTTATGTTAATGTTAAAGATTTGCAATTTGATTTTGTTTCTAGTGTCTTGATGTCCCAAGCTAAGTTTGCCTTATGACATTCATCTACAATCTTTCTTGAAATTTATTTCTGAAAGGTATTTTTCATGGACCTAATTTATTCATTTAAAATTACAGTTGCGCTTAAGTATGGGGATATGGATGATTTTCTTGTGGCAAGAATGATTCTTTGCGGAATTCCACTCAGTGAGCCATATTTGCAGTGTCGGTTGTTGGTGCTGATGAGGGAGGAAATGAAGGCACTCAAGGAAGGAAGACTTCCTGTAAGCGAGTGTTATTACTTAATGGGAACGGTGGATCCAACTGGAACTTTAAAGCCTAATGAAGTTTGTATCATCCTGTATGTATTTTTGCAACTATTATTTATAATTTTGCATAAAATTTCCCTGAATAATTTTAGCATAAAGTTCTGCATATTATTTTGCTTAATTATCAATTCTTGCTCAAGTCCTTGCCTTGTAATATTAAGCTCAATTCACATTCTTCATGTTCTAGATATTAAAATATTTCTTGTTTGATATACACCTTTTTATCTGTAATATGCAGGGAAAATGGACATGTTTCTGGTGATGTTCTTGTGTATAGGCAACCTGGGCTACACTTTGGTGACATACACATCTTAGCTGCCACATATGTCAAAGACCTGGATAAGATTGTAGGAAATTCTAAATATGGTATTTTCTTCTCTACAAAAGGACCACGATCTTTGGCTGATGAGATGGCTGGTGGTGATTTTGATGGAGATATGTATTGGGTCTCAAGAAACCCACAGGTTATGTTTAGGTTCTGATTGATATAGTGTAACATATATAACCATGGGTATTCTTAAGTATGTTCAATATATAAATCACATATTTGCTTGTAATGACATTTTAGCCCTTCGCTTAATAACATAGGATCGTTTGTTTTCCATACAGAGCACTCCTAGCAGGACTGAAATATGGGACAGCTGATGCGGCATTACCTTTTTCCTTAGGATGCCATCTGCTGGGCCACATAGAAAATAATTTGCAATTCCATGGAGGTAGTAGATATTAATAATAAATTTTAAGGATCCCATGATTTCTATCCCTCAAATGGGTTTACCAAGCTTTTATCTTTTGCTAAAGTTGGGGGAAGAAATTTGAGATTGTTTGAAGGTACCACTCATTTGAACTAGTAGATGCATTTGGGAATGAGAACTGAGGTTTTTTTCCAATCCAACATGAAAAACTATTACCTTTGCATTGAGGAAAGTGAAATCCTCTTTCGATAATTAAGTGAGGTAGTCAAGTAGACTAGGTTTGGATCTGAATCAACTTCAGTGAGCCTGAGAGAGGCAGGTTTTTTTCGACAGAGCCAGATATAATCCATTCTGCTCACTTTGACTATTTATAAGAAAACCTTAATTTATAATACCTATTTCCCTTTTTTGAATAGTTTGTTCTACTTGCTGACCCCAAATGTTTGGCAAAAGGCTGGATGGTTATGGTTGTAAACTTCATGAACTTGTCAATATAACAAAATGCTTCTCATTTTTATTTCGCGGCATGCTGAAGTATGTGATTTTCCTTGAAGTCTTGAGATATGCTGTATGTACAACCATATTGATAACGAGCAATTTCTTAACATCTAGTTCTGGTGAATAACCTTAGGAATGTTTATTTCTTGATGGGATTCGATTACTGTCTTGAATGCCTGAATAAACAAAAGCAAAAGGTAAAAGGGTCTCTCTTATTGCTGTCAGGATTACGGTATACTCTGATTCTTTCTTGATTTGTAAGCCGCAAGTGTAACCTAGACATTACCTAATTGCAAGGGTTTTTACCTAATTGCAAGTGTAACCTAGACATTACCCAATACCAAGGTGATAGAAAAGATGCATTAGTTTTGGCAGCAACAGTCAATTTTTAATGGTTCAAATATGTAGTAGTGTGACTGTCAGACTTGTGTAGACCAGTTTTCATCAGATTCTTGAAAACATGGAAAATACTGAAGAAAATCTGAATCTTGAAAACATGGAAAATAGTAAACAAAAATAAAATGCAACAGAAGCTTGATGTAATATTTTTACTAAAGACAGCAAGGGGGCCATTAGCACAAACTAAACAGAAGAAAGTGGCAAAGAAGCAGTGGGTTGAAAGGTTCCCCCAGAAATAATTAGAAGCCTGACCATTATCAAAAACTAAAATGTGTCCATACTTCATACCTTTTACTAATGGATGTGCCAAATATTTGATATGCACAAAAATTGTTAAAGATTCATGTTGTGGGGTGTTTCTAGTCAGTTAGGCCTCTGACTAATCTGACTTAAACAATATAACATGGTTTAGTTGTTCACCGTCAATTATGGAGGTGTTTTTTCTTTATCTTTGTTATATCATTTTATTCCTCTTATTTGTATGTTTTTCCCCTCACCCCTCTATCTGTGTAACCCCTTTTACTACTCTTTGCATAGAGATTATTTATAAAGTTAGACTTGTGTAATGACAGACATACTTGCATAGCTAGTTGCTGCTTTGATGCTGCATGTTTAACATGGTTGTAACTTGCAAGTTGTTACATGATACAAAACTACCATCCCGGCGATTCATATCCAGACATAGGCAAGAGCTTTAATGGTATCTCTAAAGTGTTTGGACTTGCTTGTGTTTGTCATGGTGGCTGCTTGCTTAATTGAAGTATTTAATTGTCCTGTTCCTAGACCATGGTACATGTGTGTCAAGTACCTAACTGTCAGAAAATTTGACTTGCAATCTCGGAAAATCTGGATTTGAAGATTGCTCTCTCTTATATACAGGGTGTATTCTAAATTGAATTATTTGTTGATTTGGGAGGATATAAGTGGCATTTTACACCTCAATTTCCTTCAACTGGAAATCAAACAAGGAAAATACTAAACTAACATGACCTTAGGGTATAGTCTTAAAAAAAATGCTATTGGCTTCTAGGGTTAAAGAGCTACTAGGCCATGGGTTTGCCTGATAAGCCCTTAGAGGGGGCAGTTTCTGGAGCAAAGTTAACTTGTCTCACCTCATGTTACAGATTGAACTGTTCGTTAGTTTGGGATTTATAACACTGCCATTGTACAAATCAATTTCCCTCAACTGTAAACCAAATAAAGGAAATATTAACATGACCTTAAGGTCTAATCTTAAAAAAATATGCTACTAGTACTACCTTCTAGGGTTCAAGGGCTGGTGGGCCTTGTGTTTGCCTAATAAGCCCTTATAAGGGGCAGCTTATGGGAACTAAGTTAGCTTGTCTCACCTCATGTTACAGAAAGGGAACAATGGGGTTTGATACTGGGTCTAAGTTCCTAAAGGCTGCTGCCTTCTAGAGTTTGGAAATAATGGTGGTGATCTAATTAAATTAGGCTGGCATCGATAAATTCTAGGCAGATTTGGAAAGACTTGACATCAAGATGAGTTAGGGATCTTATCCAATCAAGATGCATATTGCATATTATAGAGAATATTCTTTTGCACCAAATCAAATCCTAGCATACTATGGAAAATATTTTTTTCTTATTTGTGAAATGCTTTTATCTTTTAAGGAAGAAACGAATGTGAATACATTTGTGGGTAGGTTCACAAGATCCTACAACCATAAATAGGAGTGCCTAGCCATTGTTTTATTTTGGCTTGAATGAAATTTCTAGTTCTATTCTCTATTGTTCTATTAGAGTTTTTTGTTCTTGCTTCTTTCTCCTCCTGTGCTACTCTGTTGTTGATGCAGTACAGATTGCAGTCAATGGGTACTATGACCAGCTAGACCATGCCAAGCATCATAGAAGCCAGTAGATTTGTGGACGAAGACTTCAATAACTCTAGTGCCAACTTATTTCTTTGACTTTTCTTATTAATTTTCAATTAGGGACAATATCGAGTTTTAGTCGGTTTCCATATTTGTAGTAGAATAACTCTAGAATGTTTCCTTATTGTTGAGTCCTATTTCGAGTATAAATATGCATATAATGCATTATAAGGGGATATCCTTTTGAGATATTAATAAAATTCTTTTCAAGAGAATTTCCTTTACTGAGTGAAGGGTTCTTCAATTCAGTTTACTTCTATTTGCATGTTGATCTTTGAAGTGTAACCTTGTCGATCATATTAGATATCACCCCTTCTTTCTTTCCTACTATGTCACATGCTGGGTAGATTTCCTTTTTCAAGGAGAAAGGTCACCATGTGCACTAGCATTGATTCGGAGCAATACATCACTACCCCATCCCACCCAAACCAAAACCATCCCCTCTTATGACTCAAGCTAAGAAGAAAAAGTGGAAAAAATTAATGGACTGAGAAAAAGAAGGAGAGCTTGGTTGGAGGTTGGAAGGCTCAAGTTGGGACAGTGCACGGAAGGCAGAGCTCTTTTTATAGCTTTTGTGCCTTTAACACATCATCTTGCAACTTTGGGTATGCACGTCCTTGTTTGATCCCTATTGATGATTAATGCTATTGTCACCACTGTTTCACTTCCCCTGTTTCCATTCTACGGGTCATCCATAACCTCCGTGCACTTTAAGGAACCCATAAATTCTCACAGAGAAAGCTACTTTTTTATTATATAAAAAATCTGGCCTCATCTGAAGTTGTTCATTGTTTATCCTGTTGCTAGTGATAAGAATATTGAATCAACTTTTGAGTAGGCCCCAGTTTATGATCCTTAGTCTCATTGGAATTCTGCTTGCATGAATTTTAACCTTGACTTGGCTCCCTATTGTTTTGAATATAGTGTTATCATCGAGAAGTCATGATTGAATGTATTTAGTGCCTGTGGAGTAATGATATTAATTTAACTGTTACATGCCATTGCTAAAGTTTTTTTTCATTATTCTCCTTTCAGTCTTAAATCATCTTGTGTATGTGGAATATTTTTATTGCTCAATTATTATCTTCGGTGTTCCAGGATGACAATAAATTTGTTTAATTTTTATTGGTCAATGATTATTTTTACACTTGTTTTGTTCAGTTATTAAAATGTTTTAAAGCTAGCAAACCATGGGTTCGTACAGCTCCAAGGATAAAAGTTACTCAGTCAAAGCCTACTGAGTTTTCCAATGCAGAATTGGAAAGAGAGCTCTTTGAACAATTCTTAATCAATAGATTTAAGCCCAGGTATGTCAAAGTCTTGCATTTCTGATAGTTTTCATAATTTGTAGGTCCTTCATGTCTATTAAGATTACACATGTTGGAAAATAAGTAAGATACTGTATTTCAATGTTTTCTTATTTTATTTTCTAGTCTTCTTTTACCATGATGACAATTGGTTTACCTCTTTTTCCCAATTTTCATAAATGATAAATTTATAGTAGTCAGATCAGGAGCCATATTATCCAGACGAAAATTGTATCTGAGAATTTGTCGTGATTGCTGAAAGTTATCACAAGAGAGTTAGTAATCTTGGATCATGGTCTTGTTGAGGTAGAAGGCAGTGTCAGGTTTCCTGATGCATGTCTGTTACTATGTTGTCAGTTAGTTCCTATTGCTGGTTATATCATGAAGGCAATTGTAAGTTTAGGTGATTCTTGCACACTTCAGAAGAGTAGGATGGGTAGAAATTTGAGGTTTAAGAAGAGTGACTTTATAAAAAGTTAAAAAGAATGGAAAAACAGAAAAATATCTTGTCTCTTTTGTAGAATAAGATATTGATGGAAATGAATTAAGATTTTGACTATATCAATTTATGGCATACATGCAAATCAGTTACTGAACAATTTGTGCATGCTCATCTTCATCTGTATTATTTCTGTGACATCTCATCTACAATCAAAATATGTTTCTTGTCAAAACATGTCAAATTTATAAATGGTAAAGTATGTTCCCTTTGATAGTTGTCTTGGACTTTTAGTAATGTTTGTTGGTTACATGGTGGCCACCCATTCTTCCTTTGCTCATCCAATGGCCTAATCGTCCACCAATATTTGTTTTTTGGCTCCATCTTCTTTGTGCATTGCTGAAGCCAAGTCTCCTGATCTTTGAAGAATTTGATGGTGTTGGATGCATCTATAGTTTAAATTAGTTCTTCCAGATTTGATTTATACTTTCTTCTGATCTAGTATTTATTCATCTTGCTCTTATAGTTTAAAATACTAAGTCTTTGGAAATTGTGATGTTTATTCCAGTTACACAATCGGTATGGCAGCAGATTGTTGGCTGATGTATATGGATAGGCTGTTGACACTGGGTGCTGAATGTGCTGAGCAAAAGCAAGTATTAAGAGAAAAGATTCTTGAGTTAATTGATATATATTATGATGCTTTAGATGCATCAAAAAGTGGACTGAAGGTTAGTTATTTGTTCTATTCATAGACATTGTTTAGAAAAGCTATGTTTCAGACTGTTTTGAGGCCACTAGCCTCCGTAACAATCTTCCTTTTAAAGATACTTTCACGCTGCTTATCGCTAGGCTAAATCCGTAGCAGAGAGCTATCCTATGGAGTCGGACAAGTATTCTGTTATCACTAGTAGATGCCCTAGCAGAAAGCTATGTTATGGAGCTAGGCAAATATTTTGTTATGTAACTGTGTCAGTAATTTATTCTTAAGCTTATCTTGGAAATAGGATAAGTTAAATGCTGGAGGAGGTCCTCTCCCACCTCAACAAGCCATTTTTCGCTCTTGAACTTCCCTGGTTAAATTTGGTTTGACGCCATATAACTGACTCTGGTATTGTTGGATTGTGCTTTCCAGGGGTTTCAACCTTCTTACCCCAGCTTCATTTTTCAGATGAACAAAAACTGCCTCCATTTACCAATTAACAGGGGAGAAGGTAGTTTTATTTTTTATCTTTCTAACCCAAAAATACTAGTGATTTGCACTGTAGTAATTATGTAGTCATTACTTGGGAGAACAGTATTTTGTCCTTTTTTAAAAAAAAGAAATTAGGCTTTATCCCATTATAGGCCTATTGAGGATAAAAGATTTGTCCTCTGTAAGCTTCCAAATAAAGCCCCTTTTTTCTTATAGTTCACCGAGTTATAATTCTGAATAACATGTGTATGACAAAGAGTGTCATGTTGAAGCTGGAAGGTGGCTATGTGCAATTTTGAATAGGTTATTGCAAAAAATCCTAATTCTGAATAGCCAACTAGAATGTCCTTTATAAATTTTGCTTTTCTGATTTCAAAGTTGTTCTATATTTGTATATCAGTGGATTATGAGCCAGATTGTAAACAAATGTGTTTATGATGAGCTTATGCTCTTTCTGCTCAATATTGTCTTTACTTGCAATATAAGGAAATTCCACTTATTCTCCATTCTCCAAATCAGATCGAAGTTCCCAGCGAGCTGAAGCCTGACCAGTTTCCGAATTTCATGGAGAAGAAATATTTGTCTAAGGACAAGGAATACATATCAAAATCCATATTTGGATTGATCTATGAGAAAGTGAAATTATCTCAAACAAAAGATCTTCCATCCAATGGTAAGTCGGGCTTTCTAGACCTGCACAATTAGTGCAGAGCATGCATCACATTTTGCAAAATTATGTCTTCAACTAAAGAAACCTATCTAAAATGACATAATAAATCCTTGAGCGATTTTCTTGAACAAAATTGGTTTTCGAAAGCTGATTCTACATGCTACTTTTGACAATAGCTCATAGTCATATAATTAGTTTTGCAATTCTATAGATATGGAGTCAAACTAATATCTGTATCAAGAAAAGCTGCTGGTGTATACAATGGATGCTGGATGTTTATGGTCATGATCTTTATATGCTTAAAACTAATAGCATCAGACAATTCAGTGGTTGTACTTTTAAAATTCTTGTGATAGCTTTCTATCATATACGGTGATAAGCATCTCTTCATGTTTTGTTCTTCTTGCATCAAATATTACTCTCTCTCTCTTCTTTTTTTTTTTTTTGAGAAATAACCTGATAAGTATTTCACATGATGTGGAGGCTACATGCATGTATGATGTTTATTATCATATAACTGTTCTATGAATGTATGGTATGGTATAGCAGGACACAAGTATAATTTTTGTTATCAAGGAAAGGAATTCTGTCCAGATGGTGGCTGTAATAATTAAATCTTGCATGACCTATATTTTGGAAACAAAATGTGCAGCTGATATTTCTTGTCACGCAACAGATTTTGTACTCCGAGATAGTGGTTAGCTCTCTGTTACTCTGGCTTCTTTGTTTGGATTTCAATGACACACCAGATTAGTCTTTGCTTAAACCTCTAACAGAGAAGGTAATATGCCATATAATCTTAAACCTCTAATAGAGAAGTTAATATGCCATATAATCTTAAACCTCTAACAGGGCAGTTAATATGCCATACTGTAATGCAAGGCTCGTTGTGCTGGTATTGGGGCCCAAACCAGTTGGCCAGTGGCATGGTCGATACATGCCCTTGTGATGTTTTATGCTAGCAGAGGGTGGGGGAGGGGAAGAATGAAAGAGAGAGGAAAAGTGGAGGCCTGTGAAGGCCGGTGGGGCATGGTTAAGGGTGAAAGTATTATGGATAATATCCGATCGGATTTGATTTCGTATCTGAATCTATCAGGATAAGGATATAAATTTGAGCATCTGACTAGTATCCGTATCCATATCTACATTCATGAAAAAATATGGATATGGATAGATAACTATCTAATCCATATCCGAATAGCTGATTCTGCTTGTAATTCTATTTAATTTTATATAGTACTCATTAACTTTTAAGAAAAATATTAAGTATATTAATATACTATTTACTTGATTTATCTTTAAATTAGTAATATTTTTAATTCTATAATCATATAGTTTAATTATTCGACTTATATCTATTTTTTGTCCATATTTTCAGTATCCGATTTATATCCGTATCCGTTTAAAACAAATGTGAATATAAATTTTTATATTTGATTAATATATGTATTTGTCAAATAAAAGAAATATGGATATGGATACACTGGTAATCGATCCGTATCCGATCCGATTTCAGCCTTAGGCATGGTCCAACATGGTGGCACGGTCAGGGAAGAGGAAGAACGTGGGAGGAAAAGAGAGAGGGAGAGGGAGGGAGGGCTACCAAATTATCACCAAAGGTTGTCGGAGGGCTACCGAATTGTCGTTGGAGTGTCTACCCCTATTATGTTCAGAAGGAGGGCAGTGCCCCTCCTCCAGCCCTCCGGCAGCCTTAGCGGCCTTCTCTCGCTCTCCTTTCCTTCTACTCTCTCTTTTCCTCTTTCCTTCTTCCTCTCCCTCTCCCTCTCCCTCTCCTTTGCCGGCTTTTCATTTCAAATGACAGAATCATCCCTTCAGTCATTTTTATAAAAATTGGTGCAGCACGGTTACTAGCCTTGTTTAAATGTCAAAGTGATCGGGCTCCATTTCATTTGATAAATATTCTCTGGCTTATTAATGGCAGAAATAGGTAAATGTTGAAAATTTTTTGCTTGGAAGATAAATGAAGCATACAGCTGGAAAAACCCCTTCACTCTTTTTATGTTACCCTTCCATGTATTTGTTTTTTTTTTGGTTGTGTGCAGAAATATGGCAACTTCCTTGCTTTAATTTGGAGATTCCTCCTCTTTGCATGGAGTTATGGGAGAAACGGTATAACGAGTACTTAGCAGAGATGAGGCAGGTTATGTCCATGGAACATGATTCCAAAGAATCAAAAGACTGGATGGCAAATAAAATTTTCCAAAAATATAAGCAGGTAAGCATACTGGAATTTTGTTAGGGAAATGATTGGTGTAGCTGTTATCATATTAAAGGTTTCTAACTAGTTGGACAAATTTATAGATGCTATATGGAACTTCAGAATTTGAAGACAGCAGCAAGAAAATGGATGACATATATGATGAGGCTCTTGCCATTTATCGTGTTACTTATGAATATGCAAAGAGTGTCGGGAATACTGGCAGGTGCTGCTTTGCATGGAAAGTTGCAGGGCGTGCTTTGTGTTTGCTCCATGCACAGAAACAAAGTCAACATTCTCCAATTTTATGCTTATCTTCTGTACTTCGGGAAGTGATTGGATAACAGTTTAATGTATATAATGTTGTAATCCGGTGTCATGCTACAAGGGTTTTGCTTTTTTTTTTTTTTTTACCCTTTGTGATGAAGGGAGACCCATCAATCTGTTCATTAAACCGATGGGAAGGGTGCATCAGAACAATAGATAAGGACACAGAGTAGCAGATTCTTATGTCGTGCAATCTCTGTAGAGCCGTACGTCCCAAGTGTCATGCATTCTTCTGTATGCTCGTATGTTTATGTAATTCTGTGTTATTCATCTCGGTAGTGTTTGGATGGCCATGCTTGAATAGGGGGTTATTCTTTGCTATTCCCCCAAACAGGGGTGTAATTCCTGGTGGGCCTTCTAGGAATTCATATTCCGGTCAATCCAATCAATTTCTAGAATACCAATTTCATGGTATCCTATGGAATTGGCTATTCTTGCTTTTCGTATTCCAAGGATATGGGATGGAAATTAAAATCGAAGTTTTCATTCTCTTTCTATTTTGCTTCTTTTTTGCGAAATTAGGGCTTTACACTCCATCTTCCTCTTTTCTTCTTTGTCAACTCCAAGAGGAAGAAATCCTGTGAGCATTTCATATCTGGGATCGTTTCCTTCCCCCTCTTGTATTTTAGATCTTCGATCTCTTTGGTAATTTTTTTTTTCGTGAAATTGAATTTAATCTTTTGTTTTTTTTACCGTTGCTTCCTGCTTTGATCTTTTTTTTTGTTTGTTCTTGCAACGGATCGATGTGTCCTGCATTGTTCGATCCATTTGCCCTAATCCTGGTTACAATTTTTTCGAGGGAGTTTTATGCCATTCTTGTTCTTGCTTTTCGTCTAGTGCTTAGATTGGTACTTTGATATGTGATTTTACTGGTTATGAGAGGTTGGTTGTGTTGTATTGGTTAATTGTCGTTCCAAGGCCTTTCTCCATCAGTATTCTCAAGTATCCGTTCCCCCTAAATGCTAGATTCTGTTGTTAGAGGATGCTAGATAACTCCTGTTATAGTTTCCAAACTCAAAAAGCTTAAAACATGACTGCTTGATGTCAAGGGTTGCTTTAGACTGTGTTGCACATGGTTATGTTCTCAGCTAGATTTCATCATTTCTTTCTGTATGGGGCAGCATCATAACTTGCACAAGATGTTTGTGGGAAGATGTTTAATCAATAAACTCAATTAAGATTTTAATTCAAAGGAATGATCTTTGTCTAGTCTGGCAACTAAAGAGCACTTTGGGCAAATCCCATGCGACTATTCGCAGTCCTCATTTCAGAATATAAATGAGGTCTCATTTCTATAAAGATTATTGGAAATCAAGAGCTTTATAGCTTCTGTCGTTGTCCTCATCTTGTCCATTGGAAATCAATTATTATAAACTATTCATAGTCCTCATTTCAGCAAAACATTCAGCCCTGTTTTGAACAGCATATTATGGTAAGTAAAAAACTCTCATTTTTTTTCCCCTCCTTTTTCTTGGTTTTTCAAACATTAGGATGCACCTTCTTTTTTGTTATATATAACCATGAATAACCTTCACATATGCAGCTCCAAAGTCAGATAGCTTATTACCAGAATCAGTTTCAGAAAAAAGATTTTGTTGATTGTTACTCCTTACATGCAGACTAACAAACCCTTAGACATTGTTTATGCTTTTTACAATATTTGTATCATCTACAAATACTTCCTTATCATTGTGAAATCATTCTAGTCAAAACTGGTCATGAGTACATGAAAAGCTTTGTAAATCTCGACCCCTTTTACTTGGTGGAAAGCATTTCTCTTAAACATGGTAATCATTTGATTTGTTTTTGTCTGTTGTGTCTTCTGGACTTTGCTCCATGCGTACTCGGGCCAATAGTTATAATCACATGTTATTTTTCGCTTGTCATAGAATGATTTTAATCAAGCAGGAATTCAAGATCGTGATTCTAGACTGCCTCTTCAACTTAGTGTATGCATTTAAAACTTAAAATATTTCACATATCTGCTTTTGAGCTTTTTCCAAAACCATCCCTAAGTTTCAGTTGCAAAAACATGTTCAGCAATATTCACAGCATTAGCTGTTCAGCAAGTAAGAGATTCAAGATTATTTTATGAACTTTATTGTAAGTAATTGTAGAGGTTGATGTTGAACT
This sequence comes from Areca catechu, assembly GCA_021397845.1. Lineage (NCBI taxonomy): Eukaryota > Viridiplantae > Streptophyta > Magnoliopsida > Arecales > Arecaceae > Areca > Areca catechu. The sequence continues at coordinate 179,839,737 of CM038042.1, forward strand.
CTACGAGCTAATTTGTACCATCAGGAATCAAGGGCCGATCCTCGAGCATCTGCAAAACAAGTTCTTGACCGGAGATTTTTTGGTGGGACACTTCGGTGCTTAAGTCAGTAGAGTTCAAGTAATAGATAGAGAATCTTAAGAGAATCAAGGTTAAGGGATACTTCACTCTCTTGCTTAGTTTGATCATGGAGGTCCCTTCTTATCTGTATTTATAGGCATTCGCCTTAACAGAAGTTAGTTAAGAGAAGTTTTTTAATTCCAACATCATTTCATTGAAACTAACTTGAGCTTGTTATAATGGATTCTATTATAATAAGTATCTCTTTTCTTGCCATCCCAATCTTTCTTGAATTGGTTAGCGAAATTTGGTCATTGATCCATTTGGAGATAGTTTACTTGATATTTTTTTAACTTTAAGTTGGTCAGACTTTATAAGTTAGTTGGATAGTTGTGTTTCAGAGATGAGTTGGTCGGACTTTGTATCGTTGGCTTATCAACTTTTGGACTTTTAGCCTTTTACCAATCAGTCCGACTGTTCTGTCATAACATTTATCCCCCACTCTTAGTTTCAAGGTATGCTGTCGCCTTGGAGATGGGAGTTGTAATTTTTTTTATTTATACCTTTTTGGCAAGTCATTTCGTTGTTAGAGCTCTTCCAGAAGGGGCATCTTCTAATGATGGCAAATTTTGGAGTCAACTGATAGAATTGATTTGTTTCGTTTTGGATGTTATACCATTGTCAGGTGTCACATTTCTATTGCCAACAGAAAGTATTCTCATGGATCGAGATGTCTCATCGATTTTTCTCCCGTCAACTTTATATCTTCAGTTGGGATCTTGATTCATGGCACGATCAGAGGCATCTAATATTACTCAAAGGCGAAATCGTAGCCATCGCCGTCTTACATCATTGACAGCAGTGTTCTCTCAAATTAAGATGTTGCTTCGGTCTTTCTCCCATCAGTTTCATACCTTTGGTTAGGATCCTGATACGTGGTGCAATCAGAGACGTCTCACATCAATCGAGGAAGGGATCATAGCCATTGCCATCCTTGATATAAAGAGCTTCCCTCTTCCTAGGTTCGAGCTTCCCATCATTTGGATTTTGTTTCTAGAGTCTTTGTCTTCTTCCCAAGCTTCATCTTTTTTGAGTTACTGTTTTCTTAAGTCAGATTCCTTCTTCTTCCTCTTTTTTTCTACCATGGTGAGGATCTTAGAGGTGTCTGCCACCGGTAGGTCTTCAACCGCTAGGAGAGAAGCCAAGGAACAATCCTCTGGCATCTCCAGTCCTCCAAGGGCAAGAGGTCCTTACAGGGAGGACCTCCATCCTGATTTAGTTAGGAGCTCTCTTAGCAAGTCTAGGTTAGCTATCTTGCAAGATTACTACAAGATTTCATAGGATTTTTCAGTGTTTATCCCTTAGTCTAATGATATGATATATAGGTCTCCTCTTGGTAGTATAGCTGTGTACGAAGAACACATGCAAGTAGGTCTTCGTTTTTCCTTTCATCCTTTTATCATTCAGCTCTTTAACTTGTACCATATAATTCTTGCACAGTTGACTCTGAACAATATTCGAATTATCTGTGCCTTCCTCGTCCTTTATTATGACCTCCAAATTGAACCTAGGACTTTCCTTTTTTGCTCATTCTTTATCTTAAAGCTAGACTTTCATGGCCAAGGATAGTGGGTCATCAGCCCCGTCATGGTCGAAAGTTCATTTTGGGGTTTCCATCTACCATTCATGGATGGAAGCCCTGCTTCTTTTTTTTATTGTCCGTCCAACCTTAGGGCTTTAGTATCAAGTGGAGGGAGTCTTGTCTGATCCCAAATGATGGAAAAAGGTTCTTGTAGTCGACAAAGAAGACTACGAGAGGCTTCTAGGGGTTGAGGTCCCTTCGATGAAGGATCTACTAAGTGAGCAGAGCCTTTACCTTGCCCAGATTAGCATGTTCTCTCTTTAGGTATTTTTCAAAGAACGAGTCATACCTTTTTTTTCTTTTCTCTTCTTTTACTTCTTTTAACTGATCGACTTTTTTCTCCTTTCTTTCCTTGTAGACGAAAGAATGAGGTCGGATGCAAGAAAGCTTCGCCAAGCCATCCGAAAGAGGTAGGCTATTGACCTTTCAAGTGAGCCTGAGGGGCTGAAGAGGGCATGGATAATCGTTGCTCCCTTGGAGGTCCTGGCAAGGGAAATCACTCCGATCATGGTGAGGATGACTTTAGATGATGACGACGTCCCTCTTGCAGATCTCCAACCAAGGGCTTCTTCACCCATCATATGGCCTTTGGAGCAGCCGTCAGTGCCTCCACTTGCCGTTGCCTCCTCATCATAGGCTAGTCTGTAGGATAAAGGTAAAGTTCCTCAAACTGATGCAGGATCCAGAAAGGATCAGCAAGCCAAAGAGGGGCAAGAATAATTCATCGACTTCAATGTCTATTCTAATAACTCGGGGTTAGAGAACCCCGAGCTAGCTCGTCGGCTATTGAAGGCCATCATCCTCCCTAGAAATTGAGAGATGACGAAGACCCGTCATCTAGACGAGGTTCTTCCTGCCCTTTACCTGAGTCTCCTCAAGGTATTTCTCTTCCCATTTTTCCTTCTTATTCTTTCATACATTTTATCAACTGATTTCTATTGTCTTTGTCTTTCAGTTCATTCATGAAATTTTGCTGATCGAGGAAAGCATATCTGGCTTCATCGAGCTTAGCCACAGTCTCCGTGACCAACTTGAAATGGCTAAGGCCGAGAAGGAGGTCATCGAGGAACTAAATCAGAGTCTGGAGGAAAATCTAGAGAAAAGCATTGCCTACAATTCATCTTTAGAAAAAGATTTGAAGGCGATGTAGAACAAAGTGGCCGAGACTAAGGCTAAATTAAGAAAGAAGAAAAAGAAGTTCCATTCTTCAAAGGTACTAATGAAGTAGCTGATGTCAAAGGCCAATGAAACCTTGGTATTACAGTCTGGGGCTGAAGAGAGGGCAATGCTTGTAGAGGAGAGGGCTTGTCGGGCAGTTGAGAACTATAGAAAGTTATCCACCTTCGATGATGAAATGACAGAGATGAGGGTGGTTAGCTACCAGACAAGTTTTGCTAACTATCGAGACAAGGTTGTGAAGCTTTACTCGACTTGGACCTTTTAGGAGTCATCATAGCTGAAGAGGATGAAGAAAGGAGTAGTGAGTAGTAGATAGCCGAAGAGCTTGAGACCACTGCCCCCCCCTTGAAACAGTCGAACACATCGAAGGAGTCCCTCAAGAAAGTGTAGAACCTGAATTGAAGGCTGTTGAATAACCAGCTTGTAGTTTCTCTTTTTCTTTTTTTTGCATGTAAGACTTTATGCAAAACATGTACATGTATCAAATTTTGAAATCAATGAATCTTCTCTTTTTCTTCAAAATACTCTTTGCATTGTTGTCTTTGTGTGCAAAAATTTTTAGTGGACCTTCGGTACTTTATACCAAATCCTTAGTGATAACCTTTTTTTTTTGCCAAGTATTGATCCTTCAGAAAACTTGGCCCTTAGTAAAATAGACGCTTGTGATGTATTACATCATTAGCAAACTTAGGTGTCAAGCTCTTAGTAGCTCTCGAGTAGAGACAAGTATCGAATCTTCGACAAATTTATGAGATTGAACATTTAATTTTTAGTAAATTGATTTTGATAAGTGCTCCTTTTATCGGATATATCAATTGAGTCGATTGGCTAAGCCAACTTTTTATGTATCAGACATATTGATTGAGTCGGTGGATTAGGCTAACTCTTCATGTATCAAACATATCGATTGAGTCGGTGAATTAGGTCAACTCTTCATGTGTCAGACATACTGATTGAGTCAGTGGATTGGGCCAACTCTTCATGTATCGGACATATCGATTAAGTTGGTGGATTAGGCCAACTCTTCATATATCGAACATACCGATTGAGTCGATAGATTAGGCCAACTCTTCATGTGTCAGACATACTGATTAAGTCCATGGATTATGCCAACTCTTCATGTGTCGGACATACTGATTGAGTCGGTGGATTAGCCAACTCTTCATGTGTCGGACATATCGTTTGAGTTAGTGGAATAGGCCAACTTTTTGATATAAGGAATAACATACTCTTACGAAAAGAATATCCAAAAGGAGAGCTTTATTGATAGTATATGTATAGATTTTCTACATTCCATGGTCGGGTAATCCTCAGTAATTCGATAGAGTCCTTCCTAGTTAGGGAAAAACTTTTCCTGTTCTGTTGGTTTGGATATTTCAAATCTTCACAATACTAGATCTCAGGCCAAAAGACTTTAGCTTTAATATGGGAATTGTAATACCGGGCGACCTTTATCGATATGTGGCCATTCTCAAATGAGCTTGGAACCTTGTACCTTCCAATAGGTCTAGTTCCATCCTTCATCACTCTGAGTTTTCTGGTTTCTTGAAATAGTCAATCCTCAGAGATTGTAGGCCGATTTCTACTAATATCATTGCTTCACTTCCAAATGTTAAGTTAAATGGTAATTCTCTAGTGGTAGTTCGGAGAGTCGTCCGATATGCCTAGAAGACTGAATTTAATTCTTCGACCCAAAATCCTTTTGCTTCATTTAACCTAGTCTTTAGGTCATGAAGAATTGTCCAATTTGTCACCTTAACTTCACCATTTGCTTGGGGATGTCCAACGGAGGTCAATTTGTGAAGAATGTGATATTGAGTGCAGAAAACTTTGAATATCTGATTATCAAACTATCTTCCATTATCGATAATGATTGTATACGGGATTCTGAATCGATAGAATATATAATTTCTGACAAAGTTTTTGACTCTTCTCTCAGTTATATGAGCTAAAACTTTAGTTTTGATCCATTTAGTGAAATAGTTGATGGCTGTAATTATGAATTTCCTTTGACTAGAAGCTAGGAAAAATAGGCCAAGAATGTCTATTCCCCACTGGACAAATGGCCAAGGAGCAATTAACTGAGTCAGCTGGCTCGCAGGATGCTTTTGGATATTGGAATACCTTTGGCATTGATAATATTTTTTAATAAAGTCAGCAGCATCTTTTTGGATGATCGGCCAGTAGTATCCTTGGCGTGTTATTTTATAAGCCAAAGATCTGTCCCCTAGATGATCATCACATATACCTTCATTCACTTCTTTGCGGGCGTAGTCAGCATCTGAGGGCCCTAGACATTTTAACAGAGATTGTGTAAAAGACCTCTTGTAGAGGATCCATTATATAGTCATGTACTATGAAGCCATCCATCGTATCCATTTGGCTTTAACAATGTCTTCTGACAATATTCTTTCATTCAAATATTTGATGATGGGATCCATCCAATTGTGCTCTTGTTCTACTTGTTGTATTGCTCTTGGAGCTTTAAGATATTTGATATAAGTCTGACTAAGAGAGTCGGGGCTGTAGTGGCCAACCAAGAAAGAGCATTGGCTCAAAAATTTTTAGTCCGAGAAATATGTGATATCTCAAAGAAACTGAATCCGGTGATGAAGGTTTGGACCTTCTCCAAATACTTTATCATGGTGGCATCTCAATGCATGGAAAGAGAAATGAAGAGTGTATTCAACAATATCTCCTTCAGAACTAGTTAGGATCAATCCTGCTTCATAGCCAATAGAATTAGGTTCTCCATCTACGTGGAGTATCCATGTAGGATCAGGATCTTCTTCGGCCATTTCTCTTTCATTAAATATTCTTAAACTATCTTCTTGGTACTTCAAGTGTATTCAGCAACAAAATCTGCTAGTACCTATGCTTTTATTGCCGATTGCGATTGATATATTATATCAAACTCATTCAATTTAACATCCCATTTGGCTATTCTTTTCGATGTGTTCGGACATCGCAGGATCTCTCTCAATGGTTGATCTGTTAGCACCACCATTGAGTGAGCTTGGAAGTAAGGTCTTAGGCGCATTGTTGCTGTGACCAGTGCATAGATCAACTTCTACACTTTCGGATATCTTACTTAAACATCATGTAGTACTTTGCTAGAATAGTAGTCGACTTTTGAATGTTCTTGTGTTCTCTTCTGACAAGCACCGAACTGACAGCTTCGTTTGATGCAAAGAGGTACAGATATAAAGTCTCCCCTTCTTGGGGTTTCGAGAGCAAAGATAGATTGATCAGATATTTTTTCAGCTCTTCAAAGGCTTGCTAGCAATTTTTCGACCATTCAAAATCTCTTGTATGTCATAGAGCTTTAAAAAAGGGTAGGCACCTTTCAGCCAACCGAGAGATAAATCGGCTTAATAAAGTAATGTGCCCAGTTAGCTAATGCATCTCTTTCTTATTTGAAGGATGCTTCATATCCAGGATTGCTCAGATCTTCTCAGGATTAGCTTCTATTCCCTGATTGATAATAAGGAAATCAAGAAATTTTCCTGAAGTTACTTCGAAGATGCACTTGGTCAAATTTAACTTCATCCAATGGCTTCGTAATACACTAAAGACTTCTCCCAAATTCTTGATATGATCAGATGCTTGGATGCTCTTTACTAGCATGTTATCAATATAGGTTTCCATATTTCTTCCAAGTAATTTTTCAAAGATTTTATTGATCAGCCGTTGATACATTGTTCCAGCATTTTTCTGGCCAAACGACATTACTTGATAGCAATATTGCCTTTTCTTAGTTATGAAGGCTGTCTTCTCCTCATCTTCTGGGTCCATACGGATTTGATTATACCCTGAGAAGGCATCCATGAAGCTCAGGAGCTTATGCTCCATAGTAACGTCGACGAGCTGATCTATCCTTGGCAGGAGGAAGTTATCTTTCTGACAGGCTTTGTTGATATCAGTATAATCGATATAAATTCTTCACTTTTTATTTGACTTTTTGAATATTACCATATTGACAAGCCAATCTAGGTAATGAACTTCTCTAACAAATCCAGCATCGATGAGCTTGCTTACTTCTTCATCAATAAGTTTCTGTCGCTCGGGGGCAAAATTTCTTTTGTTCTGCCTAATGGATTTATACCCTGGGTCGACTTTCAATTTGTGAGTAATAATTTCCAGGAGAATTCCAAGCATATCAGCAGCTGACCAAGCAAAGATGTTAGCATTGCTTTGTAGGAAGTCAATCAGCTTTGACTTCATTTCTTTGTCTAGCAGACTTTTAATTTGCACAACTTTTGTCGGGTCTTTCCTTTCTAACAACACAAAGACAATTCTTTCAGCTGGTTCACCGCACCTTTTTTCTTCCCTTTGATCCAGCTATTTATAGACATTTGCTGACTGTTTGTCTTGTATCATTAAGCATTACCAAGCCACTCTTTGATCTCCTCTCATTTCTCTGATTTTGTACTTAGTCGGAAACCGTACTAGAAGGTGATAGGTCGATACGATCGCTTGGAGCTTGTTCAAAACCGGTCATCCCAATATGGCATTGTACGCTGAAGGTGTTTGTACAACCATAAAATTGATAGGGAGTATTTTCTGTCGATGTTCTGTCCCAATGGTTACTAGGAGTGTTATTTCTCCTTCTACCCTGATTGAGTTCCCATCAAATCCCATTAATGATGTGGATATTTTTTGTAGCTTATCTGTAGATATGTTTATTTGGACAAAAGCATCATAGAGTAACACCTCAGTAGAACTTCCATTATCCATCAAAATCTTTCTTACATCATAGTTTGCTATGATGGTCAAAATAACTACAAGGTCATCATAGGGTACTTGGATACCCTGTAAATCATCGTCAAAAAAATTGATAACATTATTGCTCTGATGCCTTTTCGGAGTATCTTCTCCAATCCCTTCCTCCCTTAAGCTTGATTGGGAAGCTCCATTCCATCCACAGTTTTCTTTTGAGCAGCAACCTCGGCACAATGTTCTTGGTTATGGACATACTTTTTTAGATATCCATGCTTGATCAGCTCTTCTATTTCATCCTTCAGCTGGATGCATTGTTTAGTAGTATGTCTGTGATCACGATGGAATCAGCAGTATTTATTCTTGTTTCATGATGCTGGAGGTGCTCATATTGGCCAAGGTCTTTGTAAGAAATTCTCTTTCTCTGTTTTCATTAGTATTTTCTTTTCCAGGAGGGACAGGGGAGTGTAAGTGTCGAACTTGCTGGTTACGTTCTTTGGCTTTGGACTTCATCATCAAATTGGAGCATTATTATTGTTAGAGGTCATGAATCATCATTTTTCTGATTCTTCTTCTTAGAAGTTGATCTCCTTTTAGCTTGGCATCGATTTGCAACTTGCTCTTCGGCTAATGCATGCTTTTATGCATGTGCCAATAATTCTAAGTAGTTGGTGGAAAATTTTTTACTAGGAAAAAAGTAAACCTGGATGACCGTAGCCCCTTTTTCATCATAGACATGGCTACGTGCTCTTGAGATCTTGGATCTCAAGTGTGGTAGAATTAAAATGAATCACATACTCTCTCAGGGTTTCACTTTCATTTTACTAAATGAAGAAAAGGCTATCCAAATTGTGGGGCATCTTTCTATATGTCTTGAAATGAGCCACAAATGTCTTTCCAATTGACTAAAGGAATGAATAGTACTTGGTCGGAGGCTCGCGCACTATATCCGCACGGCCTCTTTCATAGTTGCTGGAAAAGCAAGATATTGAAAGGCATCACTTGCACCTTGAATCATCATATGGGGTTTAAAACTATTCAGGTGATCAAGAGGATCAGTAGTTCCATCATAAGGTTCCAATTACGGGATCTTGAAATGAGATGAGATCACTTCTTCCATAATTCGCTGAAAAAATGGAGGTCGTGAATCATAAGCGACGAGTCATTCGCTACTTCTTCGTTGATCATCGAGCTTAGTGATTTGCAGCTCTAATTTTGGAAACTTTCTCTCATAATCATCATGTCGTCAAAGTTCCCTATTCTGTCGAGAACTTTCCGAAGTAGAGTCTCTTGAAGATTTAGAAAGGGATCTCAGGCATTTTTCTTTAAGTTAACTTTCTCCATATTCATGACATCAAGAACCTTATTGTACGGGAGATTATCAATCCAAGGAACAATGATATCGGGAACATCGACTTGGTTCTTGGCACCGAACATCTCTTAAAGGAGATCGTCGACTAAATCTAGAGTCGATTGATTATTGTTGTCTGCTGATTGTAGCTTCTTGAAGATTTTGAATAGCGGTAATCAGAGCTTCCATTTTATTCAAGAGAATATCAATCTGTTGCTGCCCCATGCTTATCATGGGAGGTGCAGTGTTGTTCTCTGTGAAGGGTTTGGTGAATCATTCTTCTTGGATGGCTGACGGCAATATAAATCTGCTACCGCCCCACGCTCATTATGGGAGGTGCAATGTTGTTCTCTAGTGGAGGGTTTGGTGAATCGTTCTTCTTGGATGGCTGACGGCCCCTACTGATTGAAGTATTATGTACTTTTTTTCTTTACCATCTTCTCTTTTAAGATTCTCCTTTCCAAGAGAGGTGGCTTATATTTTCTTGACTGCCCCTTACCTGGCATGCCAATCTATTAACGCTAAACTTCATGAGCTAATTTGCACCATCAGGAATCACCTACTGATCACCTCGAGCGCCTGCAAAACAAGTTCCTGTCCAGAGATTTTCTAGTGGGAGACACTCTGATGCTTAAGTCAGTAGAGTTCTAGCAACAGATAGAGAATCTCAAGAAAAGCAAGGTCAAGGGGTACTTCACTCTTTTGCTTAGCTTGTTCATGGGGTCTTCTCTTACCTGTATTTATAGGGATTCGTCTTAATAGAAGTTAGTTGGAAAAAGCTTCTTACAGTTAATCTCAATATCATTTCGTTGAAACTAACTTGAGCCCGTTATAATGGATTATGTTATAACAACTGTCTCTTTTCTTGCCATCCCAATCTTTCTTGAATTGGTTAGTGAAATCCGGTTATTGACCTATTTGAAGATAGTTCACCTGATATTTCTTTAATTTTAAGTTCGTCGGACTTTATAAATCAGTCAAATAGTTGTGCTTCAAAGACAAGTTGGCCAGACTTTGTATCGTCGGTGATGTGGCTAGACCTCTGACGTGGAGTACACCTCAGTTCCAGTAGATAGCAAGGTAGGCAGATGTCACCATGTCAGATTTCTCTCCGAACTTCTTTGCCAGGTGGCTCCCCAAGTGTGAGCCCACCTCGGTCGAAGTCGAGTTCTCTCCTACTCCTTCGCCAGGTGGCTCTCCAAAGGTCGAGCCCACCTTGACCAAAGTCGAGCTCTCCTGCTCCTTTGCCAGGTGGCTCCCCAAGTGCGAGCCTAGCTCGATCGAAGTCGAGCTCTCTCTTGCTCCTTTGCCAGGTGGCTCCCCAAGGGTCGATCCCACCTCGGTCGAAGTCGAGCCCCTTCCTGCTCCTTCACCAGGTGGCTCCCTAAGGGTCGTGCCCACCTCAGCTAAAGTCGAGCCCCTGCCTGCTCCTTCACCAGGTGGCTCCCCAAGTGCGAGCCCACCTCGGTCAAAGTCGAGCCCTTCCTGCTCCTTCGCCAGGTGGCTCCCCAAGGGTCGAGCCCACCTCGATCGAAGTTGAGTTCTCTCATGCTCCTTCGCCAGGTGGCTCCCGAAGGGTCGAGCTCTCCTGCTTCTTCGCCAGGTGGCTCCCCAAGTGCGAGCCCACCTCGTCGAAGTCAAGCTCTCTCCTGCTCCTTCGCCAGGTGGCTTCACAAGGTTGAGCCCACCTCGGTCAAAGTCAAGCCCTTCTTGCTCCTTCACCAGGTGGCTCCCCAAGGGTCGATCCCACCTCGATCGAAGTCGAGCCCCTTCCTGCTCCTTGGTCAGGTGGCTCCCCAAGGGTCGAGCCCACCTCGACTGAAGTCGAGCCCTTCCTGCTCCTTCACTAGGTGGCTCCCCAAGGGTCGAGGCCATCTCGATCGAAGTTGAGCCCCTTCTTGCTCCTTCGCCAGGTGCCTCCCCAAGGGTTGAGCCCACCTCGATCGAAGTCGAGCCCTTCCTACTCCTTTGCCAGGTGGCTCCCCAAGGGTCGAGCCCACCTTGGCTGAAGTCGAGCCCCTGCCTGCTCCTTTGCTAGGTGGCTCCCTAAGTGCGAGCCCACCTCGACCAAAGTCGAGTTCTTTCCTGCTCCTTCGCCAGGTGGCTCCCCAAGTATCGAGCCCACCCCGACCAAAGTCGAGCTCCCTCCTTTAGAAGTGTCACGAAAGTGAAGAGGACATCAGCACCAAGTCTGCGATCGAAGCTAGCATGCGCAGTTCGGTGCATCTCGAGTGATGCCTTGAAGCTAGAAAAGTGCGCCTACTGCCATTTGCACCATTCGAGGAAGAGAGCCCCGATCAAGGCATCTGGTCCTGCAGCCAACCACCTGCACCATCCACAAAGAGAAGGCTGCATTAGGGATCTCAGACCCAAGGACGGCTACACCCGGATCAAGGCCTTGCTAAACTTTTCCAACCGTGATAACCCACTAGAAGAACGAGGTTTGCAACATAACTCTCTACTATGCGGAGAAATGACCTTGGAAGCGTGGCCTCAGATGCCGTTGACCCTTAAGCACCTCGAGAGAGAAAAAATCAAGGCAAAAAGAGGGGAGAGCCGATGATCTAAAAGGAGGACCCAGAGGGTGAGAAGGTAAGCATGGAAAAGGGCATAGGAGGAGAGACAATGAAAGAGAGGTCATGAAGACACTCCAAAGGGCTCCCGGAGAGGATACTGACGAGCACGACCATCTTAGCTCGAGTTTCGCTCCCTTCCTACCATTCCTACTCTATCTTTTACTAAACATTCTCCTCCAAGCATGGTGACCGAACAGGGATCCGCCTTGGGGGATTTGTTCCTCTTTATCGTCCGCTGACTTGATCGTCGGAGTGCCCCCGCTGGAATCTCCGACCTAGATCTCTAATTTTGTTTTGCAAGACCGGAGGCCATTGGATTTGGAAAAGATGGGGTTGACGTCCAGCGCTACATCAGAGCTGCAGGCCACGATGGTGAGGACGGTAACAGATTGACGCACCAGGTAGGGGAGAAACTGAAAGCCTCTGCCTGAGCAAGCCCCCTGCTACTCTAATAACAGCTTTGCTCGAAGCATGATGGTAACTCACGCGCGAGAAGCTTCCACCAGCCGAGCAGGGGATGCCCCTTCTCCTGCGGGTCCGTGTAGCCCAGAAAGGGAGCTTCCCACTCTAGTATAGCCACCCCTGGTAGACGCCCAGTATGCTACGCTCATCCAGCAGATGTGGGCACTGGCCATGGCCGTGAGGCAGCTGCAGCACTAGTAACGCTCCTTGGTCACCCAGCCACAGCCAGGGACCCCTGCGGCCCGAGCCACCGGCCCCGCGGTAGCCTGCGCTCCACCAAGGCAAGCCATAATATCCGCAAGCCATAACTGGTCCCCGCGGGAGTCACCAGACCCCTACAAAGAGAAATCACTCTAGGTTGGCCGACCGAGAGAGCCAATCCCTGGCGGACGACAATGCCGTCGTCAAACATGGCAAACATCGCCGTGGCAAGGCTCCCCGTCATGACCACCTCTAGCTATCAACCCCACCTTCTCCAGCGGCCTCAGTGGAAGGTTCCATTGACGAGGCCATTAGGAGCATGACCGAAGGCACCTAGAAGAACAAGAGCGTAGGCTGGCGGAGCTCTCCCGCCAGTTTGCCAACATGCAGGGCTCCTCCAAGGAGCCAACGGGCTATGATGCCCGACCCCCTTTCTCTTGGGAAATCCAAGAGGAACCGGTCCTGAGCCGGTTCTGCATGACTCAGGTGGATCCCTACGATGGGACCACCGATCCCTGGACCATCTTGAGAGCTATAAGGTTCTCATGAGGGTCCAGGGAGCGACAGAAGCTCTCCTGTGCATTGCCTTCATGGCAACCATCTGGAAGGCCGCTCAAGTCTGGTTCACCCATCTCGATCCCGGAAGCATTGACTCCTTATAGCTGGAAAGGAGGTTTGTGGCCCACTTCGATGCATGTCGGAAGGTGCCACGTGAGGTGGCCAGCCTCTTTTCTATTAGGCATCAGGATCATGAACCCCTACGGGACTATGTCATCCATTTCAAAGCTGCCACTCTAGAGATCTATAGTTTGGAAGAGCCCATCGCCATGCTGGAACCGAAGCTGAAGGGCGGTCCCATCCCAGAGGAAACTTTCACTCCCCTCCTCGCTCCAAGATCAAAAATCCTGATGAAGATCGAGGGCGAGCACTACCTACGCCGACCTCTCCCATTGAGGTCATCAAATGGCCATGACAAGACGAAGTATTGCCATTTTTACTGTGATCACGGCCATGACACTAAAGACTGTCGCAACCTCAAAAGGGAGATCGAGGACCTAATAAGGAGGGGGTATCTTAAAAAGTTCATGAGGGGCGAGGCCTCGGTCGAGAATCAGCCGCTTGTAGCTCTTCCCCCATCCCTGCAGTCGACAACGGCCCACCGAGAAACCTGTGGGCATGATATGTTGGGGGATAGAGCGCACCCATAAGAGAACTCGGAAGGGAGAGAGTCTAGAAAATGTACTCCCCTTTATGAAGGGGAGGGGAAGTGAGAAAGAAAATGTAAATAATGATGTTGTCGTGGTCGAAATGACCTTTGCCAAGCATCCTGTAAAATGGATTATGATCGATAGTGGAAGCTCGACTGATGTCCTTTTCTACGATGCTTTCTCTCGGATGAACTTATCTACTGATCGACTGAGATCGGTGCATACCCCTCTTGTGAATTTTACCGAAGATTCTGTGGGAGTTGAGGGAGAGATCACTCTCCCCGTCACGGTTGGGTCACCACCTTAATAGAGTACGGTCATGATGATCTTTACTGTTGTTAAGCTCCCGTCACCATATAATGTAATTCTTGGCTGCCCCGGGCTCAACTTGTTTGATGCGGTCATCTCCACCAGATGGTTGTTGGTGTAGTTCCTAACCTCCTATGGTGTAGGAGAGATGAGGGGGGCACCTCAGCCAATCCAACATTGCCTTTAGGCCATCCCCGGGGCCTAGAGTATCGAGGACAATTCTAGCATCGACGACCTCAACCAAAGGGCACGGGACCCTAGGGGTGGCCCTGTTGAGTAGCTTTTGACATACCCCCTAGATGCGGACCCGTTGAAGATGGTGCAGATAGCAGCCCAGCTACCAGAAGAGGAACAGGCTCGCCTGCTGGACTTCCTCCGAGCGAGTGCGGATGTATTCGCTTGGACCGTGACTGACATGCCGGGGATTCCCTCTGATGTCATCACCCACAAGCTAAATGTTGACCCGAAGTACCGTCTAGTTCGACAGAAGAAGAGAAGTTTTGTCTCACAAAAGCAGAAGGCGATCAATGATGAGATGGAGAAGCTCCTCGTCGCCGGATTCGTTCGTGAAGTACAGTACCCCAGCTGGCTGGCGAACGTGGTCATGGTCAAGAAGAACAATAAAAAGTGGAGGATATGTGTGGACTACACCAACCTCAACCGTGCTTGCCCGAAGGATAGCTTCCCACTTCCGAAGATTGATCAACTCATGGATGCCACCTCGGGACACCGCTTACTCTCCTTCATGGATGCATTTTCTGGGTACAACCAAATCCGAATGCATCCGAAGGATGAGGAGTGCACTGCCTTTATCATGGATCGAGGGATGTACTACTACCGGATGATGCCTTTTGACCTGAAGAATGCTGGCGCCACGTACCAGCGGCTAGTCAATAAGGTCTTTAGGGACCAGATTGGTCGCAACATGCAAGTTTACATGGATGATATGCTCATCATGAGCAGGCCGACCTCGGACCACGTGGATGATCTGGAGGAGACCTTCCGCAACCTCCGCCTGCACCAAATGAAGTTGAACCCGGCGAAGTGCACTTTTGATATGGCGGCCGAGAAGTTCCTTGGCTTCATGGTCACTCAGAGAGGGATCGAGGCCAACCCAGAAAAGGTTCGAGCAATCCTTGATATGGAGCATCCCACCTCCAAGAAGCAGGTCCAGTGACTCACCGGCCGTATAGCAGCCCTAAGCCATTTTATTTCGTGGTCTGCCAATCGCAGCCAACCCTTCTTTAAGGCACTGTGCAAGATACATGACTTCACCTAGATGAAGGAGTGTCGAGAAGCCTTTGAGAAGCTGAAGAGAACCCTGGCATCGCCACCACTGCTCTTCCGGCCGGAAGATGGAGAAGAGCTCCTCCTATACATGGCGGTAACCCTAGGAGCTGTTAGCTCGGTCTTGGTCCGCACGGACAAGGACGGAGTCTAAAGGCCAGTATACTATACAAGCAAGCTTCTCTGTGACACCGAGGTCAGGTACTCTCGCTCCGAGAAGTTAATTTTTGCGCTCATCATGTCTGCCCAATGTCTCAAGCCTTATTTCCAAGCACACCAGATCTTGACGGACCAACCACTGAAAGCCATACTCAGCCGCCCCGACATATCCGGACACCTGGCGAAGTGGGTGCTAAATCTCAGTGAATTTGATATTACCTACAGGCCGAGGTCGTCATGAAGGCACAGGTATTGGCTGACTTCCTAGTCAAGTGTGCAGGCCTGGATGAGGAGCGGAGGAAATCTTCCAAGAGCAATAGATGGGACCTGAATCGGAGGGTGATATCTGGGTCTTACATGTGGATGGAGCATCCAACGCTGGTGGTAGTGGAGCCGAACTCATTCTTGCCAACAGCGAGGGACTCGTTGCTGAGTGCATCTTCGTTTCTAGTTCACGGCCACCAACAACCAGGCGGAGTACGAGGCACTCCTCGCAGGGTTAAGAGTCTCTCGCGAGCTGGGCATGCCCAACCTAAAAGTTTTCATCGACTCGTAATTGGTGGCTGGGCAGGTCTCGAGAGAATTTCAGGCATGGGACCTTCAAATGTCAAAGTACTTGGAGTTGGTATGCACAAGTGTAGCAGGCTTTAGACGCTTCAGCATCTCCTGCATTCAACGAGGGAAAAATGCTTATGCCGACGCCCTCTCCAGGCTGGTGACTCTGCCAAACTCATCGTTGGGGCGTGCCCATATCAAGCATCTCTAGGCCCCAAGCTACGAGACGTTCGGGAAGATCTAGCAAGTCACACTGGAGCCTAGCTGGATGGACAAGTATGTCAGATACATTGCCGATGGAACTTTGCCTAAAGATCGCATAGAGGCCGGTATAATCAAGGGGAAGGCCACATGCTTCGTGCTGATGGATGGGCAATTCTATCGAAGGTTCTACTCCAACTCACTCCTGAAGTGCTTGAGACCCTCGGAGGCGGCTTTCGTACTCCAAGACATACACGAGTGCCTCTATGAAAATCATGTGGGGGGCAAGACATTGGCGTACAAGGCCCTCTAATAGGGGTGCTATTGGGAAACCATGAAGGAGGACGCGACCAACTTTGTAAAGAAGTGCGACCGCTGCCGATGCCATGCCAATGTGCAGCATCAGTTGGTTGCACCACTCTCCCAGCTCTCTGCTCCCTAGCCATTTGCCCAGTGGGGCATGGACATCCTTGGTCATTTTCCTCCCACACCTGGGCGGCACAAATTTCTGATAGTCGCCATCAACTATTTCATGAAGTGGGTCGAGGCCGAACCACTAGCATGGATTATAGAGGCCAACGTAAGCAAGTTCTTTTGGAAATCCATCATATGTCGCTTCGGACTCCCTTATACGATCATCATCGACAACGGACGGTAGTTCGATAATCGGGAGTTCGAGTTCTACGATGGCCTCAACATCCACCATCGATTCACCTCAGTGGCGCACCCTCAGACCAACGGGGAGGTCGAGGTGACCAACCGGACCATCCTACAAGTATTCCGAACCAGGCTTGACCAAGCCAAAGGTAGATGGGCCGAAGAACTTTTCAGTGTCCTATGGGCGTACCACACTATGCCCAGGATGGCCACAGATGAAACATCCTTTAACCTTGTCTTCGGCATGAAAGTAGTGATCCTGGTGGAGTTAAGTCTGCCCACGTTGCAAGTGGAGCAATACGATGAAGCTGAGAACCCAGCTCGGCTCCTACCCAACCTGGACCTACTTGAAGAAAGAAGGGACAAGGCTTGACTCCGGAAGGTGGCTTACCGATAATGTGTGGCCTGGTATTACAACTCCAGGATGAAGCCGAAGATCTTCTGCCCTGGCAATTTGGTGCTGCGACGGGTAGAAGCTTCCTAGCCTCGAGAATGCGGCAAACTTTCTCCAACTGAGAAGGCCCGTACAAAGGCCCTTCCCCATGGGGCTTACTACCTCGCCGAACTCGATGGGGCTGATTCTTGCAAACTTGGAATGCCAGCAACTTGAGGATGTACTACCAATGATGTAAGGCTTCCTCTCATCAATAATAAAATTCCTTTTTGCATAATGGTTGCCCTTGTCTTGCAGGAATACTTTTGCCCGACTCCGGTCTGGCGACCGAAGATCGGAAACTCATGAAGCTCGGTACCTCAAGATCGAAAACTCACGAAGCGCGGCACCTCAATATGGGAAACTACAGAAGTTTCGCACCTGCATCCATGCTCACGGCCCCGGGCGGCCGAACCAGGGAGCTCCTAAAAAGCTACATTTGAACTAACAGCTGAAGTCAATTCCCTCTCTGGAGCCGAGCGCCTGATTGAAGTCACAGCTCGACTCCCAGCATGGCTGGAAATGCCATTAAACAGGTTCACCGGCCCCTGGCAAGTCCAAGGAGTCCGGCAGGCCCCTGGAGTGCTTCAGCGGGTGCCCCAGTGCAGATGATCCCTTCAGGGACTCTCAGATTTTTTCTAAGCTATCTATAATGTCTGAGGTCCCCAGGGTCTCCCAGATTTTTCTAAGTTATCTACGGCGACTGAGGTCTCCCACGGACAACTGAAATTTGGAGTCAAGCAAAAATAAGTTCGTGAAATTGTAGAAGGGCCCACGAAGTACAATAAAAGATAGAAAGGACTCCACTTGCAAGAAAAAGTATGGAAAAAAGAACTTGATTGCATTGAAAGGATTTTACAACATGAGAAGGATCCCCGACAGGCCGGGTGATTGTAAAACAAAAACAAAGTTGAAAATCCTATTCTAATTACAAAAGTCAGGGGTAGAAGGATCCTGGAGGTCATTGCATTGCTGGCTCCTTCCCAGGCCGGTGCGTCGGTGCATCATCGACCCCTAGAGCATCAGGCGGCCCGACCGTCTGCTCTACCGGCTGCTCAATGGTCACTGCCTCCATCACCTCTGAGGGAGCCCCCACCTCTCTAGATTGCTCCTCGGCGCCGCTGATGACGACGCCCTCCAGGTCAAGGTCCAGGAAGAGCGAAGCCACCTTCTCTCGGCAGGCTTCGAATCTCTTGATGAATGAGTCCACGGCCGCCTCGTGGACCTCATCCTCAAACTCCTGGGACTCCCAAAACTTGCATACGGCTTCGAAGGCCTCCTTCTTGGCAACCTCCATCAATGTCAAGGCTCCCTGTGCCTTGCATTGGCCACTGCCAGCTCGGCAAGGACCTCGTCGACCTGGGCCTCCAAAGTCTGGGATCGCCCCTGAAGGTGAGACATCTCCGCTGCAGACTCCTTCTCATGGTGCCTCATTCGCGCTCTCTCCTCGGCCAGGGAGGCCTCAAGATCCCTGATGCACCCCTCGGCTCGGGACAGGTTATGTCGAAGGAACTTATTGGCTTCCTTCATCTCTGTCCCATCTCCATCAAGTCCTTAATGTTGGCCATGAGTTTTCCCAGCCATTTCTCCTTCTCGGCATCTTTCTTCATCCATTCGGTGCAGAATTCTCGAAGCAGGAGTATATCGGTTCCGATCTGCACCAAAGAAAAGGGTTAGCCCCAGCAACCCAACTGAAACACAAAAAAAGAAAAGAAAAGAAAAGAAAAGAAAAGAAGAAATAATGTATTTACCGAGAAGAGCCGGGGAAGAATGCCAAGCAAGGCCGCCAAGTAGTCCTTGCCTCCCTTCGATCGGCGGTCCCGGGGCTGAATGGTGTATTGCATCATCCTTTTCACCAAGGCTGGGTCCCGGATGACGGAGGCATTCATCGGGATCCCTGTCGGTGCATGCCGAGGTGCGGAGGATGACGGTGTTGAGGTCTTCTCTGCGTTTGATGGTGACGGCGGAGGAGGGATCCTGGCAACTACTATGGTGATTGCCGCCCTGGTCGGCGGTGGAGGCGGCGAAGCACGCCACTCGTGCCCCCTCTCCTCATCGACCTCGACAATTTCAGGGGAGGGAGCTCGCTGCTGTATGGGCCAAGGCATTGGGTCGACCACCCTCACCTCCAAAGATGAAATGGACCTGGACCCTTGGCTGGACTCCATCCGGGCCCTCTTCGGCGTACTATCTCTGGCCCCGGTCAAAGAGCTCCTCTTATGGATGGATTCCATCAGGTTCTCCACCAAGTACTTCATCCTTGCAAGAAAAAAAAAAGAGTCAACCCAAAGTCAAAAAGCAAAAAAGGTGCAGGTCTCACTCAGTAGAGACTCACCTAACTCTCGAATCGGGTTGACCCCGGCCTCAAACAAGTTCTGCTTCGATAATAGAACTTCGAGGGAGGGGAGCTGGTCACTGATCAGTTGGGTGAAGACCTCCCGGTCAGCAGACTCCACCTGGGAGTTGCAGTTTGGGGCTTGGTCCGGATCGCTCCAGACCAATCCACACCCTCGACCGAAGAAAAGAAATATCGACTCTTCCATCCCTTGATAGAGGTGGGGAGGTCGAACCTAAGGCACTTTGGCCGGAAAGAAAGGAACCACCACCCATCATCGGTAGGGTGGCACTTCAGGGTGAAGAGAGCCCTGAACAAGAAGAAACGGGTGACAAGCCCGCAGAAGTGATAGAAGACAATGAAGGTGGAAACGACCCTGATGGTGTTAGGGGCCAACTGGGCCGGCACAAGATGGAAATTATTGAGGAAGGAAAGAAAGAAGGGGTGAAGAGGAAGATGAAGACCCCCGATAAGGAACTCTTCGTAAAAAATGATCCGACCCGGACCGCTTGAAAAGGCCCGCTCTCCTGGGCCCGAGAGCGAGAGCTGGGTGAAATCAGGAATCTCGTACGTCTCCCGGATCATAGAGAGGTCCTCCTCGATCATCGTCGAAATGATGTCGAAGGGGCTGGTCGAAGCCGCTGCCATTGAAGGGGCGACAACATGAACAGAGGGAGTAGGGGGAGCCCTGGGACTTCCTATGACTATCCCGGTAGAACGTAGGTGCCTCCAGACTTTGAGGGGAACTTCGTCCTCCTCATTGGAGGACGGAGTCCTCAGCCGGGAGGTGCCTGCTTCATTGGGATTACTAGAGGATCGAGGGAACTAGCCCGAGCGAGCCATTCAGAAGAAAATATATAAAGCAAAGAGGATGGAAGACCTAAGACAGGGATTTGGAAGGACTTGGACACTGCCAACCAAGAGGAGGAAGAAGAAAAAGAAAAGAAGGATGAGCGACTCACCTGCTTATCTTGAAGGGGGCAGACAGTGAAGGAAGAAGAAAATTCTGAAATGCCGGCGAGCGTGAGCAGTTCAAAAGAGTAGGATTGGGAAAAGTCCTCTCTCATTTCAAAACTGATGGACGGCGGCCGTACGGGTTTTAACTCCCCCGCCATCGGATGTGCTCCACATGTAGGGTTTAACCGGCGATGATGCTTCGGCACTGAAAATTGCCTCGGGTCTGCTACCAACAATTTTGGTTCCTCGGACTTGCTGATGTAGTGCCCGCATATTGGGTCTTGAAGCACGACCAGTAGAGTGGTGGATATCGTGATAATAATGACACCAAATATTTCATCCTTCCATGTCAGATCCGCATTAACTCCTTCGCCCCAGTCGTAATGTTCCAATGGGACTCGGGAGTGGGGGGCAAATGATGTGGCTAGACCGCTGACATGGAGCACACCTTAGTTCCAGTAGACAGCAAGGCAAGCAAATGTCGCCACGTCAGATTTCTCTCTGAACTCCTTCGCCAGGTGGCTCCCCAAGTGCGAGCCCACCTCGGTCGAAGTCGAGTTCTCTCCTGCTCCTTCGCCAGGTGGCTCCCCAAGGGTCGAGCCCACCTCAGTCAAAGTCGAGCTCTCCTGCTCCTTCGCCAGGTAGCTCCCCAAGTGCAAGCCCACCTCGGTCGAAGTCGAGCTCTCTCCTGCTCCTTCTCCAGGTGGCTCCCCACGGGTCGAGCCCATCTCGGCCAAAGTCGAGCCCCTTCCTCTCTTCGCCAGGTGGCTCCCCAAAGGTCGAGCCCACCTCGGTCGAGGTCGAGCCCACCTCGGTCGAGGTCGAGCCCACCTCGGTCGAAGTCGAGCCCCTGCCTGCTCCTTCGCCAGGTGGCTCCCCAAGTGCGAGCCCACCTCGGCCGAAGTCGAGCCCTTCCTGCTCCTTCGCCAGGTGGTTCCCCAAGGGTCGAGCCCACCTCGGTCGAGTTCTCTCCTGCTCCTTCACCAGGTGGCGCCCCAAGGTTCGAGCCCACCTCGACCGAAGTCAAGTTCTTCTGCTCCTTCACCAGGTGGTCCCCAAGTGCGAGCCCACCTCGGTCGAAGTTGAGCTCTCTCCTACTTCTTCGCCAGGTGGCTCCCCAAGGGTCAGCCCATCTCAGTCAAAGTCGAGCCCACCTCGGTCGAAGTCGAGCCCTTCCTGCTCCTTCACCATGTGGCTCCCCAAGGGTCGAGCCCACCTCGATCGAAGTCAAGCCCCTTCCTGCTCCTTCGCCTGGTGGCTCCCTAAGGGTCGAGCCCACCTTGACCGAAGTCGAGCCCTTCTTGCTCCTTCGCCTGGTGGCCCCCCAAGGGTTGAGCCCACCTTGGCTAAAGTCGAGCCCCTTCCTACTCCTTCACCAGGCGGCCCCCCAAGGGTCGAGCCCACCTCGACCGAAGTCGAGCCCTTCCTGCTCCTTCGCTAGGTGGCTATCCAAGGGTCGAGCCCACCTTGGCTGAAGTCGAGCCCCTGCCTGCTCCTTCGCCAGGTGGCTCTCCAAGTGCGAGCCCACCTCGATCGAAGTCAAGTTCTCTTCTGCTCCACCAGGTGGCTGCTTAAGTGTTGAGCACATCCCGGTTGAAGTCGAGTTCCCTCCTTTAGAAGTGTCGCGAAAGCGAAGAGGACATCAGCACCAAGTCTGCGACCGAAGCCGGCGCATGCAGTACAGCGCATCCCGAGCAACGCCTTAAAGCTAGAAAAGCGAGCCCACTATCGTTTGCACCATTCGGGGAAGAGAGCCCCGATCGAGGCACCTGGTCCTGCAGCCGACCACTTGCACCACCCACAAAGAGAAGGCCGCATTGGGAACCTCAGACCTAAGGATGGCTGCACCCGGATCAAGGCCTTGCTAAACTTTCCCAACCATGATAACTCACTGGAAGAACGAGGTTCGCAACATAACTCCCTACTATGAGGAGAAATGACCTCGGAAGCGCGGCCTCGGATGCCATTGACCCTCGAGCACCCCGAGAGGGGGAAAACTGAGGCAAAAAGAGGAGAGAGCCGGTGATCTAAAAGGAGGACCCAGCGGGCGAGAAGAAGGCAAGCACGGAAAAGGGCATAAGAGGAGAGACAACGGAAGAGAGGTCACGAAGACCTTCCAAAGGGCTCCCGGAGAGGGTCCTGACGAGCACGGCCATCTTAGCTCGAGTCTCGCTCCCCTCCTACCATTCCTACTCTATCTTTTACTAAACATTCTCCTCCAAGCGTGGTGACGAGCAGGGATCTGCCTTAGGGGATCTGTTCTTCTTTACCGTCCATTGACTTGATCGTCGAAGTGCCTTCATCGGAATCCCCGGCTTGGATTTTTAACTTTATTTTACAGGACCGAGGCCGTTGGATTTGAGAAAGACGGGGTTGATATCCAGCACCACATCAGAGTTGCAGGCAATACGGTGAGGACGACAACAGTCAGCTTATCATTTTTTGGACTTTTAGCCTTTTACCAACCAGTCTAATTGTCCCGTCATAACAGTAGAATTTATGGTTCATTAAAGAGATGGTCACTGCTGAATAATTCAAGGAAAATTCAGTAAAGATTGGACCCCACATTTTTTTATTATTTTTTGAGCATGACTAGGCAGCAAATAATCATGAACATTTGGACAAATTTCATTATATAATAATTCGAGGAATTGCAAGTTTTGTGAAACCTGTCATCTATTGCAAGCTGAAAGAGGTACGACAAGATAAACTATGCAGTCATCGCTCGTCAATGTGAATGATGATCGTGATGATGTGCTTTGATATCAAGCATCAACTGCAGTCATGTGGAAAGGCCAAAGACATGCATCGTTCCCACTTTGTCCTGAGCTAATTAAATGGAAAGCCCATCCCGGTAAACCATCTAAATAATATTGTATATTGGCATCAGGGCAAATGCTAGCATAATGCCATGGAGAGGCTAAACCGACTTCCTCCATTTACTATCACTACTTTTGTAATATGGGTATCTTGGCACCATGTTCAATTGCGGCACAACTGTAATTCTGATCTAAAAATCATAACCCTCACTTTTATTTCCTTATCCAAAGAACACCAAAGACTGAAGACAAATCTAACGGAATTCAATCACATAAAGCATGACCAAAGCTACCCTTAGATGGTAGCTGATGCCATTATCATAATATTCACACTTACAGTTACGCCTTGTAATTTTATCAATTAGAGACAATGTGACCATATTTGGAACTCTTTAGTAGCATGCAAACGTTTCTTTACAGTAGATGGAAGAAGAAAATAATAATTACTACAAAATCTCAAGCAGATGGGCTATGGCGCCACTCTGATGCAAATGATGAACCCTTTACCTCTTAAATATGGTGAAGTTGATCTGCTGCTGCTGAGCTTTCTTAATCTGTGTACCTCCTACCTTTGCTGGAAATTCAATGTCCTGATACAGTAAGCAAACAAGAAGGCGAAGAGGACACAAAAACCCACTAGAACTGTGGCTACGACGCCCACGAAGTCAGAGTGGTATCCAAAGTGGTCCTCGACATAGTCTTTGATACTAATTCGTCCGGACTGACCAGGAACTAAGATTGAATCATCTAGATCTCCATACTGTGTTACTATAAGCCCATAAACAGTCCAAGCTAATGGGCACATCCAGTAGTACCAGATCCACCACTTGGGAATTTTCTGCAATCCAACCCATCAGAAATTATATGAGTTTTTAAATGAGTCTTCTAATTAGAAATCATGAACTTGCCATGACTCATTTCCAGAAGAATATATGAGGAGTAACAACTCACAGGTCTGGGGATGAAAAAGCCTGAGAAGAGGTTGAAGAGTGAATAAAATGTTGCAGCAAAGATTGCTGCAACTTGATGGTTCGGTGAGATAGAGACAGTCATCATCCCATAGTAAGTGAAATATAGGAAGGAGAAGAAGGAGACGAAGAAGAACCAAAAGACCTTTGCTGCAGTCCATTGGAAACTCATCATGGAATATATTATAAATGTATAATACAAGCCCTGGAGGAACACATATGGTATTTCCACAACCACCTACATTAATGCATAACAATGTCTACATCAATCAAATGTACAAAGTTCAAAATTCTATCTGAACTTCTATTTTTCTAAATATGCTGAAGCAATTTATAGGTATGATAGATTGCATAGCAAGATAAGCCTATATATGATAAAAACAAATGAATAACGAAATTATTTTCCGCAGACTACATAAACCTTAAGTAGACTTGTAGGAGTGCCAAAGATTTAAGACTTTATTCTATAAAAAACAGTCCTCCATGGTTCAGGTAGATGGAGTCTCCTTACCTGAGCAATGGCATATGGTAAAGCAGAGTACATCCCCGCAGCCCTCTCTCGATAGAATACTGTCCTTTCGACCGAGACAACTGGTTGAACTGTTGAACAGTTATTGATTCCCACAAACAGTACTGCCGCATACATGGATCCGATAACAATCCTAAGATCATTTGCATCATCCCTGCACCACCATAGAAACAATTATGCCATCCTTGAGTAAACTCTGGCATTTATTCAGAGGTGAAGACCTCAGAATCGTCACCAGATAGTTGCATTGGTTAGCCTTATAAATATACCTCTTATGACCAATCCTCCAGAAGACGGTGCCTAGAAGCAAAGCAGTGAACAAAGTGAAGAAAAACCTGACAAGGTTGTAATCAGGGCTGCGCCAGTAGGTCCACCACTGCTTCCAAAGGCAAGCTTTGAACTGCCCCATGGTAGATTGGGAGTACTGTGTGGTGAAGTGCAGATCACTTGTACCTGATGCTGGTTTACTCAGCTCACTAACCAAAGCCTTGTTACGCCTAATAGTGGAGTTAGCCATCAAATTATCTTATGTCCATATGACTAACTAAATCATGAAGTTGAAAATGGATAAAGAGATCGAATAGATGCAGAATTACTGGTACAAAACATGCATGATAAACAGAAGCAGTATTTTTTTTGTGAACTATTAATGCTGATTTAAGGGTTTTCCAAGTGAATGTCAAATTTCACTTACCGGTAAAGATCTGATGATTTGTAATACTCGGCAAAATCAATTCCTAACCGTACTTCAGCAGCAATTGAACTCACTTCCAGCATCCATGTTGCAGGATTGTATTTGTCCTTAATTTTTGGGACTCCAGGAATTTCCTGGCAAAGTTAGAAACAAAATGATATAGTCATATAATGAACTTTGCTGTTGCCTTTCTTTATTGCATGTGAAGTTGGAGAAATAATGGATAAAGCTGAAACTAATGCAACTCTACTCTAGCCATTGAAACAATAAAAATATATTAACAATGGCATGAAATTTACTTAGTACCCATAACAATTGTTTCCTACCAAGAAAGGGTAAGTCAGACAACAAGTAGTTTTGCTCATGATAAGAAATAATAAATCAGAAAATCACAATATACTCCATTGATAAATAAGAGTATTTGCAAGTGCACAGACCTCAAAATATTCAATAATCTTGTAAGAGTTCCGCCCCAAAGGCCCAGAGTAAATCACCTGGCCTCCTCTCTTCATCAGTAATAGCTATTGGGAAAAACAAGAAATTATACTCCAAGCATCCAAACATATGCAACTTCTAGAAAGGACTCTTAAACAATCAAATAAAAAAGCATTTAAAAGAAGAAATAGAAAAACACACTGTTTCAAGATAGAGTTACCTCATCAAAGGCTTCAAATATATCAATACTTGGTTGGTGGATTGTACAAACAACCGTTCTTCCAGTGTCGACTGTGTTCCTCACAGTTCTCATGACAATGGCTGCTGCTCTTGCATCGAGACCTGATGTTGGTTCATCCATGAAGATGATTGAAGGATTGGCAACAAGCTCTACAGCTATTGTCAATCTTTTCCTCTGTTCTGTTGACAACCCTGTAACTCCTGGAAGGCCCACGATAGCATCCCTGAGATTATCAAGCTCTACCAGCTCCATTACTTCATCCACAAATTTCTGAGAGGGACAAAAGAAGAAGGAAAAAAAAAGAATCTCAGTTCATAATGTCATAATGTGTCATCTCCTCTAGTAATTATTGAAACATATAGTATATATTTTTTTCTGTTTTGCTATATTTTTCATTCCATATTTCTCAAGCCAGTGTGACTGAAACCTTCTAAACTATTTCATTAGCTAAGAATGCAGATATTTAAAAAAAAATTAAAAGCCAGGAACAACGGCTAGTCCAATACTAACCATCTTTTCCTCATCACTGACTTCTTTAGGAAGACGGAGAAAAGCGGAGAATATCAAGGACTCCCTTATTGTGACCTGAGGAGAGTGGATGTCATTTTGCTCGCAATAGCCAGAAATCCTTGCAAATGTTGCCTGGTTCTTAGGGTAGCCAGAAATCCGAATGTCTCCTTCTATGTAACCCCCAGTCTTTCTGCCAGCCAGAACATCCATGAGAGTAGTCTTTCCGGCCCCACTAACTCCCATTAGAGCTGTTAAGACACCTGGACGAAAAGCTCCTGTCACCCCCCTGAGCAATTGGAGCCTGTCTTCAGTCACTCCTTGTTCTTTCATTTCCTGCAAAACCATAATGTCTCCATTATCTCTTGATACAATTGTGTTCTAATATCTTTTTTTTTTCTTTCTTTCTTTTTTCCTCTGATATGAGGGAGGCAAAGCCACCTGCTCGATAAGCCATGACAAGGATATAAAAGTTGGATGCCAGCTGCTGCTACTGAGCCAAACTCGGCTCGACCTCCAGAACTATTAGCTAGTTTAATTTTATCAAGGTAAAATCATAGAAAGAAACAAAAATCGAAAATAGAAACTTACAGCAGGCATGTCGACATAGTAATTGACATCATCGAAAGACATGGCTAGAGGTTTGAATGGAAGAACCATTCCTCTCTTAGCAGCAACACCCTTCGTTTTATCAATAGACATATCCCGAGTAGACCCATTGGCAGCATGATCGCTCATGCGCAGAGTCATCATCTCTCCTGGAAGAAGTACAGCATTATGGTTTTAGAACCAAGCAATAGCACAATATCATTCCACAGTTGTTTATAGATTTTGATGTTAGTTGAATGGTACTGTTGAGCAGCTCTTACTGGTGTTGTTTCCATCCTTTGCTGATAATGCTCGAGGTAAAGAATCACTACTCAACTCCATCTTTTGAATCCTTGGCAACTCCTTTGATTCATCTCGGTTGGTTTCCATTTTGATGGCCATTTCTTCAGATATAATAGCTTGTGGTTTTCCAAGAGCTATGATCAAACAAGAGAAAGCAACAAGAAAGAATATAATTATCCAGATTCCTACAATCTAATAGAAAAGGAGAATAAGATCTGCACTCTCGATTAGATATTTGGGTCATAACAGTTTTATTCCGCCCTTGTGGAAAAGAAACTGAGGAAGGAATCTACAGGCATTGGTTGACTACTTACGACTTAGATACATAAGCGAAAGGGTGAAGAGAACATTGAAGAGGATGCTGAATCCAAAAAGTGCGCCAGCTCCAATCCAGAACCAATTCTTTTCTGGGAAGACTTTGGAATTCTCGAGGATTGCCACTCCTAGAATCCTACCATCACGTGCCTGTCAGCACAAGAATGAATCTTATCAGCAACTGCATGACCAGGAAATAACTACAAAAACTGATATAAATCGTACTTCAATTTTCGACTATATTGAAATATAAATCACGAAAGACTGGTTTACATGACTTTGCAAGACACAAAATGAGATACACGGGGCAGGAAGCACTTACAAGCTTGTTCATCCACCTGGGAGCCAAGAATTCGTTGACTACCAAAGCATTATATCCATATGTCAACGGCGAAACCCAATAGCCCCAGATCCACCAATTTGGAATCACAACTGTTAGCAATGCAAGAATAAAGGAACTCCTTAGATAACGCAAGAAGACATTCCATGGGGACGTGCAACAAAGAGAACAAATAAGTTACAATTTAAGAACTAGAGCAATCGATGTTTTCCACTGAATGATAACCTCTTGGTAGGATGAAACCCCCGAGAACAAACATTAAGAGCACGGCGAGAGCTCCCCCCGTGTTGGAGATGATCATGGACCTGCACACCCCTGCAGTGACTCTGAAGAGCCCTGCCGCCATTTGTTGGATCAAGAATACAAGCAGCAGCTGCTTGAAGAACCTACGTCGACATAAAGAACGAGAGAATTATGAAGAATATCGCTATGTAGAGATGCGGACTAATTGGTCATTAAAACGATACAAATTTTACCTGCTAGCCTCGGGGGCGAACCCAATGGTGTAATAAGTGATGACAACCCAGACAATAGACTCCAGGATGGAAATGGGGATTCTAAGAAGAAAGTTGGGAAGGGTGAAGACCCAAGCCGGATAGAAGAGGAGGTCCCTCTGTTTGTAGAACACCGGGAGTCTGGAAATGGCAATCG
The DNA here is from genome assembly GCA_021397845.1 of Areca catechu. NCBI lineage: Eukaryota > Viridiplantae > Streptophyta > Magnoliopsida > Arecales > Arecaceae > Areca > Areca catechu. The sequence goes on from CM038042.1 coordinate 179,868,416, forward strand.
AAAGCTCCGCAAGGCCGTTGAACGTGTTCAGGATCATGCCGAACAGAAGCGCTCCAATGAAGACCGTCCCATCTTCCTCATTTATATGCATTCGGGTCCTCAAGAATACCGTCGAGGCAATAAGCGCAGTGAAGATAATCTTCATATAATCGACCAAGCAAAAGAAAAAGGCGACGATCGATCAGTTTTGCTCTTGAGGTGCGCATCGTTTTAAAAGGGGACGGAGGGAGCGGGGGTAAATGGCAATACCTGAACGGTTTTGAAGATGTAGACGAAGGAGTTGCGCTCGATGAGGAGCCACTCCTTAGCGAAGGAGGCCTTGAGCAGCTCCATGGCCGGGACGGGATTCCGGTCGAAGACAAGGGCAGCCTTGTGGCTGCGGATCTTGTCGAAGGGGACCGAGAGCTCATTCTCGAGGCGGAGACCGACATGGAAACGGCGGAAGCGCTGGGCGAACTCGGAGACGGAGATGTAGCGGTAAGGGTTGTGCTTGTCGGCCCAGTACTGCTCCTGGTCCTTGCGGGAGGTGACCTCTTGGAGGAAGTCGGCGGTGCCCTTGCGCTCTGGGCAGCGGAAGCCGCAGCTCTCGAAGAACTCGAGGACGTACTCGCGGGGACCCTGGTAGACGATCTGGCCCTCGGAGAGGAGGATGATGTCGTCGAAGAGTTCGAATGTCTCCGGGGCGGGCTGGAGGAGAGACATGAGGATGGTGGCCTCTCCCAGTTGCACGATCTGCTGCAGGCACTTCACGATCTGGAACGTCGTCGAGCTGTCCAGCCCCGTCGATATCTCGTCCATGAACAGCACCTTCGTCGGACCCACGATCATCTCGCCTGCGTCGGAGGTTCATGGAAGTTTTAGAGTTCCCACTACAACAATACCACCGCCGTGAAAAATTCGAAATCAGCTTTCTGCCATGCGCGAGGTCCAACCAACTGATGGTGTTATAGGCCCGGTGGTGTCCGGAACCAATTTTGTAGTTGCGTCTGTTCAATTGAATTGAGTCCAGCGGTTTATCTTTATCAGGTGGATGGCTCGCCGGAAATAGAGACCTGTCCACCTGAGAGGCTGCGATGCATGGTTAGGCGAGTCCAACCTTTGATTCAGGAGTATCCCTACACGCAGGCCGCAGCATAGAATGATTTTATTTTATTTTTTTGGTTATAAAAAAAAAAAAAAAAGATGGAGAATAAATCCTGGTGTAGCTATTCCCTCATGTCTCCATCCCGCCGGTTACGTTCGATTTAAGATCATTGTAGAGCCTTTTCCTATCAAACGGTAAGTACGTCTTTTTCCATTAAACGGTGAGTACGTCAACCTGACACCACTAAAACACCAGCTGGTAAAAATGGAATATCCCTTGACCTTTCACTCACATCAACGATTCCGGGAATGATTCCGAGCTCCAGAAGTTATTCCTGTATTTAATCGAGTCATCATGGATCATTTCTCGAATCCGTGATCGATTGATAATGAGACAAAATCTCTACCAACTGAGCTACCATCTTAGCAGTGCAGCATAGAATGGTTAACAAGCACATGCCATGCAAATTATTTGATGGCTGTTCATCTCCTAATGACAGCCACCAAGAGCTACATGGTAGAGGATTCTGATTGCTTATGCTGGTGGGGGATGAAATGAGTGACAAGCCCGTGTAGAATAAACTCCAGCGTGTGTAGAATAAACTCCAGCGTTTAAATCAGAGACAGACAAGACCGAGGGTGCGAGCAGCTGCTTGCGGGGAGAAGGCCACATAACCTATCGGGCTTCTCCTATTCATACAGACCCGTAGACTGGGCTGGAGCCTTATGGTTAATTGCACCGATCCAAATGGAATGGCAATTGCCTGCTAGGCTGGCTAGTGGCTAGTCTGAACTCTGAAGGCCAATTGGTTGGAATTAATAGGGTAATGATGATGCAGCTTGTTACTTCCTAGAAAGACATTATTTCTTCGGAGGATGCTTCTATTTTTCCTACTAGGGAGCTTGACTTGTTACTTCCTGGGAGGACATGGATAGCTTCCTTTACTACTGAAATTTACTTGAATTGTACACTATAATTGGAAAGCAGAGAGGCATCCAATAAAATTAGAATGATACAAAAAAAAATTAGAATAACTTGTTTGAAGTTCATGTGCACAAATTGAGAAATGAAATCCCAGCAAACATGTCCAATCTATATAAACTAGAAGATATTATAGTACATATTCATTAAAATTAATCTTGATATTTCTAATTGGATTTGAATGGATTTAGATTTTTAATCCGATAAAGATACCAGGGCTTAAATAGAAAAAGTATATGGAAACCTATATAAACATTTATTTAGTCCCACATCAATTATATATTAAATAAATTTTATATATTTTATTAAAATTAAAAAAAATAAATATTATTTTTTAACTAGTTTTTTTAGAGTTAGAGGAGATACTAGATTATTATAATAAATATGTGGGATACCATCCAAGGCTCAAACTTACGAGCTTGGTTGGTTAAAAAAGGTATAGCCAGTGGAGAACAGCCTGAACCATTCTCCCTTTCTATATATATATATATATATATATATATATATATATATATATATATATATATATATATATATATATATAAAATGTTAATATCATGTTTATGCATCTCTCTATTTATTTATTTATTTTTTTTGATAAAGTGGATGATTCAATCAACACACCTGGTATGAATACATCCAAAAAGATCAGAAAAAATATAATCCTTAAAGTCAAAAAGCATCTCATCTAAATGGGTCCAGAGCACCTGTTCTGAATGGTTGGTAATGAAGAAAGCCACCCAATCAACCACTATATTGGCCTCCTTAAAGACATGCCTAACATGAACCGAGGAACGACCCTGCAACTATAGAGTAATATCACGAACCAAAGGATGAGCAGAAGCAACACCAACTGCCCCTTTTATCCAAGCAATGATAGTAGCAGAGTCTCCCTCAATAATAAGATGGTCACATTTAAGGGACCAACAGGCATATTGAATTCCTGCCCAAGCTGCCGTGAGCTCTGCCTGGGAGATAGAAGTTTTGAAGAGATGGCAACCCCCAGCAGCAATGAAGCCTAAGCCAGAACCCCTGATGACAAAAGTAGCTCTACCCTCAGGCCCTCTCACACTCCCATCAAAGTTGACCTTGACATACCTCGGAGGAGGGGGCTTCAATGAAATAAAATCCCTCCGGGATGCTCTAGGAGCGATGCCAGAACCCCAGATCTTCGTGGATGGCAAAGTCACGGTGTGGAAGTCGTCCATATAGGCCCGAGCCCTCTCCACTAGAACCTTAGCAGAACACCTCACTGAGCTAAATATAGGGGTGTTCTTGGAAAGCCAGATGTGATAGGCCACATAAGCCAGAAATCTAGACCTGAAAGAATCAGAGGATGGCCTCAGCAGATCCAAGGAAACCAATAGATCCTCCAAACGGTCATACATGAGCTCCAGCCTCGCAGCCGTCCAAACCCGCCGAGCCCGTAAATAGGTGAATAATGCATGCTCCATAGTCTCGGGCTGAGTATCACAAGTTGGATAAGAGAGAGGAAGATCAATCCCTCGATCATGAAGGAGAGCTCTAGTAGGGAGGCAGTGCCAGGCAACCTTCCACAAGAAAAGGGCCACCCTGGGGTGCAGACTAAGAGACCAAATCCAACCAATCTAACAAGTCCTCCTAGGCTCCTCATTGAATATACAATACAAGTCCGCCATAGGGGCCCTACCCAGTACCGAAGACCTCCAAACCCGGATATCCGGACAGGGATGTGTCGGCAGAGTAATGGCGAGGACTCTAGCTCCCAAGATGTACCCAAAAGTCTGAATGACCAGTGAAACCCTCCACTGTGAGGCATCAGGAGACAGGAGCTCAGCTATTGTTCCGATATCCAAACCATCCATCGCAATGAAAGTAGGCTACTGAGCTAAAGGAATCTTCGAAATCCAAGGATCCTCTAAAAAGCTGATCGAAGTACCATCTCCAATAGTCCACATCATTTGGGAAATAACAGTAGGGGCTACCCTCCTCATCTCCCTCCAAATGGCAGATCCCTAACGACCCTGACCAATCCTAATATCCAGCACCGAGGGAAAGGAACCATAACAAATCCTCATCATATAGGTCCACATACTCTCTAGACCCAGCATGAATTTGGAAACGTGTCTAGCTATGAAAGCCTCCCTCAACACTCCCAAGGAGCGAATACCAAGGCCATCAACCTGAATGGGTTGGCAAACCACATCCCAACCCATCAAGTGTACTCCCCGATGAGCAGTCAAAGATGACCAAAGGAATGAGCGAATGATCTGATCCACCTTTAGGATGATAGACTTGGGAATAACAGCATTGGAGAGCAAGAACACCGGAAGAGATGTGAGAAAGGACCTGATCAAGGTAAGCCTACCCATAAAAGAAAGGGTTCTACTCTGCCAACCCTCCACCCTCTCCTGGATAGCAAGTACCATCCTATGACAATCCATCCTCCACAGTCTCCCACCGGAGATAGGAACTCCCAGATACTGCAAGCACCCCTCCCGAACAGAAATGCCCAACATATCCTGAATGGAGCATCGAAGCTGGATAGGAGTCTTTGGGCTGAATCGGACATCCGATTTATACAGATTCACTCTCTAGCCCGAAGCCACACAGTAGTGCTCCAACACCGACCTGAAGCCCATTGCCATTGCCAGCGAGGCTTGGCCTAATAGGAGGCAGTCATCTGCAAAAAGCAAGTATAAGATCGGGGAAGCCCCAGGAGTCGGATAATAAGGCTGGATAGCCGACTCCCGCACCGCTACCCGTAGAGATAGCGAAAGAGCATAAGCACATATGGTAAACAAATAAGGGAATAGAGGAGAACCTTGCCGAAGGCCAACAGTGGACTGAAAGAAGTCCGAAAGAGTTCCATTGATGAGGATAGCATAAGCAGGATGAGTGATACAAGTCATAATTCAGTCAAACTAGATTCGATGGAAGCCAAACTCCCCCAAAGCATACCTCAAGAAGCTCCAGTGCATCATATCATAGGCTCTCTCCATATGAAGCTTAATAGCCATCAACGGTTGCCTAGCAGGGGCTCTCCGTAGATCATGCATGAACTCCTGAGCTATAAGAATGTTGTCGGAGATACACTGACCACCAACAAAGGCCCCTTGCTCAAAAGAGATAAGTTTGGGAAGAATGTATTTCATCCTGCTAGCCAAACACTTGGCACATAACTTATACAAAGTATTACAAAGACTGATGGGCCTATAATGGGATGGCTCAGAAGCATCCTGTCTCTTCGAAACTAATGTAACAAAGGTGTTCTTCCAAGAATCAGGCATATGATTCAAAATAAAGAACTCCTGCATAGCAGAGACTACCTCTCTCCAAATGATGCACCAGTATCTCCTAAAAAATAATGGTAGGAAACCATCCAGCCCTGGGACTTTATCCTCCTCCATGGACCAAAGCACAGCTCGAATCTCCTCAGCAGTAATGGGGGAAAGAAGACCGCCATTCTCATCCATAGAGACCTGAATCTCCAGATGAGGGGAGTGGAAGGGAGATGGTTCCTCCCAAGGCCCTGCCCATCTGGAGTGAAAGAAGGAGAAGAGCACCCGCCTGACCTCATCTGCATCCTCCACCCGCGACCCCTCAGAGGACTGCACATCCCTGATGTGGTTCTTGTGCCTACGAACAACAATAGCTTGGTAGAAGAACTGGGTATTCCTGTCCCCCTCCTTCAGCTACTGCACCCGAGATTTCTATCTCCATATAGTCTCTTGCTGGCTCAAGAGGGAGTGATGCCTAGACATGAGATGACAAAGAGTAGCCAAATCCACATCCCCCAACCCCCCTCGCTCTCCTCCTCCTGAAGGGCAGTAATGGAGGTATCAACTGAAGACACCATAGAAACTAAGTTTCCAACTTCCATCTTGTTCCACCTGAGAAGATGATGGTTTAGCAAAGAGAGCCTGCGGGAGATCCGATACCGTGCATCCCCCCGAATAGGTAGCCTCCAAACATCCCTGACTATATCCGAAGAATGAGGATAAGCAAGCCAAAAATTTTCAAATATGAAGGGAGGAGAACATCGAACCGCCACCGAGGTAGTAAGGAGAATGGGACAGTGGTCCAAGGCAATCCTCTGGAGGTGACCAACTTGATGATCAGGGTGTAAGAGAAGCCAATCTGGTGATGCAAAGACCCTATCAATGCGCTCCCAGACTCTAGCTGCCCCTGTCCTGTTGTTACACCAAGTAAACCTAGGCCCCACATATCCTACATCCACCAGGCCATTATCATACAAAAACTGGACAAATTTCCTAGAAGCAATATCCTCCACAAAAGGCCGGCCTCCCCTCTTGTCCTCCACCGTTAACAAACAATTGAAGTCCCCTGCCACAACAGTTGGGATACCCTGTCCCACTAATACAGAAATTTCATTCCAAACAGTTTTCCTCTCCCTGTAATTGGTACTTGCATAAACTCCAGATAGCAACCACGTAGGCCCACCATTTTTTGATATAACAATAGACACCTGTTGGGAACAACGGTTGAACATGTCCACTGTTGCAGCCCCCTTATGCCACACAACAATAATTCCCCCCGAAACCCTCGAGATTCAACTACAAAACAATCCCAATCCCCCTGAACACGGCGACGGAATCGCTCCAATGCAGGCCCAGAAAGTCTAGTTTCTAACAAAACACACATATCCAGATTATAAACTTGTCCAAAGGGGTGAAGAGTAGAATAAAAAGAGAGCTTACTGGCCCCCCTCACATTCCATACCATGATCTTCATTAGAACAGAAATAGAAAGATAGAAAATACATTAATCTTCCTTCCTCGAGGGCTCAGCACCCCCCGACCCTCCTGCAAACAACGCATTCCTTAATTTCTTTAAGATCTCCTCATGGTTGTCTTTCCCTTGACCAGAAGATAGAACAGGACCCATCAACGGCCTTCGGCACCTCTAGGAATGTGGACTTGCTCTCCCCACGAATAGCCCCTCCATCAACATCCACCGGCCTAACCCCCTGTAGCTTCTGCCTTTCAAAAACAGCCCCATCGACCTTCAGTTTGATTGCAACAGCTCCAAAAATAGGTTTCAGCCCATCTGTGCATAAGTTCTGCACTCCCTCCACCCCTTCCACAACCAACACACTCGCTGCCACCATAAAATCACTCACAGCAGGGGAAACAGAGGACACAGAGGAAGAAGAAGAATCTGCTGCCTTCACCCCTTCTACAACATCACACATAATAGGAGAAACAGAGGAAGAAGAAACCACGGTACTTCCCTCTTCCCGACCCCCACCTAGACACAAAGAAGAAGGGCTGAGCTTGCTGGAGGCCGTAGCAGACTTTGACACCGTGGAAGTAGGTTGCTGGCGGCCATGCTCAGGAGTAACAGAGGGGTCAACATCAGATCTAGGCGGACTTCTGGCCCTTTTCAGAGACCTCATAGCAGGGTCAAGCATCTGGACTTCCCGTGGTCCCGACTCAGCAGGACCAACAATCTCCATTCTATCCCCTAGCAGAGCGAGGGCAGAGAAACCCTTACCTGATGCCGATTCTTCCTTCGATTGATCATCCTCAGCGGACCCCGGAGACTGGTGCCTCGCCACCTTTGATGGTTTATGCCACCCATCTAAATTCGGTGGCGAGTTCGGGGCAAAGAAACGGTCCTCGGAGATTCCAACGGAGTTGAGGACGAGCTAGGATCCGACGAATCCGGACCACCCTCCTTGGATCTGTCTGTCTCTCTCACTCCGTAAGGGCACCCTGGGAGCCCTGGGTTGCTGGACCCGTGACATCACCAACCATGGCCCAAGCATGGGCCGGCCACCTCCAACAGACCCCCCGAGTTCCTGCACCAGAGGGCATGGACGATCTGCAGAACCATCCCCGTCTTCAACAACAATGCTATCCGGCCGCAACCTAACACTCCCGTCTCCCTGTTTGGATAGCTCCTCAGCAAACCCACATGCATCTTGACTGTAGCCCATTCTCCCACGCCTGAAGCAAACCTCCGGGAGGTTCTCATATTGAAACTGTTGCCAGAATAACCCGTTCCTCCCCTGAACCAGAGCCTTCAGTAGCAGTGGCTTGCTCGAATCCATTTCAACTATCACCCTGGCGTACCCAAACTTTTTCAAGTTTTTGGTGAAGTCGTCGATCAGGAGTGGCTTCCCAGCCTCCGCTGCAAGTCTTAACAGAGTGTTAGAGGACCAAAATTCGACCGGCAACTCCGAGAACCTTAGCCAGACCACAGTTCTCCAGACTGGAGTATGTCTCAGAGCGAAATCTGGCCGCCATTGCTCCATCGATAGGAGTTGTTCGCTGACGAACCACGGACCACCCGCCTTGGCTCGCGCACACACTTCCACGTCTTCGAAATGGACAAGTAGATGGTCTTTAGCCAGGGAAAGACCTCTGGTTCCACCTCAAGATTAAGCCTCATCTTGAAATCCCTCGCCACCCAACCAGCCTGAACCCGTCGCCCCAGGCTCCGGACGAAGACCGACCTATGCTCCCACAGCTTCCGGGACTCCTCGACCTCCGATTGGGGGATTTTGACCACCATAGTAAAAAACCCCTATAGCTCCTCGATCTCGGCTTCGGTGATCCAGTAAGACATCCACGATGCACCCCGAGGAGCACCCTGCACCACTCTGGACCAGCTCCGATCCTCCTCGCCTTCATCGGTAGCTCCATTGCCCGTCTCCTTCACGCTCTTTCTGTCAGTAGCCATGAAGCTCGCTTGGTCCAGAAACTGTACGAAGGAAGGACCTAAAGAAAACTCGTCCGAGCACGACACCCAAGACACTCCCTCACCTACCGCCGAAGCGAACCCTGTCCTCGACGCTTTTACACCTCTCTACTTTCAACTTGCCAAGTCCAATTTTTTTAAAAAAATAGCATGTAATGCCGAAATCATGCTTCCACTTATAATGTCGCTTCATTAAATAATTTCATATACTACCTCTTGGCTCGCTGTCATGAGGTAAAGAATTATAAGAATTGACAATTAACATTTTACTTTAACCTATTTATACCGAGCAAAGGTTAATTAGCATGGGGAACGAACCTGTGGTAACACGCTTCTTTTGCCCACCTGATATCCCTCTCTGCATCTCGTCCCCTACGATGGTGTCCGCACAAATGTCCAGCCCAAGTATCTGCAACCACAAATCACAAACCATCATTAACAAACCCTACACACCTACACAAATCCCCGAACCCTAAACAAATCCTATTCCCATAGCGACCTCACTAACCATGCTTGGCGAGTATTGTTAGAATTTCATTTTAGTTCCCAAAATGCATTTTTTGTTCTAGTTTGGTTGATGAGAAGTGGAGAAATGAGGTGGCAATTTCTAAAAACCAGGTAGAAAATCTTTTATTTAGTTGAAAATAAAAAAAAGAAAGAATAAAAAACTACCTTTCTATAAAAATATTTTTTATATTTTATGAAAAGTAGAAATTCATTATAAAGGCAGATTTTGGGACTTTAAAGGGATAGAAAGGGATAATACATTTTTTTTTAATTTCCAAAAGTACCTTTTAAAGATCAAGAACTAAGATTTTACAAATAATGGATGAATGGTTAGAATGAAATAATGAATGATAATATATATCAATATCATATATTTACACTAATATAATATTTTTGTTAATATTAATATAGATTTATATTAATACATTAATATTTGTATTAACATAATATTATAGGTATGTCTATATTAATGAATATATTATATTAAAATTTTAGTATTATATTATTATAATATTAATACGTAGTATAATATTAATATAATAAATTATTATGATATAATATAATATAATATTATATTTATATTATTATAAATATAATATTATTAATTATATAAAGTTTGAGAGCAAAAATGTATGGTCTTATATCTATTAAGGATGGGCATGGGAGAGTCCTTGGCTAAGAGGGAGGCCACAAGATAGAGAGTAAGGCATGTGCGAAAAAGTTGCTGGTAGGGATGGCAACAAAATCCAAATCCATGAGTACCCGACCTGGCTCGACCTGATTGGGCCAGGTAGTCAACGCTTTGATTGGATTTGGGTCGAGTTTGGGTAAAACCTGAATGCTTAACTTTGGATTTGGACCTGAACTGGATAGATATACACCCGACCCGAACCCGGTCCAAATTATTTTAATATTTAAATATATATAATTAATATATATTATATTTTTATTTATTTCAGAAGTATTGAATTAAGTCTTGTTAAATTTTATTTGTTTAAGATAATTTAAATTTTATTTTGAATATGAAACTAAATATTGTTGGACTAAAAATATAGTTAAATTTTATTTATTTAATGTATGTATGATTTATAAAATAGTAGATGATTTTAAAGTTGACAAAAATGAAAAAATTATTTAATATGACTCAATTGGGTTTGGGCCGGGTAAACCCAAATTACTTGATACCTGATTGAGATGAGTTTGGATAAAAAAAAATCTAGTTCGATAGTGTTTGGGCCAGGTTTGGATAGTTTATTGAGTATTCGGGTTTGGGTTTGGATAATTATGCACCCAGCTCGAACCCGACCCATTGCCATCCCTAGCTGCTGGCTAGGGGATGGGGGAGGTTGTTTGAAGGTGCGGAGCAGCTAGAGAAGGACCCACTGGTAGGAGGAGGGGGCCACATGAAGGAGATGCAAATGGTAGGAGGGGGTGCATGAAGCAGTCATCGTATGGAAGGGGATGTGAGAAGGAATCGTGAGCCAAGAGCCCCATGGGGCAAGGGGTGAGGTTGCAGTTGATGGGTGACGGAGGAGCACAGCTAGCATGGGGGGGTTGCAATCGACAAGCGGAGGAGGAATTGCAAGAGGGTGGGGGGGCATGGTTAAGCAATGGAGAGTGGAGAGCAAGTTCATGGTAAGAGAAAAAAGAAGAGATAAAATATAATAAAATATATTTTTTTTAAAAAATAAAATGATGGTCTACTATCTTAAATATTTTTAATAATAAAATATTATAAAGAAGCATCATAGCAAAATCATTTTAAAATTATTGTGCCCATATGTTTCCACTATATTCAATGATAAATTAACTATGTACAAGGATAAATTAACTATATATAATATAAATTAACGGTATATGATACCTATTTAATTATTTATGATGTCCAATTAAATATACATTGTATATAATTAAATAGGTATCATATATAATTAAATAAACATCATACACAATTAAATAGATATATATAGTTAAATATGTATCATATACAATTAAATAGGTATCATACATAGTTAAATAAGCATTATACATACTTAAATAGATTCGGTACATAAAAAATATATATTATACATAATTAAATAAATATCATATATAATTATATATATATTATATATAATTAAATAGATATTGTATATAATAAAATATATCATATATAGTTAAATAGATATCATACATAATTAAGTAGACATAATACACAGTTAAATATCTATCATATACCGTTAAATAGATACTATACACAGTTAAATAGATATCATATATAATTAAATAGACGTCATGTATAGTTAAATATATATTGTCCACAAGTAAATATATATTATACATAGTTAATTAGATATCATATACAGTTAAATAGATGTTATATATAATTAAATAGATATCATAGATAGTTAAATAGGCATTATATATAATTAAATAGATATTGTGCATAATCAAATGGATATCATACATAATTAAATATGCAACATTCATAATTAATTAGATATCATGTAATTAAATATGCGTCATACACAATTAAATAAATACTGTGTCATAGCTAAATATACATTATACATAATTAAATGATATTGTATATAGTTAAATATATATCATATATTTTTAAATATATATCATATAGAGTTAATTAAATATAATTAAATATACATCATACATAGTTAAATAGATATCATATATAGTAATATATATATATATTTATACATAGTTAAATAAACATCATATATAGTTAATTAGATATAATATATAGTTAAATATGTACCATATACAGTTAAATAGATATTTTACATAAGTATATAAATATCATACATGATTAAATAAATATCTTGCATAGTTAATTAGGCATCATACAGTTAAATACACATCATACATAATTAAATAAATACATTACATAACTAAATACACATCATATATAATTAAATATATACTATATATTTTTAAATATATACTAGACATAGTTAAATATATATCTTACACAATTAATTAGATATTATATACAGTTAAATGGAAACTACATATAGTTAAATAAATATTATATATAGTTAAATATGCATTATATATGGTTAAATAAATATTGTATATAGTTAAATAGGTATCATACATAGTTAAATAGATACTATATATATAGTTAAATAGATATTATATACATTTAAATATATATCATACATAGTTAAATAGATACTCTATATAGTTAAATATATATGATATATAGTTAAATAGATATCATACACATTAATTAGATATCACACATAATTAAATATACATCATACATGGTTAAAAAAATACTATATACAATTAAATATAGATCATATATAATTAAATAAATATTATACATAGTTAATTAGACATCATACATTTAAATATATATCATACATAATTAAACAGATATTATATATTATTAAATAGACATCATATATAGTTAACTGTATGTTATATATAATTAAATAGACATCATACATAGTTAAATAGGTATCATATATAATTAAATAAATAATATATAAATTAAATATATATCATACATAGTTAAATATAATCATACATAATTAACTAGACATCATAGTTAAATAGATACTATATATGATTAAATATATATCATATATAGTTAAATAGATACCGTATATAGTTAAATATATACGATATATAGTTAACTAGATATCATACATAGTTAATTAGATATAACACAATATTAAATTTATATTATATATAGTTAAATAGATAATATATATAATTAAATATGTATCATACACAGTTAAATAGATAATTAAATAAACATCATACATAGTGAATAAATATTATAGATAATTAAATAGGCATTATACACAAATAAATAGATAATATACATAGTTAAATAGATATTATATAAATAATACTTATTTAACTATTACAATATCTATTTACTTGTGTAAAATATATATTTAACCATATATGATACCTATTTAACTGTGTATAATATTTATTTAATTATACATAATTTTTCTTTAATATATGTACAATATTTATTTAATAGTGTATGATGACCTTAACTATATATAATGTATTTTTAACTATATACTGTATCTATTTAATTATATACAGTATTTATTTAACTATATATGGTATCTTTTTAACTATATATAGCATCATTTAACTATATATAATACTAATTTAATTATGTATTATATTTATTTAACTGTGTATAATATCTATTTATTTAACTGTATATGATACCTATTTAACTATGTATGATGTGTATTTAATTATGTATAATATCTATTTAACCATATAATTTCTTATTTAATTTTATGTAATGCTAATTTAATTGTGTAGTATCTATTTAACTTTGTATGACTCTTATTTAACTATGTATATTATCCATTTAACTATGTGTAATATTTAGTTAATTATGTATATTACCAATTTAACTATATATGATGTCTATTTAACTGTATACAGTATCTATTTAATGATATATGATATCTATTTAATTATATATGATATATATTTAACTGTATATAATATCTATTTAATTATATAGAGTATCTATTTAATTTATATAATGACTATTTAATTATATACAATATTTATTTAACTATATATAATACCTATTTAATTATGCATAATATATATTTAATTATATAAATATATATTTAATTATGTATAATACTTATTTAACTACGTACAATATTTATCTAACTCTATATGATGTCTATATAACTATATATAATATCTATTTAATTATATATGATGCATATTTAACTATATATAATACTGATTTAACTATATAGAGTATTTATTTAATTATATATGATATCTATTTAATTGTATATAATATCTATTTAATTATGTATAATATCAATTTAACATTGCATGATGCCTATTTAATTACATATGATGTCTATTTAACTGTATATAATATCTATTTAATTATGTATAATATCTATTAAATTATGTAAAGTATCTACTTAATTATTTTATAATATATATTTAACTATGTACAAGCATAAATTAATTGTGTACAATATAAATTTAAATGTGTATAATGTTTATATAACCACGTACCATGTTTATTTGACTATGTATAATAAATTTATACTATGTAGCAACATATATTTAATTATATTTAATAATAAATTAATTTTATATAATAACAAAATAACTATATATATTTTTATCTAATCGTGTACCATGTTTATTTAGCTCTATATAATATCTTTTTAATTGTATACAACGAACTTATATTGTGTACTAATATAAATTTAGTTGTGCACAAGGATAAATTAATATGCATTGTTCAGCAAAATATTTAACCAAACCTTCGATTTGTTTTAAATTATTATATTAATATATTATATTTAAAGAATAATTGCAAAAACTATAAAAATTATATTTATAAAATAATTAATAAATTTAAAAATGGTATCCACTACTTGGATTTATATTTTGATTCTATATAACTCAATTTGTCAAAACAAGTCCTTATCAACACCACCCTCATTTACATGTAAGTGATTGTGGCTAAACTTTTGGATCTAAGCCGATCTCTGTTCTACTATTCATTATACTAATCGTCTGATCGGATCAACGAGATAGACCCCTTTCCTCCCTCATCACTCGTCTTCTCCTCTATATTATTTCTCGGATAAACAAAGAGCATTTATAACAAAAAACATATTGGACCTCTTCGTTAGCTCGGCTGGAGACGGACACAACCAGTTTGCAGTGGCAGAAATGTTTTTTTTAAAAAAATTTAGGTTCAATAGCAACATGACCTTAGATGCTTTTATTGAGCTACACCTCCAGCCCCGCTCATGACGAGACCCAGCCCAGCCATGGTAGACTTGTAAGAAGGACCTAGCATGCCGGTCTAGGCACACGTGGTGTGCAATCCAGGCCTGCTCGGTCTAGGTCCAGGCACATGCGATGCATGTAGCCTGCAACGGTCGCGGCACACGCAGATGGTTCACAATTGCATTTCCATAAGGGTCTGCCACATGTTCCATTGCATTTCTCACAGTCCACGTGACTAGACATGTATCGAGCAGGTGAGAGGTGATGTGGCACATAAAGGTTGGTCAATTTATATGCTAGTTTAAGATATGGACGGTTAGCGGTGGTCCACAATGATCAAAGCCTTGTTCTAGGCTATTTAAAAATCCATTTGAGACTCGGTTTGCATTGTTGGACTCATGATAGAATGGTGACTTCACTGCTATAAAAATAGAGGACCAGGGATCTTCAGATTAGTTGGTCAAAGAGATTTTCTAAGGGTGATATGAGGATTTAGAGGGCTTTTAGGAGGTATAGCAGTGATAGAGAAAGCCTGTAGGAGTTAGATGGTCTTCTTGAAAATTGAGAGCTTTATAAGGGATTTAAGATTTTTTGTTGAGAGAAATTATACGGAATTAAGAGTGAGAGCTCCAATCTTGTAAGTATATATATTTTTTTCTTATAATGAAACATTGCATGCCTAATTGATTGTATCTTTTATTTTATTTTTTTTCTTCCTTCTTTTACGGCATCAACGCCAACATCATGAATGGAGATTCCTATTCCACATGAGAGATTTTTCAAATAAGTGGTATCAGTACCAACACCATAACTACTGATATCAAAATTTCAGATTGTTCAAGTTGATTGAAATTGAAGAAGATGAAGAAAATAAGTGTAATCAAGATGAAGATTAACCGATTTGTTGGAAAGAGTAATTTCTCTCTTTAGCAAGCGAGAGTTAAAGATATGCTCATTTAGCATGATTGATCGATGCTCTCGTATACGAGGAGAGGTCGGTCACCATGAGGATGAGTTGGAAGTGGCTCTAGATATAGATAGTGAGTATGATCCGCTTATATTTGATGGATGACATGGTGATCTATGTACTCAGCAAGACTTCTCCGATGACATTATGGACGAAGCTCGAGAAGTTGTATATGACAAAATCCCTTACAAATACGCTCGTTCTTTAGAAGCAGTTCTATCAACTGTGGATGACTGAAGGACAAAGCATATAGGAGTATCTGAGTAACTTCCAAAGGATCATCATCGATCTTCTTAGTATTGGTGAGGTTGAAAAGAAGATCAGGGTATTTGTTTTTCTATCATCACTTTTGTAGTAGGAAAGAGCACTATCAAGATAGAGAAGGTCACTTCGGTGCAATTCTAGAATGAGGTTTTCAGGTGGAAGAACCAAGGTTCAAGTTCAGGTAGGAACTTGGCATTGGCAATCTCTGGAGAAGTTGATGATAGAAGATAGAGTGATAAAGGATCACGAGATGGAAAGTCTAGGTCAAAGGACATGAGCAAGATCAAGTGCTACCGGCATAACAAGCTAGGGCATTATATCAGAGATTGCCCGTAGCTCAAGAGTCGGATAAAGGCTATTGCAGCGATGGCTGATTGTAACGACAGTGATGGATACTATAGTGATGCACTCATGGTATCTGACGGGATATCTCTTTTTTTCTAATAGTTGATTTTAGATTCTACATGTCTCTATTACATGTACCGAGAGGAATTGTTCAACTCTCTAGAAAATAGAGAGGGTGCTGCCAATCTACCAAATGGATGGAGCTATATGATCGAGGGTGAAGGGATAGTTAGTTTAAAACTCAATGATGGAACATCAAGAAAATTGAACAGAGTTCGGAACATATCTAGTTTTAGCAAGAATTTAATTTCACTAAATAACTAGATTCAAACGGCTATATGTGGAGAGTTGGTGATGGCCTCTTGGAGGTCATTTATGGTAGTAGGCTCATCTTGCAGGGAAAAAAGCATGGAGGATATTACCTCTTGACAGGAACTCTAGTACTAGATAGAGTTCTTGGTGTAGATAGGAGTTCGGTATGAGATGGAGCTCCGAAAGTAGGTGGATTAGCATGAGATGAGACTCAGGAGGATGACAGGCATTGTTGCATGGTAAAATTTCTATTACCGCAAGAGGCTTCCTCAAGCAAATTTAGGTCAGGCAAAGCATAACATATGATGAAAATGTGATCGAGTGGCTTAGCTCAACTTTCATGTTTGTCCATCTATAAGCAGTAGGCATTTATCTTGGGACATGGAGATGAGATCCTTTAAGAGTTATCAAAGTCATGTGAAGGTTGGACATCAAGTTGAGGTGGAGATTGTTGAGCTATACCTCAAGCCTGGCTTGTGAAGAGACCCAACCCAGTTACGGCAAACCATGAGGAGGACTTGGCAGGCTGACCTAGGCATGCATGGACGCGCGGCCCAAGCCTTTGCGACCTAGCATGCAGACATGCAGGCACGAGGACCAAGCTCAAGCACACGACACATGTTTTGCAGCAATTGAGACACACACGGATGGTTCATGATCGTGCATTTCATGTTGTCCATGGCCACGGTTAGCACGGTCCACCACCTGTTTCTGGGACATTTCTCATGATCCATGCAACTGGGCAGGGATACTCTGTGATGGTCCATAGTGGTCAAAGCCTTGTTCCAGATGATTTTAGAGTCCGTTTAGGACTCGGTTTGTGCTATTAGACTTCTGATAGAACGGTAACTTCACTACTATAAAAGTGAAGGACCAAGGATCTTCAAATTAGCCGATTAAAGAGGTCTTCCGAGGGTGGTGTGAGAATCTAGAGAGCTTCCAAGAGGTGTGGCAATAATAGAGAAAGTTTGTAAGGACTAGAGGATCTCCTTAAAAGTTAAAATCTTTGTAAAGGATTTGAAATTTATTATTATTAGAAATTGTATAGAATTTAGAGATGGAGTTTCAATCTCGTAAGTATTTATTTTTTTAGTAAAACTTTATATATCCAATTAATTGTTTCTTTTCTTTTATTTTTTCTTTCTTTTTTTTTTTATGATATCAATACCAACATCATGATCTTGGAAACGAATATCCCGCACGAAATTTTTTTTATATAAATAGTATCAATATATTTAATACCGCAATAGCTTTTATCATGAATTTGATTATCTAATATTTTTTTATAAATAAAATAAATAAAAAATATTGAACAAATAGTATATTTGCTGTTCATTTTTGCCTTTATTTTTTCTATCTTTCTTTGTTTGGAAAAGCTAGGGTGGGAGGGTTGGGTGCAAAGAGAGAGCGTTCTGATGGTTTTGTCAAGGCGGAGAGGGATAGGGGCACCTCGAGTTCAAGACTCCCCACACACACGAGCAGTTCCCTTCTCAACATGTGCATGCGACCTCCAATTTCCACCCCCTCAAAGGTGCAACCAGTCTCAAAGGGAAACAGAGAGAGGTCTACGAGAGGGGGGTGGGGGGGGAGGAGAGAAAAGAAGACCCTGGTGGGTTTTCTTTCACTCGAGACCGTTTCCCTTCCATGTTTTTGGGCTCTTTCTTTATAAATAGTTTATTCTTTAGATTTTTTTTCATTCTCTTCTTTCATCTCTGAGCACCCTGCTTTTCTTGAATTTTTCTTTAAAATAACATGAATCATATAGATTCATTCTTCTCTAAATACTTTGGGATTGAGGATTTGCAAGAAACCAATTAAGAAATTAAAGTTCAAAGCTCTATTTACAGAGTCTTGGTTGAAGATAAAAAAGATGAAAAAGTTAAGAAAAGAAAAAAAATATGAAAAACGCGATGGAAAGAAAGGATCGTCTCGGTATTTTTTAAATTAAAATCTCGTAAAAAATAAAATATTGTAAGCAGAAATTGAAAGTTAAAATCTTAGTCAGCGGAGATTTTCGTTTTTATTTCAATGGTATCGATTCATAATTAGATAATTAAATATTTATTTATTTATTTATTGTAAGTTCTGTTCACTCCTTTCCAAGAACGATCAGGGCTAACATAAATATACAATACTGACTCCTCTAGGCCCTCAACAAAACTTCCCATTGTGGATAATATTTCGATCAAGATTAAAAGGCAGAATTACATACCCTGAGAGTGTAGTCCGTTTGGAGACTATTCTCGACTCCTTCCATTGCAGTAGCCTGTAAAATTAGTACATCAATTGAGCTAAGACATGCGGTCGTAAAAGGAAGGGATCCTGGTCACAATTTTATTTAAAATTATTTTACCTTCATAAAGAGATCAACTTCAGCTTCTGGAAATATTCCTGCGTCCTTCTCCCGCTGTGCCAGCTCCGTTAACAGCTCTACACAATGGTTGATATTGATTTTTAACAAAATTATAATGAAATTACGTATCATGTTGTTCGGTTATACACTTACATTAAAACTTAATTCTTATGTCAAAGCAGAAATTTACCATATCTGGCGCCCACGCCTTGACACCTGGCAGAGAAATCGAACGTTTCCTTAACGGTCATCTCACCCACATGGACGTCGTTTTGGCTGATATAAGCCGCCGTTTTCTGGGGCACAAACTCGTTCAGCCTGTACCCATTGTACTTCACCTCGCCTCTCGCCTGCAACGATATCGATCATGCTTTACTCAGTATAAAGAGCTCTCAGCAACCAGCTTGTACCGATTATTTTTTTCTCTCTTTCTTTTTTTCGAGATTAGGGGAGGCTCACAAGAGCCACCTGACTTTAGATTATTTTAAAAATTTATAGACGACAGCTTAAACGGCCAACCTTAAGGGTTGGGTCTAGCTTCCCGGCTAGAGCTAGTAAAAGTGTGGTCTTCCCGGATGATGGAGGGCCTAATAGAAGTGTCATCCTGAAAAATTGAGATATTAAATTATTAAAAGAGTGGTTGAAAGGATGGGTTAATTAATTTAAGGACGAGATTATAATGATGGAACTAAACCTTGAGGGTTGGACGATTCCAGAGGCATCTTTGAGAATGGTGAGAGTGGCCCGCTTGGCAAGCCTTATGCCGAGAAGGCCCACGGCCGACTCGGCGAGGTTTGTTGCCGAGTTCAATAGAGTCGGCAGAGCTCTGTTGCCAATGTGGCATTTGGCCTCCACTGTCAAATGCTCGAATCGGACCTCGACGGTAGGCAATTGTATGCCAACCCTGCATCAGAAATCACTAAGATTAGTTCCAAGCTTATCCGGACAAGGGAACAGCATCTAATTGAAAGATCGATTTTTATTTCAGGAATGAATGGTGAGCAGCTGGCGGGATGGTATATGTAATTAGGAAAGGGTCAACTTGCACGCACCTACCTTCTTCCGGTCCAATTAGAAATCAGTGTCGCGATCAAAATCGCCAACAACCCATTTTCGTTCAGTATTGCACATATAATTTAAATGAGATTATTAAGGGTAGGTGAAGCTGGAAGACCTTCCAGCTTACCTTCTCTTCCAAATGATTGAACTATTCAAACTAACCTTTGAGCTCGCTTCGAGTTTATTATTTATCACAACGTACAAAGTGACTGTTTGCCAAGCCCACTCTTGGGAATTAGATTAGATTGGAATAGACAATTTAATGCCATTGACCTTTTGCAATAAGCCACTCCGTTTCCTCGGGCCTTTTAAATCAGTTAGTATAAGTTATATTGCTAAACTAACAACCGGTGATGTCAAGGTTTTTCTAAAGAAATAGTACTGGTAGCACGCTGTCTATTTTCCCAAGTCAAAAATAGTACGTCTTGATCAAATAGGAAAATGGAAGTTAAACTCAAAGCTCTCATGCACATAGACCAAGTCCATGGTGAAAGGGTCTCGCGTATAAAAAAAGTTATGTTCTACACTAGGAACATGTCAGCGATAACATTTCAAAATGAGAAGAAAGAGACAACAATCCAAAACAAACAGCATGATGAATGTAGAGAAATAAAAAATCTGGTTGGCATGCTACATCACGGACCAGGTGCACCCAGTTAAGATAACATTTCTCCTCGCATATGAATCAAGGAAAAGGGTTTCATACAGGTAGTCTCTCGTGGCTCTTCAGGTACGTGTCCAGAATGAAGGCCCTAACGCTGGTGTATGTAATATCCTTCTATATATGGGTGCTTGCAAAAGCATCGCGTTGCATGCATATTCCTACATAACGTATAGTGATATGACCGAGCTCGAATCCTTTACACTGTATACATTGTCCATCATACGATGAACAGCCATATACCAGCATGGGATATGCGATGCACATGGCGCATGTTCGTTTGCAGCCATCCATTATACAATGGACAGTACATGTAATGCAATGATGCATTGCATGATGCAATACATCGCAGCTATTATAAAGAAATCTATTCCAATATGATTGCATATATTAAATCATTAAATTATATATATATTATATATATATGGGTTTGGTTCCTTTCAAAACTCTATAATGAAAACATTATATCGATGATTTAAATTATTGGATATAATCTACTATATCAAAACTAATTTAAATTATTGGATATAATCTACTACATCAAAACTACTCACATATAAAAAATTATATGATTTAAAAATTCTAATCTATGCATCAAGTGATAGATATATTTTTTGATCATTTGATATATAAGCTACCAATTTTTAAATTATATAATTTTTGATATATAAATAATTTTGATATAGTATATCATATACAATAATTTTGAATTATTGATGCAGGTTCTTCCCTATAAAATTTTGATTTGAAAGCATTTCATTCTGAATTTTTTTTAAAAAAATTAAATTTATCTCTCCTCTCTCTCTCTCTCTCTATATGTGTATATATATATAAGGAGGGACAGCGAGCGAAAAAGAGAGGAAAATATCCATCCTCCAAACGGGAAAAAAAAGAAGGAAAGAAAGCATTAATATGTAGCTGAAAAGAGGGAGAAAAAACAAAACCGCTTGTAATAAAATGCTTAATTATGTTGTGAATAATGTATGCGAAGAGAAAAATAATAATAATAGAGAAAGAAAGGAGTAACATGTAATTAATACTTGTCAATCCGGTTGCGGAGCTTCTTGAGGAAGCGCTCGTTGTCTTCCTCAGCGACCTTGAAGATGCGTTCAATGAACTCCTGGCGCTCGTTGGGCCCCAACTTTCTGACGTCCACCTCCCTGTGCTCGTAGCTCCGCCCAGCACGCTCGCCACCGTCCACGACCGTCTTGAGGATCCCGGTGCGCAAACGGTTGTAGGTGGGGAGCTTCTCGAGCGCGGCCCACCGCAGAGCCTCCTCATCATCGTCCATCCCCCTCCTGCTGCCCCCTCGCGATCTTCTGCTTGTGCTCGACCTCACGAACACGTCCTCCATCCCCCAGTTTCCCATGTTCATGTTCCTGCCGATGCTCCGGCTCAGGTTCCGGCTTGCCCGCCGCCCCGAATCCCATACCCTCTCCATGCTCTCCATCTTTTTCTTTCTTTCCTCGTCCTCCCGATCTCTCTCACTCTGTCTGGGTTTGAAAGAGCTCCGAGGAGGGAGAGTTAAGGGGAGGGAGACTTTAATTTATACGCTTACAGGCAAGAGAG
Organism: Areca catechu; assembly: GCA_021397845.1. NCBI lineage: Eukaryota > Viridiplantae > Streptophyta > Magnoliopsida > Arecales > Arecaceae > Areca > Areca catechu. The sequence goes on from CM038042.1 coordinate 179,890,980, forward strand.
AGGAGTGGCAGGGAAACGAACACAGGATGGGATTGAGATTTGGGTAGGGAAAGTGTTGTGGATGGTGTTTATATGGAATGGATCGTGCAGGCCGGTTTTATTGACTGAACCAAAGAAGCGTTTGGTGATACATTTTTTAAACCATATTCGGACCTAGCGATTTTTTTTTTTTTTTTTTGGAAAACAATGGAGCCAATGGTCATATATTAATAAAAGCACATGGTTTACATACTACATGGAAGTACAAAAAAAAAAAAAAAAAAAATGGAACAAGACAAACGGATGATTAACAACCCAACATATGGTGCTATGGATGAAGGCATAAGATGATAAGAAGTGGTATTATGGTTGAAAACATAACAGTACGGCTGAACAAATACTTGAATCTGTCATGGCTGAAGTTGTCAGTGTTGAAGAAGATGACCGTCAGCAAAGATGTTCTGCAGGCAGCAAACAGAGATTAGGGACACGATAGATGAGATAGAGTTCAATGAAACTGTTGGGGAGAATGGTGCATGGTAATCAAAACCATTTGAAGTCAATAAGGGAGTAAAAACATCCTTGAAGCACTCTTCCATAATGAAAAGTGTAGAACTTTGGAACACCAACAGATGTACACTGATACATATACCCTGACCATACAATCTGACCCTGTAACACCATGATAATTTGTAACATATGATAAGCAGAACATTATGAGCTAAAAATATAATCTGACTATAAAATCTGGCCCTGCATGACATGATAAGCACAAGTCTATAGTACACAGTTTCGTCAAAGAGATGAGGAATGAAGACACAAACGCTTGACTCAGTGCAGGTTACAGAAAAAGCCTTGAATCTACCATTCTCTGACCTTCCATTGGCAAGAGATATAAAAGATCGGCATGTGTGGCATAAGAACATATATAGCATAGCAAATCATAAGAAAAGACTTTAAGAAGCAAATGATATCCCCCTTCGAAGAAATAAATGAATAGATATTGTAATTGATGTGGGTCCATTGTGTGCATGGAATATGTTAGTTGGGCAAGATTCTGCAGATGAACTGTGAGCGATGGTATAGAGCATAACATAATTAGTGTCAACCCAAAGGAAGCCATCCATAAGCATAAGTTGCACATCAAGTGAGGCATAATCAATTGCAAATGATGTGTTATGAAAGTTTGACATCTTCAACTGCCAAGTGGCCCCAAAAGGAATTGTCATTACAGGCCTTGCTTGGAGGATTTTACTGTAATTGAGTAGACTCACCAGCACACGGAAACAAGTAGTTAGATAAAAACATTTCCTACAACTATTTTTTCCACCTCCTTTTTTTTATATATATTTTTCTTTTCTTCTTTCAATTCTTTTTGTCTTATCCTCACTTGAATTTCTTTTTTCCACTTTTCTTCTTCCTTTAGATCTTGGATCAGCCACTATATCCTTGACAATCAGAGTCAAGACAGAACCAGCATAGTCGTAACTCGTAAATGATACTGATCAGCCACCAAAGGTCCATTTCAATGAGTTTTGTAATAGGTATCATCTCTGAGACTTTAAACCAGAGTTTCAGCAAAGAACTCTTTGTATTCCGTTGGTTCCTATGACAGCCAATTAAAGAAGGAAATATGAAACCAAGTAAAGAACAATCTTCTGAGATAATTAAGTATGATAGGGAACCAATCTGAAATGATTGCAGTTCATAATAGTAACAATAGCATAAGTAGATCATCCCAATTATAAGATCCCTTTTGTCAACTTGCTGTTGAAGAACATTAATGGGATAGTAGTTGTGAATACAAATCCTCCATAAATTGCTGAGATAACCACTATTTTGAAGGCTGATTGAACCAATTTGATCAAGCCAAGTGAATAACCCAAATAGAGACCCATTTTCTTCAGCTCCAAAAACCAATATATCCAACAAAACCATAGAAGGCAAACCTCTATAACCATTCCCAAAATTAGGTAGCAAGGTATTGTGATGTTGTCATCATAATGTTGGAACAATTCCACAAGTAGATAACCACCATCATATGATATAACAAGTGAAAGAGTAGCATTAGCTAGAATTTTTCCAGTAATACCAAAAGTTGCAGAAATGCCATCCGAGTTCCATAGAGGCCTTCCAATACCACCTTTAATGCCTCTTATATTTGATTCTCCTTTTAGCAAGCTCACTACAAAGTGAGCCACCGAAATATGGATAGTCACCATACTCCCACATGGAAGTAAGCCAACATCAAATCCCAACTGGAAATTGATAAAATGCATGTAACAACCAAATAATCCAAAAAATAAAAAGTCAGGAACCATCATCATCTAGTTTGGAAATGTTATTGATTAGCCTGCAACAAAAATCACATGTCAGTTGGAATATGATCTTCATCTGTCCAGCTACAATCGCCATTTAGGGCATATTTGGCAACATAATTAGCAACTTTATTTACCTCCGGGTAAATATGTTTAACAATAAAATAAAAATATTATTAAATCCATGATTTGATATCAAGCAGTAAGAGATTATGCTGATTCATTTGATCAAGAAGAGCAAATATAACAGATATAGCATAAGAAGAATAATCCTCCAAACATACATAAGTGAAATACAAAACCTTGATTGTAGTAAAAAGGCCCATCCAAGCAGCCACTATCTCAGCATAACTAACTGGGTATAATAAAATAGGCTTACCTGCTACCAAAATGAGATTCCCATAACTGTTTCTGATAACATAACCAATAGCAGCCACTATCTCAGTATAACTAACTGGGTATAATGAATAGGCTTATCTGCTACCAAAATGAGATCCTCATGATTGTTTCTAATAACACAACCAATAGCAACTTTATTAATTAAAACGACAGTATCAAAGTTAATTTTAATACTTTCATAAGGAGGTGGTGACCAACCCATATTTTTGTGATTGATTCTACTCAAATCAAGTAGAGAAAGGCTACTATAGTACATATATGGAAGGGAACATTGTAAGCTCTTAGCACCATTAACTCGAGTGCATATGAAGCCTTGAATTTTTCTCATCAACTGAGAAGGAGACAACATAACCTATTGGAATAGCCTATCATTTTTGCCAATCCATATAATCCATGTAGTGAGTGCAAGTAAAGATTTAGTTAGAAGTAGTACCTGATTAGTAGATAACATGGCTGCCACATTCGTTAAGGAATTAGGTACAGCAATATCTTTATTCAATTTATTAAGCTCATTCCAACAAGTAATAGCATAGGGACAAGAAATTAAAATATGATTAACATTTTCCAATACATAGGGGCAAATATCATGATAGGCATTCACTTCATTAATTATACCCCTTTCATACAAATAATTTTTACAAGGTAACCTGCCCTACATTATTTTTCACTAAAAAAATTTGACTATTGGAGGCACTTTAATCTTCCAAATGCAATTAATATTCAACTTATTAACTAGACTATCCATATTAATTAGACAGTAAATATCTTTAAGTTTGATAATTTTGGTCTAATTCAAATCTTACTCCAATTGATCAGCCCAATCAGATTTAGCTATAGGCAGCCTAGTTATATGATTCACCATCTCCGCTGAAAAGAAGTTAGTCATCAAAGGAACTCTCATTCCTTATCATGATTGATGATATCACTTACTACTATAGAATTAACATCCGCTTGAACATTGATGAAGGTGGGCCATTTTGGAAAGGGCAAGAGAGAAACCCAAGGATTCACTTCATTAATATATCACTTTTAATACCTGGGGCCAAATATCATGATAGGCATTCACTTCATTAATTATACCCCTTTTATACAAATAATTTTTACAAGGTAGCCTGCCCTACATTATTTTTCACTAAAAAAATTAAACTCTTGGAGGCACTTTAATCTTCCTAACACAATTATTCAACTTATTAACTAGATTATTCGTATTAATTAGATAGTGAATATCTTTAAGTTTGATAGTTTTGGTCTAATTCAAATTTCACTCTACATGATCATGCCAATCAGATTTAGCTACAGCATAGTTATATGATTCACCATCTCAGCTGAAAAGAAGTTAGTCATCAAAGGAACATCTCATTCCTTATTATGATGGATGATATCATTTTTCACTATAGAATTAACATCCTCTTGAACATTAATGAAGATGTGCTATTTTGGAAAGGGCAAGAGAGAAACCCAAGGATCTTTAAACAAATTAATAGAATATCCATTCCTGATCATCCATTGAAATTGATATTGGACTGTAGGCCCAGCAGAAGTGATTTTTTTCCAGATTGAAGAGCACTTTCTGGGTATAGCATAATCAATCCAAGTACCAGGAAAGTAATATTTAGCAGTAACAATCGTAGACCAAAGAGAGGTAGGATTGATAATAATATTAGCAGCTAATTTATAAAGAAATGCTTGCCTTCTATGATGAAGAGGAATAATGCCTAGCCCTCCACATGCTTGTGAGAACAGACATTATCCCAAGCAACTAGATGAAACTCCCCCCGATCAGAATTGCGATCTCATAGGAAAGTTATATATTCTTTTTCAATCATAGTAGTAATTATAATTGGAATTTGAATACAAGAAAATGCATATAAAGGATTATAAGACAACAAATTTTAGCAAGGTAGTTCTATCAGCCATGGGCAGGGCCTTCGATTTCTAATTTTGAATTCTAGTAGTCAATTTAAATTCGAAAAAAGAAAAAATTAGATATCTTAAGAGCCCTCCCAGTGATATTCACACCTAGATATTTCCAACAATCCATGATGAAATTCATATGAGTAAGATGAATAATTTGAGTCTCAATATTATTAGATATCTTGGGACTAATTTGAAGCTATGATTTTAAAACATTAACAGCTTGACTTGATATTTTATAATAAGTATCGAAAATAGCTTTTAGACAAGTAACATCTTTAATAGTGACTCTTATAACCAAAAGATAATCACCAGATCCCCTTTGGGAGATTTATAGATCTTCAAAAGTTGATGTTGAATAGCAAAATGTAGTTTAGAAAGAACCTTAGAACAAATGATGAACAAACACAGGGACAATGGGCACCCCAGCCTGCCGAAGACCTCTAGTTGCAAGTATCCAATGACTTGGATAACCACAGATCAATAGAGCCAATTTAAAAATCTGAATACAGGTTCTTATCCAAGTCACAAACCTTGGATGGAAATCAAATTGAACAAAGATGCTAAATAAGAATAGCCAATGACCCCGATCATAGTCTTTCTTCATATTAATTTTCAAAATAGCTAATCCCCTAGTAGGAGAGGCTATTTCTCAAGGATGCATCAACTCCTGAGCCACTAAAATATTTTCAGTGATAACCCTACCTTGAACAAAAGCCCCTTGTTCATAGGAAATTAGGGTAGGAAGAAAAGTTTGTAGGCATTTCACAAAAATTTTTGCCACTGGTTTATATATGGAATTGCATAAACTAATAAGCCAAAAATCATTAGGATGAGATGGATTTTCTTCTTAAGAATTAATGTAATACAAGTTCAATTCCTAGCATTCAGAAGCATGCCAAAAGAAAAGAAATGCTGAACAACATGCACCTCTTTATCCTTAATGCAATACCAAAATATTTTAAAGAAAAAAGTGAGAAAATCATTTAGTCCAGGTGGCTTATCAAAATTCATGTCAGGCCTCATTAGTTGATTATTTATTTTAGGAGTCACCAGCTATTGAATAAGAGAATTATTGAAGTCTGGTACTTCCTGCTGACAAGTCCATCTTTTTTGAAAATGATGTAATAGGATTCACTCGATATTATCCAATTGTTCCCCTAAAACACCATGATCATCTTTAATTGAATAAATTCTATTTCTCCTTCTTTTGAGAATTATAGACTTATGGAAATACTTAGTATTTGTATCCCCATCCTTTAACTAAATAGCTCTTGACTTTTGTTTCCATAACACTGCCTGCATATGAAGGTTTAAGTTATATTGACTAAGCAGAGCCCTGAGCTATTGACTTTGAGAATTAGTTAATCCCTCTCTTTGAGCATCCAACACTTGAAGATCATGAATTTGCTGATACATTTCTTGTTCTCTAGAGAAAAGATTTCCTATTGTATACTTCCACTTCATAATGGTTCACCAAGTATTATAGAAAAATAGTTAGTTTTACACTAAGAGAGTAATTCCTATTACAATAACGCCTTATTAACTATTTCTTTAAACCCTCCACAATATAACCACATCTTTTCAAATCTAAATGTGATTTTTTCTGGGATGAATAACCCTCTAAAATTAAGAGAAAAGGACAATGATCAAGAACAAATTGAGGAAGGCATAAAATAGTAGCCTCATGATACATATCTAACCAGGACTTAGAAATAAAGACTCGATCTATCTTCTCCCAAACCCAAGCTTGACCAGTTTTATTATTACACCAAGTAGACTTTGGCCTTCTGAATCCTAGATCAATCAACTTAGATTTCCTAATAAAACCTCTAAACTCTCGAATATCTCTATTAACCTAGAATGATTTACCACCTTACTTATCAACCTCATTCAATATACAATTAAAATCACCTAGGATAAAAAGAGGTAATCCTAGCTGCAAGACAATCTCCATTTGCATATATAATTTTCTTCACTCCACCCCATTTGTATTTGTATTAATAAACCCTACCATCCAGGATGTATTATATTGATCAGTAACTATTCCAAAAATTACTTGATTATTAGAATGAGTGAAAGTGATATCCCCCAAATATTTTTTTCAGACCATAATGATTCTACTAGATAGACCTTGTGAAGGGATCATATACATATCCCATGTAGACCCAAAACTCTACTAACCTGTTGAAGACCCTCTTGCTTAACATGAGTTTCTAAAAAATAACAAATATGAGGGTCATATTGCCTAATTTGAGATTTAGTATAGTTTGCAAAGGATGGCTTAATCATGCATGTATAATTTTAGGCCAATATTTTTATATAAACAACTGATTGGATGCAACTAAAAATCCTTCAGCCACATCCTTGCCCAACTCATGATTAGACATACAAATACTCTTATTCATATTAAGGCTTTTACTATCACACTCAATAGAGCTTTGTGTTGGATTACTACCACCCTCCATGTTACTAAGCTTGTTTTGTAATTTAGAAACAATAACATGATGAGGTAAATTAACATTACCCTTGTTAGATTCTAGCAACCTATTAGTTTTTGATTCCAAAGTTGGTCCCATAGAGGATGAATCGGTAGATTTGCTTATGTAAGACCCCTAATAGTAGCTCGAACCGGCATCCAAACCTATTTACAAGAATTTCTAGTCCTAGGAACAATAGTAGCAGTTATTTGTTCATGCTGCTTCTGACTCTCTAATCCAGAATCTTTTAGTTTAATGACTTATATCTTAGAAGGAGAATCAAAACCATTAACTTTACTAATAAATGAAATGTTATCCTTAGGAGGGGAACGCTTTCGCTTTTCCTTGGAAGTAGTAGGATTTGTAGTAGTAGCCTCTATACCTGTTCCGAGCACTAACTCTATAAGCTGAATCTCAATAACATCCTCAGTATTTTTTATCATCAGTGGATGAAATTGAGATCCAAAACCCACTTGAGAAGTGCAATCATATTGAAGTCTAACTATAGGAGGTGAAGATTTATGTATTGGCCCCTTCAGTTGCATCCATTGGTTAGAGGATAATCCATCAATGGAGATAGGAGGAGAGCTTTGAGTCCTTTGGATCATCACAAGAGAGATCGGTATCCTTGCAGCTCGAATCTAGGGCCTATACACTAGTTCAGCTTCCTGATTTGAAACATTATTGCAAGATTCCATAGATCTCTCCATCAACCCACAATTATAATAGATGTCAGGCAACTTCATAGACAAAAGGTTGCTAGATCAAATTGCTTTTTACTCTAACCTTAGCCCTCGGGTTAATTTGCTTCTCCACATCAATAAGAATGCAAACCTGAGCAAACCCCTTCCTACTGGATACCTTAGCCCACTCATCAAGAGAGATTGGATAACTAGCCACAGAGTGTTTTGTAGATTTAATCCCTATCCCAGAGTTCCATAGGCAAATCAAGGAGACACGCCCAATCCCTAGCCTGCCGAAGCATATCATGACTTTAAAGTTAGGTCTCTAGCTATCAAGGGCTAACAATTGTCCAGTAAGAGCCCATAGTCCCTTGGCCAGAATTATTTCCTGAGCTTCTTTAGAAGAAAGGTCGAAAAGCAAAATAGGGCTCTTCAACATCTATAAAAAGAAGGTGCAAGAGCAGTTGGACTCCAAGGGTAGCCCAATAGGGCTCCAGCTTTGATTCCTGAATCATAATCTTTAAAGCACTGGACAAAGCACCAATGCACAAAATAAACAAGTAAGGAGAAAGAAAACGACCTTAGTGAAACCTGACTGTCAAATGAAAGCACTCCATTGGGGTACTATTAATCAGAATAGTGAAACTAGGGGCCTTTAAATAGTCTATGATCCATCTAATCCACCTGTTCTAGAAGCAAAGTCTTGAAGCATTAGCTAAAAGAAAGCAAACTCATCCGATCATAAACATGCTCCATATCTTACTTGATCACCATAAGGCTCCACCAGATAAGGGCATGCCAAAGGTCATGCATGAATTCTTGGATGAGCAAGACATTATCCATAATGCAACAACCACTAACAAAGACACCCGTAGGGCTAATGAGATGAGGCATGATCAGCTGGAGTCGCTCGACCAAGACCTTAGCACATACCTTATAGTGGGTGGCATACAAGTTGATCAATCTAAAGTGACTTAGAGTAAAAGTATTAGATATCTCAGAAATGAGAGTGATCAATGTCTTCTTCCACTCTACAAGGATGCCATCTAAGTGAAAGACTACCTACACCACTTAGATCACCTCTCACCGAATAATAGGCTAGTAACAGCAAAAAAATAGAGGGGAAAACCATCCAGTCCAGGGGATTTATCCTATCCAAAGGATCAAAGGGCCTCACTCACCTTTATAGCAAACACCAAGCAAGTCAAGTTCATGTTCTCCTTATTAGTGATGCGATCCACCAACTAGGAGCCTTGGAGGGGATCATCCCCATCCAGTGGCAAGGTCATCATGACTTAAAGAATTGAAGATTTTTTCTTAATTTGATTACTATTTGTTGACCCCAAGGATTGATTTTGATGAATAACAAAATATTTATGTATATAATGCAACTAATAAATTAAGTTAATATTTTAAGAAATGTAAAAGTCTTAGAAGACAATTTTAATTTGATAAAGTATAGATGTAAAAAGCATATTTCTAAAGCTCTCAAGAAAGAGAAAAGCCTATGCATTCCAAGCAAAACAATATTTTGGAAAGAGAAATCAAAAATTCTGTAAAAACTAAAAGGAATAAAATTTGGTATGTAAAAGTTTTAATTGGCATGCAAACTAGCCAACTCAAATAAAATCCAAAATAACTTGATAGAAGGAGCTGGAATTACAGAAAGCTAATTTTTGGAGTGTTGGCATAAAATCCCCTTTCCGACCGGGCGAAGCTGCTGGATCACAAGTTCGCTCCTTGGTTCACCTGCAAAATAGATCCCTGGCTGGATGTTCTTCGACGAGGGACACTCCGATGCCTAAGTCAGAGGCGGGTTCCAGCAACATAATGGGAAAGATTCTGAGGAGGGAGATGGCGAGAAAAGGAACTCTAGTTTTTTTAGGATTTCGTTATGCCTATCTTGAGTGTCCCCTCTTATCAGTATTTATATCAACTAGCCTGGCCTGCGGCTTCATCCTCTTTCCTATGATTATGATGGGGGCTAATTGATTCCCCTCTGCCCGTAACTGTGGATGGTTATTGAACGGTTTCGGTCAAGCCGGAGGTGTTACGATTGGAGTTATTGGCCACGTGGCCGCTTCGACATAGTTATACTTTGGAAGTGATAGTTAGGCAACAGATTGTAACCGTTGCACCCATGCTCGTGTGGGTTTGAGGTTGGTTAGAGATCTTTCTTCGGGCCTCTTCTCCAAGAGTGGCCATTGCTGGATGGAGAGATGTTTTCATTCCAAGATGTCTTCGTCTTAAGACATCTTCAGACCGGTACCTACGGCTAAGGCCGAAGATCGAGTCTTCGGCTAGGGACGAGGGTCATGTCTTTGGTCGGTCCGAGGATCATGTCTTCGGCAGGAGCTGAGGCTTATGTCTTCGACTGAATCCGAAGATCACATCGTCACCTTGCCCTTTAATCATTCAGCTTCCTCCGGGCACTTTGGTTCGAGGTGTCTGGTTCAGGAGGGAGTGTACGAGCGATCAAACTGGTGGTTGATTTATGCCTAAACTGACATATCCCAATAGTTGCCCCCCACTCTCAGTTTTTGAAGTAGCGATTTGCCTCGAAGAGTGAGAGTACTACTAGATTGTCATTTTTCTCTGGGGAGAGGTGTGGCTAATGATTGCAAAATCTATGATTTGGTTGCTCACCATAACTACCGATCGATTCGGGGATCAGGTAGAGGATAGATGTCATTCCCTAATTGGAGTGTGGAAAAGGAATGGGTCGACCAGGAGGTCGCCTCTCCTTTTTCTGCTTTGTGGTGGTTCAGCCAATCTTTTCATTGGAATTTGGGTGAAGGTCGTGGCCTCTTCCTATCCCTCGAAAAAGACGTGAGCTTCATCTTCACCATTGATTGGTGTCACGCGATTATGACCTTCGATCCTTTCCGTGTCAAATCAGCCAGGGGCTGTTTGGAGTTTCATGGTGGACTCAGAGAGAGATGGTCTCTTCTATCGAGGTGGTATCCTAGAGTCTCCTTGTCCCTTTATGAGGGGAAATGGAGAACTGGCTGGGGAAGCTTCTTCATCTTTGTTTACTTCTACCTTTGGCCCAGCTTTTCTTGCTTCCGATTGTGAGTCTCTTCTGCAGGTAGGCCCCTTCGATTCCCTCCTTGTCTCTTTTTCCTACCATGGTTGAGTCCATAAGAGCTCGAGTCGCCAGTGGGGGGAGGTTGGGCCTTCCGGCACTGGTGATATGATGAGTCCGGATCTAGTTTCTAGCTCCATTTCGCTAGGAAAGATAGTCCACCTTCGGGAGCACTACCATGTTCCCGAAGGGTTCCTTCTGATACTTTCGATGCCTGAAGAGTGGGTAAATAGACCTCCCGCCGGGTGCATTGCTATGTACGAAGATCATTTAAAGGCTGGTCTTCATTTTTCGCTGCACCCTTTCTTCGTCAAGATCTTTCATATACGTCAGATTGTGCCCACGTAATTGACTCCGAATAGCATTCGAAATATCTATGGGTTCTTGGTCCGGTGCCACATAGCTAATGTGAGGCTTGGGACCAATTTATTCATTTCTCTTTTTATTCTCAAGAGGGACTTATGCATAAGAATCTCCTTGAAAGATTCTTGTAATTACTTAGCTATTGTATCACAAATAGAACCTAAATCTATTGAAAAAATTAAAAATAACTTTGAAAGGATAAATACTATGCAAAAAAAACTTAATCAATTTTAAATAAATAAAGTATGGATTCTTATACATAAACCTATAGATCATCCTATCATTGGATTTAAATGGGTTTTCAGAAATAAATTAGATAAAAGTAGTATAGTTATAAGAAACAAAGCTAGATTGGTTATAAAAAAATATAGTCAAAGAAGGTATTGAATTTTAATAAAACTTTTATATTGGTAGCATGACTAGAAGCTATTAAACTACTACTTGCTTTTGTTTGTTTTATGAATTTTAAGTTTTATCAAATGGATATCAAAAGTATATTTTTAAATAATTTGAAGAAGTCTATGTTGAACAACCATCCAAATTTAAAAATCATGATTTTCTAAATCATGTTTATAAATTATATAAGGTATTATATGATTTAAAACAAGTCTCTCATACATGATATGAATGCTTAAATAATTTTTTACTTGAAAATGACTTCATTAGATGAAATGTAGACACTACCTTATTTTTAAAAAGGAAGGATGATGATTTGCTAGTTGTTCAAATTTATGTAAATAATATTATCTTTGGTACTACTAATAAATTTCTTTGTCAAGAATTTGCTAAGTAAATGCAGGGGGAGTTAAAAATGAGCATAATAGGAGAGATATAATTGAGTTTCTTATGTAAGCTTGATAAAAATGAAAAAGGTAAGAGCATAGATCAAAAACTATGTAGAGATATAATTGAATTTTTACTCTATCTTGCTACTAGTAGGCTAGATATAATATTCAGTATTTGTATATGTGCAAGATCAATTTAATCCTAAAGAATCATATTTACTTGCTATTAAAAAGATTTTTAGATATTTATCTAGCACTATTAATACTAGTTTATGGTACTCAAAATATTCTTCTATTGAATTGATTGAATATTCTAATACTGATTTTGTTAGTTGTTAATTAGACAGAAAAGGTACTATAAAACTTGTTAATTTTTTGGAGTTAACTTAATCTCATAGTTTAGCAACAAATAAAGTATGATAGCATTATCTATGACTGCGAGGTTGAATATATTACAGCTGGAAGTTATTATGGCTTAAATCTTATGGATTAAACAACATGAGAATTTTGGTATCAAACTAAATAATATTTTTATAAGATATGATAATTCTAGTATAATAAATTTAACTAATAATCTAATTCAATATTTACTATAAGAAATTTAAGTATTAGCGATAGTAATTAGAGATCGTTAACTAGCTATCACTAATATCCATTTTTTACAATCAAAAAAATGATCCAAAAAATTTTTCTATCACTAATACTATTAGTGATGGAAACTTGACTATTAGCAATGACAAATGCTATCACTAAAATTATTAAAATTTTAATTTTTTATTTTCTAAAAGTATTTATTAGCAATAGTGTTTATTTATTAGCAATGGCTAGATCCATCGCTAAATATATTTTTGATGAAATTGCTAATAGCAAATTGCCATCACTAATAGTGGCACATAAAAAATTAATTTTGCGACCACTATTAGTGATGACAAGGTTGCCATCACTAATAATAGTCACATTTAACCTTAGGGAGCCTAAGCTAGGAAAAAAACTTTTTCAGAAAATTTTTTCCTTACCCCAGTCTCCCCTTCCCTTCGGTTCCCCCTCCCCCCGGCATCCCTATGCATCATCTCCCATGTGATTATTCGAAATCTCTCTTAACTCACCACCTTGCATGCATGGTTTTCTATAATGGTCACAACGGGGACATGGATGGGTAGAGTTTGGTGACATTGATGAGGTACAGCATCAATATGATGGGACTCTACACAAAAAAAGGGAAGGGAAAGAGGTGGGGATCTATGTGGATGAAGTGGGCTCACCCTTGGGTGCGAGTCAGGTCAGCAACTGATTCGGCCCATTAGAGGGGGTGACAAGTCAGGATTCTTTGAGCCCAGCAGGTTGAGAGAGGAAGTAGGGTGGGCAGGCCATGGTAAGCCCAAGTGCACTCAACCTAGTGAGGATTGTGGGCCAAGTGCTGGATCAGCTCAATTTTAAGGGTAAAAAAATTCTAAGGGAATTTTTGGGCCTGTGGCTTCCAAAAAAAGGGTCTTCCAAGTCTAGGAAGGCTAAGGGCAAGACTATGGTTCACATAGAAGTTAGGATGGACCTAATAGGGCCTATAAGAGATCTAGGTATTTTCCATTTCTTAGTTAGGACCCCAGGGTAGGTGGAGACGACTACTCTCTAGATAGATGCAGTAGGGGCAGAATTCGGTGGTCTAGTGGAGATCGAACAGTTTGGGATTGACATGGCACTTGAGCTAGGGTTGATATGATGGGAACCCCGATAGTTGGCCTTGCCATTGATCATGAGGAGGCTTTGGTCAGAGTCAGGCGGGCTATTGAGGGTGAGGGGGTGATCCATCAGAGAGAGAAGGGATGGCAGTTATGATAATGGTGGGCATGTAGGCTAAGAAACTACTATTATATATCCCCTTTCCAGTCAGGTTTCCTAATGAGGTTGCTTATTTGGAATACCTGGGAGGCAGAAAAGCCCTCATTTTGAATGACATTTGGAAGAATTGTCCAATAACATAGCCCTGAAATTTGTATCTTGCTTGAGACCCACCTTTCAGGGTTGAGCCTCACCAGATCCAGGAGATGAATACCGCGATCTTGGAGTTCCTTTGCGATAGAGTTGAGTGGTTTCTAGGAGGATCATGGTGCTCTAACATCGAGACAAGGTCAAGGTGGATGCATTTCACTATTGTAATCAACAAGTTATGTTAGTCATCTCGAAGTAGACTGGAAATCCTTGGATCCTGTTGGGAGTGTATGCGAGCACAAAGTATAAGAAATAGAGAGGTCTTTGGTCTGAGATCTCTAAAATTATTACACAGAGCCTGCCCTCTCTTGTCACAGGGGTTTTCAACTATATTGTAAGGGCTTATGAGAAAATGGTTGGGAGGTAGTTTGTTGATAGCATTGACTCTAGAGAGTTCAAAAAATTTATTAGTAACTTAGATTTGATTGATCTTGGCTACACCGGCCCTAGATTTACCTGGTTAACAACCAACAAGGGGTTGCCAGGGTTTAAGAGAGGATTGATCGAGCACTTGCCATTGCTGACTGGTCCCAATACTTCCTGGTTATCAATTCAGCACATGTTGAGGAGCTCTTCAGACCACTATCCTCTTCTCATCACCATCGATGGCATGCATCTTTCCAGGGCACTATTTAGGTTTGAAATATTTTGGACCTTCTATATAAGATCATGGGATTTGGTTAGAGAGGTTTAGAGGCTACCTATACACGGAGATGCGAAATACCAGGTGATCAAGAGGCTTGACCTTGCTAGATACAGACTCATCTCATGGAACTGGCTAGAGGTTGGTGATATTATTAGGCAAATTAAGGAGGTAAAGGCTAATATTATGATCTCCAAAGGAGAGAGGATCTAGAGGAGCCACCAGGAGCATGATTTGCAGGACCTCCATCACAAGCTCTCTATGAATCACTCTTTATTGAGATAGTAGGAGATGATGTGGTGGCAAAAGTCCAGGGTGCAGTGGCTCAAGGAGGGTGATCGAAATACTAGGTTCTTCCATCAGTCGATGATGATTCGGAGATCCACCAATCATATCAGGCAGCTGATCGGGAGTAACGGAAGGATGGTGAAAGATAGTGATAGGATTAGAGACCAAATTTTCTAGTTCCTCGGATCTTGCTGGACTACACCTTTAGATGAGGAGGCCCCTTTCCAGGGATCTTAGCCGACCTCCAAGATATTTGATAAGGAGAATCAAACTCTTACTTACCCGATGTCTGCTGATGAAGTGTGGGGAGCCCTTTAGTCTCTCGAGAAAGATAAATCCCTAAGATTAGATGACTTTCCGTTCCTCTTTTTTTGTCGATACTAGTCTATTATTGGAGGAGAGGTGGTGGAGGCAGTTCAGGTTATTTTTGAGTCCAAAGGCATTCCACATGAGTGGAAGGAAACCTTGGTTGCCCTTATCCCAAAGAAGCCTAATGCATTAGCCCATAGTCACTTTAGGCCAATCAATTTATGCACCACCATTTACAAAGTGTGTGCAAGGATATTGGTAGGTTATTTGAAGCTAGTCATCCCAAGCTGGTTAGCATGGAGTAAAGAGCTTTTGTTGGTGGAAGATGCATCATTGATGATGTCTTGTTCGCTCAGGAGTTCATGCATGATTTACAGTGTGCCCCAATTAGCCAGACTTGATGGCGATCAAGCTGTATATGGAGTAGACTTACAATCAATAAGCTAGTGGTTTCTTTATCAAATGCTTAATGATTTTGGATTCTAGGACAAGTGGATTAGCTGGATCATGGATTGCGTGGAGGGCCCGAGCTATGCCATTTTGACCAATGGAGCTTTGATGGATTTCTTTTGATCAACTTGCGGGCTTCGCCAAGGGTGTCCTCTCTTCCCTTACCTTTTTATTTTATGCTATAATCTTTGTCTCATGCTTTTCAGATGGTAATTTAGGGGACAAAATTGGAGGCTTATAGGCCTTTCCTTGGGGCTCAACCTCTCTCGCATCTCTTTTTCATAGATGATTACTTACTCATTGGAAAGGCTTCAATTTGTAATACGGTTTGCTTTGCTTTTATTATTAAAGCTTACCATTGAACTTCCAGATAGCTCGTGAACCTACAGAAGTCTACTATTACTTTTAGTCTTAGAAACAAGGTTCAAGTGAAGTAGGCAATTAAGCATAGGTTGGGGATACCTGAGCACCCTTGGACTCTCACTTATCTTGGTGTTCCCATCATCGGGCGGAGGCTTTGAAGAGCTAATTGCAGTCCCTTGGAGCAGCATGTTCGGGATAGGGCTTGTTGACTTCAATGCCAGTTTACTTTCTAGCAAATACTATTATATCATGTGCTTCTCTTAGAGCCCTTGAGCAGCAGATTTAAAATTTTCTTTGGGGCTCGGCTCAAAATGGTCATGAGCTTCATCTATTATCATGGGAGGTGGTGTATCAGTTGATGAGTGATGGGGGCCTATTAATACAATCCTTGCTAGTCAGGAGGAGGCTATGCTTACCATACATACCACCAGATTCATTACCTAGCCTGATTGCTTATGGAGCAAATTTATGAGATTTTGATATGGAGCTTGGAGTCATGGATCCCTTGTCTAGGCTACTCACAATTGCTCTTTCATTTGGAAGGAGATTTGCACCCATGCCTCTACAATATTGAATAGAGTTAGATATCTGATTGGTGATAGAATCTTGATGGATGTGTATCAGGATGTTTGGATCTCTAGCCTTCCCCTATCACACTGGCTGATCTTTGTTAATATGGACATGGATAGCCATCTTCGAATCTGTGGCTTAATCACTATTGATGGTAGAGGTTGGAGGATCCCTGAGATCACCTATCTCTTTGGTAGTCAGCTTGCTGACAGGATTTTGGCAATACTGATTCCCATCCATTAGAGCCTTGACTTGAGAGTCTAGGGTCTTTCTTGCTGCCCTAAAGTTTTTGCTTGGAATCTCGTTGAGATGTGTAAGCTAGTGCTGACCAAGAGGATCAAGGCTATTTAAATTTGGAGATTGCCTGTTCATCCCAAGGCCAGACTCTTCCTTTAAAAGGTTGAATGGGATGACTACTTACCACTCTCTTCTCGAGGATAAAGGTATGAAGATTTTATCAGTCTGCTTGATTTGTGAGATGGAGGATGAATTGACTGAGCATACCTTGCTCCATTGCCCGAAGGCATATCTGATTTGGAAGATGGCCAAGAGGTGGCCTTAGGGGGAGGGATAGCAGTTCTTGCCTTTGTCCTTCCTTGAGGTGATCCGGTGTTCATCGACCGACGATACGACTGGAGGTGGTAGGTTGGCATATGTGGCCTACTAGATTTGGTCATCCAGGAATAGCCTAACCTTTGAAGCTGAGGTGGTGCCTGTGCATCGTTTGCTGGACGAAGCTTATTCTTTAGCTAAGTACAGTTACATTTACTTCGTTGACACTGCTAACTAGTTGACTATCGCCCCGAGTTTCTGGGATTCTTGGCTACTCTTCTAATGACCCGGAGGGTTCTTTTTATTTCTTGAGCCCCCCACCCTTAGGCTTTGTTTGGATAGGGCTCATTAAGGGAAGGGGAGGGAAAGGAAGAGAAGGAAAGGAAAGGGAAGGGAAGGAAAACATTATCTTTGTTTGGATAATCCTCAAAAGAAAAAGAAAAGAAAAAGAAAAAAAGATATTTTAAATTAAAAAGACTAATATAGCCTTTTTATATATTTTATAGAAGATCCAATATCGAGGTCTGAAATAATCAAATGCGACCCTTTTATCCTGAAATGGGATTGATCAAGTTATCCTTGATCCTAAAACCTTCGAGATCCCAGGGACGATTTCCCCCCATTATATTCATTGCAACCTGTCGAGATTTCCCCCCACATTATGTTCACTGCAACCTGTCTCAATATTGTACCAGCCTAAGATTAAACCAGGTGAAATGCTCATATATAGCTTATGAATCATATGTGAAATGGGGCACACCATTGCAAAAACAGTTACATGAGTCACATAGCATACCCGTCCAAGTACATTCAAGACTTTAATTTAAACTTTCAATATCCATCATCAATTGGTCTAGTATATGAACTCTCATTCCCTTGAAACCCTTCATTGCTCCTGCCACTATAACCACCGAAATGAGCTGGTCGTCGATCACTATTAGCATAGCTTATGTGAATGGTCCTCCCATTCAGTTCTTGAAAGTATTGAAAGAATGATTAAACTAACATCCTAAGAAGAGAGTATATAATGTGTTTATGGACAGGTGCAAATGGAACTGAACTTGCATACTTGGCCATCCATGCTAGACATAGTTGCACTGGCATCTTCATCACTTTCGAAATTCACAAACCCAAAACCCCTTGACCTGCCAATGTCTCTGTCTAAGATAACTCATGCTACATCATAAACAAGGAAACATTACAATCCCTAGATACACCATATAAAAACTGAATTATGTGTGCATTAAGTGCGATAGGCTTTCACACACATTGACATCCCCATCTGCCATCCATGATGACCTCGATGCACATCTCAATATTCACATGAATCATTCATAGCACAATACAAACTTGCGCTAGAGAGAGTGGTTTTACACCAGCATGATAAGTCCGGTAGGTAGCTAACCTTCACGTTAACCTCTTATGTGCACTCCTAGAACTAAGCCTTTGTCCCACGTATATAATAGGTAGGAAGCAACATGCTTATATAATAGATTGGAGATACATAAAAGAAAAAGATCTTATAACAAACCAAGAAGTTTAAAACAACATAATTTAACCAATTCATACAGAAATATTCAACAACATAGATTCCAAAATACTAAATTAGCTAAATAACCAACAAAAAGAAAAACATCAATACTTTGCAAAAACACTTTTATTCTCATCAACTAAAAAATATTTGATTCAATACTTCACTTCGCATCAACTAAAAACCATTCGCATCAACACATCTTTCCTCTTCTCCATTGGAAGATCCAAAATTTTCCTTAACTTATCAAGATGCTCGATTAGAAAAAAATAAACTTCTGTCAAATGTTCAGATGCAATAGTCAAATCAACAAGAAGTTTATAAATCTCATCTTCTTGAACTGGAAGTCACTAAAAGGCATTTTTAAAAATCTCATTTCCTTCACGAATTGCCTCATTTTCCTGTATTATAGCCTCAGCCATATTATCAATTGCCTCTTTAATGCCTCTAAGCTCCTTCTCTTCCTTTGACACCTTACTTTTTTTTATTTTTGAAGTTGTAGAACCTTGCGGAGTATGTGAATGCACTATATGTTGTTCATCGAATTTCACATTATCACCTATATTTTCAATGGTCATCTTATTTTGAGAACCAAATTATCAATATCATTAATGCTATCGATAAAATCATCCTCAATCATAGAGAATCATCGACATTTCAACTCCTTTGCAGTCTCAGCATGATCTCCCATTGCCCTATCACTTCCATAAAGAATCATCATCTTGTCATAATGTGGAATTGGTTTATTTCTCCATTCTTTAGCTTCAGGATGAGCCTATCAAAAGATAAATAAATATGCTATCAAAATTAAATATTGATATAATAACAAACAAAGATAAATGATCTAGACAAACCTCAATTAACTTCTTCCATACTTCAGGCTCAGTAGTCCACATTTTAGTAGTTGGATCCCAAGCTAATCCAATCACTGAAGTTTTTCTGAAGAAATCAAAATATTTTGCAAAGTTTTCTTTTAAAGTCTTCCAACGATTTTTTATCTTCTCCTTGTCCAAATTCTTGTTCAATTTTTCATTAACCTCAGCCACTATATTTTCATATGCTGCTGTTGTGAATGCTCCATTCACTTTATTTTCCATGTTATGTTGATGCATAAATGCCTTGATAAGTTCATCATCCATAGTAGAGTTCCAGAACACAAGTTCTTCCTTTTTTCTTGTCATGATTGATCTACACATAAATGTATAATACATACAAAAATATTAAAATAAATACTATATCAAATAGTTTAATATTGTCATTACAAGTATGAACAATTAAATAAGTTTATCTTGAATATAAAAAAAATAAATGCAACATACAAACAGTTTAATATGATAGTAAACCAGTAATATTACAAAACATAATCATTCTACATAATTACAGCTATAAGATCTCTTATAATCTCTCCTCGAATAGTATCCTCATCATCATTTCTCCGAGCATGCCTTTCATTTTTTGCTTGATTTTGATTTTCAAGTTCAGCATCTACTTCAGCAATAAGCTCCCCATCTGGGTCCACATTCATTAGATAATTATGCAAAATACAACAAGATAATACTATATATTTTTGAGTTTTAATCCCATATGTGGGTTATGTTGTACTTGATATAATAGGAAATCGCTTCTTTAACACACCAAATGCTCGTTCAATAGCATTACGTAATGATGCATGACGAAGATTAAACAACTCTTGAGCAGTTCGTGGTGGATTCCTCGAATATTCTTTCAAGTGATAACATACTCCTCTATAAGGTGCTACAAGCCCACTTGTCAGCTAGTACCCAGCATCAAGAAGATAAAATTTACCTATTCAAATTTACAACCATCATATACGATTATAATTATTACGGCCGTAACGATGACGTGGCCGGGCTCAGATACCACCGAATATGATCGAGCCACGTGGAGGTTTCTCCGACCGAGTCAGCGACACATCGCCAGGGCCGAGCTCGGCAAGACTACTCCGCCAGACGACTTTCTAAGACAAACTAATCTCGCCGAAGTCGAGCTCGGTTCGGGGCACCTCTACCACCTCGCCTAGCGCCCACCCAAGAGGGGTCAGCCTAGGCCGAGGTCGGCCGATCCTTCGCTCCTTCGCCAAGTGGCCCCCGCGGAGACGGGCCCACCTCGGCCGAAGCCAGGCAACCTCCTGCCACCTCGCCAGGTGTCCACCCAGGAGGGGCCCACCTAGGCCGAGGTCGGCGGATCTTTCGCTCCTTTGCCAGGTGGCCCCCGAAGACGGGCCCACCTCGGTCGAAGCCAGGCCGCCCGTACGGAGAGGGTCTCAGGGAAGGAGGCGCAGGCCCCGAGGTCATCCCTCGGGCCGTACGCATCATAGACGGCGCCTCGTACGGATGGCGGCGGCACGCGAAACACCATTTGCATCGGCCCGACAAGTCCCGCAGTCGAGAGACGCGATTCTGACAAAGCAGGCCCCATATATGGATGGCGCCCACACTTGGAAAAGAGAGCGCTCTCACTGGGCCCGAGGTCTGACCGGCCGCCTTACCAGCGCCGCCCCCCCCCCCCCCCCTTTTTCTAACTTGCCTTTTCCTTGTTGGGCTCGGCGGACGAGGTCGGAAAGCCGCCTGGCCCTCCTCACCGAAAAGGGGAAAGAGAAAGGGACGGGGGAGGGGAGCCTCCCAGGAGGAGAAGACAGGCGAACGACGGGAAGAGATAAAAGAAAAGAATCTGGGGACGATAAGGTAAGCGAACAAGCCTGGGGACAAGGAGGAAGCAACGGCAAGAGGCCTCGCTCCGAGAGAGAGATCCGAGATCCCGAGAGGGGATAATTCGGCGTGAGCTCGGCAAGGAGGCCCGGCCGAATTTTCGATCCCCAGAGCGCCTTTCTTACAAGTAAACTCGCTAAATCTGGAACCCTTTCGGGGGTCCGTCTTGGAGAGTCTATTCCTTCTCGTCGTCTACTGACTTGACCGTCGGAGCTCCCTCGCCGGGATCCCCGACCAGGGCCTTCTAACCCCTTCTTGCAGGTTCGTCGCAGCTAGGGAGGCTCCCTGGCCAGGCGGTCAGGAAGGATCCACGGATCCGAGGCACGGGCGCGGCGACGAGAGCGGCAACAGATTGGCGCACCAGGTAGGGGAGCAGGACACCAAACCCTAGCGGGAGCCAGCTTTCTGCAGGTATCGCGCTCTCCGACAATGGTGGTCACTCGTAGCCGCGAGGCATCCACCAGCCGTGTGGGGGAGGTTCACTCCCCTCTAGGGGCCCACAGCCCCAAGAGGGAGCTTCCAGCTCCCCCTCCTCTTCCACCACAGCCTACCTCGACGGACGGGCCCCTTGCGGCCGTCATCCAACAGCTGCAGACCTTGACCTCGGCGGTCCGGCAGCTTCAGCATCAGCAGCGGTCCCTGGCCACGCAGCCGCAGCTAGGGACCCCCGCGGCCCGAGCCGCGGGGTAGCATGGTAGCCTGCGCTCCATTCAGGGCAGGCTATCCCATCCGAGGGCCGTCTCCAACCCCCGTGGGAGCCACCGAGCTCCCGTAAAAAGAAACTACTCCGGTTCGGAGGATCACGAGAGCCGATCCCCGGCCGACGGGGCCGAAACGGTGCATCGCAGCAAGCGACGCCGAGGCCAGAATTCGCGCCGAGACCGATCGGCGCCCCCTTCACCCGCAGCCTCGGTGGAAGACTCCACCGACGAAGCCATCAGGCGCCAGGCCGAGAGGCGCCTGGAGGAGCATGAGCGCAAGCTGGCGGAGTTCGCCCGCCGATTCGCCGACCTGCAGAACTCGTCGGCAGACCCGGCGGGCTACGACTCCCGCCCCCCTTTCTCTGAAGAAATCCAGGCGGAACCGATCCCAAAACGGTTCCGCATGCCGCAGGTGGATCCCTACGACGGGACCACCGACCGTCTGGACCATCTGGAGAGCTACAAAGCTCTCATGAGGGTCCAGGGGGCCACCGACGCTCTTCTGTGCATCGCCTTCCCGGCCACCCTCCGGAAGGCCGCTCGAGTCTGGTTCACCCGCCTCAAGCCCGGATCCATTTGCTCCTTCCATCAGCTGGAAGAAAAGTTTGTGGCACACTTCGATGCTTGCCGAAAGGTGCTGAGAGAGGTGGACAGCCTCTTCTCCATCCGCCAGCAGGACCAGGAGCTGCTCCGGGACTACATCACCCGGTTCAAGACCGCAGCCCTGGAAATCTACAGCCTGGACGAGCCCGTCGCCATGCTGGCTTTGAAGCACGGACTAAAGACGTCCCGCCTGACCTACTACCTGGACAAGAAGCCGCCCAGGACGTACTCCGAGCTCCTCCTCCGCGCCCACAAGTACATCCGAGCGGAGGAGGCCGACTGCACCCGTCGAGAGTTGGACGGGAAGACTCCGAAGAGGCCGCCCCCGGGAGCTCGGAAGCCCGGGCCATCTGCCGACCCTCGCCCGAATCCAAGGCCGAGGGGCGAGGCCATTCCCGAGCAGAGGTACACCCCTCTCCTCGCACCTCGGACGAAGATCCTCATGGAAATCGAGGGCGAGCACTACCTCCGCCGACCTCCCCCTCAGAACCCGAGAGCCATCCGGGACAAATCGAAGTACTGCCAGTTCCACCGCGAGCACGGGCACGACACGGAGGAGTGTCGCAACCTGAAGCGGGAGATCGAGGAGCTGATTAGGAGGGGCTACCTCAGGAAGTTCGTCAAGAACGAGGCCCCCTCGGAGGGGCAGCCGCTCGCGACCTTACCGCCCGTCCCTACAATCGATAACCGCCCAACGGAGAAGCCCGTGGGCATGATCTCGCACGGGGTCGGTCGAGCGGCGAAGAGAGCCCGGGAAGTCGGGAACCCGGAGAATGTAATCCCTCCCGAGGGGGGGAAGGGTAATGACAATGTAAACAACGATGCCGTGGTGGTCGAGATGACCATCACAAAGCATCCTGTACATCGAATCATGGTGGATAGTGGAAGCTCGACTGACGTACTTTTTTACGACGCTTTCTCTCGGATGAACTTGTCCCACGATCGGCTGAAACCGGTGCACACCCCCCTGGTAGGTTTTATAGGGGACTCCATGGGGGTCGAGGGGGAGATCACTCTCCCGGTCACCGCCGGATCCCCACCCCGGCAGGCGACCGTCCTAATAACATTTACCGTCGTCATGCTCCCTTCGCCTTACAATGCCATTCTCGGGCATCCCGGGCTCAACCAACTGGACGCCATAATCTCCACGAGAAGGTTGTTGGTACAGTTCCCCATGCCTTCCGGGCTCGGGGAGATGAAGGGGACGACCCAGCCAGTCCCGCTCTGCCTCCAGACGGTCCCGAGCGCCCGGGGCGCGGAGCTCGCCCCCGATATCGACGACCTCGACCTAAGAGAGAAGGAACCCAGGGGAGGGCCCGTAGAGCGCCTGCTAATTTTTTCCCTCGGATCGGATCCCTTGAAGACGGTGCAAGTCGGGGCCCAGCTCCCTGAAGAAGAATGGACCCGCCTGCTGGAGTTCCTCCGCGCAAACGCTGACGTGTTCGCCTGGTCAGCAGCTGACATGCCGGGCATCCCGCCCGAGGTCATCATGCACAGGCTAAACGTGGACCCAAGTTGCCGCCCGGTCCGCCAGAAGAAGAGGAGCTTCGCCATGGAAAGGCAGAAGGCGATCAACGAGGAAGTGGAGAAGCTCCTCGTCGCCGGTTTTGTGCGGGAGGTCCAGTATCCCAGCTGGCTGGCAAACATGGTCATGGTAAGAAAGAGTAGTGGTAAGTGGAGGATCTGTGTGGACTACACCGACCTCAACCGAGCTTGCCCGAAGGATAGCTTCCCTCTTCCAAATATCGACCAGCTGGTCGACACCACCTCGGGGCATCGCCTCCTGTCGTTCATGGACGCCTTCTCCGGATACAACCAGATCCGAATGAACCCGGAGGATGAAGAGCACATCGCCTTCATAACTGACCGCGGAACTTTTTGCTACAGGATGATGCCATTCGGCCTCAAGAACGCGGGGGCGACGTACCAGCGCCTGGTCAATAGAATTTTCAAAGACCATATAGGCCGCAACATGCAGGTGTACGTGGACGACATGCTCGTAATGAGCAAACCCGAGTCGGACCATGTGGCAGACTTGGCGGAGACGTTCGGCAACCTCCGACGCCATCAGATGAAGCTGAACCCGGCGAAGTGCGCCTTTGGCGTCTCCGCCGGGAAATTCCTAGGATTTATGGTGACCCAAAGAGGAATTGAGGCCAACCCGGAGAAGGTCCAGGCCATCCTGGATATGGAGCAGCCCGCCTCCAAGAAGCAAGTGCAGCAACTCACCGGCCGAGTTGCGGCCCTCAGCCGCTTTATCTCCAGGTCGGTCTGCCGTCCCTTCTTCAAGGTGCTGAGAAAGATGAACGACTTCGCTTGGACCGAGGAATGCCAGAAGGCCTTCGAGGAGCTGAAGAAGATGCTTGTGTCGCCACCGTTGCTGTCCAGGCCCGAGGAGGAGGATGAGCTTATCCTCTACCTAGCGGTCACCCCAGAAGCCGTCAGCTCGGTCTTGGTTCGGACCGATGGCCAGGGGGTCCAGCGACCGGTGTACTATACCAGCAAGCTTCTCCGTGACGCGGAGCTCAGGTATTCTCGGCCCGAGAAACTCGTTTTTATGCTAATAGTGTCTGCCCAGCGTCTCAGGCCCTATTTCCAAGCGCACCCCATCGCTGTCCTGACGGATCAACCGCTGAAAGCGATGCTCAGCCGATCCGATACTTCGGGATGATTAGCAAAGTGGGCACTGAAGCTCAGCGAGTTCGATATTACGTACAGGCCAAGGTCGGCCATGAAGGCACAGGTGCTGGCCGACTTCTTGGTCGAATGTGCAGGCTTGGGCAAGGAGCCCGAGGAGGGCCCCTCAGGCCAGCCAATGGAGATAGGCACCGATGAGCCCGGAGAGGATGCCTGGATCCTCCATGTGGACGGAGCCTCAAACTCCGGCGGGAGCGGGGCTGGGCTCATCCTTGCCAACAGCGACGGGGTCATCGCCGAATGCGCACTCCGTTTCCAATTCCCCGCAACAAATAACCAGGCAGAGTACGAAGCACTCCTTGCCAGACTGAGAGTCTCCCGCGAGCTGGGCGTAACCAACCTCAAGGCTTTCACTGATTCCCAGCTCGTGGCAGGACAGGTATCCGGGGAGTATGTCGCACATGACCCCCAAATGGCGAAATACTTGGAGCTCGTCAAGGCGGGCGCGTCCAGATTCCGGCGCTTCAACATCTTCCATATCCCCCGCGGGGAGAACGCCCGCGCGGATGCTCTCTCTCGGCTGGCGACCCTGCCGGACTCGATGCTGGGACGCGCTCATGTGGAGCGCCTTGAGATCCCAAGCCTCGAGGCACCGGTGGAGGTCCATCAGGTCAGCCACGAACCCAGCTGGATGGACAAGTACGCTGAATACATCACCAGTGGCACCCTGCCGGAGGGCCGCGAGGCGGCTCGCCTTATCAGAAAGAAGGCCGTGCGGTTCGTCCTGATGGACGGGCACTTGTATCGAAGATCCTACTCCTACCCCCTCCTCAAGTGCGTAGGACCCACGGAGGCCAGGCTTGTGCTCCAGGAGATTCACGAAGGCGTCTGTGGGAACCACGTGGGGGGCAGGGCATTGGCGTACAAGGCCCTCCGTCAGGGCTACTTCTGTGAGACAATGAAGGAAGACGCCGCTGACTTCGTGAAGAAGTGCGACCGGTGCCAGCGTCACGCCACGGTTCAACGGCAGCCCTCCAACCCAATCTCCCAGCTCTCAGCTCCCTGGCCGTTCGCCCAGTGGGGGATGGACCTCCTGGGCCCATTCTCGCCGGCGTCTGGACAGTGGAAGTTCTTGATAGTGGCCATCGACTACTTCACGAAGTGGGTCGAGGCCGAACCCTTGGCGAGGATCACCGAAGCAAACGTCGCCAAGTTCTTTTGGAAGTCCATCGTCTGCCGCTTCGGCCTCCCCCACACCGTGGTTACTGACAACGGGCGCCAGTTCGACTGCCGGGAGTTCGAAGAATTCTGCAGCGACCTCGGCATCAGGCATCGCTTTACCTCGGTGGCGCATCCCCAGACCAATGGGGAGGCCGAAGTCATGAACAAGACCATTCTTCAGGACCTCCGCACGCGGCTGGACCAGGCCAAGGGCAGGTGGGCCGACGAGCTCCCCAGCATCCTCTGGGCATACCACACCACCCCAAGGACAGCAACTGACGAAACCCCGTTCAACCTCATCTTCGGAGCCGAGGCAGTCATCCCGATCGAGCTCAGCCTACCCACGCTGCGCGTGGAGCAATATGACGAGACAGAAAACCCGGCCAGGATGATGCTCAACCTTGACCTCCTCGAGGAAACGAGGGACAAGGCCCGAGTCCGAATGGCCGCGTATAGGCAGCGTGTGGCCAGGTATTACAACTCCCGAGAGCGGCCGAAGGTTTTTCGTCATGGAGATTTGGTCCTCCGGCGCGCTAAAGCTTCCCAGCCGCGGGAATGCGGCAAGCTCTCGCCCAACTGGGAGGGCCCCTACCGGGTGGCAGAAGCCCTCCCTCACGGTGCATACTACCTGGAGGAGTTGGGAGGTGCCAGGTTCCCCCGGACGTGGAACGCCTCGAACCTAAGAATGTATTATCAGTGATGTAAGGTTCCCTACTCCCATAATAAAGTCCCCCCGCTTCAAACGCTCCTTTCTCACTTTGATGGAAGACCGGCGCATGGTCCTAGGCTTCGGCCTGGAAGGTGGCGCGGAACCCAGTTCGCCCACGCAAGCCCGGAGAACAGCTCGGCAAGCCGCGTAAGGCTTGAGAAAGCCTGCGGCATCGGGTTTCAGTCCGGAGATCCTGGGCTTCGGCCTGGAAGGTGGCGCGGAACCCAGTTCGCCTACGCAAGCCCGGAGAACAGCTCGGCAAGCCGCGCAAGGCTTGAGAAAGCCTGCGGCATCGGGTTTCAGTCCGGAGATCCTGGGCTTCGGCCTGGAAGGTGGCGCGGAACCCAGTTCGCCCATGCAAGCCCGGAGAATAGCTCGACAAGCCGCGCAAGGCTTAAGAAAGCCTGCGGTATTGGGTTTCAGTCCGGAGATCCTGGGCTTCGGCCTGGAAGGTGGCGCGGAACCCAGTTCGCCCATGCAAGCCCGGAGAACAGCTCGGCAAGCCGCGCAAGACTTGAGAAAGCCTGCGGCATCGGGTTTCAGTCCGGAGATCCTGGGCTTCGGCCTGGAAGGTGGCGCGGAACCCAGTTCGCCCACGCAAGCCCGGAGAACAGCTCGGCAAGCCGCGCAAGGCTTGAGAAAGCCTGCGGCATCGGGTTTCAGTCCGGAGATCCTGGGCTTCGGCCTGGAAGGTGGCGCGGAACCCAGTTCGCCCATGCAAGCCCGGAGAACAGCTCGGCAAGCCGTGCAAGGCTTGAGAAAGCCTGCGGTATCGGGTTTCAGTCCGGAGATCCTGGGTTTCGGCCTGGAAGGTGGCGTGGAACCCAGTTCGCCCATGCAAGCCTGGAGAACAGCTCGGCAAGCCGCGCAAGGCTTGAGAAAGCCTGCGGCCCTGAGGTTCAGTCCGGGGGTCCCGGGCTTCGGCCTGGAAGGCGGTACGGAAACTGTGTCGCCCACGCGAGTGTGAAGGCAATCCCAAGGACGGACCCGCTCAAGGCCTACTCTGCCGCCACGCGGCCCGGGATGCCCCAACCTTCGATTTGAGCAATGGAAGGTACCGGGCCTACGATCGTTTCAGCATTCCACATCAACATCTCAGAAAAAAGAAAAGAGAAGGGAGATGGGATGAACTCGAGGCTTGGTCAAACAAAATCTTCATTGATTCAAGCGACAGTACAAGCCGGGAGTCCCGACAGGCCGGGAGTCCCCAAAAAGAAGAAGAAGAAGAAAAGAAAAAACAACTACAACAACGAGGCAGGCGAGAAGACGATGGCTCAGTGTGGTGCGAGGTCGGAGCCCTCCGCCGGGGGCGCAGGCACTGCATCCTCGTCTTCTGCGGCGGCCGGCTCTTGAGGCTGCTCCGGAGCCACGGCTTCGCTGGTCGACGAGGCCGCAGGAGTGGCGTCGGTCGCACCGGAGGCTTTGCTCTTGGCTCCTTGCCTCCTGCCTCCGAGCACCACCCCGCTGAGGTCGAGCTCGGGGAAGAAGGCCCCCACTTTCTCCCGGCACATCCAGAACCCCTTCAGGAAGGAGTCCACGGTGGCCTCCCGGACCTCCGACGTGTACTCGTCGGAAGCCCGGAACTTCGGGATGGCCTCCTGCGCCTCCCGCTTCGCGGCCTCCAGGAGTCCGTTGATGTACGCACTCCGATCCTTCGCCGCGCTCGCGTCTCGCCGAGCCTCCTCCAGCTGGCGCTCCAGCCACTGGGAGTGGGCCTGCAGGCGAGCCTTCTCCGCCGCGTCCTCCTCCGTGCGACGCTGGTAGGAGAGCCTCTCCTCCGACAAGGAAGCCTCCAGCTCCTTGTTCCGCCCCTCAAAACGTGCCAGGTCGGTCTGGAGGGCTTGGTTGCTGGCTCGCAGCTCGACCCCCTTTTCCATGAGGTCTTTGATGTCGGCCGCGAGCTTGCCGAGC
This sequence comes from Areca catechu, assembly GCA_021397845.1. Taxonomy (NCBI): domain Eukaryota; kingdom Viridiplantae; phylum Streptophyta; class Magnoliopsida; order Arecales; family Arecaceae; genus Areca; species Areca catechu. Next base: position 179,920,189 of record CM038042.1, read on the forward strand.
TTCCTCTCCTTCTCGGCGTCCCTCTTCGCGTTCCCTACGAGGAAGTTCCTCAGTAGGAGAACGTCATTTCCGATCTGCACCAACAGAGCAACCAGGTTAGGAGAAAAGGCCACTAAATCTTGAAAGAACAGAGAAGAAGGAGCTCGGGCTTACCGTAAAGAGCTGCGGGAGAATCCCGAGCAAGGCGTCTGCATAGTCCCGGCCGCCCCGAGCTCGGCGGTCCCGGGCTGTGGAGGCATACTCCATGACCTTCTCCGCGAGCCCCTTGTCGCGGATGACTGAACACCGGTGGGTGATCACCGGTGGCGGAGCTGTCAGGTCGGCTCCTGCGGCGGCTGCCCCTTCAGCTGGGGCCGCGATCGACGGGCCGGCAGAGGCCACAGGCTGCGCCGTCGGGGCAGCAGCAACGATGGGACCTGCGCTGGACGGAGCCTCGGGCGGTGGAGCCCCCTCAACAGCAGCGCCACCAGGTCGGGCAGCCGAAGCATCAACGGCCCCGCCCTGAGGCAACCTGGGCGGGGGAGCAGTGGCCACTGGGCAGGGCGCGGTCGCCGGCGCGATCTCCCGGCCCGCCTCAGTACGAGCCCTTTTGGCCGCGGGCTCGTCTACCTCCGGAACGTCCCTCTGGGCCGCGCCCTCCAGAAGGCTCTCCAGTGAGAACTTCATTCCTGCAATGCAAAAGAACAGAAGGTCAGCCGGCTCGGTTATGAAGAAAAAGGGGGCAGAAGTCAAAGGATGGCCGAATCTTACCCGTCTCACGGATGGGACTGATCCCGGCCTCAAAAAGATTCTGCTCCGAAAGCAGAACCTCGAGCGCCGGGACCACGTCACTCAGGAGCTGAGAGTAGGCCTCCTGGTCCGCCGACTCGACCTGAGAGTTCCGGTTCGGGGACTGGTCCGGTTCACTCCAGGCCCAGTCGACATCTTCGACCGAGGCGAAGAAAAACCGGCTCTTCCAGCCCTTGATCGAAGAAGGGAGGTCGAACCGGAGACACCTGGGCCGGGGTGAAATATACCACCAGCCATCATCGGTGGAGCACTTCTTCAGGGTAAACATGGCCCTGAAGAGGGAGAAACGGGCAACGAACCCGTGAAAGTGACAAAAGACTATAAAGGAGAAGATGACTCGGATGGCATTGGGAGCCAACTGGGCCGGAACAAGCCGGAAATGGCTGAGAAAAGAAAGGAAGAAGGGGTGCAGAGGAAATCGAAAACCCCCAAGGAGGAAGTCTTCGTAGAAGGCTATGCGGCCGGGGCCACTCATGGTGACGCGCTCCCCGGACCGCGGAACAGATAGACGAATTGACCCCGGGATACCATAGGCATCCCGGAGCAGAGAAAGATCGCCTTCGGTCATGGTGGAAGCATGACCGGAGGGACCGGCGGGAAGAAAAGGCGGAGCAGGAAGAGAACGAAGGGGCACGGCGGGAGCAACCGGGGGAGACCGGACCCCCCTGGGGATGCCAATGGTGACACCCCCGGGTTGCAAACGCCGGCGGATCTCCTCCGGAATCGTTTCCTCCTCTGAGGAGGAAGAAGATGGAGTCCTCGACCGGGATGGACCGGCCTCGTCCGGATTGGAGGAGACATGGCGACGACGCGCCATGGCAAGGAGAAGGACAAAGGTTCAGAGAAGAAAAGAGAGAGGGGAACTGGAGAAAGATGGAGGCACTCACCGAAAATATGCCAGGCGAGCGCGGGGCAACAGAAGTTAGCCTGCAGCAAACCGCTCCCGGAGCAAGGGGAAAGGCCTCATTCTGGAAAGTCCCCTCCCTTTCAAACTCAGTCGACAGTGATCGTACCCGTCATTCCGCCTCGAGCCACTGAGCGATCGCCACGTGGACGCACGCCCGACACCGACGCCTCGTTAGCAGAGTAACGGCCTCTGCCTCGAAGCGACGCACTTATTGCGGGCAAGTGGGCGACGCGTGGCGGCTTCCTATAGGGCTTCAGGCGCATCGAGCCGCGGCGACGAGGATCGTGGCAATTATGATGCAAGATCTTCGCCTCCCCACGTCATATCTGCATTTAATCCCGACGTTCCGTTCTACGACGCTCCAACGGAATGGCGGGCTGGGGGGCAACTGTTATGGCCGTAACGATGACATGGCCGGGCTCAGATACCACCGAATATGATCGAGCCACGTGGAGGTTTCTCCGGCCGAGTCAGCGCCACATCGCCAGGGCCGAGCTCGGCAAGACTACTCCGCCAGACGACTTTCTAAGACAAACTAATCTCGCCGAAGTCGAGCTCGGTTCGGGGCTCCTCTACCACCTCGCCTAGCGCCCACCCAAGAGGGGTCAGCCTAGGCCGAGGTCGGCCGATCCTTCGCTCCTTCGCCAGGTGGCCCCCCCGGAGACGGGCCCACCTCGACCGAAGCCAGGCGACCTCCTGCCACCTCGCCAGGTGTCCACCTAGGAGGGGCCCACCTAGACCGAGGTCGGCGGATTCTTCGCTCCTTTGCCAGGTGGCCCCCGAAGACGGGCCCACCTCGGCCGAAGCCAGGCCGCCCGTACGGAGAGGGGCCCAGGGAAGGAGGCGCAGGCCCCGAGGTCATCCCTCGGGCCGTACGCATCACAGACGGCGCCTCGTACGGATGGCGGCGGCATGCGAAACACCATTTGCATCAGCCCGACAAGTCTCGCAGTCGAGAGGCGCGATTCTGACAAAGCATGCCCCATATATGGATGGCACCCACACTTGGAAAAGAGAGCGCTCTCACTGGGCCCGAGGTCTGACCGGCCGCCTTACCAGCGCCGCCCCCCCCCCCCCCCTTTTTCTAACTTTGCCTTTTCCTTGTTGGGCTCGGCGGACGAGGTCGGAAAGCCGCCTGGCCCTCCTCACCGAAAAGGGGAAAGAGAAAGGGACGGGGGAGGGGAGCCTCCTAGGAGGAGAAGACAGGCGAACGATGGGAAGAGATAAAAGGAAGGAATCTGGGGACGACAGGGTAAGCGAACAAGCCTGGAGACAAGGAGGAAGCAGCGGCAAGAGGCCTCGCTCCGAGAGAGAGATCCGAGATCCCGAGAGGGGATAATTCGGCGTGAGCTCGGCAAGGAGGCCCGGCCGAATTTCCGATCCCCAGAGCGCCTTTCTTACTAGTAAACTCGCTAAGTCTGGAACCCTTTCGGGGGTCCGTCTTGGAGAGTCTGTTCCTTCTCGTCGTCTACTGACTTGACCGTCGGAGCTCCCTCACCGAGATCCCCGGCCAGGGCCTTCTAACCCCTTCTTGCAGGTTCGCCGCAGCCAGGGAGGCTCCCTCGCCAGGCGGTCAGGAAGGATCCGCAGATCCGAGGCACGGGCGCGGCGACGAGAGCGGCAACAATAATTAATGAACATAAAATTAAAAAAATATATGAAATTATTTTGATTACCTTCAGGAATTTTAAGATTATCTTCTCTTGATAATGCATTTTTTAAAATTCTTGAGTCAGCTACTGTTCCTTCCCAACCCGGTAAGATATATATAAATTTAAGACCAAAATCACACGCTACTAATATATTCTAGATGGGATAATCTTTTCTACCACGATATTTAGGAGCATCTGCAATAGGCACTTTTACACGGACATGTGTTCCATCAATTACTCCCACACAATCCTAAAATTATACATTTATGTTAACAGTAATATAATATAATATTATTTGACAATTATGATACAGGATGATGATTTCACCTTAAAATATGGGTAGAACCGACTGGTGTTGAGAATGTGTGGCGAAACTTAGGAACCATCTGGTTGTTTGAGAAGCTTTTCTTCTAATTCAATTATAGATTTCAACACATTATGAAAATGGTGACTTGTAGTTTCTCCAGACCTTCGAAACCAAAATTGAACTTCATGGTTTCTAGCATTATGTGTTAGTATATAAAGTGTTTTCGCAACTTGCTCTTCTATTGTTGCTCTTCTCGTTGGTTTTAGGCCACCATCATTTTCAAGCAAATCACACAAGTCTAAAAATGCTTTAGGCCCTATTCATATTATTTTATGGCCTTGACCACTCCCAATAATGTTACTCAATATTTTTTCACGCACCCTTTCCCTTTCATAGTTGAAATCGCTATTAATACGTGATGTGACCGGATCGCTGACGTGGAGCCCTCATTGGATGCCATGCTAGATTCCCATTATCGACCCCTTCGTCGGGTCGAGCTCCCCGACGCCAACAGGGCCGCCCGTCGAAGACGGGCTCCGTCCTCCTCCAGGTTGGTCCCCACCAAGTTGGACGCCTAGGTCGGAGCCGAGCTCAAGTCCCACCAGAGGCAGACCTTCCAAGCCCGAGGTCGGGCCCCGTGGTCCGGAGTTGAGCTCAAGCCTCCTCCGCCATGTGGCGCCCTTTCAAGGTCAGGTCCCCTAAGTTGGGCGCGCCTCATCCACCTCTGCCGGCCTGAGCTCGGTCAAAGATGGGCCTTCCCTTGGCCTGGAACCGAGCTCGGCCCTCCTCCGCACAGCCGAGCCGCGACGAGGCTAGTCCGCTGCAAGCGGGCCCCATCTTTCCAGCTCGGCCCTCAGCACAAATCAAAGTACCAACCGCCAAAGAAGCCGCGCCTCTCCTCCGAAGTCGGTGGCGGGCCCCCCGAGGACCATACAGCAGCACCCGCCACGTCACCATAAATGCCCACGCCCGTCGCCCACACCAGAAAGAAAGGAAGCTCTCATCAACGTGCCACACCCTCTGCCGACTTGCCGTACAAACGAAGAAAAGACCCATCCGAAGAGCACGAGTCCCAAGACTGGCGGCATGACAGTCGAGGTCCTGCCAGGCTTCCAAGAAGGGCAAACAGAAGGAATGTCAGAGGCATATTGAAGCTTCTTCAACTATCCAATCAAGGAGGCATCCTGTCTATGGCACGATACCTCATCGTACCAGCCTGACAGCACGGGAGAACCCCGAGGCAAGCCAAAGTGGAAGACTCAGCCAGAGTAAAAAGGAAGGAGGGGAGATATTTTTTCCTTCCAAGCAAGAACAACACTACGACTACAAAGAGAAAGAAGAGAGGGGGCAGAGGCTAGAGAGGAGGGCAAGACCACCTCGGCCACCACATCTCCCAGCTCACTCACACTCTCATACACTCCACACACTCCTCCTAGCGTGGAGCTCATCCAGAGGGGCTCGACCAGGAGGATCTATTTTCCTGGATCGTTACTGACTTGACCGTCGAAGTGCCCCCGCCGGAATCCCCGGCTCGGGTCACTGACGTTGGCTGTCTTGCAGGTTCCGAGGCATCGGAGGCATCCCCGGCGGGCGAACGCATACCACCCGACACCATCAGCAGCTATGGGCCACGACGATCCGGGCGGCAACAATATGTTTGTCATGCATCCGCATTTTGACAACAAACCATTGATCGACCAAGCATATTAGTTGAGCAACCGCCCTTCTACAATTTCTCTCCATCTAATTTCTCTCCATTTAAATTTGACAATAGCAATTTAAAATTTTCGAGAATCCATCTACCATCAAAACATTGCACATTACAAAATTAAAAGAATAAAGTATAGAATAATATACATAAAATAATTTTAAAATTACAAAAGTATAGAACAAAAAATAAAAAAATAAAAATGTATGAAATTTCTCCATGATCACAATCATAGTGGATATGGGAAAAGGAATAAGACTGTGTATGGCATAACAGAGCCTAGGTGGAATGATAAGACCCGTGTATCAATTTGGATACTATTTCGGCAAACAAGAATAACATACCATGACATTCAAATCACCCTTGCCCATTTTCATCAACAAACCAAGGATAACAGACCATGATAAGATCCCTTGTATTTTCTTTCTTCCGTTTTGTTCTGCCATTCATGGAACGAGTGGCACGAAAAAAAAAAAACCTCGTAACCCTCAATCAAACTAAATTATGCATAAATCGGTGCAATAAATGGATATAGCATCAAAGTTAATTACCAACAAACATAAAATATGTACCAAAAAATTAAAAATAAATAAATAAATAAATAAATAAGAATTCCAACTTTATATATGCAAATATAAATTGGAGAACAAACCTTCTAGACCTTCAATCACCAAATTATGTCAACCCAGCAATTTTTTTTAAAAAAAGCTTTCATTGATACAGCTTGATGATCTCTATTTGAACTATGATATAGAAATAGTTAAAATATGAAAACAGTTGCCAACTGTTCAATAACCCATCCCAACAGAGATAGATTTCTAAAACAAATCCAAAGGAAAGGAATTTGGAACCTTACTCGGATGGATAAATTGGTGATGTGATAAATTGGTGAAATCATTAAAAGCCCCAAATTTTCAACAAAATAAACTGCATTAAATAAGACTATGACACAAATCAAACCAAAACAAGATCAAGCCCGTCGATTTCTAGCATCACAACTACAAAATTAAGAAAAACAGTCAACGGAGAAGGAAGACACATCATGGAAGATGAACGAACCTTCCAAGATGTGATTTCGGACCAATGGCCGGATTCAACGTGTATTTTTTTTGGGTAGAGGGATTTAACATGTAATTGGAAAGAAAAATTTAAAAAGGAAAATAAGAGAATGGGGAAGAGCAGTGCCGATCACCTGGATCTGCCGAAATGAATCAAAAATGATGGAAAGGAACCATGAATAAGGAACGTCACTTTGAAAGGGTATTTTTATCCTTTAGTTAATTTATATTCCTTTCCTTTGTAATCCTTCCAAATCGGGGGAATTGATAATTTAACTTAATGGAGGGGAGGGGAGGGAAGGGAATATCCTTTCCCTTCCCTTACTTTTTCTAAAAATTAATATCCAAACAAGGAAAAGGATAACCCTTCCCTTCCTTTCCCTCTTGATCCCTCCATCCAAACAAAGCATTAGAGTTTGTCAAGTTCAATTTTGATGGTAGTGTGAGGGATATCGGAGGTGGTGTTGGCTATGTGATTCGGGGTTTTGATGCTAGATTGTTGGCTACTGGGGGCTCTCCTTTATTTGAGCCTTCTATCTCCGAAGTAGAGCTTTGTGTTGCGTGAGTCGATATCATTTGTGCAAGATAGGTGCTGCATACTGAGAGGATCATTGTTGAGGAAGATTACGCCACAGTTATCGGTTGGATCCAAGATAAGAGGGAAACTATTAAGGCTCATCCTTTTCTTTGTGGCATTTGGAGATAACTCCATCTTTTTACCTTGACATCTATTTGTCATGTCTACTGGAAGGCGAATAGTATCATATATTGGATGGCTTCCTTTGTGGTAGAGCATACTGGTGACTAGACTTAACATCAAGATGATGAGTGTCCTCTTAGCTTGCTAGATATTTTGTACTCCAATTTCTTGGATTGTACACATGTTAAAAGGGTGTGATCACCCACTTGTACCAAAAAAAAATATAAACAGAAATTAGCTAGGTGCTGGCATGTATTCATTTCTATTAAAATAAGCCTTTTTAATCTTGATATGCTTAAGAACATTCTTAATCTAGATATGCTTTAGTTTTGGTATGCCCATGAGATCACTTTAATTTGGATTTTGAGGGATGTAGAATTTTTATTATGCATAAAATCATAGAAGTTGCAATTTATATAAGAACAGTAGTTTTTCTTTTGGATGTCTCATTATCAATATCTAGCATTCCTAGTTTGAAGTTTGGTAATGGTTTAAACATCCAAGAGAGAATTAATGAAGGTAAATTACTATAATAATTGAAAAGTTGGGAATTATTTATGTCATGAATATGGTAAGCAAAATCTAATAGTCATGGTGCATTGTGAACTTGTCTCGTGTGAATTTAATGCAGGATTCCATTCCTATTCCAATCTAGCTCATCATCTCAATCATAAACTTGGACCACTTTGCATTATGTATCTAAATCTCTTCTTCTTGGTATGGTTCCTCCTCTTCCATGGGCATCTCAAAAAGTTTTCATGGCTTGGTTTCAACCATAGAGCTCCAAGTGAGAATTTTAGGTGATCCAATATAACAAACCTGAGTTTCCTGGCTTGTCAGCACAAAAGGTTATTGGATATTTAGCTTGTGTACTATATTAATACTGGTAATTTTATGATGATCTTTCTCGTATCCAATTACTTCTTTAGTTATATCATACCAGCTGCATTTAAATAATGTGACTCTGATCCCTTCAGTAGAATGAAGTTCAATAACATCAGCAAGGGATCCATAATAAAGAATATCATTGCTTCCATATTCTCCTCTAACCATGACTCTATTGTTTTGACTTCTTTTACTCTTTTCATGTTGTTTTGTAGATTGTTTCAGAAATTATACATTGTCTCCTAGAGGTCAAGGCCATGCCAGCTGAGGAGAGAGCTCTAGTAGATCGAGCTCTTGAGGAGAGCAATCATGCTGCTAGCTCACATGGTTCTGCACCAGTTATGCTACATGATAAATTCTAGAACTTTAAATTTTTTTATATTATTATATACTTTATTATCTAATATAATATTCTTTATATTAAATATTATATTATCAAGTTTGGAGGATGTGGGATCACCAGTAGTCCTACAGTCACATGCAACAGCGACTGGCTCTTAGACTTAGCATTATATAGTTGAGGACCCACCTGGTTGTAGCACCTCTGACTTAGCCGAAAGATAGAGAGCTCATTTATATGCAGAGCCACTCGTAAATATTATATCTTTATATTAATATATTTAAAATTTAATTATTTTAGAATTAATGCTTATTATTAAATTTTAATTTTATAGTATATCAAAGAGCCTGGAGTGTCTTGGATGATTATCGGGATCATTTACTGATTGATGCCAGGAGTCATAAACAAGTTCTCTAGTTAGTTGTCAAGGGCTCATGATGTAGCAAAAAAAATATTTTTGATAAATTAAATGTATTTAATTTTTAAATTTATAAAATATTTATATTTTATTTATTTAATATAAGTTTGCTTCTAATTGTAATAGTATCAATTCGAGACTTCTCAGGTTGAGAAGGCTAGCCGTCTGACCTTTGAGGAGATAGCGATACATAGACTCTGGGATGGGCTATACAGTCTCAAGAAGGCTGCCATTTTGCATTCCAGTTCCGATTCACCATCGGACTGCACATTACAAGAAAATAGTAATTTTGCGACCGATTTATTTTAATCAATATTACGATCAATTTTTAAAGAAAATTAATATATCGATCGATTAAAAATTGGTTGCAAAATCAGTTACAAGATTTTTTATAACCGATTTTACAATCGATTTGTTAAAAATAAAAATTAATTTAAAATATTATATTTTTATAAATTTATAACCAAAAATTGGTCCATAATATTTTAAATTATTTTTTAAAAAAATAAATTTGTAACTAATTTTTCAACTTATTTTTGTATAATTTTATTTTTCATTTTTTAAATTTCTTGCAATCGATTTCTTGGTTGCAAGACTTTTTAAATTTTTTGTATCCAAAAATTCGGTCACAAGTTTTTTAAAAAAATAATTTTTATATTTTGATAAATTAGTGATCAAATTTTTTGTTACAAAATTAATTTTTAAACTAATTTTTTAAGAATTTATGATCAAAGATTTGGTCACAAATGTTTAAATTAAATTATAATTTTTTAAAATTTATTTGCAACTAAAATTTTGGTTGCAGTTTTTTAAAATTTTGTAAAAAAGATAAAAATATTTGCAACCAAAAAATTGGTCACAAAAAAATTATATTTTTATAATTTTTTATTTTTTAAAAAATAATTTATAAAATTAGAAATTTATTTTTTAGTTGCAAAATATTAAAAAGATTTTGTAATCGAAAACTCTAATGCAAATTTGAATTCCGAAAATTAATTTGGTACCTTTTTTTTGATAAAAAAAGGAGATGGGGGGATAAATCCCGGTGTAGCTACCCCCACTGGGCCCCAACTTCGTAAGGCTATGTTCGATTTGGGCTGTAATTTTTTTACGTACCCTTCTCACCATTGATGAGTACGACAGCTTGACACCACTAAGACGCCGGAGTAGTGCACTCTCTCACCACCTCGATCACGTGCCCCAGGAAAATTCCTGGATTTAATCAAGTCAGCTTTGATACCTTTTTTGCTAAAAAATAAATTAATTTTTAAAATATTATTTTAATTTTAGAAAAAAATAAAATGTTAATATAAAAAAGTATTTTAATTTTAAATTAATTTTTAAAATATTATTTTAATTTTAGAAAAAAATAAAATGTTAATATAAAAAAATTTGGTTTTAATTGCAATCAATATTTTGGTTGGAAATTACATTATATAAAAATAAAAAATCCCTAATTTCCTCCCAACCTTGGTGCCCAATTCACTCCACCCTCGGTGGCTCCATCTTCATCTTCCGCCTCTAGCGGCTCCATCGTTGTCCCCCCACAACGATGTTTCTACCCCCCGGCGGTGGCCCCACGTCGTCTCCCCCTACCCTTCCCAGTGCCATTCATCCTCTCCCTCGTGCCGACTATTGTCTAACTTTTTCTCGGCCTTCATCTCTCTCTGTTCAGCCGATTATTCTTCCTCTCAGCCCCTTCCTTGAAACCCTAGCCATTCTTCCTCCTGCCCCCCACCCGCTAGGTTCATTGTCTAATTTCCCCCCCGGGCCATCATCTAAGCTTATCTGTTCAGCCGCTAGCTTCCTCGGTCGGCTGATCCAAGCCTCCCTACTCAACTTGGACTCCGTAAGGATGAAGAAAATAGAGGAAAAATCAAGGAAAAATATAGAAAAAATCAAGCTAAATATAAAAGATAAGACATTTTCCCTCGAAGATTGATTTTTTTTTAATTTTTGCTTTTTGGTCAAAATTTCATTTTATTCTCTTTTTCGGTGATCTGTGGTGAAGGAGAGCACCTGAGGGACATCGGAGGGGTTCCTTAGATTCCAATTGGTTTTTTCTCAAGAGACTTGTTTTGATTTTTCTCTTCTTAGGTTCTGATTTGATTTTTCTTTCCTTAGGTTCTTTTGTCCTTGATTGATTGTGTGCACACAATTTTATAATCAATATAGGAACTCATCATATTTACCTACATCATTCTTGATGTTGAGATGATCATCCATACCAAATACCCACTCCAGTGTTTGGTTAGATAGGATTCCATCAGTGAGCAAACAGAAGTTGGAGGGTAGACCAAGGCAGCATGTAGTTGGTCAGAAGTTGGAGGGTAGACCAAGGCAACATGTAGAATAATTTAGACTCAATCTTAGGAGATTACTTTAGTGATGTCCATGTAAAATATGGGACTAACTTAAGAATTGATTCCTTCTGAGACAAGGCAGAAAGGGGGTTATTCTTATGACCAAATCTTGCATGCAAAGCCCCAGCTCAGAATCACATCTTTTTTTCTTTCTTTTTTTTTTTTTGATAGAACAAAGGATAGGGGGAATAAACCCCGGTGTAGCTTCCCTATCGGGCCCCTAACCCGTTAGACGATAGTTCGATTCGGGCCACAAATTTTTCATGTATCCTCCTTACCAATCAGTGAGTACGTCAGCCTAACCCGACTACGATGCCATAATATCAGCCGCTCCGCTCCCTAATCATGTATATCCAAAAAAAATCTAAAATTTAATCAAGTCATCCAAGAAATTATATCCCATCTTTATTCTCGAAAACTAACAAGCCATAACTTTTGCCCTCTTCACATGTTGGAAAAGGTAAAGAAACAAGAACGTCACATGACCCTTCACGCTATGGCTCGGTCAAACTTGGGAACGCTCAAACAAGAGAGCGTGAGGGTGTCATCCTTGCAGAGATAAATCTATCAGTCTAAAACGGGACCTTCCTTTTTTTTGGTAAGTAAAAAAAAACGGGACCTTCCTTCACCGAAAATTCTTTGTTGTATACTTTGTTAACATTATGCTACCACATGCACCCTTACTATTAACACCAAAGGAAAATGTCAAAAGTAGGAGACCAACTTGCCTCGGGCTGACAAACTCACTGCTCATGCGAAGACTAGATTGGTGCATAAACATTATAATAATCCTCCAACTTGCTTAAAGTTTTAAAATAATCAAAATGTGATATTGATATCATCTGTTCATTACTCAAAGAAATTTGGAACTGCAGACTTTAGTATGATGCTGACCTTTTACCGTTTAAATGATATAAAAATATTTTGTGTTGTTTGTCTCCCTATCCAACCTTTGGGATAGGATTGTAGTGGACATATGAAATAGTAGGGTCAGTACCTAGCGTTGCTTGGAGAGGAAACTTATAAAAGAACATAGAGACAAAGTACTCAGGACTATTTGAATTTAGTTTTGTATTAAATAAATACTTATGATTACTATGTTTAAACTCGTGCATATAAATATTCTTATATTGAAAATATGAATATTATCTATTAAATGCATGTGTTCAATAATTAATGCTTATATCAAGTAGAACTGACTTGAATACTTATAATGTTTTTCATCTAGAATGGATAGTTTGCGATAATGGGATTAAGTTTATGATAATTGAACATTAGGTTAATGGACGATGATTGGAAACATGGTAAACTTTTAAATCTACACCTTGTGTTAATTATTATATAATTATAATGCATTATTCATGGTTTAGTTATATAAAAATTTGTCTCTTTCTTTTAATATAGGTAGTTGCACAAACAGACATGTTCTTAAAATACCTACCATCATAAGCATCAAGCTCTATCCCTGCAATATGGGATCAATTTTTAGATCATTATTTGCTAGTCATTCATAATAAATTTTAGTCATATTGCAGTTTTTTTCTAAATTATATGTCACAATTACCATATATGCTTAAGTCATTTAAATCTTCTATTTCCTGATTATGTTTTGTACATAGTCAACTAGTTTTATTATCACTCTTATGATGTATTTGTTGTACATGCCTAAACCATCTTGATTGATTTTATGATCTTAAACTATGCAATTTACAAAGGGTTTAATTGTGTCTATCTTTCAAGTATTATAATAGCTAGTCATTTTTCAAATGATATCTTCACTGAGAATTCAATGCCAGGTATAAGTCTAGTAATAGTTTCCAAGAATTTTATATATGTAAGGTTGGAATGAATATAAATTGTGAAGAATTAGGCCTTGGTTGGTTTAGAACATATACTCAGTATTTCTTTATCTTGTTGGTCTATTGGTTTGATGTTGATCATATTTAGTTAGGAGTTTTAATTTATCAATGATTGTAAGGCTGAACAAGCTAGCCAATCTTTAATTTATTAATGAATGTAAATGCTGAATTTAATCAGTATTTTTGCATTCATTCATTCATATATACATAATTACTGCATGAATGCATGCATGCATGAGAGTATGCACATGCACTACACATATCCACATCCAATTATAGTTTCATAGACTACACACTACATAATTATTTTGAGTTTTCTTATAGTGGTATCACATATCATGTGTTCCCTCCATCTCTCCTAAATAATAAGATACTTATTTTTACGAACTTGCATTGCATAGAACCGTAGACCTATCAATTATTTAATATACTTATTCTATGGCATCCATATATTTAAATTATTTTATATGAATGGGAGAATTATATATATTGATCAATTGATTGTCTGATTTGGATAGTTTATGAATTATAAATAATTTTATAGGTAATTATAGTAATCAAATAAAATGTTAAGGTTTTAAAAGAAATTTTGGATAGTATTTTTCTTTAATTCTTTATACATCTTCAGCCTTGTGGAAAAAAATAAGAAAAAATGCTATCGAAATTTCTTTTGACCCCCTATTGTATATCCTTTGATTATTGTAATTGACCTATAAAATTAATGCAATTTTCAAATGAGATAGGATCCACTTTACCTATTAGTTGGTAATAGAATGCATTTATTATGTAAGCCCTAAATTAACCCAAAATCCTACACCCTAAATTAATCATAAACCCAAATTAACCTTAAAACCTTGAATACTAAATTAATCCTAAACCCATGCTATTTGAGTTTGGGTTGTAATTTGTTTGTTCCGATTTTAATTTCTTCTTTATGTAATCGTGTCTCTATTAAAATTTGTGATATATGTGAAGTTTAATATGAAAAGTTGTAATTGTATGCTTGCATTTTGTTATGTTATAGAATATGGATATCCGTCATCATCGTAGTTTGATGTATAATAGACTTTTATTAGGTCAAAAGGGATATACTGAATTTTTTTTTAAAAAGGATGGAGAAATTTATTTCTTTTGCTTGCCAACAACTATACTTTTTAAGCTATGGAAAAATTAGATATCCTTATTCAAAATGCGAAAATCAAAGGTACTTAAGTCCAAATGTGAAGGTTGATCTTTACAAAAAAAGGTTTATACCTAATTATTGGTATTGGATATCACATGGAAAGAGTAATCCTCGTGTGGGTGGCGTCCTTGATGTGTATTCAAGTATTTTTAGTAGTGCACAATTGGTTAAGGATGAATAGAACAGATATTGACACATGATTTTCAATGTTGTTGGCATATAATATGGGTCTCATTATGAACAGAATGTGGAGGAGCCTTCGAATATGGATGTTTAGAACTTTTATGATATGTTACATGCAATCTAAGAACCATTGTGGTCAGGATGCAATGATCATTCTGAGTAATTTGTTGCTGTTAGATTATTAAGTACAAAATCTAAAGATAATATTTCGCAACGGTCTTTTGATCAAATGGTGAGACTTATGAAAAAGACACATCTTCCCGATAATGTAATATCCCAAGATTTTTATAGAATAAAGAAATTAGTGTCAAAACTTGGCTTTACTGTTCAAAAAATAAATTATTGCATTAATGGTTGCATAAATTATTGCATTAATGGTTCTATGTTATATTATGGTGATGATAATAAAGAGAACGAATGCAAATTTTGCAATGCAACTCGTTATAAAATACATAATGCTGTTAATAGACAACATAAAGAGATTCTGATGAAAAGAATGCATTATTTATCCCTCATTTATAGGTTAAAAATAGATTATATGCTTCCATCACTACTAAAAAAAAAGAATTCCCAATGCTTTTTTTGGTTTTTCCCGATGCTTAAAGCGTCGGTAAAAACAATCCCGATGCTTTAAAAAGCGTCAGCAAGTAAACCGTGAAAAAGGCTTTTCCCGATGCTTAAAAGCGTCGGGAATAATCCCATTCGAATAAAGTTATTCCTGATGCTTTTAAATAGTATTGGGAATAACTTTATTCCCGATGCTTAAAAGTATTGGAAATAACTTTATTCCCGATGCTTAAAAGCGTCGGGAATTCCAATTTTTCTTTAAAAAATAAATTAATTATTTCCGGTCCAAATGCACTTGAAAACCATGAACGCAATAATGAAAGTTGACTCCTGTAGGGAGTTATGATACCTATTCTATCGGGAACAAATTCTGATGGATATCTTTTCTTTAAAAACTTAAATATTTCAACAGCTGCATCAGCTTCAAACTTATTATAAAGGGAAAGAGAACCAGAATTCTTTCCAGGATGTTCAGAAACATCAGCAATATTAAATAACATGTAAGGACCAAGACAAGCATTCTCATGAAATGCTGCAGTTCTGTTGTCCATCCAAACACCATTTAGCAATTTGTTCTCGTAAAAGTGCAGTGATGGGAATTTGCTTATCTCAGGGTGCATAAGGTACAATGATGGCAATAAAAACAGAAAGAGATGATTCAAACTTAATTATAAATCAACATACCATATCAAGCTCGACCTTCATAATCATCTCGTTTCCTTAGATCTAAACTTACTCTCTTCAAGAATTTTGCCTGAACGAAGAGTTACTTATTTTCAGCTCGTGGATGGTATATACAACATGATTTATGTAGCTTATGCCAGGAACATGACCAGATTGAAGAGAACCTTGTTTGGAGGGAGGATATGATAAGGCGATCTCGGAGGACAATAAATAAGAGCTCTTCACATTCATTTATGACTGCAAATTCACCGGCTCATCTGGAGATATCTAGAGCAACGTCACCATCCCAATTAGACATATCCAGCACAGTAGAGTTTGGAGTATCAGGAAACATAGGCCAACCGGTGATAGAATTAGTGACCGAATATATACACCCCAGCCAGGCACCGGCGATAGAATTAGTGACCGAATATATACACCCCGGCCAGGCACCAGTGACACACCAATATACAACAGAGAAGTATCTTTAGCTAGGTGCCATAGGCAAAGCAACTGATTTTTATCAGGCAGTCAATATCAGAGACAACTTCCTTGTGGATGCTTCAATTAAAACAATATCACAATGATCCGAATCCCCATCTTATCCCAGGTTCATTCCAGTATAAAATGAATCAGGTTTTATTGAACTGGCAACTTCAAGAGACAACCGATGACAAAACCCAATTTGAGTAAAAGGTCATTTGTTTTTTGTTAAGCTCATCTTCAGGTTTATGGACTTCCATTAACCTTATAAATTTTTCATAGTAGTAATTTTATAACTTGTATTAGATGTTTTCATTGGATGCCAAATAAGCGGTGCAAATTAATGAAGATAGTAATTCTTCTATCAATAGAGAAATGACAAACATGCTTCAAATTAATATCCTGAAAATGGTCATAGAACAGCCAGTGATGATTGAATCTCGTAATGTGACCAAGTCTTCTTGATTATATAATTATTGCTTGGAGGCTGAACCTATTAACCACCTTTAGAGATCAAAAACTAATATCATTAGCATAGCTGAAAAGATGAACGCATGCATCTCACTGAAGATGCTCGTAAGATGTTCTTCTTACTTATCATTCTTAGAGCTAATCACAATACACATCAAGAGATTCCAATTGCTGTCAAGAAAGCTGGCAGCTTACAGCTAATCTATCAGTATCAAGGTTTACCATATTTCAATCCGCTGCCACACAAATTTCAAAGTCGAAATTACAGTATCAAAAATAAAATCCCTCAAACAGACTCGTCATAGATCAGAAGTAGTATTTGCAAGAAACTTCTGTTCAGAGAAAGCTTATAGTGACAAGAATGGGATACGAGATCTAAAATGCTTTTGGACGCTAGCAAGAAGTAAAGAAAAATTCTCTATTATTATGCTCAGGAATGCAGGTAGATATAGTGGAAGCATCGCCGACACATAAGCTGCCTTGCATTTAAAACACAGCAAGTGCCCATACATGCTGAAGATGTTTCTTTGAGGCTGTGAGATGAATACATTAAGCAATCCACAAAGCGAACCTAATGTAGCTTAAACTGAAATTTATGAAAGAAATTAACAGAAGGCCCATGAAGAGGAGCATAATGTAGTATGACTAAAATACAAGAAAGCCAGCAAGCCATCAATAAAAATATATCTGGGAGGCATAAACTAGTAATAGCCAAAACCCCCAACCGTGAAAAGAAATAGTGATAGGAAATATGAATGAAGGATGCACATATACTTTGTTGATTGCCAGCAACCCAATGAAGGTAACACCCCATAGTATTGATAACTAGGTGAATGAACTATATTGTGATCCATCAGTAATGTTCACGCAGTTGATAGGAAAAGGTAATCCCTGTAGAAAAGATAAAGATGCACAGATACCCCATAATATGTCAATGATAGCGAAGCACCTGTAAGCTACAGATATGAATAGCAGTTCAGTAAAATCAACACATTCTCCATTACTGGTAACTAATTTATGAGGACTTGCTTTGGGCGAAACCTCTTCATTGCAGCTTACATTTGGTACACTCCGCATGCTCAAAGGATAATGAACAATATTACTGCTGCTCAAACTATTATCTACATAAAGACTCCCTGTAAGCACTGGCTTGGTGTTTGACATTGTCATCTGATTATCTGTTTGTATACTGTATAAACAAAATAGAAAGAACAATAATAGTTAGTCAAAAAACAATAATGTCAAAAAGGTAGTTTCACAACCTGGCACCCCTTACTCTTTCTGCCCTCTATCCCTCTCACATCTTCTTCTACCTCCTCTTAAAGCCACCTTTGTCTCCTCCAATTTCTGAACATCTTTGGTAATACCTCACACCTTGTACCTCTCCTATGAAATTCAGATTGAGTTAGAACTGAAATCTTTTCTAAAATCTAATATACAAAAGGAGCTAATGATAACCTTGTTCTGTAGATTAAAAAAGGCCAGAACCAGATCTAAAGCAAATTTATATTTTGTAACCCCAAATGTAGATATGATGTGGCTAGAAATGCATTGAGATCTGGAATTTAATTAGCCTAGCTGGCATAGCAAGAAGGATTCTCATTCATGTCTTAAAGAATAGCACAATATTTTTTAGTTGGGCTGAGGAATAGATTTCTATCTAACATTTAATTCCATGCTTCAGGTAGTAATGCAAAAGTGGCACACATACCTTATCATAATCAGCCTCAAGCTTGATGAGTGGTGCAAAGACATTTTGATACTGATAAAAGAAAGACTGAACAATAAAAAGTATATATACACTACTGAAAAAAAACAAAATTCTGACGCTTTTTTCGGTTTTGCCCTAGCAAAAACCTTCCCGACACTTCAAAAAGCATGAAAAACGCGTCGCGTAGGTGGGCGTGAAAGCATTGGCGTTGACCAGACTTTTCCCGATGCTATTTAAAAGCATCGTAAATAGTGTCGGGAATAAACCTGGTGTAATATTATTTCCGACTTAAAAGCGTTGGGAAAATGCTGTTCCGTTGGGGGGAAGTATAAATCCTATACAACGCTATGACTCTGATCCTCTTTCCCCACATGGGGCTGTCACCCATTCCCATAAACTTGGAAGCTTATCAAAATTTTGAGTCATGAAAAGATCTCGACATCTTGCCAAAATTTTGCTGAAAACCAGTTTCAGGCACTGCTAAAAATGCTGTACACAGACGGAAACTTTTCAGGCCCTACTGGAAAAGCTGTGGACAGAAGCAGCAGGTTTCCCTGTCAATGGTCTGTGCAATCATTTTGGTTTTCACCTGTTTCCGAGCAGGTTTCTCAACCGGTTTTCCTGAAACGGCTGTCCTCCCCGCAGTTTACTCCCATTTGTTTTTAGTCCCACTTCTGGGTCCCATCCCACTCGCCTGTAATCCGATACTATTACTATATTATTGATACATTGGGGGAAGAATCTTTCTTCCTCCTTCCGCTTCCAAAAAAAAAGAAAAGAAAAACTAGTGGAAAGATGTCGAGTCCATTATTGTTCTGAAATCTGAGTTGAATCATAAGTATGTCGCCATGGAGAAAAATCTAAATATCTTCTCAATTTCTTTATGATAGTGGGTATATATGGCCACTTCGTTGGGAGTAACATCTTCCAAGCATTATACAGTTTGATGGGAACCTAATGTTATCTGGACTATATTTGGATAAAGCCCCTGCTCTTTATGTTCGTATAAATATATAGGATCCAGCTAATAGCATGTAGAACTTTTTTTTTCTTTTTTCGATTTACCTGGACCTCATTGATAGGGCTAAACTTCCTACTATGTTATGTGCACTATATGATATATGTTATCCACACTTTTCTCCTTAACAAACGTTATGTTGGAAATTTTCTGCCTGCTTATGTTATAGGCACAGCTTTCCATTGTCAAAACTTGCATGCGTATCAAATTATAATTTGCAAAATCTAAATTTAATTCATTCAGGTGTTACTCTCCAACTTTGTTTTACATAGCTGAAGTAATGATACTAATGGAGATCTTTTATCAATCAGTTCATTGCACTAAAAGCAAAATAATCATTGCATGAAAATAAATAAATAAATACCATTAATTTGAATGACTTATGCTTCTACACTGGCATGGAATTGAAACATCGTTAGTAGCATATTTTATTGATAAATTTTTTTAGTATTAATTTGATTATTTAAATTTAAATTTCAACTTTACTATGATTTATGGAATTGAAATGTTTAGACAACTTCCGTCATTTTGTAGCCAATCGTACTTGCGAGCTTCTTTTTAAAACAATAAAAAGAAGAATTAAAAACCAAAAATCTTGTTATCTAATTTTATACTCATTTTACAATTAATTTGTCATGTGATCTAAAAATCAGTTCTTCAGATTTTCAATCAAATATAAATCTGAAATAAAAACGATGAATAGCTATTTCCTGAAACAAGAGTACAACTACGAATCTTTGACATTATCATTGAATTTTAATACCAAAAGTTCCAAAATATTCGAAGAACAATAAATTTTAGTAATGGGAGCATACATCAACATCTTCAATCAATCGTTGAATTAGAATATTTTTAGATTCTCTGTTATACAATTGTCTAATTCACTGTTTTGATGAATAAATCTTCGAAATAATACTCACTCATTAAGAGGTTAATACAAAACTCATACAACTTTAGCCAAATATATTCCGATAACACCATTGCCAATATAATCACTCAAAAGGAGTCAAACATAATACCTCATTGCAATCCAGGGAGGACACTAATATATTACAAAACACAGGAGACTTGCAATGAGTATGATAGTACATGGTTAAAAATTTAATAGCAAGGGAAGAAACTGATGATGCTAAAACAATGAATAGCAACCAACATGATTTGCATGATAAGAACATAGGTTCCTACAGTAAACTAAGATAAACTCCATTTGTGGAAGAGACTTGCATACAGAGAGTCTACAAATCTACAGTCCAAACCAGAGGAAAGAGAAGCAAAAAGGATATTAAAAAGAAAACCATATCTTACCAAAGAAATTTCTCTTTTTCTTTCCAAGGCACTAAAAAGAAACAGAAAATATTTCATCATCATAATTGCATTTATGAAGTATCAGTAATAAATCATTACAAGATTGTGAACTAATTAGTATTACCAAAAGATTGAGACAAATAAATAATCCAACAAGATTCTTAGGTTTGTAGTGGCAATCTTCTAGAAGCAAATGTTGGTTTATCTCATCATAACGGATGACTTCAGTGTTGATCCCACCCACGTTCCCAACGGCTCTTGTCATGTTTTATTTAAGCATCTCGTACATGAACTTGCGGAAGGGCATTTTCTCAAGGCTTGTGAAAGAAAGATATATGGACGTTACCTGCTCAGCATGGTAATGTACAGCACATAATTAATATCCAAAACAATCATAAGAAGTGAAATTTCCATCACAAAATGAAGTAAATAAAAAAGAGTTGTAACATAGTACATAATCTATAACCTATGAAGTAAGTATCCATGAAGAAAATTGCCATGAACAACTGATGAAGTAACAGAGTTGTAAATATGCATGGAGCAAGAAATGTGACAGTAACAGAGTTGTAAAAGAGTTATATTGATGAAGTAAGTACCTATGAGGAAGAAACAAACTGATGAAGCATCCCAGCATTCATGAACAACTATCCAACTTTGTACAGAATCCATGAATTTGTAGAGAATATCCATGAACAAGAGCCGATAAAGTAACAGAGAAGACATACAAAGAATAATAGAAGACATATCCCATTAATTAGCATATAGTAAGATATCCATGAAGAACCCAGCATTCTTGACGAAGAAATGACCAACTTTGTACAAAATTCATGAATTAGTAGAGAATTCCCATGAAAAAGAATCCATGAAGTAACAGAGAAGGCATATAAAGGATAATAGAAGACATATCCCATGAATTAGCATATAGTAAGATATCCATGAGAAACTATTGAAGAATTAGAGTTGTAACATATCCATGAAAAAGAGTTGCAGCAACATGTACAAAGTTGTAACATATTCATGAAAAAAAGTTGTAACATATCCACGAGAAAGTGAAATTTTGCTGAGGGCATTAAATAGTTTGACCCAGAAAATAACATGAAACCATGCAGCATAAGAAATGTGATAAGAAAATAGGCTTGTGAATGTACTATCATAATGAGGTACTCCTGTGGACAAGTATGTGAACTCCATTTGGCACACTTGGATGACCTTCGTTGATACTAAAACCTTGAATTCCTGAGACAGGGATATGATGTTCATAATTGCAGCGTTGCTGAACACAAGAAATTATAATATTCACACCATCCTGGAGATCAGGCCTCAAAATCTAGCTGTCAAGATTGATATTTTTACTTTCGGTAAAGATGCAGCATTTGTCAAGATTTATATCATTGCTCTTGCTAAAGATTCAGCAACACTTATATCTTCACAGCTTCAAAGAACTTTTTGATAGGGATAGGCTCAACTTCTGACAACAATTTAAGACCGAACAGCAGACCTCATTTTGCTATTAAAGATACTTGTGATGTTTGTTTGGAATGGTCCATACAGTATCTCAAAAACAACCAAAAGTGGAGGTATCATTCAACATTTAAACTTTCCTCCCAACACCAGTAACAATTTGCTTAGCCACTCACAGATTTATGAATGAGAGATAAAGTTATCACCGACAAAAAAAGAACACATACAGGAGGCCGAGGGGCTTGCAATTTTGAAAGCCATTCATCAGTATCAGCATCCACATTTGATGGGAGGTTTAGCTGGCAAAAGATTAAGTCATCAAGAGTATTGCCTTATAGTCAACGCTCCTTCAAACCATCTGCACACTCTTCCTGAGACTTATTGTTCAGCCTCTTCTTAGGAAAACCATAACTCTTAAAGACCTCTTAAAGATGTTTAACAGCTTTCTTCACATAGGTACCAAATAACAGGCTGACAGCAATGCTTGCAATTATGCTGCAAATAGACCATTATGAAGTCCTCCTGGAATATTCGGCATTGCATTAATTAGATTAAAATGTTAGCTAATATTTATGTGTTTGTGTGTCAAATAATGCCCTAGTTCAATTTAAGCAAGAATTACATTAAGTGACAAATATAAACCCACTAATTGACATAAATAACTCATGTATACATTAAGTAAGATCAACCATCACAGGTCTTGTCATGATGGGGTTCTGGCATCAAAAACTCTCCGAAGAGACTCATGGTAGGTCACAAAAATCCATCAAACTTGAAAAAGATGAATAATATACCATGGTCATCATAAATATTACAGGTACATAGCTTCGAGCATGCATAGAGGGTAAATGTTCAGAAAGCTTGTTTCAGTCTCTGCTTGCGTAACGAAAGACAACTTGTGGTCATTCTTTCTAGTTTTCTCGGATTTGTTTTGAACATCTATGCATCAGTGAATGGTTTTGAAGTCGTCAAACAAAATTCTTGTGAGATGTAACGCACCTACCAGATTGAGATCCATTCTCTGGCAACGACCAAGTATCCCAAATATCAAAATGCTGATGAAACTTTCATGAAGCAAAACATGCGATATCGATCGAAGGAGAATCACACGAGGCCATACTCATCCTTGAATGGGAGGGATTATTGCTGGGTCCTGCAAAAATGAGCATTCATGGAATCTTGGTGGAGGCTTTTGTGATGTAAGTCCATCTTTGTTTTGTATGTGAACATATATCTGGATTTCTTGGAGGGAAGAAAGAGAATTCTGTAAAATGGTTATATTTTCTCATAGATTCGTAGATGAACCTTTGAAAGGGTTGGTGATTATCCTGTCTCAAAATCGAAAGTGTTTTTTTTTTTTTTGATGAAACTAAAAATTGAAAGTTGTCACAACCTAGAGACACGATCAATAGCAGTGCAGTATATCATTAATCCTCCAATCTTCCCACAATTTGACAAAGAAGCAAGAAAAGTAGACCTCATGTCATACACTTCTGCACTCTCATAAGCTTCCAAATGTTCATCTTTTCTGCCGCAAAAATGTGGTTTGTTTTGAATCCTCAAGAGTATCAGATTTGCCAGTTCTTGTATAGCTGTGGGTTATCTGCCACACATTACACATTTTATTGCTTCCTAGAGCATTTGATGTAGTGCATTTTCAATGCTCTGGCTGATTAAATTCCACATTCCATCAAAAAAAAAAGACAATAAATTCCACAGGCAGGCATCACAAGGTAACAAATATGACGATTTTGGAAGGCCAGGGAGGCCCTCTCAGAAGTCTCCAATAATTAAGATGTATAAGGTCAGGGAGGCCCCCTCAGAGCAGCATCTACCAACCCTGATTATGTGGGAGGCTTCTTCTATTGTTCTTCTGCTTTGGAAGCTAATCAAGTAAATAATAGGCAATTAATAAATAAAATTCACAGTAAAAATATAAAGAAAGCTAGTGCTTAATATTGTTTATCTAAAGCTAGAAAATCTTAAAATGGTCATGATGTAAGTAGCTAGAGGAGTTTTTGTATAATCTTTCCCTACTTCTCAAACTATTTGCAGGAACACTCAGGCATTGCAGTAGTAGAAGAATGGGAGGCTTCTTTTGCTTAGGCTTATTGGGACTAGAATATAGAACAACAGAATTCTGTGGACTAGGATATGCATTGTGAGAGTTGAATGCTAATGTTTCGCCTTGAGGAAATTGGTAATCTAAGCCTAATTTGGTTATTTTTTGGCCTGAATGGCCATTACAAATTAGTATCATTAAATGACTGCATCAAGTAATGTCATAGATCCATAAAATAAACAAAGCAAACATAGTTGGAAGTTGTCATTTGTCTGAATTGTGTCAAACTGGCATTATATTTTCATACTATAGAGTGAGTAGAGCCATTTGCATATGAGATGCTAATTTGGGAAACTATTTTCCTGTTGAAATTATCTATGATTTAACATTTCTGTTCACCACCTTGGCTAGTAATTACATTAATTTGGTAACTGCTCAAATTAATGTAATTACTGGCCAATGAGGTGAACAGAAATGTTGGATCATAGACAACTACCATGCATCCTGGAACCTCCTTTGGTCCCACTGCCTGTATCCTTTGGTCTTCTAAAACAGAACTCGAACGGCGATTTTTTTTTTACTTGACATCATGACAATCCAAGAAGACCCGGTAAAAATTTCAAGCTCAAAACATATGCATTACTGAGAACATAAAAACCTTGGTCGAATGCAAAAATAATGATAAGTTTATGCCCAATCTTACCTCCCTGAAGAAATCGAGAAGTACGGATCTCACGGATCTCACGGATAATAATGCGAAGGAGCGGCGCGCGGCGGAGATGGAGGAGGGAGGGATCCGCAGGAGGGGAAACGGAGAGGAGCGCCGTTGGCGGAAGAGGCGGAGGGCGCGGCGAACGGAGGTGGAGATGAGAGGGACTCCCTTGTCCTAGAGAGAGATACAGAGCCGATGACCACCAGTTTGGGAGCGCTCGAGAGGGAAAGGGGTTGGATTGAGTTATAACAGAGGGATCCAAAGGGTTAAAGAGAAGAAGCAATCGAAGGTTGGTTGGAGTTGGAAGCGATGCATACCAGAAGCCGCGAGTTCCAGTTCTTTCAGAGGATTCGCGAAGGGAGAAGTAAAGGTTGAGAGAAGGAAGGAGGCTGGGGCGGCGGCGGATGTATCGGAGAAATTGGGCTTCGGGGAGACGGAAAGAAAACCTCGTGAGGGCTTTAAGCGTTGTTTTTTTCCGACGCTTTTCGATTCCGTCCCGTGGCGTCGGGAGCGAGCGGGATTTCTCGACGCTGGACTAAAGCGTCGGGAAAAAAACGTTTGGGTTGTTATATAGTCCAGCGTCGGGAAAAAATCGTTTGGAATGTTATATATTCTTGTAGTGATATCATCAATTCTCCCAAGGCACAGAGCACTTGATACACAAGATTTAAAACAGGCATTCAGAAACATAATATTTTTAGAAACCTTCTATAAACAAATACCAGCCTTTTAAAAATGCCACTATAAACCCTCCTATAAATCACAATACCAGCTGAATGAACTTTCAAATCTGTAATAAATTGGAATGAGAAACATGACAAAGAAATCAAGGAGTTGAAGAAAAAATTTTGGAGTTGAAGGTCATGGAAAACACAATAACAGAGAAATTCTTAGGTTATCTATATATTGCTTACTATTTTGTATGGCACTATTTTGTAGTTGTGTATCTACTAAATTGTTGTTCTTGTATCTTGGTGTACTGCTATGGCATCACATTTTGAGCAGCACATTCATTTTGTTATATTTACTATTTTGTATGATACTATGAATTGCTTTTATTGTATTTAATTAGTTTATATAGAGATTTGTGGTATTTGTTTTCATTTTTCTAAGAATGTCAAAAAAAAATTTTAAAGAGAGAGACAAATCTATCATGATACCTATATTTTTGGTTGATGACAAAAGGGGAAGAAAAATTTATATATTTTTTAAAAAGAAAATGATATAATGGAATCTTGCAAATCTTGATTATTGTAAGACTTAATATGCTCTGATAATGCTTAACAATGCTCTAATACTTGATATCGTAATATGCTCTGATACTTGATACTAAAGTAAAGTAATTTCTTGAGTTTTGCTCTAATATGCCTTGATATCAAGGTAATAAAATTCTACAAGATAAATGATATTATAGAATCTTGCAAATCTTGAAATACTAATACTTTTGAAAATGCTTTAAATTATATTATGTTATGCTTATATTTTATCTTGATATCATTTGTTATATATTCAAAGTTTTATCATCACCATCAAAAAAGGAAAGATTATTGATCCCAAGGATTGATTTTGATAAATAACAAAATATTTAAGTATATAATGTAACTAATAAATTAAGTAAGTTCATGTTTTAAGAAATATTAAAGTTCTAAAAGAAAGATTTAGTTTGATAAAGTATAGATATAAAAGATATATTTTTGAAGCTCTCAAGAAAGGAAAAAGCCTATGCATTTCAAGTAAAAATAGTATTTTGGGATAAGAAATTAAAAATTTTGCAAATGTTAAAAATCAAAAATTGGCATACAAAAGTTTCAATCAGCATGCAACCAAGCCTTCTTGAATGAAATCTAAGTCAACTCGATAAAAGGAGTTGAAATTATAGAAGGCTGATTTTTGGAAGCTGAGAACCGAGTCTACTTAGATGGAAACTGAGTCAACTCTAATATCAAAGTTGACCCGATAGTGGAGAAATAAAAAGATATTTTTCAAGAAGCTAAAATTGAGCCTACTCTTTTTGGGACCAAGCCTACTTGTTGATTCAAATGAGATCCAAGTCGATTTGAGAACAGCTGATAGCTCAATGATTAGTTGTGCAAAAAGTATAGAACTATTCAGATTTAAATCTAAAGGCCACATTTCATCCTCCAATGGCTACAAATAATTATTTTGGCTTTGAAGATATGTTAAAAATTTACTAAACTTATTAAAATTATGAATAACTAAAAAGATTCCAAGAGCAAGCAATCAAGAGAAAGTTGAGAACAAAGAAAAAAAATCAAGGAGCATTGAATTGAGAGCTATCATTTTCCAACCACCTGAAAAGATTTCTCATCATTGACTTTTCAGTAATGAGACAAACTCAAAGATTCTAATTGATTCCTAGGATTCTCCCTATTTTATTCTTGCTCTTCTGTAAAAAGCTATGTTTATATTTTCTACTTTTGTAACTAACTTCAATTAGGAATTGAAGTTAGGTTCTTTGCTAAGGATTGGCTATAAGGATTTTAAATTATGAGCATAGAAAAACAATCTAGCTATAATCTTAGAAAGATTATAGTAAAAAATCTTCAAAGAAAAGCTTAAAGAGTGGAGGTAGGTGTTGGGTACACCAAACTACTATAAATTTTTTTATATATTTGTATGTATTTCTTATTTCATTACTCTAAATTTCTATAATTCATTCTAGAGTAGCTCAAGCATATATTTCTGTTTACCATGACTTCATCATTTCTAAAAAGTAGTACATACTAATTGAATTTTTGAAAAATCTAATTCAACCCCAACATGGGTTGTCTAGCTGGGCAACATTGCCAATCACCATTTCTAACTATCTCATTTAGTTAACCACCTCTAGATCATAGTAGACTGATGAAAAAATCTTCTATTCCAAATATCCTCATTGATCCACTGAATCTTTGACTTTTGTCTTTTTAGTGTTTCCTGTTGTCTCGGTAAGGAGTAGTGCAATGAGAGCTTGAGGTAAAGCTTGCTTAAGTCAAACTCCTGGAGGACCCTGATGGGGACATCAATAAAAAGAATATATACTTTGATTAACTAACTTTATTTTTGTAGCTATATTTAATAAAATATTGAGCCATGAAACAAGTCTCAAATTTTCTTGAAGCATACTCATGAGTCAACACATGGAAGAAGATAATTTTTCATGAGTCGACTTAAGCTCAAAGCATGATGGAAAGCCACCTCTTCAAAGCCCAATTCAAGCCTAATTCAAGCCAAGACTTGAAGCCAAAATTTTCACATGGGGGACACCTCATCAAGAAATCTTGGGGGAGAAGAAATTACACTACATCAAGACTTTTATGGGGAACATAAAGATACCTTCCAACAAGTGACATATGGGGTGCCACCTCTAATGACACCTAGGCCTCCACATCAGTATTTAACAACCACATGAAGACCTTCTAGAATGCCACATGTCAAGTGGTTGTAATTTTCTACCAATAATTTGTTTTTAGTTAAAACCACTTACCTAAAAATTGTTGGAGCCAACTAAGCCATCCTTATCCCCTCCTCTCCATCATTGGACAAAATTCCTAGCATTGGAGCCTATAAATAGGACCCCTAAGTTCTCATTGTATCCATTCTATGCTATGATTTGAATTAATGAAAGGATTGTTTCCTTGTGTTCTAGTTTTCTTGAGTTCTTATTTGGAGTGAAAGTTTTCTAGCTAGTTTGAGTTATCCAAGGAGAGAATGAGAGTTTTCTAAGTTTGAGTTTGAGAGTGAAGAGTGCTTTTGCAAGGAGTAAAGGATGGAACACCCATTGATGGATCTATGATCAAGCTCCAAGTCCCAAGCCACCGGCCACTTTCTTCTTCTTCCTTTTTTTCTTTGTTTCCATTGCAACTCCAATTCTTCTTCCATTTCTAATCCCAAATTTCTTTGCAGGTTCTCTTAGGTTCCTAAGTCAAGGATGAAGATCTCCAAGCCATGAATCAATGCCAAGGTGAGTCTCAAAGTAAAGAGTGCCAATCTTGACTTATAGACCTCAATCCTTGAGTGAAGAGAGCTCCTTCTTCCACCAAATAATTAGCCATAATTGTTGGTAGGAAAACTTTTCCTAAGCTTCATTAGATCTGACATTTGAAGGTTAACTTGTCCTAGTAGCGATGGTTTCCTTGCCATGAAGATCCTAATCCTTATTTTGAACTAGATCTACATTGCAGGACTTAAAAATTAGATCAACTAGTCTCCTTATAAAAAATTTTTTCTTGGATTAATTTATTCCATTTATTTGATAATTAATTGCTCAAGTTTGCTTGCGGTTAGCTTGCTAAAACTCTCCATTCATCATTTTATTTTCATCCCCCATCAACACCCTCCTGGTCCTCTCTTATATGTATATCCGTAATGTCCACCTCCTCTTACACCTCCTCAATCTGCCTGAAAATATCACTAACTTCAAGACGGTTCCACCATAAGAGTTTGACCTGACCAGCTCCAACTTCGGATCATCCGATACCTCATGTCCCCATGGATCAAAATCCTTCATACCATCCTGATTAGATTCCACAATCCTGGGAAGAATGTCCAGAACTTCTCAAATCGAAATGAAGGTCTGGGCATGCACGAACGATCAATGGTAATGATAATCGGACAGGATCCAATATAATCCTAGAATGATACTATACTTAGTACCCTGGAAAGCATTGGACCAAGCTAGCTATGGCTAGTGCCCGATCAATCCTTCCTCAAATCCTAACAGCCTACAATCAGATGTTGCACCAGGTGAACCGAGATTCAAAATAACCAAGATCAATCAAGTCTGCACTGCCAAAAATAAACTTCCTAGATTCGATGTTGTTGGGAGCAAACCCATTCCACGGAATACCCGGATCCAACTTGATACTGTCATGGCGGAAAGGGAACAATTACCAGGGAAGAGATGTAGGAGAAAAAGAGAGATTGCTTTATTCCTTTGGAGAAGAATCTTATTACAACAAACAAGATAACACTCGACAGCCCTTCTGAAAACCCAGAAGCTTCTCACCGTCCCACACGTCTTCTCTCTTGCAGGCCTCATGCCCCAAGAATCCACGTACGCCACGCATGGACAATACCTCAACGTGCGTCCTTCTCCAAAGCCCCGTGAAATACCATCACGGTACAAGCCCTCCATGTGATATCTCCCCCACGTGCATCTCTCTACAGTCCACCATGGTCTCCCACGTGGACTCCCTCACGTGTGGTCTCCAAGAAGCCTCCACCTTGGAACCATGAGCCAAGCCCCACGGACCAAGGCCTTCACGCTGATCTCTCCACGATCTTCACATAACTGTGAGACCCCAAAGGGGTCGGTCTCTTGGACCCTCCAACTGCACACCCCATCTTCTCATATTTATAGCACATAGGGGACGTTGAAGCCTTCTTGGATTGGGTGTCTGATATTGGACTTCTTGTTGGACTGCAACTACCTCTTGAATCTTGTTAAGATTCAATCACATGGGCGGTTAGGACTTGTCTTGGGCCAATAACAAACTGATTAGGATACCTCATATGGTTGGACTTCCTAATTGGTTATAACCAACTAACTAACCAACCAACTGGCTAACCTCCTAATCAATTTAACAAACTTGGACCCAACCCCATAACCCAATTGGGTTATGTTACGATCTCTAAAAAAACTCCCCCTTTCAAGGCCAACATAAAATTAATAATCCTTGGGTCAAACCCCCTGACCCAACATGACTCAAAAGGGACCCTAGAGAAAAACCCCAGAAAATCCTGGAATACCTCCAGGATAGCTTGGGACACGTCCCCAAGCTCCAGAGATCACCTCCAGCATCCCTGCCATGGTCTCCCAAGTCTCTCCAAGGCTTGGGAGCACCACACAAAACCCTACAATCTTCACCTTGGTGCCCCAAGCCTTGGCAAACCTGGCAATGTCCTCCATGCACAACCCGACTGTAACTGCATGTCCTGACAGCTCCTTATGCGGATCTCCTTGCCTTTGCCAACACCCTTTAGCTGCTGCATGCACTTGGAGACCTTTGGGATGACGGCCTTCGCAGCTGAAGTCCTTGCTTGTACCTTGGCACCACGATTGTAGCCTTCCTTCTACCTGGCAGCTGCATCAGACTTTTTCTTGGACTTTCCTGGAGAGAACACAATGAACCTGAACTAGCACTCGCTATAACTGGAGCTCTACCTAACACCATCTCCTCAGAGCCATGCCAATCTCTGCACACTCTGCTCCACCTGGCTAAGTGCACCCTGCTCCACCTGGCTAAGTGCACCCCTGACGCTCGTGCTAGGATATGGTCAGTATCCCTGCATCTCCCGCTCTGAACTCATGTCGAATCCTGCTCCACCCGTGAAGCCACCTCTCTCGGGTGATTCACCTGAAACTGAAGTCCCACTGATGCCACAGAA
This sequence comes from Areca catechu, assembly GCA_021397845.1. NCBI lineage: Eukaryota > Viridiplantae > Streptophyta > Magnoliopsida > Arecales > Arecaceae > Areca > Areca catechu. The sequence goes on from CM038042.1 coordinate 179,951,384, forward strand.
AGAAACCCCGAGGTCGGCCAATCAACGCTGCCCTGCTGAGCCTGCCGCTGCACCTCGAACACCGTCGCTGCCTCCTCAGACCCTCCACATCACACGGACCTCTCCGAGACCGTTTCAGATACACTGCATCCCGCAGGCTCCTCCGAAACCAAGAGCTCATCCTAACTCTTCTGCTAACCCAGCGACTAAATCCAGCAACCATCTCTAGTGGCTGCTCCATCATGTCCTAGCCTGTCTTTCGGCTGCATGATGTCCTTGGCACTCCCTGAGACTTATCCCTGGTCTCCCTGAGCTGCCATCTCCATCAGCTCCAGTCTCCATCCCTGGGCCAATCCTGTCATACCGGAACACTCCCGACTGTCCGATACCTCCGGTGCTCCCTGAGACTGTCTCCTGTCTCCCTGAGCTGTCCATGGTACCACCTCTGTTGATGTACTCTAGTCTCCCTGAGATACCCATCTTCCAAGACTCCTCTCCAACCACGCGGGATACCACCCATGTCTAGCTCCATCATGATCAAGGTAGTTGGAGTACTACCGATCGCTCTCCTCCACAGTGACCGAGAACCTGGTCCACTACTGATGGAGCTACCACTCATACTCTGAAAGATCCCGATATGTATCGCTCCACCTGTGCTGAACCACAGATCACCCGACCTGCCAAAGCTTCTCAGCACAGAACCTGCAGCTCTGCACCACCGTCGCGAACTCTTGCACCACCGGACCCATCATCTTCAACGAGATCCGCTTACCAGTAGACCTCTGCACTGCTCCCGATACCACGAACCTCTGTCCATCAAGGAGTACCGAAGATGGAACCATCTTGCACGTGCTGCCCGCACACACGGCCGCTGCACTGCGATCTCCATATATCTTGTTATCTGACTCCATCATTAGATCCACCTAGCTCAACATAAAGAGCTCGAAAAATGGAGTCCAACGGCATAGATAGGGCTCAAATCAGAGTTCAATTGAGCCAAGAATCGCCAAAAATCCATCTGCATGATTTTCAGAGCATAGAGTGACTTGAAATCTTGATTGGTCGGTTCACCATGAACCAGCCCGCCGGTCCACGCGTGCCAAGCCGATCCACAGGCTACCATGGCTGCCGGTCCACGGGCTGCCATGGCTGCCGGTCCACGGGCTGCCATGGCTACCGGTCCATAGCAGAAAACTGTGGACCGCAGCCCCTCCTAGATGTTCCGTCGACTCCGACCACCGCCCGACACCTTCGACGACCATCCCGCCACCGTGCCAAGCCTTTGGCGACCGTCACGCACTGCCTCGCGCCATCTGCGCAATCGGGAACCATTCGCACACTGTGCCCTCGTCGCGCCACGCCAGCGACCGCTCCCGGTTCGCCCTGCACTGTTCCCGACATCGCCCTGCATTATGGTCGTGCCCGCGCCTGCGACCGACAAGACCCGAGCTGCCTCTCCCGTGATGCCCCGGGCCGCGCCCGTGCCCTGCTGCAACCGACAGCCTCGCGCCGCTCCTGCGACGGAGCGAGCTGTCGCCCTGCCGGTGCCGCTCTGCGCCATGTCCGAACCCGCGACCGTGCACCGCGCCCTGCGCCATCTCGTGACACCCCGCGCTGCTCCGCTATGACCGACGCCCTGAGCCAAATCCGCGCGCGCGCGACTTCGTGCATCGCCCAGATCTGGATCTACACCTCCAGATCCGGTTCTTCTCCGTATCCATTTCCAGGGAGGGCAGCAGACCCTCACCTCCAGATCGCGGCATCTCAAGATCTACACCGTCATCGTGAGTCCTCTTTCCTGCATCCTTCATGCCACTGCATCAAGATCGGCTCTGATACCAGTTATTGAGAAAATTCCAGGCTCTAATACCAGTTGTTGAGAAAATTTCAGGCTCTATACCAGTTGTTGGGAGCAAACCCGTTCCACGGAATACCCGGATCCAACTTGATACTGTTATGGTTGAAAGAGAACAATTACCAGGGAAGAGATGTAGGAGAAAAAGAGAGATTGCTTCATTCCTTTGGAGAAGAATCTTGTTACAACAAACAAGATAACACTCGACAGCCCTTCTAAAAACCCAAAAGCTTCTCGCCGTCCCGCATGTCTTCTCTCTTGCAGGCCTCATGCCCCAAGAATCCACGTACGCCATGCACAGACAATACCTCAACGTGCATCCTTCTCCAAAGTCCTGTGAAACACCATCACGGTACAAGCCCTCCACGTGATATCTCCCTCACGTGCGCCTCTCTGCAGTCCACCATGGTCTCCCACGTGGACTCCCTTACGTGTGGTCTCCAAGAAGTCTCCACCTTGGAACCATGAGCCAAGCCCCACAGACCAAGGCTGTTGGCTCCACCCAGTGATTTTGATGAATAACAAAACATTGAGTGCATATTGTATACTAATGTGTATTTCAAGTTATGAGTTTTCAGGGAGAAAGCACCTCAAAATTTCAAAAACTTATGTATCATGGCACGGAGCATTTTTCGCAAATCTGGACATCCTCTTCATGAAAAAAGGGCATCTACATGTTTAATTATTATGTGTTTGCGATTCATTTAAGTTTTAAAATTTATAGTTATGTTTTTGGGATAATTTACACTTGAATTTGAGCTTTTCAGTCTCAAGTGTCGACACTTAGGAAGCCAAGTGTCGACACTTCAGTATTTGGCACGAACAAAAATTCTTGGCACGCCAAGTGTCGACACCTAGAACTCAAGTATCGACACCAAGTGTCGACACTTAGGTTTCCAAGTATCGACTCAAGGCCTGAGAATTTTGAAAATATAGAACTTTATCATTTGAGAATTTTTGTGTCAAGTATCGACACCTGTGCATCAAGTGTCGATACTTGAAAGTTCAAGTGTCGACACCTAGAGATCAAGTGTCGACACCTGACAGCCAAGTGTCGACACTTGAACCCTAACAGCTCTAACGGATCTATTTTTTTGACTTGCAGAACTTGCTTTTCAAGCTCCTAACGGCTAGTTCCGAGGCTCCAACGGTCACAAACCATTTTTTGAAAATTTCTTGATGTATTTAACCTCCACCAACCTCATTCTAAAGGAATTGAAGAGTATTGAAGTCCATTAAAAAGCCAAAAAGCTCATATTCTCTCAAGTACTTTATATCAAAAGCCTTTTATAGTTTGATTCCCTGAAAAAGCCTACAAGCTCATCCTTACATCATTCCAAAAGAGGCATTTTGAAGGATATTCCAAGGAAGAGTCAAGACAAAGCATCAACTTGAGCTTCAAATATTCCATTCTACTCTTGAAGAGAGTTTGTTTTAGTTTTAAAATTGTATATCTGTTTTTTATCTTGTGATTTGACCTTGCTTTCAAGGGTGTCTTGAAAGAAGGTTGTTGTGGTTTGTTGGTGAGCCAAAGGGATAAAACCAACTAGGGTTAACTTGCGAGCCCGAAGACAAAATAAGTGTTAAGGTTTGTTGGTAAGCCTAGGTGACAAAACCAACTTAGGTTTTGACTTGTGAGCCTTATGAAAAACAAGTCAGCTGTAATCTTGTTTGGATTATAGTGAAATTTTCAAGAGTGGCTTGGGGAGTGGATGTAGGTGCTAGATTTGCACCGAACCACTATAAACCTTGTGTTTATGTGTGATTGCCCTTTCTCTCGTGCTCTTTGGTTATTGCTACTCACTTATTATTTTTCGCTGCATTCAATCTCTTGCATTGAATTTATTATTATTCACAAACACCACTAGACCTTTACATTATTGTTTTAATTTTTTAAAAGATCCAATTCATCCCCCCTCTTGGGCTCCATTTCTGGGCAACAAGTGGTATCAGAGCACCGGTACTCTCTTGTGGTCCAAGGATCTTGAGTAAAAGATCATGGCAGCCCCAATAGGAATGGGTATAGTTGAAGGTCAAGCTTCAAATCGTCTCCCACTTTTTAATGGCACAGATTACACATATTGGAAAATATGCATGCGCATTTTTATTCAAGCTCTTGATTATAATTTGTGAAGGACAATTGGAAAAGGTCCTCATCAGCCTATAATGTTGGTTAATGGCATTTTCACTCCAAAAATGGAAGATGATTGGGATGAGAGTGACATTAAGCAAATCGAGCTCAATGCTAAGGCTATGAATCTATTATTTTGCTCTCTTGATCCAAGTGAATTTAATAAAATATTTAATTGTCTCTCTGCCAAGGAGATTTGGAATACACTTGAGGTTATCCATGAGGGTACACACCAAGTGAAAACTACCAAGGATAACATGCTTATCATACGTATGAAATGTTTAAAATGGAACCTACTGAGTCTATTAGTGAGATGTATACTAAGTTCACAAATATTGTGAATGGCATGAGAAGCCTAAGGAAAATTGTTTCTAATGGTGAACTTGTGAACAAACTTCTCAGGTCTCTACCGGCTTCTTGGGATGCAAAAGTAATAGCTATTGAAGAAGTCAAGGATGTTAACATTCTTCCACTTGAACAACTGTTGGGCTCACTGATGACCTATGAGCTCTCCCTCAAACAAAAGAATATGGAAGTCGACAAAAAGAAGAAAGTAATCACCTTCAAATCTACTGCGAGAGAAGAATCAAGCGATGACTCCGAAGAAGATGAGACGGCTCTAATGGCGAGAAAGTTCAGAAGGTTTTTGAGGAAAAAAAGGTTCAACTTCAAGAAAAAACCACTGAAAGGTGAGCCAAATAAAGAGAAGGACAAAGAGAAGGAGAAGGAGCAGCCCACTTATTTTGAATGCAAGAAACCTGGCCATTTCAAGGTAGACTGCCCCTTGCTCAAGAAAAGCAGAAGAAAGTTGAGAAAGAAAGCCATGATGGCAACCTAGAGTGATAGTGAGGACTCCAGTTCTGAGGAAGAACAGCAGGAGGTGGCAAACTTCTATCTGATGGCTGATCATGATGAGGTATGTTCTAAAACAGAAAATGAATTTACATTTGATGAGCTTCATGAAGTTTTTGACGAATTAGTCATAGAATTTCAAAAACTAAAATCAAAACATAAAAATTTAAAGAAGCAAAATTTGGATTTAGCCAAAATAAATGACAAGCTTTCAGGTGAAAATGAATGCCTTCTTCTTCAAAATAGAAAATTAAATGATAAGATTGTAGCACTTGAAAAAGAAAAAGAAGTCTTGAAAAAGAAAAGTTCTTCACTTTCAAATGAAAATTTTTCAAAACAAAGCAAAGAAATTTTGGATGAAAATAAAAGATATAAAGAAGAAATTGAAAAATTAAAACCTTTTGTAGAAAGATTTACTTATAGTTCTGAAAAATTGATTTGCTTTTGAACAACTAAAGAGCAGTTTTTGATAAAGCAGGTTTAGGATTTAGAACTCATAAGAAACAAAAACTTTTTAAAAATTTTTTTGTGCCTGCATCTTCATCCATTACTTACTATACATGTGGTGCTAAAGGGCATAAATCTTATATGTGCAACAATAGAAGATTAAGTAACATTAAGAAAGTTTGGGTTCCAAAAGGAACCAATGCCACTAACCTAAAAGGACCCAAGATGGCTTGGGTACCTAAAGTCTCCACTTGATCTTTATTGCAGATATGCCTTGCAACCAACAAGAAAAGAATGTGGTACCTTGATAGCGGTTGCTCAAGGCATATGACAGGAGATGTGGAGCAGTTCTCATCACTCGAATATCAAAATGGTGGCAATGTAACTTTTGGTGATAATGAAAAGGGCAAAATTATCGGTATTTGTAAAGTCCATATCACCCCTTCTTCTTATATTGATAATGTCTTATATGTTGATGGTTTGAAACATAACTTGCTTAATATTAGCCAGTTTTGCGACAAAGATTTTAAAGTTGTTTTTGAATCTTCTTTGTGCATTGTTTCTAGTTTAGATGACAATGGCATCAAGTTCATTGGTCATAGGCATAGCAATATTTATATGGTTGATCTTGATGATCTCCCTATTCAAAATGGTCAATGCCTAATGGCAATGGAAGCCAAGATCGATGAAACCAGTTGGCTTTGGCATCGCAGACTATGACATGCAAGCATGCATTTAATTTCAAAACTTAGCAAAAAGAACCTAATAAAGGATTTGCCTAAACTCAATTTTGAAAAAGACAAGATTTGTAGTGCATGTCAACTTGAAAAACAAACCAAATCCTCTTTCAAACCAAAAGGAGTAATCTCTACATCTAGACCATTGGAGTTGCTTCACATGGACCTCTTTGGGCCAACTAGAACATCTAGTTTGGAAGGTAAGAAGTACGGTCTAGTTATTATAGATGATTTCTCACGATTTACATGGATCATGTTTTTAGCACATAAAGATGAAACTTTTTCTGAATTTATTAGATTTCATAAAAGAGTTTCGAATAAAAAAGGTGTTTCAGTCGTATCTTTGAGAAGCGATCATGGAACCGAATTTGAAAATGCTGATTTTGATAAATTTTGTATTAAAAATGGCATTCATCATAATTTTTCTGCACCTAGGACACCTCAACAAAATGTGGTAGTAGAAAGAAAAAATAGAACTTTTGAAGAAATGGCATGCACCATGTTTTGTGAAAATGACTTACCTAGATATTTTTGGGCGGAAGCCATAAATACTGTATGCTATATTTTAAATCGAGTTTTAATTCGACCGATTCTAAAGAAAATACCTTATGAGCTTTGGAAGGGTAGAAAATCCTCAATTCATTATTTTCGTGTCTTTGGATGCCGTTGTTTCATCTTAAACAATGGTAAGGATAATTTAAGTAAATTTGATGCCAAATCAGATGAGGGAGTCTTTCTAGGCTACTCCATATCTAGTAAGGCATACAGGATCTTCAACAGAAGAACACTTGTTGTTGAAGAATCCATACATGTGGTATTTGATGAATCTAACCAAAAATCTTCAAGAAAAGAAGATATACTCTCTGATGAAATAGGTAGCAAGAAAACTGAAAGTGTAAACAACAATGAAGGGCTTACCAAGAAACAGAACGATGATCAAAACACTGAAGGAGATCAAGCACAAGGTGATGAAAACACATCAACAGTTGATCCATTACCAAAAGAATGGATGTATGCTCATGGACACCCAAAAGAACTAATTATCGGTGATCCATCTAAAGGTGTAAGTACTCGATCATCCTTTAGAAATATCTATGATTACTTAGCTTTTGTTTCTTAAATTGAACCTAAAACTATTGAGGAAGCTGAATGTGATAGTAATTAGATAAATGCTATGCAAGATGAACTTAACCAATTCAAAAGGAATAATGTTTGGACATTAGTAGATAGGCCTTCAAACACTTCAATTATTGGTACAAAGTGGGTTTTTCGAAATAAACTTGATGAAAATGGTGTAGTTACTAGAAATAAGGCTAGACTAGTTGCCAAAGGATACAATCAAGATGAAGGGATAGATTTTGATGAAATATTTGCTCATGTGGCTAGACTTGAGGCAATTAGGCTATTGTTGGCTTTTGCTTGTTTTATGAATTTTAAATTATTTCAAATGGATGTTAAAAGTGTATTTTTAAATGGTCTAATTGAAGAGGAGGTTTACGTTGAACAACCTCCTGGTTTTAAAAATTCTGAATTTCCAAATCATGTTTACAAACTTCATAAAGCTTTGTATGGATTGAAATAAGCTCCTAGAGCTTGGTATGATCGTTTAAGCTCTTTCTTGCTCAAAAATGATTTTGCTAGAGGTAATGTAGATAAAACTTTGTTTTTAAAAAAAAAAGATTGATGATCTCTTAGTAGTACAAATCTATGTAGATGATATAATATTTGGTGCTACTAATGAATCTTTTTGTCAAGATTTTACAAAGTCAATGCAGGGTGAGTTCGAGATGAGCATGATGGGAGAACTAAATTTCTTCCTCGGACTCCAAATAAAGCAAACCAAAGAGGGAATCTTCATCAACTAAGCAAAGTACACAAAAGAAATACTCAAGAAGTTTGGGATGGAGAACACTAAGCCTTTAGGTACCCCTATGAGCTCTACTTGTCGACTTGACAAGGATGAATTAGGTAAATCTATTGACCAAAAATTATATCGTGGCATGATCGGTTCATTGCTATATCTTACTGCCAGTAGGCCAGATATCATGTTTAGCATCTGTATATGTGCTAGATATCAGTCTAATCCTAAAGAGTCTCATCTTTTGGCTGTTAAATGCATACTTAGATATCTATCTGGTTCAATTGAAATTGGTTTATGGTACTCTAGAGATTCTTCATTTGAATTGATTGCTTATTCTGATGCTGACTTTGCTGGGTGTAAACTTGATCGTAAAAGTACTAGTAGAACTTGTCAGTTTCTTGGAGTAAATTTGATATCTTGGAGTAGCAAGAAACAGAATTCAGTTGCTTTATCAACGGCGGAAGCCGAATATATAGCAGCTGGAAGCTATTGTGCTCAAATCCTTTGGATCAAATAACAACTCGAATATTTTGGCATTAAACTAACCAAGACACCCATAAGATGTGACAATACTAGTGCAATCAATCTAACTAAGAATCCTGTGCAACATTCAAGAAGTAAACACATTGAAATAAGACATCATTTCATAAGAGATCATGCACAAAACTCTAATGTTATTCTTGACTTTGTATGTACTGATGATCAGTTAGCAGATGTGTTTACCAAACATTTGAGTAAGGATAGGTTTTGTTTGATTAGAAGAGAGTTAGGTGTCATTGATCCATTCTCCTAGAACTCTCATAGTTTTAATAATACCTAAGACATTTCTCTCAAAAAAAATCACTTGCTTTGAGCCGCAAAAGTTGTTAAAAATTTTCTTAGATTTTTTGAAAATTTTTCCAATTTTTTTTTGGCCAAGTGTCGACACTTGACAAATACTAAGTGTTGACACTTGCGAAACAAAATCTGTCTTTAAAAGACCGACCGAGGGTTTTTGTTTTTATTTTCCCCCGTCAATTTCAAGCAACAGTGGTCCCCCTCTATCCAAATCTCTCTTCTTCCCGTTTAACCCCACACAAATCAGGTATTCCCTCTTCCAATTTCTCTTTATTCCACTTTATTTCTCAAATTTTCTTTTTCCTCACCGTTAAAACCATTTTGACCTAAATTAAGGATTTGCCGATTTTATTTGGATTACGACCGGATTTTCCCAAGTTTTAGTGGTTTTCCAAAACTCCGTTTGAAGGAATAGTGATTTGCACGGTATTTTTCATGGTTTTCTTACGATTTAGGTCATTCTCCACACACATTTCATCCAAATTTAGGTAAAATCACTGTTTGATTTGTTTTTAGCCAAAAATTTGGGTATTCACCTAAAAACTAGTATTTAATATATATTTCCAATGATTTACCATAATTTATCATAATGCTTTTGCCACATTATTTTAATCTTGGTAGAACCCTAAATGTTCTAAGCCCAAAACCCAGGTACTTTGGTATTTTGGTATTACAAAATATACTCTTATAAAATTTCCAGCCAAAAAACTTTATCTAGGTTATAAAATCCTCACCTTCAAAATGTTTCTGGTTTTTCAAAATTATCTTGGTATTTTATAACTCTAAGTTTGTTTCAAAACTATTTTATAAAATGATTTTTAACCAGTCCCTTTGCTCCTAGTCTGAGTGAATCCCCCCCCTAGCTTATCTTCTTTAAAACTCTCTTGGTCAGCTTGCTGTAATGGGTCCCAGGAAGAGACTTGCAGTTAGGGAGAGATCTAGTCATGGTGTAGAGAGGAGATCGAAGGCCATATTTGATTCTGCACAGGCTAGTAGTTCTGCCACACCGAGTTCCCTCCTGCAGAGAGGATGGCAGGGAAGTTAGTAGCCTCTGGGAGGAGAGTCGACCTGGAGTGTTTTGATAGGCACCACTTTCTCTTGCGACAAGTGCTCACTGATGCAGGTTTAGTATCCTTCTGTACTATACAGGAGAGGTACTACCCTCATCTAGTAAGGGAATTCTACGGTGCGATGGACTGTCGACGACTTCTATGGACTACGACCATGAGAGGTGTTCAGATTTCATCTTCTGCAGAGCTACTAAGCAGAGTTTGGAAGATTCCCCATAGGGGAGTTAGTGTTTTTATGGTGGATGACAGGGAGGCTACATTTAGGTGTATCCTCAAGCGAGAGGATGTTCGTGGTGTATCTATAGTCACCGCGAACCAGTTATCTCTGGAGATGCGCCTATTGCACCACATCACGGCACGTATACTTCTGCCGAAGACTGGGAGGTTCGACTTCATCACTAAGAAAGAGCTGATGGTGATGACGAGTCTGACAGAGAGGAGGCAGATCGACCTTCCATCTTTGATGTTAGTACAGATGCATGATGCCGCGACTCAGCGTCGTCATTGTTTACCCTACGGCATGGCACTGACCAGGTTATTTAGAGCATGTGGAGTATCACTGGAGGGGGAGATCCCCAAGGAGATACTACACACAGATGTCTATGATGAGAGATCTTTGTACCGTATGGGGTATAGACTAGTCGCAGGTCGATGGGTGCGCAGAGAGTCTGGCTAGGAGCCAGATGAGGAGGACGAGCTTCGAGAGGCAGAGGCAGGACCATCTGAGCCAGCAGGTTTTCCTCCCATTGATATCCCATCGATACAGGCAGAGCATTCAACTCCTGGTACTTTAGCTCCTCCGCCACCTACTATTGGATTACCCTTTAAGGAGCATGTCAGAGAGCAGTTTACTGAGATCAGGGGTAAGTTGACTCAGCTACGCAGCGAGGTTGAGACTCTTCGAGCACATACTACCTCGGAGTATGCTGAGATCCGTAGGACTATGGAGGAGGGCTTCACTCGTATTGAGGATTTATTGAAATCCCTTATACCTCCAGCAGCCCCTGCAGTTGTATTTTCGGATGATGATGATGATGATGATGATGATAATGATGATGATGATGATGATAATGATGGTGATGATCACCAGAGCGACTATGCTAATACAGTTGATGGTGGTGATCAGGCAGATATGGATGAGGACAGAGCTACAGAGATCGTGGGCAGTGGTAGTGACAGTGATGGCAGTGCAGATGGTTTTGAGGTGGTCAGTCGCGACCCTCCCACTACCCTAGCTGATCCTACTGACTTGGTTGATTCCACACCGGACTTTGTTACACCAGCTGATCTTCTCTCCCCCCTTCCACCAGATCATCTAGGGTTGTACCCGCTTTTGGTCCTTCTGGCCGTACTAGGAGTCGTCGAGCTTTAGTACCTCCTAGGGCCTTAGCCTCTAGATCTAGGATCAGTGCTCTTTTTAGTCTTGAGATTCCATCTGATGAGGATTAGCCTCACAGATGTCTGTTGTATGTCTTTTATAGTTCATATTTGTATGTTTATAATTATTGTATAACTCTGATGCTTTCTGTATGTTTCAGTTCTTGCTGATGACTCAGCAAATTTTTGTACTGAAAACTTCTCTTATCTGTTATATATTTCAGTTTAGTGCTTATTATTTGTGTTTGATTGGTTAAATTTACCTTCTTCAGCTCTGATTCTCTCTTTGGATCTTTTTGGCTCTGATACCTGTCATATTTGATACTCTACCATCTTTTTGTCTCTATGCTCATTGTGAGGGGGAGGTTATTTCCCTTTCTAATGATTGACAAAAAGGGGGAGTAATAGATTATATAGATGCATAAATTGTTGTGGTTCCACCTTGTGTGTGAGAACCTTCAAATTTGATCTAATTTATCCTGAAATAACATATTATTTGTTCTAATTAGAAATATCTAATTGAGGGGGAGATTGATTCTTCCTAACTATGAAGATTATGCCTCATATGGACTTACATTCATATTCATGAATTATAACAGTTGAAATTTGAAACGTAATGCTATTTTACTCAATGTTTTGTCATCATCAAAAAGGGGGAGATTGTTGGCTCCACCCAGTGATTTTGATGAATAACAAAATATTGAGTGCATATTGTATACTAATGTGTATTTCAAGTTATGAGTTTTCAGGGAGAAAGCATCTCAAAATTTCAAAAACTTATGTATCGTGGCACGAAGCATTTTTCGCAAATCTGGGCATCCTCTTCATGAAAAAATGGCATCTACATGTTTAATTATTATGTATTTATGATTCATTTAAGTTTCAAAATTTATATTTATGTTTTTGGGGTAATTTATACTTGAATCTGAGCTTTTCAGTCTCAAGTGTCGACACCTAGAAAGCCAAGTGTCGACACTTCAGCATTTGTCACGAGCAAAAATCCTTGGCACGTCAAGTGTCGACACCCAGAACTCAAGTGTCGACACTTAGGTTTCCAAGTGTCGATTCAAGGCCTGAGAATTTTGAAAATATAGAACTTTGTCATTTGAGGATTTTTGTGTCAAGTGTCGACACCTGTGCATCAAGTGTTGACACTTGAAAGTTCAAGTGTCGACACCTAGAGATCAAGTGTCGACACCTGACAGCCAAGTGTCGACACTTGAAGCCTGACAGCTCTAACGGATCTATTTTTCTGACTTGCAAAACTTGCTTTTCAAGCTCCCAACGGCTAGATCCGAGACTCCAATGGTCACAAACTGTTTTTTGGAAGTTTCTTGGTGTATTTAACCTCCACCAACCTCATTCTAAAGGAATTGAAGAGTATTGAAGTCCATTAAAAAGCCAAAAAGCCCATATTCTCTTAAGTACTTCACATCAAAAACCTTTTATAGTTTGATTCCCTGAAAAAGCCTACAATCTCATCCTTACATCATTCCAAAAGAGGCATTTTGAAGGATATTCCAAGGAAAAGTCAAGACAAAGCATCAACTTGAGCTTCAAAGATTCCATTCTACTCTTGAAGAGAGTTTATTTTAGTTTTAAAATTGTATATCTATTTTTTATCTTGTGATTTGACTTTGCTTTCAAGGGTGTCTTGAAAAAAGGTTGTTGTGGTTTGTTGGTGAGTCAAAGGGATAAAACCAACTAGGGTTAAATTGTGAGCCCGAAGACAAAACAAGTGTTAAGGTTTGTTGGTAAGCCTAGGTGACAAAACCAACTTAGGTTTTGACTTGTGAGCCTTGTGAAAAACAAGTCAGCTTTAATCTTGTTTGGATTATAGTGAAATTTCCAAGGGTGGCTTGGGGAGTGGATGTAGGTACTAGGTTTGCACCGAACTACTATAAACCTTGTGTTTATGTGTGATTGCCCTCTTTCTCTCTTGCTCTTTGGTTATTGCTACTCACTTATTGTTTTCCGCTGCATTCAATCTCTTGCATTGAATTTATTATTATTCACAAACACCACCAGACCTTCATATTATTGTTTTAATTTTTTAAAAGACCCAATTCACCCCCCCTCTTGGGCTCCATTTCTAGGCAACAAAGGCCTTCACACTGATCTCTCCACGATCTTCACATAACCGTGAGACCCTAAAGGGGTCGGCCTCTTGGACCTTCCAACTGCACACCCCATCTTCTCATATTTATAGCACATGGGGGACGTTGAAGCCTTCTTGGATTGGGCGTCTGATATTGGACTTCTTGTTGGACTGCAACTACCTCTTGAATCTTGTTAGGATTCAATCACATGGGCAGTTAGGACTTGTCTTGGGCCAATAACAAACTGATTAGGATACCTCACATGGTTGGACTTCCTAATTCGTTACAACCAACTAACTAACCAACCAACTGGCTAACCTTCTAACCAATTTAACAAACTTGGACCCAATCTCGTAATCCGATTGGGTTATGTTACAATCTCTCAAAAAACTCCCCCCTTTCAAAGCCAACATAAAATTAATAATCCTTGGGTCAAACCCCCTGACCCAACAAGGGATCCCGGGAAAAAATCCCAAAAAACCTCCAGGATAGCTTAGGACACGCCCCCAAGCTCCAGGAATCACCTCCAGCATCCCCGCCATGATCTCCCAAGTCTCTCCAAAACTTTGGAGCACCATACAAAACCCTACAATGCCGTCAATATGCTGCCTGTCACCTATCTTCTCATATGGTGCAGCATCACAACTTGTACAAGATGTTTGTGTGAAGATGATCAAACAAGTCAATAGACTCGATCAAGATTTTAATTCAAGGGAATGATCTTCGTAAGTCTGGCAACTAAAGTGCACTTTGGGCAAATCCCATACGAGTATTGATGGTCTTCATTTCAGAATATAAACGAGGTCTCATTTCTATAAAGATTATTGGAAATCAAGAACTTTATAGCTTCTGTCGTAGTCCTCATCTTGTCCATTGGAAATCAATTATTATAAACTATTCATAGTCCTCGTTTCAGCAAAACATTCCGACCTGTTTTGAACAGTATATTATGGTAAGTGGAAAGCTCTCTCTTTTTTTTCCCTCCTTTTTCTTGGTTTTTCAAACATGCGGATGCACCTTCTTTTTTGTTATATATAACCATAAATAACCTTCACATATGCAGCTCCAAAGTCAGATAGCTTATTACCGGAATCAGTTTCAGAAAAAAGATTTTGTTGATTGTTACTCCTTGCATGCAGACTAACAAACCCTTCGACATTGTTTATGCTTTTTACAATATTTGTATCATCTACAAATACTTCCTTATCATTGTGAAACCATTCTAGTCAAAAATGGTCATGAGTACATGAAAAGCTTTGTAAATCTCGACCCTTTTTATTTGGTGGAAAGCATTTCTCTTAAACATGGTAATCATTTGATATGTTTTTGTCTGTTCTGTCTTCTGGACCTTGCAAGCTACTACATGCGAACTCGGGCCAATAGTTATAATCACATGTTGTTTTTCGCTTGTCATAGAATGATTTTAATTAAGCAGGAATTCAAGATCGTGATTCTAGACTGCCTCTTCAACTTAGTGTATGCATTTAAAACTTAAAATATTTCACATATCTGCTTTTGAGCTTTTTGCAAAACCATCCCCAGATTTCAGTTGCAAAAACATGTTCAGCAATATTCACAGCATTAGCTGTTCAGCAAGTAGGAGATTCAAGATTATTTCATGAACTTTATTGTAAGTAATTGTAGAATTTATGGTTCATTAGAGAGATGATCATTGCTGAATAATTCGAGGAAAATTAAGTAAAGGTTGGACCCAACATTTTTTTATTATTTTTTTAGCATAAGTAGGCAGCAAATAATCAAGAACATTTGGACAAATCTCATCATATAATAATCCGAGGAACTGCAAGTTTTGTGAAATCCCTCGTCTTTTGCAAGCTGAAAGAGGCACGACAAGATAAGCTATATGCAGTCATCGCTCGTCAATGTGAATGATGATCATGATTATGATGATGTGGTTTGGTATCAAGAATCAACTGCAGTCTTGTGGACAGACCAAAGACATGCATTGTCCCCACTTTGTCCCGAGCTAATTAAATGGAATGCACATCCCGGTAAACCATCTAAATAAAATATTGTATATCGGCATCGGGGAAAATGCTAACATAATGCCATGAAGGCTAAGCCGACTTCCTCCATTTACCATCACTATTTTTGTTATATGGGCATCTTGTCACCGTGTTCAATTGCGGCACAACTGTAATTCGGAACTAAAAAACATAACCGAATTCAATCACGTAAAGCATGAACAAAGCTACCCTTAGATGATAGCTCATGCCATTATCATAATATTCACACTTACAGTTACACCTGGTAATTTTATCAATTAGAGACAATGTGACCATATTTGGAACTCTTTAGTAGTATGCAACGTATATTTACAGTAGATGGAAGAAGAAAATAATAATTACTACAAAATCTCAGGCAGATGGGCTATGGAGCGACTCTGATGGAAATGATGAACCCCTTACCACTTAAATATGGTGAAGTTGATCTGCTGCTGCTGAGCTTTCTTAATCTGTGTACCTCCTACCTTTGCTGGAAATTCAATGTCCTGATACAGTAAGCAAACAAGAAGGCGAAGAGGACACAAAAACCCACTAGAACTGTGGCTACGACGCCCATGAAGTCAGTGTGGTATCCAAAGTGGTCCTTGACATAGTCTTTGATACTAATTCGTCCGGACTGACCAGGAACTAGGATTGTATCATCTAGATCTCCATACTGTGTTACTATAAGCCCATAAACAGTCCAAGCTAATGGGCACATCCAGTAGTACCAGATCCACCACTTGGGAATTTTCTGCAATCCAACCCATCAGAAATTATATTGAGTTTTTAAATGAGTCTTATAATTAGAAATCATGAACTCGCCATCACTCATTTCCAGAAGAATATACGAGGAGTAACAACTCACAGGTCTGGGGATGAAAAAGCCTGAGAAGAGGTTGAAGAGTGAATAAAATGTTGCAGCAAAGATCGCTGCAACTTGATGGTTCGGCGAGATAGAGACAGTCATCATCCCATAGTAAGTAAAATATAGGAAGGAGAAGAAGGAGACGAAGAAGAACCAAAAGACCTTTGCTGCAGTCCATTGGAAACTCATCATGGAATATATTATAAATGTATAATACAAGCCCTGGAGGAACACATATGGTATTTCCACAACCACCTACATTAAAGCATAACAATGTCTACATCAATCAAATGTACAAAGTTCAAAGCTCTATCTGAACTTCTATTTTTCTAAATATGCTGATGCAATTTATAGGTATGATAGATTGCATAGCAAGATAAGCCTATATATGATAAAAACAAATGAATAACGAAATTATTTTCCGCAGACTGCATAAACCTTAAGTAGACTTGCAGGAGTGCCAAAGATTTAAGACTTTATTCTATAAAAAACAGCCCTCCATGGTTCAAGCAGATGGAGTCTCCTTACCTGAGCAATGGCATATGGTAAAGCAGAGTACATCCCCGCAGCCCTCTCTCGATAGAATACCGTCCTTTCGACCGAGACAACTGGTTGAACTGTTGAACAGTTATTGATCCCCACAAACAGTACTGCTGCATACATGGATCCGATAACAATCCTAAGATCATTTGCATTATCCCTGCACCACCATAGAAACAATCATGCCATCCTTGAGTAAACTCGGCATTTATTCAGAGGTGAAGACCTCAGAATCATCACCGGAGAGTTGCATTGGTTAGCCTTATAAATATACCTCTTATGCCCAATCCTCCAGAAGATGGTGCCTAGAAGTAAAGCAGTGAACAAAGTGAAGAAAAATCTGACAAGGTTGTAATCAGGGCTACGCCAGTAGGTCCACCACTGCTTCCAAAGGCAAGCTTTGAACTGCCCCACGGTAGATTGGGAGTACTGTGTGGTGAAGTGCAGATCACTTGTACCTGATGCTGGTTTACTCAGCTCACCAACCAAAGCCTTGTTGCGCCTGATGGTAGAGTTAGTCATCAAAATGGTAAGTATGTCTCATGTCCGTCTGACTTTCAAATTCATGAAGTTGAAAATGGGTAAAGAGATGGAATAGATGCAGAATTACTGGTAAAAAACATGCATGATAAACAGAAGCAGATTTTTTTTTTTTTTTTTTTTTGTGAACTATTAATGCTGATTTAAGGGTTTTCCAAGTGAATGTCAAATTTCACTTACCGGTAGAGATCTGATGATTTGTAATACTCGGCAAAATCAATTCCCAACCGTACTTCAGCGGCAATTGAACTCACTTCCAGCATCCATGTTGCAGGATTGTATTTGTCCTTAATTTTTGGGACTCCAGGAATTGCCTGGCAAAGTTAGAAACAAAATGATGTAGTCATATAATGATCTTTGCTGTTGCCTTTCTTTATTACATGTGAAGTTGGAGAAAAAACGGATAAAACTAAAACTAATGCAACTCTACAATAGCCATTGAAACTATAAAAATATATTAACAATGGCATGAAAGTTACTTTAGTACCCATAACAATTGGTTGCTACTAAGAAAGGGAAAGTCCGACAACAAGTAGTTTTACTACTGATAAGAAATGATAAATCAGAAAATCACAATATACTCCATTGATAAATAAGAATATTTGAAAGTGAACAGACCTCAAAATATTCAATAATCTTGTGAGAGTTCCGCCCCAAAGGCCCGGAGTAAATCACCTGGCCTCCTCTCTTCATCAGTAATAGCTATTGGGAAAAAAAAAAGAAATTATACTCCAAGCATCCAAACATATGCAACTTCTAGAAAGGACTCTTAAACAATCAAATAAAAAGGCATTTAAAAGAAGAAATAGAAAAACATACGGTTTCAAGATAGAGTTACCTCATCAAAGGCTTCAAATATATCAATACTTGGTTGGTGGATTGTACAAACAACCGTTCTTCCAGTGTCGACTGTGTTCCTCACAGTTCTCATGACAATGGCTGCTGCTCTTGCGTCGAGACCTGATGTTGGTTCATCCATGAAGATGATTGAAGGATTGGCAACAAGCTCTACAGCAATTGTCAATCTTTTCCTCTGTTCCGTTGACAACCCTGTAACTCCTGGAAGGCCCACGATAGCATCCCTGAGATTATCAAGCTCTACCAGCTCCATTACTTCATCCACAAATTTCTGAGAGGGGCAAAAGAAGAAGAAAAAAAGAATCTCAGTTCATAATGTCATAATGTGTCATCTCCTTTAGTAATTATTGAAACATATAGTATATACATTTTTTCTGTTTTACTATATTATTCGTTCCATATTTCTCAAGCCAGTGTGACTGAAACCTTCTAAACTATTTCATTAGTTAAAAATGCAGATATTTAAAAAATTTAAACAACGGCTAGTCCGATACTCACCATCTTTTCCTCATCGCTGACTTCTTTAGGAAGACGGAGAAAAGCGGAGAATATCAAGGACTCCCTTACTGTGACCTGAGGAGAGTGGATGTCATTTTGCTCGCAATAGCCAGAAATCCTTGCAAATGTTGCCTGGTTCTTAGGGAAGCCAGAAATCCGAATGTCTCCTTCTATGTAACCCCCAGTCTTTCTGCCTGCCAGAACGTCCATGAGCGTCGTCTTTCCAGCCCCGCTAACTCCCATTAGAGCTGTTAAGACACCTGGACGAAAAGCCCCTGTCACCCCCCTGAGCAATTGGAGCCTGTCTTCCGTCACTCCTTGTTCTTTCATTTCCTGCAAAACCATCATGTTTCCATCATCTCCAGCTACATTTGTTTTCTAATATCTTTGTTTCTCTCTTTCTTTCTTTTTTCCTCTGATATAAGGGAGGCAAAGCCACCTGCTTGATAAGCCATGATAAGGATATATAAAAGTTGGATGCCAGCTGCTGCTACTGAGCCAAACTCGGCTCGACCTCCAGAACTATTAGCTAGTTTAATTTTATCAAGGTAAAATCATAGAAAGAAACAAAAATCAAAAGTAGAAAATTACCGGAGGCATGTCGACATAGTAATTGACATCATCGAAAGACATGGCTAGAGGTTTGAATGGAAGAACCATTCCCCTCTTAGCATCAACACCCTTCGTTGTATCAATAGACATATCCCGAGTAAGCCCATTGGTAGAACCATTGGCAGCATGAATGCTCATGCGTAGAGTCATCATCTCTCCTGAAAGAAGTACAGCATTATGGTTTTAGAAGCAAGCAATAGCACAATATCATTCCACGGTTGTTTGTAGGTTTTGATGATAATTGAATGGTTCTGTTCAGCATCTCTTACTGGTGTTGTTTCCGTCCTTTGTTGATAATGCTCGAGGTAAAGAATCACTACTCAACTCCATCCTTTGGATCCTTGGCAACTCCTTCGATTCATCTCGGTTGGTTTCCATTTCCATGGCTGTTTCTTCAGATATAGAAGCTTGTGGTTTTCCAAGAGCTATGATCAAACAAGAGAAAGCAACAAGAAAGAATATAATTATCCAGATTCCTACAATCTAAGAGACAAGGAGAACAAGATCTACACCCTCGACAAGATATTCGGGTCATAACAGTTTTTTTCCGCCCTTGTGGTGGTCTTCGACCCTATAGATGGGGAAAAGAAACTAACGAATCTACAGGCATTGATTGACTACTTACGACTTAGGTACGCAAGCGAAAGGGTGAAGAGCACATTGAAGAGGATGCTGAATCCAAAAAGTGCGCCAGCTCCAATCCAGAACCAATTCTTTTCTGGGAAGACTTTGGAATTCTCGAGGATTGCCACCCCTAGAATCCTACCATCAGGTGCCTATCAGCACAAGAGTGAATCTTATCAGCAATTGCATGACCAGTAAATAACTACAAAAGCTGATATAAATCCTACTTTAATTTTTGACTATATTGAAATATAAATCACGAAGGACTGGTTTACGTGACTCTGCAAGATAGAAAATGAGATACATGGGGCAGGAAGCACTTACAAGCTTGTTCATCCACCTGGGAGCCAACAATTCATTGACTGCCAAAGCATTATATCCATATGTCATCGGCGAAACCCAATAGCCCCAGATCCACCATTTTGGAATCACATCTGTTAGCAATGCAAGAATAAAGGAACTCTTTATATAACGCAAGAAGACAATTCATGGAGACGTGCAACAAAGAGAACAAATAAGTTACAATTAAAGAACTAGAGCAATCTATGTTTTGCACTGAATGATAACCTCTTGGTAGGATGAAACCCCCGAGAACAAACATTATGAGCACGGCGAGAGCTCCCCCCGTGTTGGAAATGATCATGGACCTGCACACTCCTGCAGTGACTCTGAAGAGCCCTGCTGCCATTTGTTGGATCAAGAATACAAGCAGCAGCTGCTTGAAGAACCTACGTCGACATAAAGAACGAGAGAATTATGAAGAACATCGCAATGCAGAGATGCGGCCTAATAGGTCATTAAAATGATACAAATTTTACCTGCTGGCCTCGGGGGCGAACCCAATGGTGTAATAAGTCATGACAACCCATACAATTGACTCCAGGATGGAGATGGGGATTCTAAGAAGAAAGTTGGGAAGGGTGAAGACCCAAGCCGGATAGAAGAGGAGGTCCCTCTGCTTGTAGAACACCGGGAGTCTAGAGATGGCAATCGAAAGCTCCGCAAAGCCGTTGAACATGTTCACGATCATGCCGAACAGAAGCGCTCCAACGAAGACCGTCCCATCTTCCTCATTTCTTGTATGCATCCGAGTCCTCAAGAACACCGTCGAGGCAATAAGCGCAGTGAAGATAATCTTCATATAATCGGCAAAGCAAAAGAAAAAGGTGACAATTGATCAGTTTTGTTCTTGAGGTGCGGATCATTTTAAAAGGGTGGGGGGTGGGCGGTGAAATGGCAATACCTGAACGGTTTTGAAGATGTAGACGAAGGAGTTGCGCTCGATGAGGAGCCACTCCTTGGCGAAGGAGGCCTTGAGCAGCTCCATGGCCGGGACGGGATTCCGGTCGAAGACAAGGGCGGCCTTGTGGCTGCGGGTCTTGTCGAATGGGACCGAGAGCTCATTCTCGAGGCGGAGGCCGACATGGAAACGGCGGAAGCGCTGGGCGAACTCGGAGACGGAGATGTAGCGGTAAGGCTTGTGCTTGTCGGCCCAGTACTGCTCCTGGTCCTTGCGGGAGGTGACCTCTTGGAGGAAGTCGGCGGTGCCCTTGCGCTCGGGGCAGAGGAAGCCGCAGCTCTCGAAGAACTCGAGGACGTACTCGCGGGGACCCTGGTAGACGATCTGGCCCTCGGAGAGGAGGATGATGTCGTCGAAGAGTTCGAATGTCTCGGGGGCGGGCTGGAGGAGAGACATGAGGATGGTGGCCTCTCCCAGTTGCACGATATGCTGCAGGCACTTCACGATCTGGAACGTCGTCGAGCTGTCCAGCCCCGTCGATATCTCGTCCATGAACAGCACCTTCGTCGGACCCACGATCATCTCGCCTGCGTTGGAGGTTCATGGAAGTTTTTAGAGTTACCACTACAACAATACCACCGACGTGAAAAATTCGAAATCAGCTTTCTGCCATGCGTGAGGTGAGGTCCAACCAACTAATGGTATTATTAGACCCGGTACGTGGTGTTCCGAACCAATTTTGTAGTTGCGTCTGTTCAATCGAATTGAGTCCAGGGGTTTATCTTTATCAGGTGAATAGCTAACCGGCCGGAAATAGAGACTTGTCTACCTGAGAGGCTGCGATGCATGGTAGGCGAGTCCAACCTTCTTCGATTCAGGAGTACCTCTACATGCAGCCCGTAGCATAGAATGGTTAACGAGCACATGCCGTGCATATTATTTGATGGCTGTTCATCTCTTGATAACAGCTACCAAGGGCTACAAGGTAGAGGATTCTGATTGCTTATGCTCGTGGGGGCTGAAATGAGTGTTAGCAAGCGTATAAACTCCAGCGTTTGAAACAGGGACAGACAGACTGAGGGTGTAAGCTTGCGGGGAGAAGGCCACGTAACCTACTGGGCTTCTCCTATTCATATAGACCCGTAGACTGGTCTAGAGCCTTACGGTTAATTGCACTGCTCCAAGTGGAATGGCAGTTGCCTGCTGGGCTGGCTAGTCTGAACTCTGAAGGCCAATTGGTTGGAATTAATAGGGTTAATGGTGATGCAGCTTGTTACTTCCTGGAAGGACATCATTTCTTCGGAGGATGCTTCCATTTTTCCTACTAGGGAGCTTGACTCCGTTTTTCCAATGAAAATAACGTAGACAGGGATCTCCCGTGATTACGCTCATCTGGGTACCGGGGCTTAGCTTGTTACTTCCTAGTAGGACATGGATGTGCTTCTACAGAGTATCATGCATCAATGATAGCACGAAGCCCATAATAGAAGATAGCTTCCTATAGGATCTCTCTTTGATCCAAACTTACTTGGATGTTAATTTATAATTTGGAAATTGAGAGGCATCCAATAAAATTAGAATTATGCAAAGAATGTTAGTATGGCTCATGCACAAGGATAATATGCATAAATTAAAAAATGATATCATAGCAAACTTGACTCGGTCTATATGAACTAGAAGATACTATAACATTGATCAATCGTAGTTGATCATAAATTAATTATGACACTTGTAATTAGATTTGAACGAATTTATATTTTTAATCTGGTAAAAATATTATGACTTACATAGAAGTTACATATGAAAACCTGTGTAAGCATATATATATATATATATAGTTTCATATTGATTATGCATCGAATAGAACTTGGATATTTTATTAGAATCCAAAAAATATTAAATAATATTTTTTAACTTGTCTTTTTGGATAAAGCACTAGATTGTTACAATAAATAAATGAGATACCACCCAAGATTTAAACTTAGAAACCTAATTGGTTAAAAAAAAAAAAGTTAATTTGACCGATGAAGAACAGCCTAGGCCACTCTCCCTTTCTGTTTAATTTTTTTTTTTAAAAAAAGCAAGCATTTTTCGACGCATAACTACAGCATATCAGCCTTGTCCTTTTTGGAATCCGTACTTAGAATTAGGCTCCGCAAAATGTATGGAAGGTGTAATTACAGGCAAATGTGACGGTAGGACAGTTTTTTTTTTTTTTTTTTTTTGGTAATAAAATATTTGTATTGATGTATCCAAGGGATCGCAGCATTGTTTTTGGCCGCAACATGCATGCAAGTCTATCGTGACATTATTGTCCATACGATGAGGCCATTCGCTAGAGCTAGTAGGATGAGGTTTACAAAGTTTGAATTTTGATTTTTCGAGTAGCTGGTGGGTCCAAATGACTATTAAATATTTGTAACATCTTTGGATCTTGCAAAGTTCTTAGAATGAAGAAAATTTATTGAACCGGGGAACACGAAACCGAGCAAAAATGTTAATATCATGTTTATGCACCTCTCTACTTTCAATTTTCGTAAGCCAAATCAAAAATTCTTTAAAAAATAGCATGTAATGCTGACATCATGCTTCCACTTACAATGCAGCTTCATTAAATAATTTCATATATTATCTCTTGGCTCGCTGCCATGCAGCAAAGAATTATATAAGAATTGACAAATTAACATTTTACTTTAATCTATTTATACCGAGCAAAGGTTAATTAGCATGGGGAGCGAACCTGTGGTAACACGCTTTTTTTGTCCGCCTGATATCCCTCTCTGCATCTCGTCCCCCACGATGGTGTCAGCACAAATGTCCAGTCCAAGTATCTGCAACCACGAAACATAAACCATCGTTACCGAACCTTAAACAAATCCGATTCCCATAGCGGCCTCCCCGACTAATATTGGCGAGTACCGTAAAAATTTCTTTTTACTTCCCAAGTTGCTTTTATATGTAAATCTTTTGGCTGATCTAATTATTGCGGTGCTCCTACCGTGTCGGCATAACGACAAGCATCTCATGTGCCATTGATGCCCCCATCTACTTTCTGGGACTCTCATGTGGCAGGGGGCCCACCACTCCGCCACATTTGGGAGTAGGTGAGTTTTTCGTCAAAGGGAGGGGAAATCACGTGTACTTTTCGCTACTGTCAAATATGGGCCCCACATCAAGAGGGTCATGGACTAATAGTCAAACGCGGACACCCTCCGGCTTTTTTTTTTTTTTTTTTTTTTTTTTTTTCTTGGTAAGTTCCGCCCACTCCTTTTGGGAACGAGCTGGACTATACACACACAAAACAAAACCAAAAAAAAAAAAAACTGATACCGACTGATTATACTTCGATCAAGATTGATAAACGGAATTATGTACCCTGAGAGTGTAGTCAGTTTGGAGACTGCTCTTGACCCCTTCCATCGCAGTGGCCTGTAAAATTAGTATACCAGTTGAGCTAGGGCATGTGATCGTAAAGTAAAAAGATTTAGTCATAATTATATTTAAAATTATTTTACCTTCATGAAAAGATCGACTTCAGTTTCCGGAAATATTCCTGCGACTTTCTCCCTCTCCGCCAGCTCCGTTAGAAGCTCTACACGGTGGTTGATCTTAAATGTTAACAAAATTATAATAAAATTATGTATTATATTGTTCAATTCTTGAGGGTTTGTAGTTTTTTTTTTTTTTTTGGCTGTCCAATTCTTTTATGCTGTTCGATTCTTCGCTTGTATTAAAACATAATTCGTGTGAAAACAGAAATTTACCATATCTGGCACCCACGCCTTGACACCTGGCAGAGAAATCGAGCGTTTCCTTAACGGTCATCTCACCCACATGGACGTCGTTTTGGCTGATATAGGCCGCCGTTTTCTGGGGCACAAACTCGTTCAGCCTGTACCCATTGTACGTCACCTCACCTCTCGCCTGCAAGAATATCGATCATGCTTTTCTTAGTACAAAGAGATCATGCTTTTCTTGTACCGATTATTCTTAGAACTTATAAAACGAGAGCTTAAACCACCAACCTTAAGAGTTGGGTCTAGCTTCCCGGCAAGAGCTAGTAAAAGCGTGGTCTTCCCTGATGATGGAGGGCCTAATAGAAGTGTCATCCTGAGAAATTGAGATATTAAATCATTAAAAGAGTGGTTGAAAGGATGGATTAATCAAGGATGAGATTATAATGATTGAGCTAAACCTAGAGGGTTGGATGATTCCAGAGGCATCTTTCAGAATGGTGAGAGTGGCCCGCTTGGCGAGCCCTGTGCCGAGAAGGCCCGCGGCCGACTCGGCGAGGTTTCTCGCCGAGTTCAATAGAGTCGGCAGAGCTCTGTTGCCAATGTGGCATTTGGCCTCCACTGTCAAATTCTCGAATCGGACCTCGACGGTAGGCAATTGTATGCCAACCCTGCATCAGAAATCACTAAGATTAGTTACAAGCTTACTCGGACATGGGAACAGCATCTAATTGAAAGATCGATTTTTATTTTAGGGATGAATGGCGATCAGCGGGCGGGATGGTGTATGGAAAAGGAAAAGGCCAGCTTGCACGCACCTACCTTCTTCCCGTCCAAATACAAATCAGCGTCGCGATCAAATACGCCACCAACCCACTTTCTTGCAGTATTGCACATATAATTTAAATGAGATTATTCAAGGGTAGGTGAAGCTGGCAGACCTTCCCACTTACCTTTTTCTTCCAAATGATTGAAATATTCGAACTAACCTTCGAGCTCGCTTGAAGTTTATTATTTATCACAACCTAAAACGTGACTATTAGCCATGTGAACTTGGGAATTAGATTATATTAGAATAGACAAGTTAATGCCGGTGACCTTTTGCAATGAGCCCACTCCGTTTCCTTGGGCCCTTTAAATCAGCTAGTGTAAGTTATATTGCTAAACTAACAATTGGTGATGACAAGGTTTTTCTACAGAAATATTCGCAGAATACTGTATATCCCAAGTCAAAGTAGTACGGCTTAATCAAATAGGAAAATGCAGGATAAACTCGAACCTCTCGTGCACGAAGACCAAAGTCCATAGTGAAAGGGGCTCACATATTAAAATATATATATATTCTGTACATACTGTCAGCAATAACATTTCAAAGTGAGAAGAAAGATATAACAATCCAGAACAAACTGCATGATGAATGAAATATAGAGAAATAAAAAATCTGATCAGCATGCTACAATCACTGATCGAGCTGGTGAATCCAGTGCAGGATAACATTTCTCCTCGGATATGTATCAAGTAAAAGGGTTTCATGTAGCTGGGTCTCTTATGGCTCACCAGGTACTGTGTTCAGAATAAAGGCCCTAATGCTGGTGTATGTAATATCCTTCTATGCATATATAGGTGCTGACAAAAGCATCGCGTTGCATGCATATTCCTGCGTGATGTGTTTTTCATTTTCACAAAGCAAGGACGGACCTATCAATGAGCGGTTAAAGCGTCCCATAGTGATATGACCGCTTATATTAAATCATTAATTAGATCATATGTACGTTAAGAGTATACAATTAGGAATATCTTTTCAAGGTAAAACGAGAAGTATTTATCATTTTGAGTGATCAAAAAACGAGCATATATATATATATATATATGGAGGAAAATTATCTATCCCCACAACGAAAAAGGAAGGAAAGAAAGCATTGATATGTAGTTGAAAAGATGGAGGAAAAACAAAATTACTTGTAACAAAATGCTTAATTATGTTGTGAATTATGTATGTAGAGAGAAAAAAATAATATAGAGAAAGAAAGAAGTAATATATAATTAATACTTGTCAATCCGGTTGCGGAGCTTCTTGAGGAAGCGCTCGTTGTCTTCCTCAGCTACCTTGAAGATGCGTTCAATGAACTCCTGGCGCTCGTTGATCCCCAACTTTCTGACGTCCACCTCCTTGTGCTCGTAGCTCCGCCCAACATGCTCGCCTCCGTCCACCACCGTCTTGAGGATCCCGGTGCGCAAGCGGCTGTAGGTGGGGAGCTTCTCGAGCGCGGCCCACCGCAGAGCCTCCTCATCATCGTCCATCCCCCTCCTGCTGCCCCCTCGCGATCTTCTGCTTGTGCTCGACCTCACGAACACGTCCTCCATCCCCCAGTTTCCCATGTTCATGTTCCTGCCGATGCTCCGGCTCAGGTTCCGGCTTGCCCGCCGCCCCGAATCCCATACCCTCTCCATGCTCTCCATCTTTTTCTTTCTTTCCTCTCCCTCCCTATCTCTCTCACTCTCTGTGTGTGGGTTTGAGGGCTCTTTCTATTAAAGAGCTCGGAGGAGGGAGAGTCAAGGGGAGGGAGGCTTAATTAATATGTTTACAGGCAAGAAAGAGGAGTGGCAGGGGAACGGGCACAAGATAGGAGTTGGATTTGGGTAGCGATGGTGTTGTGGATTGTGTTTATATAGGATGGATCGTGGAGGCCGGCTTTATTGACTAAACCACGGCGCGGTTGGTGATACTTTTTTAAACCATATTCGGTCCTAGCGTTTGGTGAAGCCAGCCATAAGGGACCTTGGTTTAGGATCGGACGGATGTTATTAATTTGAACGGGCACGGATCCTCTACGATACCTGCAATGTGCCGATACGGTACCGAGAATCCGCGCGCTATTAGAACAGGATGATGATTCATTTGGGCTAGAAATTAGAATGCAGACCAGGGTACGTATATTGATGATTCTGCTTGCTTGGAAATTTTCGGATGGAAAACCTGTTCGTCGAGAAAGTATCATGCAGACCGTGTCTACCACGTACGTCACCCATATTCGACAGTCGCCCCGCAACCTCCCCCCACCCCACACCAAACACGAACCATGCATGGTTAACCGTGGTTCAGGGAAAGACAAAACGCTGATGAATTCCGGCCCATGAGACCCCAAGTCCCGTTCGCAAGGAAGTCTCGTTCGTCCCCATTTATTCGATCGCCCTATCCCCGGTTCGTCCCATACGGAGCCTAGCTCCCACACCGGCAAAGACCTCGGAGAGGAGGCCGGCGGTCGGAGAGGAGGTAGTTGGTGAGGGAGATAACCCTGGTTTTATTTAATCAGCAAACCATGAAGCAGGGACGTTGGTGGTAGCCAGAAGATGGAACAAGAGTGTATGGCTTCCGTATTTCCGGCAGAATAATGGCAACTTTCCATTGGATTACAACCAAGTATTTCTTTTGCGCTGAGCAAATATAAACTTTCTATATTTGGCATCGAAAGAATTGATTGCACACAGGAAATATGAAAGATTGTGTTCTTATACATGGTGGCATCGAATTTTATAGATCACCTAATATTGTTTCATATCTTCTTTAACTCTCTGGAACGACATCCCAGCAACAGGCAATATTAGTGGACTTTGGCCGTGGTCCTCCACCTCTTCACAGCATTTATCGTCCCATCAACTGGCCTGATTTCTTCTCTTCGCGACTATATACTGGACTCTCCATTCAAAAAAGACTATATGCTGGACTCGTCGAAAGACCGAAATGGGGTAGAGTTTTCCTTCCCTGGTTCTAGGAACTGCAGGTTAGCTATTTTTTTTGCGAACCGAGAAAAGCTGATAAAGGCCCAGGCTTTTCCCAGCCTTGCAATAAATATTCTTCCTTTCTTTCTAGCCTCATGTATCTTCTTCTCGCGGCGACGGCCGGCTCCCTCCTCGAGGTCTTCGCAAGCGTGGGAGACTTTGTATGGGACGAAATTCCCGATAGGGTATTGAAAAAAAAAAAAAAAAAACGAAACATAAATGCCACCTGAATTTGTATTCTATATAAATCCATCTAGGACAAAGCTGATCAAGTTGATTGAGTATATGTAGAAAATATTTTGATCAATGTAAAAATTTTAAAGAATATTTAGGATTATTATAAGATCTCATAAATCAATTCATGATAGAGCTATCCAAATTGGCAATGTAACCATTGTAAGTATGTACCTAAATATGTTTGAAAAATCTTTGATAAGATTTTGAAGAATCTATAGGATTCTATCTCTCTCAAGTTGGAGTATGGAAATATATAATGCTCAACTTGTCACTTTGATAAACTTCTTGTAGAAGCTCTTTTGATGCTCCGCATTTGCAGGTCGGAATTGCTATGTAGATTCCAAGCTCATCTTATTAATCTTTAATAATGATAAAGTATGCCATGACAGATTGTTGCTTTTGTTGCAATTTCACGATAAAGCTGATAAATTTAGATCTCATTTTCTTTTGAGAGAACTATTTTTCAAAATCCTTTCACATTTCTTGAGCTGTGTCAACATAAGTAACACTATCATTGAGGTCTCTTGATCAAACAGGTTGGGATTACTGTATACATTACAAGTTCATCTTAATAACATTTAAGAGTAGTAAAATATGCTAGGTAGATTGTTGCCTTCATTTATACAAAGCAATATCACGACAAAGTGGATAAATCGGACTCTCATTTTCTTGAGATAACTATTCTCCAAGATCCTCAAACATTTCTTGAGCCATATCAGCATAAGTAACACTATTGTGGAGGTTTCTTGACAAAAAATTGAAAATCCATGAAATATTCATGAAATTATATTTTTTCTAAGCTTGAACATAAGAGAGAGGGGCTGATGGTTTTGGCAAGGACCCATCAACGAAGCAGTATTTTTTTAAATTAGATGAGGCTATATGGTAGAATGAGGAGCAAATATATTTTTGAAGATATGAAAACAAAATTAAGAAAAAATATAGAGAGAGATGTAGACCTTGGAACATCTATGCTCTGATACCATGAAAAAAAGATGATAGGAATGACCTGATTTTATTAAACATAGCAATAAGATATATATACGTCATTTGTATCAATTTAGCACATTTACAAAATAAATTCAACATGTATACAAATATTATTGATATTGTTACATCGCTGACGTGGATCGTGTATCAGATCTAGCTGGAGGTCATAGGTGCTACGTGGATTTTTCTTTCAAAACTCCTGCTCCTTCGCCAGGTAGCACCCCAAGATGGATCCACCTCGGTCGAAGTTGAGCCCCTCTCTGCGACTCCAACAGGTGTCCATCCAGGAGGGGTCCACCTCGATCAAAGCTGGCGGCCTCCTGCTCCCTCGCCAGGTGGCACCCCAAGATAGGTCCACCTCTGCCGAGGTCGAGCCAGGCTCTCCTGCTCCTTCGCCAGGTGGCACTCCAAGATGGGTCCACCTCGGCCGAAGCCGAGCCCCTCTCTGCCACTCCGCTAGGTGTCCACCCAGGAGGGGTCCACCTCGGTCGAAGCTGGCGGCCTCCTACTCTCTCGCCAGGTGGCACCCCAAGACGGGTCCACCTCTGCCGAGGTAGAGCCAGGCCCTCCTGCTCCTTCGCCAGATGGCACTCCAAGATGGATCCACCTCAGCCGAAGTCGAACCCCTCTGTGCCACTCTGCTAGGTGTCCACCCAGGAGGGGTCCACCTCGATCGAAGCTGGCGGCCTCCTGCTCCCTCGCCAGGTGGCACCCTAAGACGGATCCACCTCTGCCGAGGTCGAGCAAGGCCTTCCTGCTCCTTCGCAAAGTGGCACTCCAAGACGGGTCCACCTCGATCGAAGTTGAGCCCCTCTCTGCCACTCCGCCACTCCGCCAAGTGTCCACCCTGGAGGGGTCCACCTCGGCCGAAGCTGGCGGCCTCCTGCTCCCTCACCAGGTGGCATCCCAAGACAGGTCCACCTCTGTCGAGGTCGAGCCAGGCCCTCCTGCTCCTTCGCCAGGTGGCACTCCAAGACGGGTCCACCTCGGTCGAAGACGAGCCCCTCTCTGCCACTCCGCTAGGTGTCCACCCAAGAAGGGTCCACCTCGACCGAAGCTGACGGCCTCCTGCCCCCTCGCCAAGTGGCACCCAAAGACGGGTCCACCTCTGTCGAGGACGAGCCAGGACCTCCTGCTCCTTCGCCAGGTGGCACTCCGAGACGGGTCCACTTCGGTCGAAGTCGAGCCCCTCTCTGCCACTCTGCCAGGTGTCCACCCAGAAGGGGTCCACCTCGGACGAAGCTGGAGGCCTCCTGCTCCCTCGCCAGGTGGCATCCCAAGACGGATCCACCTCTGTTGAGGTCGAGCCAGGCCCTCCTGCTCCTTCGCCAGATGGCACTCCAAGATGGGTCCACCTCGACCGAAGTCGAGCCCCTCTTTGCTACTCCACCAGGTGTCCACCCTGGAGGGGTCCACCTCGATCGAAGCTGGCGGCCTCCTGCCCCCTCGCCAAGTGGCACCCTAAGACAGGTCCACCTCTGCCGAGGTCGAGCCAGACCCTCCTGCTCCTTCGCCAGGTGGCACTCCAAGACGGATCCACCTCGGTCGAAGTCGAGCCCCTCTCTGCCACTTCGCCAAGTGTCCACCCTGGAGGGGTCCATCTCAGCCGAAGCTGGCGGCCTCCTGCTCCCTCGCCAAGTGGCACCCCAAGACGGGTCCACCTCTATCGAGGTCGAGCCAGGCCCTCATACTCCTTCGCCAGGTGGCACTCCAAGACGGATCAACCTCGGCCAAAGCCGAGCCCATCTCTGCCACTCCGCCATGTGTCCACCTAGGAGGGGTCCACCTCGGCCGAAGCTGGCGGCCTCCTGCTCCCTCACCAGGTGGCACCCCAAGACGGGTCCACCTCTGCTGAGGTCGAGCCAGGCCCTCCTGCTCCTTCGCCAGGTGGCACTCCAAGACGGGTCCATCTCGGCCGAAGTCGAGCCCCTCTCTGCCACTCCGCCAGGTGTCCACCCATGAGGGGTCCACCTCGGCCGAAGCTGGCGGCCTCCTGCTACCTCGCCAGGTGGCACCCCAAGACGGATCCACCTCTGTCGAGGTCGAGCCAGGCCCTCCTGCTCTTTAGCCAGGTGGCACTCCAAGACGGGTCCACCTCGGTCAAAGTCGAGCCCCTCTCTACCACTCCGCCAGGTGTCCACCATGGAGGGGTCCACCTCGACCAAAGCTGGCAGCCTCCTGCTCCCTCGCCAGGTGGCACCCCAAGATGAGTCCATCTCTGCCGAGGTCGAGCCAGGCCCTCCTGCTCCTTCGCTAGGTGGCACTCCAAGACGGGTCCACCTCGGTCGAAGCTGGAGGCCTCCTGCTCCCTCGCCAAGTGGCACCCCAAGACGGATCCACCTCTGCCGAGGTCGAGCCAGACCCTCCTGCTCCTTCGCCAGGTGGCACTCCAAGACGGGTCCACCTCGACCAAAGTCGAGCCCCTCTCTGCCACTCCGCCAGGTGTCCACCCATGAGGGGTCCACCTCGATCGAAGCTGGCGGCCCTCCTACTCCTTCGCCAGGTGGCACCCCAAGACGGATCTATCTCGGTCGAAGTCTAGCCCCTCTCTGCCACTCCGCCAAGTGTCCACCTAGGAAGGGTCCATCTCGACCGAAGCTGGCAGCCTCCTACTCCCTCGCCAGGCCCTCCTGCTCCTTCGCCAGGTGGTATCCCGAGACGGGTCCACCTCTGCCGAGGTCGAGCCAGGCCCTCATGCTCCTTCGCCAGGTGGCACCCCAAGACGGGTCCACCTCGGCCGAAGTCAGCCCTACTCTACAAAGTCTCGGGGAGGCAGAGACACGGGTCGTGAGGTCGCCACTAGGGCCGGCACGCGGCGCACGCCGTACGGGATGCCAGTACGACCTGCAGTGATACGCGAAACCTCGTTTACATCAGTTAAACGGGGCCCCGTAGCCAAGGGATGAAATCCTTGTGGGCAGGGGCTTCAAACGGCTAGAAGCCCATCGTCAATGTCCTGAAAGGAGAGCACCCGCGCTCGGCCCGAGGTCTCACCAGTCTTTCCCCTTTCGTGACACACAGTGGACGAGGCATGCCGGCCACTTAACTCTCGGACCCGAAGGAGAAGGGAGAGGAGGAGGCCTAGAGATCTCAGGGAGCTCCCAGGAGGAGACGTGGGCTGAAGGCGGTCCGATGGTATAAAGACAGTAAAAACGGGCGGAGAGGTAAGTAAAAAAGAAAAGGGGGAGAACATCGAGAGAACGATCCGGGGGACCCCAGGAAGTCCTCGGGCATGAGCTCGGTGAACCCAGCACAGGAAGCTGGGCTTCAACTCCCCTCTTCCCCATATTTCTTTCATTTACATATCCTCTAAGCACGGGAATCCTTTGGGAACCCGACTTAAAGGTCCTGTTCCATCTTGCCGCTCTCTTACTTGACCGTCGGAGTGCCCCCACCAGAATCCCCGGCCCAGGTCTCTGACTTTGTTTTGCAGGTCCGGAAGCTTTGAGATCTAGAGGTGAGAGAGTCCGAGAACCGGCACCAGCTCACGAGCTACAGGCCACCGCGGTGAGATCGGCAACAGATTGGCGTGCCAGGTAGGGGGCACAGGACAGTAACCCCTGTACAAGCGAGCTCTCCGTGGGCGAAAGTGTGCTCCGACCATGGTGGTGACGCGCGAACGCGAAGCATCCACCAGTCGAGTGGGGGAGGTTCCTTCTCCCTAAGGGCTGCGCAGCCCGGAGAGGGAATTTCCTGCCCCTCCTCCTCCTCAGCCATCCTTGGTGGACATTCCTTTCGCAGCTGTCGTCCAGCAGCTGCAAACTTTGACTACTGCTGTACGACAACTGCAGCACCAGCAGCACTCCCTGGCAACTCAGCCTCAGCCAGGGACCCCCGCGGCTCGAGCCACGGGCCCCCGTCGAAGCCTGCGCTCCATCGAAGGCAGGCCCTCCCATCCGCGAGCAATTTCCAACCCCCACGAGAGCCACCAGACTCCCGCAAAGAGGAACCACTCCGGTTCGGAAGATCACGAGAGTCGATCCCCGGCCAATGATGCTGAAGCAGTGCGGCGCAGCAGGCGCCATCGGGGCAAGGCCCCTCGCCAAGACTGATCGGCACTCCCTTCTCTATTGGCCTCGATGGAAGACTCCACTGATGAGGCCATCAGGCGCCAGGCCGAGAGGCGCCTAGAGGAGCACGAGCGCAAGCTGGCAGAGTTCTCCCGTCACTTTGCCGACATGCAGGGCTCCCCAACTGATCCAGCGGGCTACAACACCCAGCCACCCTTCTCCCGGAAAATCCAAGAGGAACTGATCCCGAATCGGTTCCGTATGCCTCAGGTGGATCCCTACGATGGGACCACCGACCCCTTGGACCACCAAGAGAGCTATAAGCATCTCATGAGGGTCCAGGGAGCGACGGACGCTCTTCTATGCATTGCCTTCCCAGCCACTCTCCGGAAGGCTGCTCGAGTTTGGTTCACCTGCCTCAAGCCGGAGTCCATCAGCTCCTTCCATCAGCTGGAAGGAAAGTTTGTGGCACACTTCGACGCTTGCTAGAAGGTGCCAAGGGAGCTGGATAGCCTCTTCTCTATCCGCCAACAAGATCAGGAGCTACTGCGGGACTACGTCACCCGCTTCAAGACCGCCGTCCTGAAAATCTATAGTTTGGATGAGCCCGTCGCCATGCTGGCATTGAAGCACGGGCTCAAGACCTCCCGTCTGACGTATTCCCTGGACAAGAAGATCCCAAGACGTATTCCGAGCTCCTCCTCCGCGTCCATAAGTACATCTGGGCCGAGAAGACTGACCGCACCAGGCGAGAGCTGGACAGGAAGTCCTTGAAGAAGCCTGCTCCAAGGGATGCCCGTGGGACCCGAAGGCCTGGACCACCTGCGGACTTCCATCCGGGCCCGAAGCCGAAGAATGGTGCTGCCCCAGAGCGGACCTTCACCCCTCTCCTCGCTCCCATAACGAAGATCCTCATGGAGATTGAGGGTGAGCACTACCTCCACCGACCTCCTTCTCAGAACCCAAAAAACATCCATGATAAGACGAAGTATTATCAATTTCACCATGAGCACGGCCACGACACGGAGGAGTGCCATAATCTGAAGCGAGAGATTGAGGAGCAGATCAAGAGGAGCTACCTCAGGAAGTTCATGAGGAACGAAGCCCCGATGGAGGGTCAGCTGCTCGAAGCCCTTCCCCCCGTCCTTGCAATCAACAACCGCCCAACGGAAAAGCCGGTGGGCATGATCTCCTAGGGGATAGGACGTGCGATGAAGAGAGCCCGGGAGGTGGGAGACCTGGAGAATGTACTCCCCTTTGAAAAGGGAAACAAAAATGAAAATGTAAACAATGATGCAGTGGTAGTCAAGATGACCATCGCGAAGCATCCTATACATCGCATTATGGTGGATAGTGGGAGCTCTACTGATGTGCTTTTTTACGATGCTTTCTCCCGAATGAATTTATCTCATGATCAATTAAAGCTGGTGCACACCCCTCTCGTGGGCTTCACCAGAGATTCTGTAGGGGTTGAGGGAGAGATCACTCTCCCTGTCACCACCGAATCCCCACCTCGGCAGAGCACGGTCATGATGACATTTACTGTCGTCAGGCTCCCATCACCTTACAATGCTATCCTCGGCCGTCTAGGGCTCAACCAGCTGGACGCTGTCATTTCCACTAAGAGGTTGCTGGTGCAGTTCCCCACCGCTTCTGGGACAGGGGTGATGAGAGGGCCAACCCAGCCCATCCCGCATTGTCTGCAGACAGTCCCAGGGGCCCGGAGTGCTGAGCTCGGCTCAGACGTTGACGACCTTGACCTAAGAGAGCAAGACCCCAGGGGAGGGCCCGTGGAGCGCTTGTTGACGTACCCCCTCGGCTCGGACCCCTAGAAGACAGTGCAAATATGAGCCCAGCTCCCAGAAGAAGAGCAGGCTCGTTTGCTGGACTTCCTCCGGGCGAATGCTGATGTATTTGCCTGGTCCGCTGCTAATATGCCAGGTATCCCCTCGGAGGTCATTACCTACCGGTTGAACATTGATCCAAGGTGCCACCCTGTCCGCCAGAAAAAAAGGAGTTTTGCTGCGGAGAAGCAGAAGGCCATCAATGAGGAAGTAGAGAAGCTTCTCGCCGCCGACTTTGTACGAGAGATACAGTATCCTAGTTGGCTGGTGAACGTGGTTATGGTGAAGAAGAGCAACGGCAAATGAAGGATCTGCATGGACTACACCGACCTCAATCGAGCTTGCCCGAAGGACAGTTTCCCTCTTCCAAAGATCGACCAGCTCGTGGACACTACTTCAGGGCATCGCTTCCTCTCTTTCATGGATGCCTTCTCCGGGTACAACCAGATCTGAATGCACCCGGAGGACGAGGAACATACCGCTTTCGTCACCGATAGCGGAACCTACTACTATAAGATGATGCCGTTCAGCCTCAAGAACGCCAGTGCCACGTACCAATGGCTGGTCAAAAAGGTCTTCAAAGACCAAATCGGCCGCAACATGCAGGCGTACGTGGATGAAATGCTAGTGATGAGCAAGCCCACTTCGGACCACGTAGGCGACCTGGAGGAGACCTTCAGTAGCCTTCGGCATCACCAGATGAAATTGAATCCGGCAAAGTGCGCTTTCGGCATGTCCGCAGGGAAGTTCCTGGAATTCATGGTGACCCAGAGAGGAATAGAAGCCAACCCGGAGAAGGTCCAGGCTATCCTGGACATGGAGCAACCCACCTCCAAGAAGCAAGTGCAGTGACTCACCGACTGGATAGCCGCCCTGAGTCGATTTATCTCAAGGTTCGCTGACCGCTGCCACCCCTTCTTTAAGGTGATGAGGAAGATGAATGACTTTACCTGGACGAAGGAGTGCTAGGAGGCGTTCGATGAGCTGAAGAGGACACTGGCATCTCTGCCGCTGCTTTCCAGGCCCGAGGAAGGAGAGGAGCTCCTCCTGTACCTAGCGATCACCCCGGAGGCCGTCAGTTCAATCCTGGTTCGAACGGACGACAAGGGGATGCAAAGGCCGGTGTATTATACGAGCAAACTCCTCTACGATGCAGAGCTCAGGAATTCCCGGTCTGAGAAACTGATTTTTATGCTAATCGTGTCCGCTCGGCGTCTCAGGCCTTATTTCCAAGTGCACCCCATTGCGGTCCTGACGGATCAGCCACTGAAGGCGGTGCTCAGCCGACCTGACATGTCTGGGCGCCTAACGAAGTGGGCACTCAAGCTCAGCGAGTTTGACATCACCTACAGGCCGAGGTCGGCGATGAAGGCACAGGTACTCACTGATTTCTTGGTTGAGTGTGCAGGCCTGGGCGAGGGGCCGGAAGAAAGCCCCCAAGACCGGTAGCCGGAACCAGGACCGGAGGAGGACGTCTAGATCCTTCACGTGGACGGAGCCTCGAACTCCGGTGGGAGCGGAGCTGGACTCATCCTTGCCAACAGCGAGGGGGTCATCGCCGAGTGTGTGCTCCGCTTCCAGTTCGCTGCCACCCAAAACCTGGCAGAGTACGAAGTGCTTCTCGCGGGGCTAAGGGTGTCCCACGAGCTGGGCGTGGCCTGCCTCAGGGTCTTCACCAACTCGCAACTGGTGGCCGGGCAGGTCTCGGGGGAGTACGAGGTATGGGACCCCCAAATGGCAAAGTACCTGGAGCTCGTGCGAACGAGCGTGGCGGGATTTCGGCGCTTCAGCGTCTCCCATATACCTCGCGGGGAAAACGCTCGCGTAGATGCACTCTCCTGTCTGGCAACCCTGCCGGACTCATCACTGGGATGCGCCTACATCGAGCACCTCAAGGCTCCAAGCTACGAGACACCCATGAAGGTCCGGCAGGTCAACCAAGAGCCTAGCTGGATGGACAAGTACATCGAGTACATCACCAACGGCACCTTGCCAGAGGACTGCATGGCGGTTGGCATCATCAAGAGGAAGGCCGCACGGTTCGTCTTGATGGATGGGCTACTATATCGAAAATCCTACTCTTACCCGCTCCTCAAGTGTTTGAGACCCGCAGAAGCCGCACTCGTGCTTCAGGAGATCCACGAGGGCATCTATGGGAACCATGTGGGGGGCAGGACACTAGCGTACAAGGCCCTCCGTCAAGATTATTTCTGGAAAACAATGAAAGAAGACGCGGCTGACTTCGTAAAAAGATGCGACCGATGTCAGCGGCATGCCGTGGTGCAACGACAACCTGCTGCTCCACACTCCCAGCTCTCCGCCCCATGGCCATTCGCTCAAGGGGGCATGGATCTCCTAGGACCTTTTTCTCCGACGTCCGGGCAATGAAAGTTCCTGATCGTGGCTATCGACTGCTTCATGAAGTGGGTCGAGGCCGAGCCGTTGGCCTGGATCACGGAGGCAAATGTCACCAAGTTCCTGTGGAAGTCGATTATCTGTCACTTCGGCCTACCCCATACCATCATCACCGACAACGGATGTCAGTTCGATTATCGAGAGTTCAAGGAGTTTTGTAACGACCTCGGCATCCACCATCGCTTCACCTCGGTGGCACATCCTTAGACAAATGGAGAGGCCGAGGTGACAAACCGGACCATCTCGCAGGGCCTCCGGACAAGACTAGACCAGGCCAGGGGGAGGTGGGTAGAAGAGCTCCCAAGCATCCTTTGGGCGTACCACACTATCCCAAGGATGGCTACGGACGAGACCCCGTTCAACCTAGTCTTCGGGGCGGAAGCGGTTATTCCAATCGAGCTCAGCCTACCAACCCTGCGCGTGGAGCAGTATGACGATGCGGAGAACCCAGCCAGGATGCTGCTGAACCTGGACCTTCTTGAAGAAACGAGGGACAGGGCCCGAGTTCGGATGGCGGCTTACCAGCAACGAGTGGCCAGATACTACAACTCCAAAGTTGACAGAAGTCCTTCTGCCAGGGAGACTTGGTGCTACGCCGCGCTGAAGCTTCCCAACCTCGGGAGTGCGGAAAGCTCTCCCCAAATTGGGAAGGCCCCTATAGGGTGGCGGAGGCACTCCCCCACGGGGCGTACTGCCTGGAGGAGCTAGGCGGATCCCGGTTCCCTCGAACATGGAATGCCTCAAACTTGATGATGTACTACCAATAGTGTAAGACCCCCCAAACTTCAATAATAAAATCTTTTTCACCAAATTCCTATTCTCGTCTCGTAGGGCAAAAGCCATCCGGCTCTAAGTTTGGCGAGCATGGACACGGTGGAAGATCCGCGAAGGCGAGAGGTCCCTCTCGTAAAAATCCCGTAGTTCAGTCCGGAAGAGGACCTGGAGACTTAGGTCCCGGTCCTACGAAATTTCGGAGAACAGCTTGGTAAGTCGTGCAGGGCTCAATTTCAGCCCACGGCCCCGGGGTTCAATCTGGAAGCTTGCAAGAAACCTGGTTCCAAAGCGAAGTCCCGGACTTCGGTTTGGAAGGTGGAGCAGAACCCAGTTCGCCCACGCAATCCCGGAGTTCAGCTCGGAATGCGCTACGGGACTTAGTCCCAGTGGCTATGCCGGGGTTCAGTCTGGAAGATGCACAAAAAAAAAACAAAGAAAGAAGGAACGAATTCGTGAAAGGAGTCCTTCATTTCAAATCAAAGTTCCTAACAAAAAGGGGGCCCCGACAGGCCGGGAGACCCCAAAGAAAGAAATAAAGGAATACACGATAAAGAAAGATAAGTGAAGCCGTGGGGCTACTTCGGTGCGGCTACGTCCACTTCGGGCTGGGGGGCACCCTCTTCGCCGGCGCCGTCAACTGAAGGCTGCTCGGGAGCCACCACCTTAGCACCTGCTGCAACTGGGGCTGCCTCGGCGGGCTCCTCCCTCCGGCCGCCCAGCACGACCCTGCTGAGATCGAGCTCGGGGAAGAAGGAACTTACCTTCTCCCGGCATACCTGGAAGCCCTTCAGGAAGGAGTCCACGGCCGCCTCGTGAACCTCGGTCCTGAAGTTTTCGGAGGCCCGAAACCTTGGCACGGCCTCCTGTGCCTCCTTCCTGGATGCCTCCAGCAGCCCGCTGACTCGCGAGGTCTCCTCCTTGGATGCGCTCAGGACCTTCAGAACCTCTTCCACCCGGCGCTCCAACGACCGGGACTGAGCCTTGAGGCGGGACTTCTCCATCGCATCTTCCTCCGTGCGGTGCTGGTTCGAGATCCTCTCCTCTGACAAAGAGGTCTCGAGCTCCTTCACGCGCCCCTCGATGCGACCCAGGTCAGCTTGGAGGGCCTGGTTCTTCCCCTGTAGT
Source organism: Areca catechu (assembly GCA_021397845.1). NCBI lineage: Eukaryota > Viridiplantae > Streptophyta > Magnoliopsida > Arecales > Arecaceae > Areca > Areca catechu. The sequence goes on from CM038042.1 coordinate 179,991,324, forward strand.
TCGACCTCCTTTTCCATGAGGTCCTTCATATTGGCCGCCAGTTTGCCGAGTCTCCTCTCCTTCTCGGCGTCCTTCTTGGCATAGCCCGACAGGAAGTTCCTCAGTAGGAGAACATCCATCCCGATCTGCATCAAAAAAAAAAGAGAAAAGAAAAGAAGTTCATAAGATCCAACTGGAACTTTAAAGAAGGAGAACTCGAGACTCACCGTGAAGAGCTGGGGGAGGATCCCCAGCAGTGCGTCAACTAGTCCTGGCCGCCCCTCAGACGGCGGTCCTGGGAGGTGCTGGCGAGTTCCATCATTCTTTCTGCGAGCCCTTGGTCGCGGATGACGGAGGAGTTGGCGGCAAGACTTGGAGGCGGGACATGGGCGTCAGCAACAGGTTGGGCCGCCGCCCCTTCGCCGGGCGGTGCGGCCGTTGGCAGGGCCACCACCGCCATGGTGGCCACCATGGAGACGACCGGCGCAGCAGCTGGGGTAGGCGCTGCCTGAGGAGGATCTGGCCTCCTCTCTTCCCCGGCCCTGTCAAGCTCGATGACAGGGACATCAGGCCTGGAAACTGAACACGCCGCCCCGGGTCCGATGGCAGCAATAGTGGGCGCGGGCCCTCGGCTCGTCTCAGTACGAGCCCTCTTCGCAGGGGCCTCCTCCATCACTTCGGAAGCATCCCTTTTCAAGGCGCTCTCCATCAGTCTCTCAACCGAGAACTTCATTCCTGGAGGAAGAGGTCAGTTAAGCCAGTTTAAAGAAAAGAAGTGCAAAGTAAGAAATAAAGGTGAAGGAGGAAGATCCGGGTCTCACCTAGCTCCCGGATGGGACTGATTCCTGCCTCGAATAAGTTCTGCTCTGAGAGCAGAACCTCAAGAGCTGGGACCACATCACCCAGCAGTAGTGTATAGTCATCCTGATCCGCCGGCGCAACCTGAGAGTTCTGGTTCGGGGATCGGTCCGGCTCATTCCAGGCCCAGTCGACGTCCTCGACCGAAGCAAAAAAGAAGCGATTCTTCCAACCCTTGATCGATAAGGGGAGGTCGAACCTAAGGCACCTAAGCCGGGGTGAGATGTACCACCAACCATCATCGGTGGAGTGATGTTTCAGGAGGAAAAGAGCCCTGAAAAGGGATAAACGGGCAACGAACCCGTGGAAGTGGCAAAAGATGATGAAGGCGAAAATGACCCGGATGGCATTAGGAGCCGACTGAGCCGGGACAAGATGATAATGACTGAGGAAAGAAATGAAGAAAGGATGAAGGGAAAAACGAAGATCCCCAACAAGGAAGTCTTCGTAGAAGGTGACCCTCCCAGGACCACTCGAGGTCACTTGGTCCCTGGGTCTCGGGAGGGAAAGACGGATTGAACCCGGGACCCCATAGGTATCCCGGATCCAAGAAAGGTCATCTCCGGCCATCGTCGAAACGTAACCAGAGGGACCGGAAGAAGAAACCTCCACCACCGGAGGAGGAAGAGAATAAATGGGAAGCGTAGGAATTGCAGGGGGAGACCTAGGACCCCTAGGGATGCCTATGGTCAAAGTCCCCGGCCGAAGTTGCCTCCGGACCACGACCAGGATCTCTTCCTCCTCTGAGGAAGAGGACGATAGAGTCCTCAACCGGGAAGGACCGGCCTCGTCCGGGTTTGAAGAGACATGACGACGACGCGCCATTTGGGAAGGAGAAAAAGCAAGGAGAAAAACTGATCCACGATGACGCAGAGGCTAAAAGGTGGAAGAAGAAGAGAAGGGGTCGCAGGCACTCACCAAAATGATTTGTACGAAAGGATTGGCAGCCCTTGGAAGGTGAAGGGAGGTCGCTGCAACTACCGACGAGGTGTGAGAAAGTCGAGAGACTTCGTTTCCGAAAAGTCCCTTTCTTTTTCAAACTCAATCAACAAGGGCCATACGCCACTTTCCGTCCCGGGCCATCAGATGACCGCCACGTGGAGGCACGCCCGACATCGACGCTTCGATACGATGGAAACTGCCTCATTTTCGAAACGGCGTATTAATGGCCCGTAAGACGCGCGCACGTGGTGGCCTCCCACTGGGTCTCGTGCGCAACAGAAACGGCGGCAGGGATCATGGCAATTATGGTGCAACATTTTCATCCTTCCCACATCATCTCCGCATTAAATCCCCGCGTCCCAAGCCGCGAAGCTTTGATGGGACCTGGAGACGAGGGGCAACTGATATGGTTACATCGCTGATGTGGATCGGGTGTCAGATCTAGCTGGAGGCCACATGTGCTACATGGATTTTTCTTTCAAAACTCCTGCTCCTTCGCCAGGTGGCACCCGAAGATGGGTCCACCTCGATCGAAGTCGAGCCCCTCCTGCCACTCCGCCAGGTGTCCACCCAAAAGGGGTCCACCTCGACCGAAGCTGGCGGCCTCCTGCTCCCTCGCCAGGTGGCACCCCAAGATGGGTCCACCTCTACCGAGATCGAGCCAGGCCCTCCTGCTCCTTCGCCATGTGGTACTCCAAGATGGGTCCACCTCGACCGAAGACGAGCCCCTCTCTGCCACTCCGCCAGGTTTCTAATCAAGAGGGGTCCACCTCGGTCGAAGTTGGCAACCTCCTGTTCCCTCGCCAGGTGGCACCCCAAGACGGGTCCACCTCTGTCGAGGTCGAGCCAGGCCCTCCTGCTCTTTCGCTAGGTGGCACTCCAAGATGGGTCCACCTCGGCCGAAGCTGAGCCCCTCTCTGCCACTCCGCCAGGTGTCCACCCAGGAGGGGTTCACCTCGACCGAAGCTGGCGGCCTCCTGCCCCCTCGCCAAGTGGCACCCCAAGATGGATCCACCTCTGCCGAGGTCGAGCCAGGCCCTCCTGCTCCTTCGCCAGGTGGCCCTCCAAGATGGGTCCACCTCGGTCGAAAATGACGGCCTCCTGCTCCCTCGCCAGGTGGCACCCCAAGACGGGTCCACCTCTGCCGAGGTCGAGCCAGGCCCTCCTGCTCCTTCGCCAGGTGGCACTCTAAGACGGGTCCACCTCGGCCAAAATCGAGCCACTCTCTGCCACTCCGCCAAGTGTCCACCCAGGTGGGGTCCACCTCGGCCGAAGCTGGCGGCCTCCTGCCTCCTCTCCAGGTGGCTCCCCAAGATGGGTCCACTCTGCCGAGGTCGAGCCAGGCCCTCCTGCTCCTTCACCAGGTGGCACACCAAGATGGGTCCACCTCGGCCGAAGTCGAGCCCCTCTCTATCACTCCGCCAGGTGTCCACTTAGGAGGGGTCCACCTCGGCCGAAGCCGGCGGCCTCCTGCTCCCTCGCCAGGTGGCACCCCAAGACGGATCCACCTCTGCCGAGGTCGAGCCAGGCCCTCCTGCTACTTCTCCAGGTAGCACTCCAAGACGGGTCCACCTCGGCCGAAGTCGAGCCCCTCTCTGCCACTCCGCCAAGTGTACACCCAGGAGGGGTCCACCACGGTCGAAGCTGGCGGCCTCCTGTCCCCTCACTAGGTGGCACCCCAAGACGTGTCCACCTCTGTCGAGGTCGAGCCAGGCCCTCCTGCTCCTTCGACAGGTTGCACCCCAAGACGGGTCCACCTCGGTCGAAGTCGAGCCCCTCTCTGCCACTCCGCCAGGTGTCCACCCAGGAGGGTCCATCTCGGCCGAAGCTGGCGGCCTCCTGCTCCCTCACCAAGTGGCACCCCAAGACGGATCCACCTCTGTCGAGGTCGAGCCAGGCCCTCCTGCTACTTCGCCAGGTGGCACTCCAAGACGGGTCCACCTCGACCGAAGCTGAGCCCCTCTCTGCCACTCTGCCAGGTGTCCACACGGGAGGGGTCCACCACGATCGAAGCTGGCGGCCTCTTGCCTCCTCGCCAGGTGGCACCCCAAGACGGGTCCACCTCTATCGAGGTCGAGCCAGGCCCTCCTGCTCCTTCGATAGGTGGCACTCCAAGACGGGTCCACCTCGGCCGAAGTCGAGCTCCACTCTGCCACTCCGCCAGATGTCCACCCAGGAGGGTCCACCTCGATCGAAGCTGGCGGCCTCCTGCTCCTTCGCTAGGTGGCACCCCAAGACGGGTCCACCTCTGCCGAGGTCGAGCCAGGCCCTCCTGCTCCTTCGCTAGGTGGCACTCCAAGACGGGTCCACTCGGCCGAAGTCAAGCCCCTCTCTGCCACTCCGCCAGGTGTCCACCCAGGAGGGGTCCACCTCGGTCGAAGCTGGCGGCCTCCTGCCCCCTCGCCAAGTGGCACCCCAAGACGGGTCCACCTCTATCGAGGTCGAGCCAGGCCCTACTGCTCCTTTGCCAGGTGGCACTCCAAGATGGGTCCACCTCAGCCGAAGTCGAGTCCCTCTCTGCCACTCCGCCAGGTGTCCATCATGGAGGGGTCCATCTCGACCGAAGTTGGCGGCCTCCTACTCCCTCGCCAGGTGGCACCCCAAGACGGGTCCACCTCTGCCGAAGTCGAGCCAGGCCCTCCTGCTCCTTCGCCAGGTGGCACTCCAAGACAAGTCCACATCGGCCGAAGCCAAGCCCCTCTCTGCCACTCCGCCAGGTGTCCACCCAGGAGGGGTCCACCTCTGTCGAAGCTGGCGGCCTCCTACTCCCTCACCAGGTGGCACCCCAAGACGGGTCCACCTCTACCAAGGACGTGCCAGGCCCTCCTGCTCCTTCGCCAGGTAGCACTCCAAGACGGGTCCACCTTGGCCGAAGTCGAGCCCCTCTCTGCCACTCCGCCAGGTGTCCACCCAGGAGGGGTCCACCTCGGTCGAATCTAGCGGCCTCCTTCCCCCTCGCCAGGTGGCATCCCAAGATAGGTCCATCTTTGCCGAGGTCGAGCCGAGCCCTCCTGCTCCTTCGCCAGGTGGCACTCCAAGACAGGTCCACCTCGGTCGAAGCCAAGCCCCTCTCTGCCACTCCGCCAGGTGTCCATCCAGGAGGGATCCACCTCGGCCAAAGCTGGCGACCTCCTGCTCCCTCACCAGGTGGCACCCCAAGACGGGTCCACCTCTACCGAGGTCATGCCAGGCCCTCCTGCTCCTTCGCCAGGTGGCAATCCATGACGGGTCCACCTCGGCCAAAGTCGAGCCCCTCTCTGCCACTCCGCCAGGTGTCCACCCAGGAGGGGTCCACCTCGGTCGAAGCTGGCGGCCTCCTGCTCCCTCGCCAGGTGGCACCCCAAGACGGATCCACCTCTACCGAGGTCGAGCCAGGCCCTCCTGCTCCTTCCTAGGTGGCACTCTAAGACGGGTCCACCTCGGCCAAAGTCGAGCCCCTCTCTGCCACTCTGCCAGGTGTCCACCCTGGAGGGGTCCACCTCGACCGATGCTGGTGGCCTCCTGCTCCCTCGCCAGGTGGCACCCCAAGATGGGTCCACCTCTACCGAGGTTGTGCCAGACCCTCCTGCTCCTTCGCCATGTGGCACTCCAAGATGGGTCCACCTCGACCGAAGCTGGCGGCCTTCTACTCCCTCGCCAGGTGGCACCCCAAGACGGATCCACCTCTGCCAAGGTCGAGCTAGGCCCTCCTGCTCCTTCGCCAGGTGGCACTCCAAGACGGGTCCATCTCAGTCGAAGTTGAGCCCCTCTCTGCCACTCCGCTAGGTGTCCCCCCAAGAGGGGTCCACCTCGACCGAAGCTGGCGGCCCTCCTGCTCCTTCACCAGGTAGCACCCCAAGACAGGTCCACCTTGGCCGAAGTCGAGCCCCTCTCTGCCACTCCGCCTGGTGTCCACCCAAGAGGGGTCCACCTTGGCCGAAGCTGGCGGCCTCCTGCTCCCTCGCTATGTGGCACCCCAAGATGGGTCCAACTCTGCCGAGGTCGAGCCAGGCCCTCCTGCTCCTTCGCCAGGTGGCACCCTGAGACGGGTCCACCTCGGCCGAAGTCAGCCCTACTCTGCAAAGCCTCGGGGAGGCAGAGACACGGGTCGCGAGGTTGCCACTAGGGCCGGCGCGCGCCGCACCCCGTACGGGTTGTCAATACGATCTGCAGTGATACGTGAAACCTTGTTTACATCAATTAAACGGGGCCTCACAACCGAGGTCTGAAATCCTTGCGGGCAGGGGCCTCAAACGGCTAGAAGCCCATCGTCAACGCCGCGAAAGGAGAGCTCCCGTGCTCGGCCCGAGGTCTCACCAGTCTTTCCCCTTTCGTGACACACGGCGGACGAGGCGTGCCGGCCACTTAACTCCCAAACCCGAAGAAGAAGGGAGAGGAGGAGGCCCAGAGATCTCAGGGAACTCCCAGGAGGAGACATGGGCTGAAGGCGGTCCGATGGTATAAAAGACGGTAAAAACGAGCGGAGAGGTAAGTGAAAAAGAAAAGGGAGAGAACATCGAGAGAACGATCTGGGAGACCCCAGGAAGTCCTCGGGCATGAGCTCGGTGAACCCAGCACAGGAAGCCGGGCTTCAACTCCCCTCTTCCCCACATGTCTTTCATTTACATCTCCTCTAAGCACGGGAATCCTTCGGGAACCCGCCTTAGATGTCATGTTCTATCTTGCCGCTCTCTTACTTGACCGTCAGAGTGCCCCCGCCGGAATCCCTGGCCCGGGTCTCTGACTTTGTTTTACAGATCCGGAAGCTTGGAGATCTCGAGGTGAGAGAGTCTGAGAACCGGCACCAGCTCACGAGCTACAGGCCATCGTGGTGAGATCGGCAACACTTATAAATCAATCTTTGAAATTATATCAGGTTTATTGTAAATCCATCCATGACAATGTTGCCCCAGTTGACTAAGTAAATGTAAGAAGTATTCTAGTAAATGCGAAAAGTTTTTAAAAAAATTTAGGATTTTTACCAAATCTCGTAAATTAATTCATGATGGAGCTACCCAAATTGACCATATAATCATAGTAAATATGCAAGTAGATGTGGAAGGCTTGAAAAATCTTTAAAAAATCTTGGAGAATTTTTGGAATTCTACCTACGAGGATAAGGAGGCAATAGTAAATGGTGGCAATGGTCATGCCTTCGATGGTACTAAGCTGAATTAATGTTGCAAGCGATGTTCTTGGTCTCCATGGCCATGGTCAACCTGGTCAAAGATGATGTGGGTGAAGAAGAGAATTCTAGAGTTGGAGAAGACCCACGGGTCCTATAAGCGGCGAAGTCAGGGAGATTCTTCAAGTTAGCCTTGGTGAGGCCGGCGGCGACAATGAAGAAGACAACGATGGGATGGATAATATAGGCGATATCAGTGAAGCATGAGATGGCCTTAGTGCCGAGAATGGTGACAAGGCTAACGACGACCATGATGGTGGCTTTCACAAAAAAGATATGCAGAGAAGGTTCTGCAATGCTTTAATATGTAGAATGTGAAGCCAGTATCTATTCTTTTTCTACTCGATTAAAATCATGAGACAAGTAATCACCTAGCATGAAAGTAGAAAATGTTGACATAGCCTAGATACCATATTCATCAGTAGTAAGCAACGTTATATTTATCATGATATATACAAGATCGGACATTGTACAAGCAGTGAGAGTTGTGAGCCGGTATATGAGGAATCCAGGTAGCAATCATTAAAAGGGAGTGAAGTAGATCTTTCGGTATCTAAGAGGAATATTTTATTATTTTTATTATGGTTCGGTGGATTTGGAGTGCATTGGATATGTGGATTCTGATTTTGCAGCAGATAGGGACAAGAGAAGATTTATCACAGGTTATGTGTTCTCCATGATTGTGGTGCTATAAGCTAGGAATCTAAACTTTAGTCAGTGATGGAACTATCAATAATAGAGACAGAGTACATTATAGTAGCACATGCATGTAAAGAAGCTATCTAGTTCAAGAAATTTTTGGAAAACTTCAAGATAAAGCATGATGTGATGAGGGTGAATTGTGATAGTCGGAGTACTTTGCACTTAACAAAAAATAAGATATTTCACTCTCGGATGATGCATATCGACATTCGCTATTATTTTGTGAGAGATGTGATAGATGATGGTCTAGTCTCACTATTAAAAACTCATATCGATGCAAATCTAGCGAATGTGTTGACAATGCTAGTAACTTGAAAGAAGTTAAATTAGAGTAAAGTATCTCATAATCTTGGAGCTATGTGAGGAGTGGAGGTTGGCAGGCCTTTAGGGATGATATTTTTTAAAGTTCAATACATTTTCAAGTGAAAGAATTGTTGAGATTGAAACCCATGTAGGAGCCCAAACAAGTGGAACCCAGCGGAATGGACCAAGCGGGTCGGACTCAATCCATGCGCATGGGCATGCAGCTAGATGCTCGCGGACACACGGTTCATGGTGGATTGCAACACTTGGGAAGGCATTTTCCAAGGATTTCGTGCAGTGTATGATGGATCGGGTGACGCGTACCACTAAAAAAATATATATATATATTTGTAATAATTATTCTTCATATATAATAAATTATATGTAGGTAAAAATATTTTTTCCTGATAAATATTTTTGTTTATTGGAAATATATTCTTATGTATGATTTTTTTCAATGGATAAAGGATAATCGTGAGGAATAATTTTATTTTCAATGGGATATGGATTGGACATAGGGAATGGACCGAATTTTTTTTATTTGACGCTATATATGATTTTTACCAACAGATGATGGGCAATTATGAAGAATAATTTTATTCCCAACGGGACATCTGGATTAGGCGCAGGAAATGGGCTAATTTTTTTTTTCATTTGGTGTTGTCTGATTTTTTTTTATGGACGAGAGATAATCATGGAGAATAATTTTATTCCCAACAGATATCTGGATTGGATGTCGGAAATGGACTGAATTTTTTTTTTTGTTTGATACCATGTATATATATATATATATATATATATATATTTTATGAACGATGGATAATTAAAAGAAATAATTTTATTTCCAGCTGGTCATCTTGGTTTGGGCGCAGGGAATGGACCGGGTTTTTTTGTTTTTTCGTTTGGCGCCGCGCGCGGCGTAATTAAACTCCCACGACTAAATTACATATTATTTGAGCCTTTCTTGTTTTTTTTTTCTCTTTTGGTTATCCCGCTTTGCCCCGTTTCCAGCCCTCAGACAACGTCGATCGGCAACCCGTCGATGGCGGCGAAGGCGGTGGAGATCATCGTCGATGGCGACGGCAAAGGTAAGTTAGTTACCATTGGTTGATAGGCTTTTTTTTTTTGATTTCTTTGATGGATACGGCGAGGGAAGATCATCACGGTGCTGGGGGTGGGTGCCGGTCGACAGAGGTGACGACGAGGGGACCTTCTCCTCGGACTCGACTTGAGAACCGCCGTCGATGTCGACAGTGGGGAGGGACGGGGCCGCGTGGGGGGCCGCCAGGGGTGTTGCGGGGTTGAGGTCGGCAGTGGGAAGGGGCAGGGCTGTGGGGGGGCCGCCGAGGGAGGGGGTTCGAGGTCGGTAGTGGGGAGGGGCGGGGCTGCGGGGCGGCTGCCGGGGGAGGAGGGGCCGCGGGGGGCCGGGGTGGGGGGGGGGAGCTTTCGGGGGAGCGGGGCTGGTGGTCCAAAAGAGAGAAACAGGGGGGTCACCATTGATAGTGGGGACGGGCGGGGCCGTGGCGGGGCAGCCGTGGGAGGTGGGGCCGGTGGTCCAAAAGAGAGACAACATACTCATCTGCAGATGCTGGAGGTGCTTCACCCATAGCTCTCATAGCGACAACATACTCATAAGTTGTAATTCCCTTTTTGATCAATATCATCTGGAAAAAGAAGAGTTCACCCAAAGGCACACAAGCCAGTAATGATACTGCAGTACATGTGGCCACAACAGTTGCAAAAGGAGCACAAGAAAAACCATTTCCTAGTTTCTCCTTAATACTGCTCTCTGTACCCTTCCTATCAACAAAGCAGAGAACAAGAACAGCAATGCCCACACCACATTCAATTTTCAGCCAAATGAGACTCGTGGCCACAAGAGAAATAAATGTTATATAATTTTTGCTCCCCACGCAATTATTCAGCCATTGACAGTGATGGTCAAACCCATCGATGCATTTATCACAACTTCTGCAATGTTTACTATTGGCGTGGAGTCCCTGGATCGATCGGTCGGAGCCGCTGCATCGCAGGATCATTCCCTGGTTCATCTACAAAACAGGTTCCTTGCCGGAGTTGTTCTGGCGGAGGACACTCCGATACCTAAGTCAGTGACGGATTCTAGCCACAGAATGGAGAAGATGTCAAGAGTGGAAGAGAAAAAGGGTTCTTGGAGATTGAAAGTGTATGTGTACGAGATTATTCACGCGTACCTCTCGAGCCATCCTTCTTATCCATATTTAAAAGATGGCCTCCGGTCTGTGGCCCGCTCTTTTTCCGGAGATCATGGAGAGCCAATCTCTTCCATGATTAGCGATCGTGGATTGTCAATGAGCGGTTCCGGTCAGATCGGAGGCGTGGCTGCAGGAATTGCGCGCCATAATCATGGCATGATAAGTGTCGATTGTAACCATTGGTTACAGTTTCCTTTTTGGAACCGATTGTGGTTCAAGCTTCGGGTTTCCCCTTGCGTGGGCCGAAGGCTTGGTATTTCCCCGAGGCCGGAGATCATGTCTACGGCGGAGACCGAATTTCGTGTCTTCGAAAGTCGATGAGTAGTTCAGACTTCGGCCGGGGCCGAAGGTGCTATCCGAAGGACTGGCCTTCGGATGTTGTAGTTCGGTGTGAAGCCTTGAGTTGCTTGCGGTTGGCCTTCGCTTAGTCCGAAGTCCGTAGTCCGGAGAACCGGGGCTTCGATAAGTCGAACCGGAGCCTGGTTCGTAGCTGAACCAGGATATCCCAACAGTTGCCCCCTACTCTCAGTTGTCGAAGCGAAGATCTGCCTCAAGAAGTGAGAGTATTATGGCCTTGTCGCTTTCTTCCTGAGAGACGGCGCAGTAAATGATTACGGGATCTCTATTGGGCTGTCCATCACCATCTGAGAATCAGATGGTGGACAGGTGCTATTCCCGGATTGGGGAAAAGTAGGTGGCCCTGAGGCTATCTCTTCTCATCCCGTTGCACAGTGGTTGAGGCAATCTTTTGGTTAGGATTTGGATAGTTGTAGTGGCTGTTCTCCACCCGTTGGATGAAGGATAGATCTTATACTGGCGGTCAGTCGCAAGTGGATTACCTCCCAGGGTAACCTTGAGTCAAAGTAACCCTCGGTGTGGGTCCAGAGACCCTTACTTTTCTTTTGGGGAAGGGTGAAGGTCTGGGCAAGGAAGCTTCTTCAACCACGTCTCATTCTCCGCCCAAATCGTTCTGGACTGCCAGTCTATTCCTCGATAGGATCCTCCTTCCGCTCCTTTGCTTCATTCCTCTTCTCGCGTATTTTTTGCGATGTATTGCATCACGATTTGTCCATAATGTAGACTCCGTAGACTACTTGCGGTATGTAGGGAAGTAGGGTCCGTTGGACCGTTCCAAGAATATTTGCCGTTGACAGAAAGGACAACAGTGGTCCTTTTAGGCACGTGTTCAGATTTTCCGTAGGGTAAGGTGTTTACACCATCCCTGTGCACTTTCTGTCGTGATTAAGGTAGGTTGTTCAGGCCCGCCTCGGTGCGTGTTCGGATTCACCGTAGGGTAAGTTACGAAAACCATCCCTGCACCTTTGATTTTTTTGGTAGCCTAGTTAGATCATCCATTGCGCTCGTCGGGCATACCGATAAGGTAAATGGATCAGACTCTCCTTTGCGCTGTTGACCGAATTTTTAGATCGGGTCATTCGGGCTGTTGTCGTTCAGTCGATGCAACTAGCCGTTCTAAGTTGAGTAGGGTTGAGGAGCTTTGCACCGGAGTTTTTTGGAACTTTTTCATTGATAGTATTTGCGAAGATTTTGTACATTTCATGGCCGGGATAGGATCTTCCCCTCCAGGGTCTTGAGTCGATATGTCCCTGGTCGAATGACTTCTTCGACTTGATATGGGCCTTCCCAGTTGGGGGAGAGTTTATCCTATTCCGTTGGCCTGGACATTTATGCTCTTCGTAATACCATGTCCCCCGTGCGAAAAGTTTGCTCCTTTACCCTTGCGTTGTAGTACTTGGCGACCTTTTGCTGGTATGCCGCCATTCTTATCTGGGCCTGTAGCTTGGTGCTTGATAGCAAATTCAGATCAATCCTTCTGCGATCGGAATTCTCAGGCTCTTCATAGTTGTCAATTCTCAGGGACTATAGGGAGACTTCGATAGGTAGCACAGTTTCGGTACCGTAGGCTAGGTTGAACGGAGATTCACCAGTGGCTATTCTTGGGATAGTTCGGTACGTCCAAAGAATAGAGGTCAGTTCTTCGGTCCAAAGCCCTTTGGCGGCGTTCAACATTGTCTTCAGACCATGGAGGATGGTCCGGTTGGTGACTTCGGCTTCTCCGTTGGACTGTGGATGAGCAATGGATGTTAGTCGATGCTGGATATGATACCGAGCACATAAGTCCTTGAACTTCGGATTGTCGAATTGTCTCTCGTTGTCCATGATGATGACGTGTGGGATACCGAACCTGAAGATGATGAAATTTTTCACAAAACTTTTCACCTTACCCTCTGTGATTTGGGCCAATGGTTCGGCTTCCACTCACTTCGTGAAATAGTCGATGGCCACTAGGAGAAACTTCCTTTGCCCTGATGCTGGTGGGAACGGGCCAAGAATGTCCATCCCCCACTGGGCAAAGGGCCATGGGGCTGCCAACTGAGTCAGGTGACTCGCAGGTTGTTTCTGCACATTAGCATACCTCTAGCATTGGTCGCACTTCCGCACGAAATCAGCTAAGTCGTTCTGGATGGAGGGCCAATAATATCCTTGTCGAATAATCTTGTATGCTAGAGATCTGCCTCCCAAGTGATCCCCGCATATTCCCTCATGGACCTCTCTCAATGCATAATCTGCATCGGTGGGTCCGAGGCATTTCAGCAGTGGTTGGGAGAACGATCTCTTGTAGAGGGTTCCATCTAAGATGACGTATTGAGACGCCATCCAGCGGATCTTCTTGGCCTCTGCCTTATCTTTGGGCAGTTCTCCTTCATTCAGGAATCTGATGATGGGATCCATCCAGCTTGGCTTAGTATCAATCTGGCGCACCTCTGCAGCCTCTTCGGCAATGCTTGGAGTTTCAAGATGTTCAACAAAGGTGCGCCCGAGAGACTCCGGTGCTGTAGTTGCCAGTCGAGACAGTGTATCCACCCGGGAGTTCTCTGATAGGGGAACATGAATAATTTCAAAATGTTCCAATCGGGAGGATAAAGCCTGAACCTTCTCCAGGTATTGCACCATGGTTGGATCTTTGGCTGCGTACTCTCCATTGACTTGATTCACAACCAGTTGAGAATCGGAGAAGGTTCGGAGTTGCCGGACTCCTAGATCTTTGGCGATCCGAAGTCCAGCAAGTAGGGCCTCATATTCGGCCTGATTATTGGAGGCGTGGAAGGAGAAACAGAGTGCATACTCTATGATCTAGCCGTCAAGTTAGGCCAACATGAGTCCAGCCCCGCACCCGGTAGCATTGGAAGCTCCGTCCACATGAAGCACCCAAACAGACTTCGTCTCCTTCATGGCTTCTTCTTCCGAAGAGGTTTCATCTTCGGACTTCCAGGTGCACTCGGCCAGAAAATCGGAGAGCACCTGGGCCTTCATAGCCGCTCAGGGCTGGAAGCTAATGTCAAATTCGCTTAGCTTCACAGCCCACTTGGCTATCCTTCCAGAAGTGTCCGGAGATCGGAGAACGGCCTTGAGAGGTTGATCAGTCAGCACCACGATAGCTGGGCCTGGAAGTATAGCCGTAGTCGCTTTGCCATAATCACTAAAGAGTAGATCAGCTTCTGCATCCTTGCATATCGCATTTCTGCATCATGCAGGATCTTGCTGATGTAGTAAATCGGCTTATGGGACCCGTCTTCTTCCTTCCGGACAAGAACCGAACTCACTGCTTCGTCTGAAGCAGAGAGGTACAAGTAGAGGACCTCGCCTTCTTTTGGCTTGGAGAGTAATGGCAGGTTCTCCAAATACTTCTTCAATTTCTCAAAGGCAACGCGACAGTCTTCGGACCATTCGAAGCCCTTTAATTACCGAAGTATCTTGAAGAACGAAAGACATTTCTCGGCTGACCGAGAGATAAATCTGCTTAGGGAGGCAATCCTCCCTGTCAACTGTTGGACTTCCTTTTTACATAAGGGATGTCTCATATCCTTCAAGGCCTGGATCTTCTCGGGGTTGGCCTCAATCCCTCGTTTGGTGACAAGGAAGTCCAGGAATTTACCTGACATGACCCCGAAGGCGTACTTCGCCGGGTTTAACTTCATGTGGTAGCGCCGGAGAGCGCTGAATGACTCCTCCATGTCGCGGATGTGGTCTCTCCGGTGGAGACTCTTGACGATCATGTCATCAACATGGGCCTCCATATTTCTTCCCAGTTGCTTTTCGAACACCTTATTGATGAGTCTTTGAAATGTTGCTCCGGCGTTCTTGAGGCCGAACGGCATCATCTTGTAGCAGTAGAGACCTTTGTCAGTGATGAATGCCGTCTTCTCCTCATCTTGCGGATCCATTCTGATCTGGTTGTAGCCGGAGAAAGCGTCCATAAAGCTCAGCAACTGGTGGCCAACGGTAGCGTCGACCAGTTGATCAATCTTTGGGAGAGGAAAGCTATCTTTAGGGCAAGCCTTGTTGAGGTCTGTATAGTCGATGCAGATCCTCCACTTGCCGCTAGCTTTCTTCACCATTACCAAATTGGCCAGCCACTCGGGATAGCGGGCCTCTCTGATGAACCCTGCCTTGAGGAGCTTGCCAACCTCTTCATCAACAGCTCGCTGTCTTTCAGGGGCGAAGCTCCTCTTATTCTGTCGTACCGGCTTGTACCCAAGGGTTACTTCCAGCCGATGAGTAATCACTTCGGCGGGAATCCGGGCATGTCCGAAGTCGACCAGGCGAAGACATCGACGTTGTCCCTGAGGAAATGGATCAGCTTCGTTCTGGTTTCCTCATCAAGGGCGCTCCCGATTTGCACAACTCTGGAGGGATCTTCCTCTTTCAAAGGTATCGGGATGGTCCTCTCCATGGGTTCACCAAGGTTTGTAGTCGAATCCCTCGGATCCAGCTGATCCGGAGTAGTCAAATCCTTGAAATGCCTGTCTTCAATCATTAGACATTACCGTGCCGTCCTCTGGTTCCCTCTAACTTCTCCAACACCATTCCTGATGGGAAAGCGTACCAAGTGGTAGTAAGAGGAGATCACGGTCCGGAACCTGTTCAAGGCGGGCCTCCCCAGAATAATGTTGTATGCTGAGGGGATCTGGACCACCGTGAAGTTGATCGGCAATGTCTTTTGTCGAGGCTCGGAGCCGAGGGTTACAGGCAACACTATCTCCCCTTCGGCATAAACTTGGTTGCCCCCGAAACCGGAGAGTGGTATGGGGATCTTTGTAGTTGATATCTAGGCAAACACATTTTAGAGAATGCATCGTACATCAAGACATCAGTCGAACTTCCATTATCAATAAGAAATCTCTGTACATCATAATTGGCCACTACGACCGAAATTACAAGAGGGTCGTCGTGCAGGAGCCGAACTCCTGCAAGGTCGTCGTCGGAGAAGAGGATGGAGTTGTTATCTTTCAGTCGCTTTGAAGCTTCATCTTCATCCCTTCTCCAGTTGGTGGGCCAGTGTATCATCCCTACACCTCCGTTGGTGGGCCTTTGATTTGGCAATTCAGCCTCTTCGGGAGGTGGCTGGGAAACAGTTGCTTTCGACTGGGGTCCCTGGCGACCGATGTACCGCCCTAGGTATCCTCTCTTGATGAGATCCTCGATCGCATCCCTTAGCTAGATGCATTCGTCTGTGTTGTGGCCGTGGTCCCGGTGGAATCGGCAAAATTTGTTCCTGTTCCTTGCGGAAGAGGAGGCCTTCATGGGACGGGACCGTTGGAGAAAGTTTTCTTTTTCTATCTCCATGAGGATCTTCTCTCGAGGGAGGTTGAGGGAGGTGTAGGAGTCGAATCTTCCTTCCAATGCTCTGAGCTTGGGAGAGCTTCTCCGGCGGTTTGCATATCTGCCGTCATTGTTATTGAAAGTTTGGGGGCCTTGCCCCCTGTTATTCTTCTTCTTTGAAGGGGGTTTCCCTTCAATCAAACGTCGATTTGCCGCCTGCTCTTCAGCATCGGTGTATTTCTGAGCCCTTGATAGGAGCTCACGTAGCTTTTAGGGAACTTCTTGTCCAGAGAAAAAGTAAGCCTGGAGGTTCGAAGCCCCTTATTCAGTGCTGACATGGCCACGTGCTCGTTGAGATCGAGGATCTCAAGCGTGGCCGCATTGAACCTGGAGATGTAATCTCTCTGGCTCTCTCCTTCATTCTGGTGAAGGAGGAAGAGTGTGTCCATATTTCGAGGAGTCTTGCGGCAGGTCCTGAAATGTAAAACAAATAATTTTTCTAACTCGGAAAAGGAATCGATAGTACATGGACGCAGGCTCGAGTACCACATCCGAGCGGACTTCTTCAAGGTAGCCGGGAACGCCAAACAGTACATTGCGTCCGAAGCTCCTTGGATCATCATATAGGCTTTGAAGCTGCCCAAATGGTCGAGGGGGTCGGAGGTGCCGTCGTATGATTCCATTTGGAGAACCCTAAAGTGCCGAGGAATGTCCTCAGCCATGATGCGGTCAGTGTAGGGTGGGCGTAGATCACCCACAATCAAGTCATCGGGATCTCTCTGATCTCGCATTCTTTGTTCTCGCGCCCTTGCCATCTCTAATTCGATGGCTCTGAACCTCCCGTCATAATCAGGAGTTTGCTTGGGTGCTCTCTCCACCGGAGTGAAGTCTTCGGAGGAGGAGGAGGAAGTTTGCCTAGGCCTTTTCCCTTTTTATGGAGAATTGGCAGACCTAGGCAGTCTCGAAGTTCGGCCTTCGGGAGAGGGCCGAGAACGGGGGGAGGGATGCGCTGAATCCTCCCATGGTGCTCTCCTTCTTCGAGATCGAGAGCTATATCTAGAAACAGCCGGTGGGTTTGCCACCGGAAAGGCTGTCATAGAACTCTTGAACCATGGCCGTCAGGTTGGCAACCTGGTTCATAAGAGCTTCGAACTGCTGTGCTCCTACAACAACCATGGGAGGTGGAACATCGTTCTCCTCCGGGGGTGCACCTCCCTGAGACGAAGCACGACTCCGGCTTGTAGAAGCATTTTGAGCTTTTTCTCTTGCCATCAAAAACTTCTTTTGTTTCTTCCCCTTGTCTGGGAGGGAGCTTAACAAATGTTAATAATACGCCCCCTACCTGGCACGCCAATCTATTGGCGTGGAGTCTCTGGATCGGCCGGTCGAAGTCGCTGCATCGCAGGACCGCTCCATGGTTCACCTGCAAAACAGGTCCCTTGCCGGAGTTGTTCCGGCTGAATACATTCCGATGCCTAAGTCAGTGGCGGATTCCAGCCACAGAATGGGGAAGATGTCGAGAGTGGAAAAGAAAAAGAGTTCTTCGAGATTGAAAGTATATGTGTACGAGATTATTCACGCGTACCTCTCGAGCCATCATTCTTATCCATATTTAAAGGATGGCCTCCGGTCTGTGGCCCGCTTTTTTCCCGGAGATCACGGAGAGCCAATCTCTCTCATGATTGGCGATCGTGGGTTGTCAATGAGCGGTTCCGGCCAGATCGGAGGCGTGGCTGCAGGAATTGCGTGCCATAATCATGGCATGATGAGTGTCGATTGTAACCGTTGGTTACAGTTTCCTTTTTGGAACTGATTGTGGTTCAAGCTTCGGGTTTCCCCTTGTGTGGGCCAAAGGCTTGGTATTTCCCCGAGACCAGAGATCATGTCTACGGCGGGGATCGAAGTTCGTATCTTCGGAAGTCGATGAGTAGTTCAGACTTCGGTCGAGGCCGACGGTGCTACCCGAAGAACTGGCCTTCGGATGTTGTAGTTCGATGTGAAGCCTTGAGTTGCTTGCGGTTGACCTTCGCTTAGTCCGAAGTCCGTAATCCGAAAAACCGAGATTTCGATAAGTCGAACCGGAGCCTGGTTCATAGATGAACCAGGATATCCCAACTTTTACTGAACTTTCGGACCATAGCGTTGCACAATGTACGGAATAAAGCATCTTCCTCGCCAGCTTGTTGCTCAGTGGTTTCTGGTTTGCAGCAATCTTCTTTTACAAATAATGCACAGATGAACCCTCCAAATCTGCAGCAATGGTGACTTAATCCTTCTTGGTGGGCCCACTGGGGTATTTATCCCTGCATCTCCTCCGGGTTCTGAAGGTTTTTTATTAGGATTACCATCTAGGGAGCTTCTGCAAGCTGCTGATGGAGAAGAATATGCTCCAACTGCATTATCATCAAGATCGTCAGGTACATTTGTGCCTTTCACCCCTGATTTATTTTTAGGTAAATTGATGACCTCATTATCAAACTTTGACATGATCAGCAGGGTTTATACATGTGCAACGGACATAAAGGATAAAAACTGCAAGTGCCACATGAGTGTAAACAGCGATTGAAGCATATTCAAATATCTGTTTACCGAGAAAGGGTGCAAAAAAAAGCATAGAACGCAACAACCAGAAGAAAGAACACTGTGATAGCAATAACCTGAAAGTTGTGAGCAGGGAGTTGCCATCCATGGTGCCTCACCATGATAGCAATAACCCGTACATGTAAGTATGGTTCTTTTAGTTGACGTTGCAGCTGAAGAATAAATGGTATGTGAATGTTCATGTATATTAGAAGAGAATTGCTTTTGAGAATATTGAATGATTTTATTACTCAAATTTTTTGTCATTCTATATTTTTTTTAGCAAGTGGATCTTTTAGTACTTCATAAAACTGATAAAAATTATAGAAAGTAGCATGTCTATTGAGTAGTTTGGGTATTCACTATATTTGGTATTCATCATATGTGCTCTTAGTTTGAGTAAGAAATGTGAATAATGTTAATCACTTGAGAATTTAAATTTCAATGCAGGTAGAAGTGAAAGAACTTAAATAGAAGCGTGATGAGGTAGAGATTTTTCTTGATGATAAAAAAATATTTAAATATGTTTTTGGTCCAAATAAATATCGTCGTCTTCTTTGTGAATGAATAGGTCCAAATCAATCTACTTTGAGATCTATTCAAGTTCAGGAATCAAAAACTATGATTGTAGATGCAAATCGTAAAGTTGAAGAGGCAATGAAAATAGCAGAAATGCTGAGACAAGAATTGAACAGACCAAAAAAAAAGCTAAAACTGCAGAATTAAGGCTTGAAACCACTAAAAAAGAATTGCATGACATGAAAGTAAAATTTTATGATATTAAAAATGAGTTACAAAACTCAGTTTTTGGCTGAGGGAGTCCATTTTTTATTGGTTTTTGGCTTTCTTTGCTTGAATGAATCTTAATAGAACTCAGTTTGAGAGTTGGGTTTTGATAGGGAAAGCTTGAGATGCACTATTTTATGCAGGGGGATCCAAAAGGTTTTTTTTTTTTTTTTTGAGGGTAAGAGATACCAGAAAAAGGGAGAGGTGACAGTCCTTCGCAAAAGTGAGAGTTTTTTTGTTTCTCTTATTAATTTTATATTCTTGAATCATGGTTGATTTTAACAAAAGAATCATCGAAAAGGTCTTGTCCTAAGCGTAGGCCAATGATTAATAGGTCGAACCACGTTATATTTGATATTTTTTTTTTTCTTATTTTTATATTACTTGATTATCTCTTTTTTTATATTTTATATTTATTCAAATTTATTTTTTTTACAAAATAATTCATGTTTTTATGTGCTTGTATGCTGTGTGATTTAAGACGTGTTTAGTTATCTCTCGGCCAATCCTTTCATCTTAGTGTTGGGGCTCAAATCTAAATTTCTTAGATGAGCTTTTGCTTTGGCAAAGAAGAGGATTTGAAATGTCTCGAAATACTCTTTGGCCATGGCCATCTACTAGGCAATTTGGAAAGAAAGATACAAAGTGTCTTCACAAGGAAAAAGGACTGCTCCACCTTGGTCGCCCTTCGATTGACCCTACGTTTTTTCAAGGATTAGGACAAGGTAGCACTTTCAAAAAAGAAAGAAGAGGAAGAAAAAGAGCCGGATTTCCACTAAGTTTGGGATAAACTTTGTATTTTGTTATAATTTGACACGCTAATATATTATTTCTTATTTTTTATTAATTATAAAATAGAAGGAGGTTTTCCTTCCTCTATTTATATCAAAAATATAATTCATTGTGTTTGTTAGTACACAAATGGAAAATAAGTAATACATGATTATCTTAGGCTCGCAGCAGTTGAATCGATAATCCACTAGTATCCTTTTCAAGAAATTCTACAAATGATGGACGCACCAAATTAATGATGATGCACTCTAAAATTACATTATCAGAATAATCAGCAAAGGTGATAGTTGGTTTTTTTTTTTTTTTGATAGAACGGTAGTTGATTTTTACTTTTCAATTAATTATGAGAGTTATTATTTATTTTTTTTTTAATAAAGCAAAAAGGATAGGAGGGTTAAACCCAGTGTAGCTATCCCCGCAGGCTCCCATCCCACCAGGTAATGTTCGATTCAAGATACTTTGATTTTTACAGTATTTTCCCATCAAGAGATGAGTACGTCAATCTAACACCACTAAGATGCTGACTGCTCACACCAATTGTCGTAGATCTCATGAAATAATTTTTGGATTTAATCGAGTCATCCACAAGATCCCATCTCAAATTCAAGATCTATTGATAATGAGGCAAAGTTTCTACCAACCGAGCTATCACCTTAGAGTGCAAGAGTTATTGTTCGGTTCATATAATGTTGGTGTTTGCCGGCATTATGCAACGACCGATCCTTTGCTGGTTTTTACTTTGCGGCTTGTCACTCACGATCAAGTTCTCCTTGCAAAAGGTTGCTCAAATGGTTTGTTATATTCATTTTGCTCCCTCTGAACCGTCACCAATTGTGCTAC
This sequence comes from Areca catechu, assembly GCA_021397845.1. NCBI lineage: Eukaryota > Viridiplantae > Streptophyta > Magnoliopsida > Arecales > Arecaceae > Areca > Areca catechu. The sequence continues at coordinate 180,012,129 of CM038042.1, forward strand.
GCGATGAAAGAAAGTGAACAATATTATATGGCTTTTTTAAATAATTTTTAAAAATATATATTTAATTAAATAAAATTAAATTTAAAAAAAAATAAAAATAAGTGATTAATATTTTAATAAAAAATTATATATTTCTGTTGATGTCGAACCCTCATGGACCGGATGGAACGTTAGGACCTTCGGTGCGCCTCTTTCGAACCCTGCAAAACAAATCCCTGACCGAAATTTCTCTAGTGGGGGACACTTCGATGTCTAAGTCAGTGAGAGCTCTTGGCAACATAATGGAGAGTTCTCTTGGAGAAGAAAATGAGAAGTAGCTCAGGGGTGAGCTCTCTTACCTTGAGTGTCCCCTTTTACCATCATTTATAGTGGTAGCCATGTCTGATTTCGTTAGAGCCAGAGTTCGTGGCCATGTTGTTAGTTATAACAACTGCGTCCACGTTTGGAGATTCGTGGCCAGCTGGAGATGCTCTTAGAGTAGGAGTTCGTGGCCACGTTGTTGGTTATAACAACTGCGCTCACGTCTAGAGATTCGTTTTAGAGGCATTCCTTTAGCGAGGGCTGAAGTCGAGATGGTTGATGATCCCGTACCTAACCTCTTTGGAGTAGGCTGAAGACACTTCACCACTCGCATCGGAGCTACCTTCTTCGAAGTCTCTTTAGAGTAGACCGAAGACATCTCAACCACTCGCATCGAAGCTTCCTTCTTTGGAGTGGGCTGGGTTGCTCACTTTGTACTTGACTTCTTTGGAACAATTGGAGAAATAAAGTGATCGTCTTCTTCAGACTTGTCACGCCCCGAATCCAACACCGGAATCGACACGCGATCGACCGCACAAACTCTAGGTTTTATCCTAGAGATCATGCAAGGCCTAGGTACACAAGAGTCACTTACCTCAAAAAAATCATTCAACACCAAGCCCAAATTCTGCACGACTCTGTGAAAAAAGAAAGTAAGGTTGTGAGCTCTACAGCCCAGTAAGGTTCCCTCACAATCACACCAGTATTAATATAAAAACTGAAAGCAGCAATATCTTAATCATATAACGGAAAACGATAAATTCTTCGGTCACGCAATCCAAAAAAAACCAATTTCATATCAAGAATATCAAAAACCTTTCATAACATTATATTTCCTTTATATGTTTTCATTAACTTTTCCTCTTCTTTAGGGTTCTGGACTAGTCATTGTCATGCGACGTCCATGACTGGCAACCACACTATCAACAATGTATTCTAAGCCCATAGCCAGGCTAGCTCACGTACAAAGCCCGTGACTTTGGCTGTCCTATGTTTTAAACATCCATGGTCGGCTATTCTTCGTACGAAGCCCGTGGCTCCGAAAACTTCAGATCCATGGCTAGTCCAAACACCATTATCACTTTAACCATCCACATTATTTTATCAAATCGTATCACGATGTCAAACCTGAAATCTCAAATCTTTCGATGACCGGCATCACGGTCCAATCCATCAAAAGTAATTTTTGTCCGATAAACACAATATCCAGAAATATAAAATAATAACAACCATAGTCATATTGCTCTTCATAAAAACCCAACTGCACCATGTAACAATAAATCATGCATGCAAATGCTCATGTACTCGGATCAAAATCATGCCTTGTAAAATAATATATAAACTGGTGATCACGTCCAGAATCCTTACCTTCAACTGCTAATCCCAAATATCCGGTATCAATCTATACCTGAAATTCGTCCAAATCCTTCCTGCGCAAAAGGTTGATCTCCTACTATAATAAATAAATTCATTCAATCCAAATCCTAGTTTTACAAATTTTGAGGAAGAAGGTTCCCCCTGATTTTCTCTTTCCTCATCTTCCAAACCAAAATCCCTTCCCTCTCCCCTTCTCTCTTCCTCTTTCTCTTTCTTCCTTCTTCTCTTCTCTTTTCCCTTCTCTTTCTCTCTCTTCTCCTCTTTTCTTGGCTCTCTGCAGGCTCTTCCCTGCTTCCTATCGACGTCCTGGTTAAAAAGAGGAGAAAAACCAATCCAAAATCACCTCAAACGTAATCTAAGAAGTCCAAAACCATCAAAATATCTTCCTGGCCGTCTGATTTGAGATCAACGCCTCAACCAAATCCGAATCCAAAAGCACCTAATCAAGCCTAAACTCTCTCGCATTAATCTCAGCCGTTCGATCGGGCGATCGGACGGTTCAGATCGCTCAGAAATCCCATGGACCGCCGTGAACCGCAAGAAACAGGCCAGGAAACGCGTGGGAAATGGCCACACGACGGCCGCTTCCGGCTGGGCCGAGCCCAGCGCTCGCTCGCCCGCCATGCATCGCCAGCGTGCGCTCTCGCACCGCACGCGCCCACCGCGTGCCCCCGGGCTCGCGCCTGGGCTGCACACGTCACTGGGCCAGTTCGGCAGGCGGCCGGCAGGCCATCAAACCCCTCTCTCTTTTTTTTTTTATGGGTGTTAGAAGACTGACCTTCTTCGGATTCACCTTCTTCGGACCGGTCTTTCTTAGATCAATCGGTCACGGAGGTGAACAACTGAAAGATGAGCTTCGGGGGCAGTATCTTCAGCACAAGCCAAAGATTGACCCTGAAAGGATGTCCCAATGTGATTGGGTCATCTTCGATTCTTCTGGCATGGATGCCTGGTTCAAGAAAGACCTGACCGGACCTCTGAACCGGGATTAGCCTTGGTTGAGCCGGCATACTTCAACAATCTCGATTTTTCAAAATTTAATCTTTACTTTTTTTTCTTTTTCTTTTTTTTTGCTCTCCTAGTTTTTGCATGCATTTTTTATTCCGATTCGCCCAACATGTTCAAAGATATGATCATTTTGATCCCATTCTAATCTATTGACAACCACCAACAAAACGTACCCGTAGTATTGAACTTTCCCATGTTTACCGGTTCGCCACGGACTTCCAAGAGGCGCGGTAGATACAGTGGGAACGCTGAGACAAATCTTGATCGCTGTTACCACTTACCAACCCTTATTTTTCTTTTCTTTTTTGGTGGAGGTGGAGGTGGGGGTGGGGGTGGGTTGGGGGGTTAAAATAACACTTACCAACTTAACGTTGACGTTACAGGCTAGGTGAGGTTTGGTTACAAGAATGCCCTTCAAGAAGCCGCATGGTACCACATTTTGATGGCCACCGGTCAAAAGAATTGGTTGGATGGGTGTGTTCCATTAATTTGGCGAATACTTCCAAAGTTAAGAACTGATAAATTGCCGAGATTGAAAGCCTACTGATTCGCCACATCATTAGGAAATACAAAGACAAAATAAGAGAACCGGTCTTTGAACTTTGCTTAGAATATTCTCACCAGGTAGGTTGGTGAGAGACAACCAGTTTGAATTATACAAGCCAAAAAAACAAAAAAAAATAAAATGACCATTTAGACCTAAAGGTATTATATATATATATATATAAAGACTTACATGGCTTACCAAGTACGCAATGAATAGAAAATTTGACTTGCCAATGGCAGGGCAGGTAGTACCGATGAGTACTGACTAATCCAATACCTACATCCAAATGCATAAGATTTTATTATTTTTTTAACAAAAACGATGCTCTCATTCAAGGCTTATATGAATATAAGGCAGTACACTCAATAAGGTCACAATATCGTGTGGAAAGGGATGTGCATCATCCTGCATACACACATGTATCCAAGCCACATGGATGTGCATCATCCTGCATACACACACGTATCCAAACCACTAACATAGCAAAATCTTTCTAAATAATAAGGCGGTTAGCTCATAAGATCCTTCATGCATAAACCATCCCGGCCCATATAACATGAAGCTCCGTGACAAAAATTATCAGCTCTAAAAGGTAACTCAACAAGCTGCCACCAATCCAAAGCCAAGCTCCCTAACAATAAAGCAGCATCATCCCACTTACCTCTAATGCTACTATCGAAGTTCATTTTAACATACATAGAAGGTGGGACCTCCTCGGAGATAAATATTGGTTGTATTGCAACATGAGCAGGATGTTATTGATGGAGATTACTTTCCATCTTGAAATCCCAAAAAAAAAAAAAAAAAATGAAGCCTGCCGGTCCACGTACACCCTGCCCACGCGCACGGGCGCGCGTCGCACGACCCAGGCCCAGGCGGTCGGGCGCTGGGCGCGCGTGGGCCTAGCCCAGCCTTCAGCGGTTTCATGCTGAGGGTCTCAGTGCTGGTTTTTTTTTTTTTTTTTTTTTTTCCGTTTCCGCGTGCACGAATTTTGGCGCAACGACATCCAACTGCTCAGAAGTCTTCTACGGAGATTGGGAGTCTAGAGTTTTGTGTTTTTTGGATTCTTGGATGCCGACGAGCCATATTTCTTGTACTCTATATAAACAGAGGCTGTGAAGATTTATGATTATTGATGAAAAAAAAGGGTTTTTCGAGAGGTTTGTAAGTGAGATTTCAGAGAGAATATCTGAAAGGTTTTGTGAGTACCTCCGGGTGCATTTGAGAGAAATCCTGAAATCTTTTAAGGGGATTAAAAGAGTTTCTAAGAGAGAGTGTTTTGAGGACTTGTACCTGATTCAACTCTTAGTGAAGCCTTGCAGATACTGTGCCGCCGTAGACGTAGCCCAGTTTGGGTGAACCACGTAAAATTTTCGTCTCTCGCTGGTTTTGATTATTGTTTCTTGTATTTTTCTGTTTATTTATTTATTTCTTATTGATTATATCGCAACTGTGTGCTTGGCCGTATTAATAGCGATCCTATTAGAGAAATTTTTTATTCCATTTATTTTCAAATTGGTATCAGAGCAAGGCTCCTTCCTATTATTATGGTCGGATAAATCAACAAAGAGATGGCAGAAGACAAGATCAAAATCGAGAAATTTAATAGTCACAATTTCGGATGGTGGAGGATGTAAATTGCGGACTACCTATATCAGAATGATCTTTACCTTCCATTGGAGGAGGAGAAGCCGGATTCAATGAGCGAGTCAGATTGGATGATTCTGGATAGGAAAGCCCTGGCCACGATCAGATTGTCGTTGACACCTCAAGTGGCATATAATATTGCAAAGGAAAAGACCACCGTGGATTTAATGACCACTTTAACAAAGCTGTATGAAAAACCTTCCACCTCAAACAAGATATTTTTCATGAAAAAACTCTTCGATTTGAAGATGGCTGAGAATGGTTCAGTGACGGAGGCTGAGAATGGTTCAGTGACGGAGCATCTGAACGAGTTCAACACGATGATCAATCAATTGGAGTCGGTCTCTGTCACTTTTGATGATTCTTTCAGGGCTCTTCTTTTCTTGTGTTCCTTGCCAGAGAGCTGGGACAATCTTGTAATGACAGTCAGCAACTCGGTATCAGGTACCCTTACATTCAATGATGCAGTTAGTTGTATATTGAATGATGAGATGAGAAGAAAGACTGTGGGTGGGACTTCTACAAGTACTGCACTCATGGTGGATACCAGAGGAAGATCACAGGAGAGGAAGAAGTCAGAGAAAGGCCGGTCCAAGAGCAGAGGAAAGTCCAAAGGGAGATTTTCCATGAAGTGTTGGAACTGCGGGAAGAAAGGTCACATGAGCAAGGATTGTTGGGGTAAGAAGAAAGAAAAAGGTGCAGAGAGTAAGTCAGAATGTCAGGAAGCAAATGTTATGAGTACTATATGGCAGGGGTTTGAGGATGTGTGCCTGTCAGCCGGTGATGGGGCAAACTCAGATCTGTGGTTTGTAGACTCAGGTGCTTCTTACCATTGCAGCTCTAAGAGATACCTATTTTCAGATTTTATCCAAGGAGATTTTGGTCATGTCACAGTTGGCAATGGACAGCAATGCAAAATTGTTGGTAGAGGAATAATTGTACTGAAGCCAGTGACAGGCGGAGAATTGAGACTTGCACAAGCCAAATACATTCCAGAGTTAAGGAAAAATCTAATTTCTACCGGTCAGCTTGATGATGAGGGTTATGTATCCGTCTTTGATAATTCTCAGTGGAAGATTACTAAAGGGTCTATGGTTGTTATCAAAGGGAAGCGGAGTGGCACTCTCTACTTCTTGGCAGACAGTGGGAGTTCAGTTTCAGTGGCAACAGGAGACATGAGTACATTGACTACATTATGGTACAGGAAGCTCGGTCATCTTTGTGAGAAGAACTTGAGTATTCTACACAGGAGAGAGCTTTTACCTGGGCTAAAGAAGGTGAATCTAGAGTTTTGTGAAGAGTGTATCTATGGTAAGCAGAAAGCAGTAAGTTTTCAGTTAGCAAGAACTCAGAAGAAGACTGAAAGGCTGGAGTTGGTTCATTCAGATGTCTGGGGTACAGCACCAGTGGCATCATATGCGGGCAATAAGTACTTTGCCATGTTTATAGATGATTTCAGCAAGAAAGTCTGGGTGTTTGCTATGAAGGAAAAGTCTGAGGTTTTTGGCATCTTCAAGAGATGGAGAGTCATGTGTGAAAACCAGACAGGAGCAAGCCTCAAGTGTCTCAAGACAGATAACGGTGGTGAATACTGCAACAGAGAGTTTGATGTTTACTGCGCAAAGCATGGAATCAGAAGGATCAAGAACGTCCCAGGGATACTAGAGCAGAATGGTATGGCAGAAAGAATGAACATGACCATTCTTGAGAGAGAGAGGAATATGAGGTTTGACTCGGGTCTACCTACATATTTTTGGGCGGCAGCACTGGACATCGCAGTGTATTTGATCAACAAGAGTCCATCCAGTGCATTGGATGGTGGGATTTCAGAGGAGGTTTGGACAGGAAAACCTGTAAAACTTTTTTTTCTTAAAACGTATGGATGCATTGCTTATTCTCTGATTGAGAAAGAGAAGAGGAGTAAGTTAAACTCAAAGTCTACAAAGTGTGTTTTCATTGGATACGGTGGCGATGAGTATGGCTACAAGCTCTGGGATTTTCATAACAATAAGATCATTCGGAGCAGGAATGTGGTATTTAATGAAGAGCATACTTACAAAGACAGGAAGGATGCAGTGGAAGAAAAGAAACAGGAGTTTATAGAACTCGATCCTGTCAGAGATGGAGAGATTCCCCGAGTGCAAACTGAAGATGGAAACTTTGAGGATGTGGATGAGGAAGATGTGGTTGAAGCAGACAGCCACATGCATACACCGGTACCTCAGCCGGTGTCCCCACAGTTAAGAAGGTCCACGAGGGTTACCAAGCCATCACAAAGGTATTCTACTAATGATTATGTTTTGTACACAGATTCTAGAGAACCAGAGTGTTTTGTTGAAGCCATGCAGGATGAAGCTAAGGTCAAGTGGGAGTTGGCTATAAAAGAGGATATGGACTTTTTGAAGCAGAACAAGACTTGGGATCTTGTGAAGTTACCCGCTGGCAAGAAAGCTCTGTTCAACAAATGGGTGTACAAGATGAAGAATGAGGCCGATGGTACCAAAAGATACAAGGCAAGGTTAGTTGTCAAAGGTTATGCACAGAAAGAGAGAATTAACTTTCAGGAAATTTTTTTCCCAATGGTCAAGATGACATCCATTAGGATGATTCTGAGCATGGTAGCAATGAAGGATCTTCATCTAGAGCAGCTAGATGTGAAGATAGCATTTCTTCATGGAAATTTGGAGGAGGAGCTGTACATGCACCAGCCAGAAGGTTTCTAGGTCAGGGAAAAGGAAAACATGGTCTGCAGACTGAAGAAAAGCTTGTATGGTTTGAAGCAGGCTCTGCGGTAGTGGTACCTCAAGTTTGACAGTTTCATGCTAGAGAAGGGCTTCACCAGATGCCAGTCAGATCACTGCGTGTACTACCAGAGGTTCGTAAATAATGAGTTTATTATTTTATCCTTGTATGTGGACGATATGCTTGTAGCAGGTTCTAGTATGAGGAAGATTGAAGAGCTCAAGAAACTGATGGCAAAGAAGTTCTCAATGAAGGATTTGGGAGAGGCGAAGCAGATTCTTGGCATGAGGATCAAGAGAGATAGGAAGCAACGGAAGCTGTGGCTATCTCAAGAGGACTATGTAGAGAAGGTGCTGAAGAGGTTCAATATGGAGAACGCAAAGGCAGTGTCAACACCTTTGGCAGCACACTTCAAGCTTAGCAGGCAGTTGTGTCCAACTCAGGAGGCAAGGGATGAGATGATTAGAGTTCCATATGCCTCGGCCGTGGGAAGTCTTATGTATGTAATGGTTTGCACAAGACCGGACATCGCACAAGCAGTGGGAGCAGTCAGTAGATACATGCAGAATCCAGGCAAGGAGCACTGGAATGCAGTGAAGTAGATCTTGAGATATCTCACGGGTACATCAACTTACAGTTTATGCTATGAAAGTGACAGTCTTCAAGTACAGGGATTTGTAAATACAGATCACTCTGGTGACAGAGACAGTGGGAGGAGCACCACTGGTTATGTTTTTACTGTCGGTAATACAGCAGTGAGCTGGGTATCTCAGTTGTAGAAGATAGTGGCTTTGTCAACTACGAAAGTTGAGTATGTGACGATCACTGAAGCTAGTAAAGAGATGATCTGATTACAGAGGTTGATGGAGGAGCTCGGCAAGAAGCACAATTGTAATACGCTATGGAGCGATAGCCAGAGCGCAGTTCACTTGGCCAGGAATCCAGCATTTCATGCAAGAACCAAGCACATTCGCTTAGGTATCATTTCATACGCAGTGCGTTGGATGAGGAGTAGCTGAAGCTGGAGAAGATTGATGGTGCCAAGAACCCTGCAGATATGTTCACCAAGGTTGTGAGCAAAGACAAGTTGAGTTTCTGTTGCAACTTAGTGAACATTTCCAAGAGATAGATCAGGAGAGTGCGGCATAGAGAAAGAAGGCGGATCAAAGGTTGATGTCAATTAATCTTCAAGTGGGAGATTGTTATTGATGGAGATTACTTTCCATCTTGAAATCCCAGAAACAAAAAAAAAAAAAAACAAAGCCTGCCGATCCACGTACACCCTACCCACGTGCGCGAGCGCGCGTTGCGCGACCCAGGCCCAAGCGGTCGGGTGCTGGGTGTGCGTGGGCCTAGCCCAGCCTTCAGCGGTTTCACGCTGAGGGTCTCAGCGCTGGTTTTTTTTTTTTTTTCCATTTCTGCATGCACGAATTTTGGCGCAGGACATCCAACTGTCCAGAAGTCTTCTACGGAGATTGGGAGTCTAGAGTTTTATGTTTTTTGGGTTCTTGGATGCCGACGAGCCCTGTTTCTTGTACTCTATATAAATAGAGGCTGTGAAGGTTTATGATTATTGATGAAAAAAAAGGATTTTTCGAGAGGTTTGTAAGTGAGATTTCAGAGAGAATATCTGAGAGGTTTTATGAGTACCTCTGGGTGCATTTGAGAGAAATCCTGAAATCTTTTAAGGGGATTAAAAGAGTTTCTGAGAGAAAATGTTTTGAGGGCTTGTAACTGATTCAACTCTTAGTGAAGCCTTGCAGATACTGTGCCGCCGTGGACGTAGCCCAGTTTGGGTGAACCATGTAAAATCCCCGTCTCTCGCTGGTTTTGATTCTTGTTTCTTGTATTTTTTTATTTATTTATTTATTTCTTGTTGATTATATCGCAACTGCATGCTTGGCCGTATTAATAGCGATCCTATTAGAGAAATTTTTTGTTCCATTTATTTTCACAAGATGCAAGTTCCAAGTGTTTGCAGGACTTGAGGCTACTTCAATAAGCTTCACTACAAGTGTGAGTACTCTCTCTAGAATGAATCTTATCGGGCAGCTCTTTGACTCAAAGACTAAGACGTTCCTAAACAACAATATGTAATGTATAATATAGGCCTCTTGGATATTACATGTCCTGGTCATTTCACCTTCCATGCTCTGTTTCAAGAACTTCCAAAAAAAGCCTAAAAAAGAGTAAACTAGATGATCAAATGATGCAATTCGGCAAGATACCATACCCATTTAGTCGTCGAGCATAGAGAGAGGGCATGCTCCACCGTCTCATCCTCCAACACATAGACGGGGCAAATTAACGAAAGATTAATTCATGCATTTGTCCCTCAAGATAAATCTGGTTGGAAGTCAACCTAAGCCACCTTCCAGAAAAAAAACCTTACACTCAGGTACACTTCTGTCCTCCAGATCCACCTAACATCCAACTCCTAGTCAGGTACACTAGTGATTATGTTTAATTTTTTTAAAAATTTTATACTATATTATAATATATATTATATAATATAATAAATTATAATATATTGATTATATTTTAGAATATAAAATAATTATTTTAATATATTATTATAATATCTTTTAAATAATGTTATTTTTAATTAATGTTATTTTTTAGTTAATTTATTATTAATTTTAAATTAATATTATTTCTATATAGTTAATTAATGCTATTTTTTATTAATATTATTTCAAATTAATATAATAATTAATATTACCAAAAAATAATATATAAAATTTTAATTAATACTAATTTTTTATTATTTATTTATTTATTTAAAATTAAAATTTATTAATCATATTTTTAAAAAATAATAATATTTATAAAATTCAAAAAAAAATAAAGATGAATTCAAATTAATTCGTCCTTCCAAAAGACGAATACAAATGTCACATCAAATTTAATTTAAAAATATCATGGATTATAATTAAATTTTAAAAAAATAATTAAATAAAAAAATTGATGGTTGTACGAGATTTGTCTTTTCAAAAGATGAAATTGAGTTCGGATGAATTCAGATTATTATGTTGGACGAATCACCTATTTCGATAAATATATCTGAAATTATCTATTTTGATAATTTTTTTTAAAAAAAATATTATTTTAAAAAAAATACAGATTTGGCTTCGTTGCCTGGAGGCGTGTGCCATAAGGTTAGATACTCCAAAACGTCTGCTCAGCCGAGCCTTTCTCTCTCCGAGCTCATAGAAAGGTACAATTATTCCCACTAGAATTTGACAAATCTAGGTAAAACCTGCAACATTGAGAATCTTTTATTTGCAATTCTTGTTGAACAAATAAGAAATTCATTTAATTCCAGTTGCAGAATCCTAAATATGCATAAGCAAAACTATTTTTTTAAATTATGAAATATATAATCCATGACCTGATCTGATCCGAATTGAATTCCAACCAGATCCATATTTTATGGATTAGGACCAAGCTATACATAGACTTACCACGATCCAAATGATCCGCTGAATCAAGAAATTTGATTATGGACCCAATCCGACCCAATCCAATTTTTTATTAGACTAGATTTGGGTCTAACACCAAGATCGGATCAAGGAACCGGATCGGGTTAGGATCAATCACGATCTAGTCCAAACCTAACCCATTTGTATCCCTATCTAAGATCATGTACAATCTACGTACAGGTCTTTATATCAAAGAACACTTCGAGAGGATTCTAAATATTTAAATAAGATCAAAAACAGAGTCCAAACCGAGTCAAAATCACATCCAGAACATCGTAAACCGTTCATGAACTGCTACTAAGCCTTCCCCGTATGAACCAGCAATGAACCAAGTCCATGCATGTGGACCGCCATGTGCCATGCAAAACATGCAAGAAACGTGTGGTCGCATGGACCCATGATGCACCGTTAGTTACAGGTCGCGCGAGTCTCGAGCTGTGCACCCCTGCAGGCCACACCCTATACATGCACCTAGGCTTGAGCCAAGCCTGGTCTGCTCTTAGGCCTGTGCTAGATCTTTTCTTGGATTTTCTTGTGCCTGGGCTTTGCATTTTGGACTGAATTAAGGTATTTTCTCAATGATCTCTATCTCGACTCGATATTTGACCTCTACCTAACTTTGAAAGCTCTTAAAATATCTTGGCCCCATGCCCTCAGACAATGCCTATTGCTTATAGATAGCTAAATATGGAAGTCGAACCAGGCCACTCAATCCTATTTCTATCGTGTGTTATGCTCTGCCTGACCTAAGACCTGTTCGGGAAGCCTATGCTAATAAGAACTTCACTCTAAGACATCGCCTGTCATTCTTCCAAGTCTCGCATCTCATGCCCGATCCACCTTCTCCCGGAACTCTACCTCGTATTAGGCTCCTATCTACATCAAGGACTCCTCACATTGGATTACCTATCAAAAGATAATGTGCTACATACTTTTTTTTCTTTAATACCATCCTACTGCGCATGACCTTCAGAATTCCATCACTAACTTTCTACCTGCAGCTACTTGAATCCAGTCTACTTAGTGAATCAAATTCCTACAAAAATTAGGTATGTAGTAGACTTCGTCCAATTTCTTCACTATCGCATCATATGCCCTCAAATTAAATGTCCCAACATCCTTAATTGCATAGCTCGATATATTTAGCAAGTTGACAGAACCTTTCTACTTTCTAGAGAGTCAAACAACTCTTTTTCATAATAGATATGATATAAATATACAGAATCTAAAATCTACTATAAAGAAGAAGTAGATACCTCGTTGGATATCATGAGCGCCCTATCGTATCTATATATAGGGATGGCAACGGGTTGGGTTTGGGTCAGGTCACCCAAAACCTATATATATACTGTTAAAAAATTCTCTGCCCCATACCCATCCCATACCCGTCTCGGATCGAGTCGGGTATAAAAAATACCATGTTTGGATCGGGTCGGGTCGGGGATACCCGATCTCATAAAACTTAGTTGACTTAAAATCTAAACGGATCGGATCGAGTCAGATCGGGTCGGATATATCCATGCCATATCTAATTTACTTAAATATTGTATAAACATAGTTATTTTATATATAAATGGATCCGGTTTGGATCGGGATATACTATTACCTGTACCTGACTCGAATCCGAGTCAGGTTTTTTTTATATAATCCATATCCATTTATAAATTAGATGGGTCGGGTTTTACCCGTCCCATTAGGATCGGGTCGAGTCGGGTATCCATCGGGTCAATAAAAATTGCCATCCCTATCCATAAATATTGCTACCATCAATCACTACCATAATAGCATTATCCTTGAGTTAGAAGCAATCTCTAACACAATGCCCCAGCTCAACGTACCAATAGCATTTGATCTTGCTCGCATCACTTGACTTGGATCTAGATCGCCTATCTCGCAATCCTCTATCACTCTATCTTTTGCCACCCATACCTCCAATCATTGCCAAAGCTAAGTTTCCACTTAAACTCGAAGCTCAATGCTCCTGTCTAAGAATCTCGTTTTGGAGTAGTGCTACAGTGACTCTTTCATCTTGATAGTACTCTTTTCCACTAAAAGAGTAGTCATTAAAAACTCAAAAGATAGAAGAAGCAATGATAGCAAAACCAGAGAAGATAGGTGAGGATTCTCTAGAAGTTGCTCAGATGCTCAAACATGCTCTGTCCTTCACTCATGCATAGTTGGTGGAATTGTTTCCAGAAGAAAAGAGCATTGGTGAGCAACTTTGTCATGTATATATCCTCAAGCTTCGTCCACATCGCTATTAGAAAAATCTTGCTCAGTATATGGATCACCACATTATCCGCTAGGTACAAATGGATCATGCTCATCGCCTATATCTAAAGCTAATTCTAATTTTTATCCTCCATGGTAGCCAACCTCTCCTCGTATAAGAGATCGTTGATCAACTGGTTGGATTAGCATGTCCTTCACCCTTGCATGCCACACAAAAAAATTGCTCTTCTTGTCGTACTAGTTGATCTCCACTTTGATTGTGCCTATCTTCTTCATATTCTTTAACCTCGATCAATGTCGCCACAATATGGATAGCTTCATTCTGATACTAGTTATTATGGTACCACCTGCACTGATACTACTTATAGGAGATTCTTTTAGATTATAGAATATGAGTTTTTGTCCAAGATCATACCTCTATCAATAAAGTTGATACCGCAAGAGAAAAGAAGAAGATAAAAGATACATAATATAATTTAATTAAGCATGCAAGGCTTCACTATGAGAAAAAATTTATTTACAAAAGAAAAACTCGTACTCTCAAATCTAAATAATAATCTCTCAACAAGAAGTCCCAGATCTCTTACAAAAGCTCTCAACTATCAAGGATACCCTCTAGTCCCTGCAAGCTTTCGCTATCGCTATAACTCCTTGCTTGGCCTCTACCTCCCTTTTAAAAGATCCTGAAACCGTGTACAACCCACATATAATATAGTATATTATGTGCACCATAGAGGATGCGTAAATAGATAGATATATATGTGGTAACACACCCCATGTCTCTTAAAAAATTTTGATTGCGCATGGCTATCCATCGCATGATAGATCACATGTGAGCATATGCAATGCATCGGATAGTGGGTGCTTTGCATGCATCACAGAAGACACTCACTCAGATAGATAGATAAATATGCAGAACACCCTCCACCACCTTCAAAAAAATGACCATGCACGTATTGCATAATGCATCCTATATAAGTCATACAGTCAAAAAGAATTTTGAAAGATGGGTGCAATATATTGCCACATATATATTTATCTAGATGGGAATCCTTTGCGGTGCACGTGATATATCGAACTGTGCATTGCATTGCACATACCATCTATCATGTGATGGATAGCCACAAAGATTTTGAAGAGGGGATGGAGTATGTTGCTATATATATATATATATATCTATTTGGACATATATTCTCTATAGTGCACGTGCTATACTATACTATGCAATGCATCGCACGCTCCATCCATCATGCAATGGATGGTGATGTGTGATCTATTTTTTTAGGAATGGGAGGTGTCGTTATAATATATTTATCTGGATGCATACCTTCATGGTGCATGATGCACTACTTTGTGTGGTGCATTGTACATGACTTTATCATGAAATGGATAGCCACGTATAGCCGAACATGAGCACGGGCCATGCGATGTATGCTGCTCATGCCCAATGCTTAAAAACATCATCAAATTGTATGACAAAAAATCAAAGATTTTCAATAGAAAATTATGGGTTGAAATCATGATTTCATTGTTGGCAAGGTCATCCAAATTATAGATTCAATCCATGGTTTCTTACATGGCATTTGATGCATCAAAACTATGGTAGATTCATAAATAAAATGAAAATAAGAATATTTTGAAAAATAAGTATTAAAAAAAATTTTTAAAAATTTTGACTTAGAGGAAGATTTTGTATTAGATTTTTATATAAAAGTTTAAAGGATATAAATATGTTATCAATCAATTTAAAAATAAAAAATAAACTATACTTTATTGGTTAAGAAAATGGTTAGGTTAAACCATTCTCATCCTCCCACTATATACATATATTTTTATAAAAATTATTATATACGTATATAATCCGACTTGGATAATAGGTATCTAAGTGGCAAATCTCAAGCCTAATTTATTAGTTACCAATTAATAGGATATTGCCAAACGGGTTCTATTAAAGTTCGAGAGTGATCGGTTATTAAAAAAACCTATCCAACTACCGTCTTTAAGCTTATTATAATATTAGATGTAGAATTAGGCCATTACATTTTTGGGTCTAGGTATTATATTTTAATATAATTTTTCCAGAATTTGTTTGCACAAATTTTAAGAATTTATGTCCCAACATATAATATATCTAAATTTATTATATATGGATGAAAAATATTAAAAAGTTATAAAAATTGATTATATTAATTGGATTTTCCTGATT
Organism: Areca catechu; assembly: GCA_021397845.1. Classification (NCBI taxonomy): domain Eukaryota; kingdom Viridiplantae; phylum Streptophyta; class Magnoliopsida; order Arecales; family Arecaceae; genus Areca; species Areca catechu. The sequence continues at coordinate 180,027,670 of CM038042.1, forward strand.
CATAAAAAAAGTTTTTTGAATTTTTAATATTAATCATAAGATTTATGTATTGAAATGTATAAAAATATTTATATTTATTATATTTATTTATTTTTAATTATATTTTAGTATATTATTAGTTCAACTAGGGGTTGACTTGTGCTTGGATTAATAAAATGTTGAATAATATTTCATTATGTTTAATAACTTACACATACAAATAAATTTTAAATTATTTAATTATTTTTTAAGGGATGAAATTTACATGTAAGTTAATTTTAAAATCAACAAACATATTTTATAGTTAGTGATGTAAAATATGTTATATGGCTATAGTAAAGATTTATAGTAATACTTTTTAGTACAATCAATATGGTAAAAATGATCGGCCTCCTTTATCATGATAAAGTTACAATATATTTTTCAACACTATATTTTATTTACTAAAAATAAATATATTATTTTATATTTTAAAAATATATCTATTATTTTAAGATATAAATCAAATAGTATTATTGATGATGAAATTAGTGCAACAATCTTTATAATTTTTTTAAAAAATTAGCTCAATAATTAATAAGTATCCTAGCACTTAATCTTATAATTGATACAAAATATGATATATTTAATCTATCATTTATTATCAAAAATATCCCCGATGATACTTATGTATTTGAAATTATATTCGGTTGACAAAGTTTTAATGATAGTATGTATAATTTCAAAGTCACCTACATATTTTCAAAAAATAAATTTTTATTTGATAATTTGTCAAAAAGTTCTAGCTCTAAATATCTTCATCTCAGGTTTGATAAGTATATATTATTTCAAATTCTAACAAACAAATTCATACTAATTTTTTTCTAGGATAATTTAATTTTAAACATTATGAGTTATTTCTTTAATCATTTTGATTTATATTTTTTTATGGAACTCAATTCAATAATACTTTAACGATTTTTTTAGTATTTATATTTTTAATTTAAATGAAAAGATTATAATAGATAAAGTCTAGCATGGATGTAAATTTTATTAATTAATAAAAATATTATATTATATATTATATTATATATATAATTTATATATTGATAAAATATTCACGGTTTCTTACATGGCATTCGACTCATCAAAAGTATGGTAGATCCATAATTGAAATGAAAATGATGATATTTTGAAAAATAAGTGTTAAAAAGTATTATTTAAAAAAATCACTTGGAGGAGGATTTTGTATTAGATTTTTATATATAAGTTTAAAGGATATAAATATGTTATCAATCAATTTAAAAATAAAAATGAACTATACTTTATTGGATAAGAAAATAGTTAGGTTAAGATGCTCTCATCCTCCCATTATGTACATATATTTTTATAAAAATTTATCCTACTATGTACATCTATTTTTATAAAAAATTATTATATATACATATAATCAAACTTGGATAGTAGCTATCCAAGTAGCAAATCTTAAGTCCGATTTATCAGTTACCAAATGGGTTTTTAATAGGATATTGCCAAATAAATTCTATTAGAGTTTGAGATTGATCAATTACCGAGAAAATCCATCCAACTACCTTCCCTAAGCTTATTGTAACACTAGATGTGGAATTAGTCTATTACATTTTTGGGTCTAGGTATTGTATTTTAACATAAATTTTCTAGAATTATTTAGGTAAATTTTAAGAACTTATGTCCCAACGTATAATATATCTAAATTTATTATATATGGATGAAAAAATATTAAAATATTAAAAAAAATTGATTATATTAATTGGATTTTCCTAATTCATGAAAAAAATTTAAATTTTTAAAAGTTAATCATAGGATTTATATAAATAAAAATATTTAAATTTATTATTTTTATTTGTTTATTTAATTATATTTTAGTATATTATTAGTTCAACTAGGTGTCGATTTAGGTTTGGATTAATAATATTTTATATATTGAATAATATTTTATTATGTCCAATAGCTTGCATATGCAAATAAATTTTAAACTATTTAATTATTTTTTAAGGGATGAGATTTACATGTGAGGTAAATTTAAGATTAAATTATATATATTATGGTTGGTAGTATAAAATATATTATTGGGCTACGGTAAAGATTTATGGTATTACTTTTTGGTACAATCGACGTGATAGAAATGATCAGGCTCCTTTTTCGAGATAAAGTTGCAATACATTTTTAACACTATATTTTATTTACTAAAAATAAATAGATTATTTTACATTTTTTAAAAAAAAATATACCTGTTATTTCAAGTTATAAATTAAATAGTATTATTGATGGTGAAATTGATACAACAACCTTTGTAATTTTTAACAAAACTAGCTCGACGTTAATTAATGTTCTAGCACTTAATCTTATAATTGATATAAGATCATGATATATTTAATCTATCAGTTATTATCAAACATATCCTCGATGACACTTATGTATTTCAAATTTTATTTGGTTGACAAAGTTTTAATGATAGTCTGCATAATTTCAAAGTTATCGATATATTTTTAGAAAATAAATTTTGATTTAATAATTTATCAAAAAATTTTGGTATCAAATATTTTCATCATTTCCGGTTCAACAAGAATATATTATTTTAAATTCTAACAAACAAATTCATACTGAGTTTTTTTTTATAAATACCTTCTAAAAAATCACCAAGCATAACCCGGTAACATACCTTGATTATTAATATTTTTCTCATTTCTTTTTAATTTTTCTAGGATAATTTAATTTTAAACATTGTAACTTTTTTCTTTAATCATGTTCATTCATATTTTTTTATGAAACTCAATTCAGTAATATAAAGATTAGCATGAATATAAATGTTATTAATTAATAAAAATATTATATATTATATTATATATAAAATTTATATATTAAGAAAATATTTTTTTTTATTTTTTTATTCTAGCTAAGGCCCGCTGCAAAGCAGGGGTTACATGCTAGTACATAATACACCATAACAAACTGAGAGACTTAAAACCAGAGCTTGCCAAAGACTTGCCTCGTGAAGTTTGCAATTACCTTAAATCTGACTTGTAAGCATCCATGCAGCACGAGAAGAAAAATAGGTCAAACTCGCATCTTCCTCCTCTGTATTCATGCCTCATTTAGATTTCTCCAACGGCCACATCACATCATGGCCGACGACGAGACTTCATCATGGGTGAACTCATCACAACCCCTTCGCCAAATGTTTCAGTAGCATTTGATTTGCTACTTTCTTTAACCGATGCCACTCAAAACGATAGAAGGTATAACCACCAAATTGGAGAGAACAAGGGGTTACGTCTCCTCCTCTACTATTTTTCTGGTTTCCCCCGCTGCTTTGACGTAGTAGCTCTCCAGATGACCCACCCCAATTATTTGGAGGGACCAAACAAACGATGGTTTGAAAACCCAACTCCAATCAGGAGAAATCACCATCTTCTTGTCACATCCCTTTAAAAAGAACAAGAGAAAAAATAAACACCTACAAGTAAGTCGTTTGACATCTGAAGCCAGAGCTAGTTCGGCAAACTAGACACGCTATATCATTCAATCTAATGTTTTCAGGGCGATCGTCATTTTATTAAAAAAAAAACGGGAACGGCCCCGAATGTGACGTGTAATTACTTCATACTTACGATCGGATTTTTTTTTTTTTTTCCTTTTTTCTTTTTTCTCTGTTTCATTTAAGTACTCGTTTGGTCCACGAAAAGCAGAGAGGTGAAAAGCAATTCTTGAAAAGTTGGAAGGAAATTTCTCTGATCGGTTGAAATTTTAAGAAAAGAGGTAATAAAAAATATTTTTTTTTAATGTGAAAAACACTTTCCGTATGAATTCATAAAGAACGTGGATTTCGAAATTTTTTATGGAATGAAAAATGATATTTTTTTCTTTCTAAAAATATCATTTTAATATTATCCTTATAAATATTGATATAATTTATATTTATATTTATATAGAGTTTGGAAGTAAAAAAAGTATGGTCCTGTACGAACAGTGTATTAGGCATTTTGCATTTTTCTTTTCCTGGAATGGATATGTGATCGGGTATAAATTATTCATCTATGATCAATTAAATATGTAAAAATTATATATTTAAATGTTATATTTTCTGTAAGTACCTTTCTCGGAAGAAAAGCTCTTCCAATCAGCCAAATGAGTCGCAATTGTACACGTTTCCTTCTCCAATGTTCTCTCTAGATTTTAGTCCGCCCATTATTCCGAGCGTTTTAAAGTTGAGCCAAAAAAGACCCGCTTCTACCGCATTCCGGTGTGCTTGTCCTCGTCCCACCACGTCCCATCGGGGTTTGATGGCACATTTTGTAAAGAAAAGGATACGCCCTTTCCGCCCACTTGCCTCGGTGGTGTATAGAGTCCGTTGTCCTCGTACTAGAACTGCTGTCTGAGTTCTTCCGAGATTTAAAATTTCAAATTATTGGAAAGACTATTACATGAAACAAAATTCAACAGACGATTGCAATCAATAGTCTGAATTGTCAATGCATGGTCAGGTATGACATAAGCTGGTAGATGGCTTTTTGAATTTGTTCAAATGACTGGTCTGTCATTTGCCACAAGAAAAATCTTCTAGCTCTCTCTATGGTATGGACAAAGATCGAGGGTTTAAACGTGTTGGAATATGACAAAGTTCATATGTTTATGCTGACCTGTTGAAAGTCTGAAATTGAAATTGATCAATACCCGAAATGCACGGCTATGATCAATACCTCTTCCGAAAGGTATAAGACCGACAAATACCTAAAAGGCACGAATATGATCGATGCCTAAGATATATGTGACTGATCAACATTCAAAAGCTATAGAGTCGATCAATGCCCAACAAATATAAGACTGACTCACTTCCAGGTAATTGACAGATTTATTTAAGAATAGAATTTATTAATATTCATATAATTCAGGAGCCGACCGATTATGGTGGAGCCGATCGACTATGGTGGAGCCGATCGACTATGGTGAAGCTGATCAATTATGGAATAGTCGATCAACTATGAAGAAGTCGATCAACTAAGGAGGAGGACTGATAGACTATGTACAACTTTGGTTGCACGTGCTTACACCCTAGATTAACCGTTTAACAGCTGGATGCCAGCTGTAAGCGATTAATTTCCTAGCCTATAAATAACCGTGGGCGCGATGATGAAAGGACTTCTGTTATTCATTCTTTTTCACACACTTCTTTGCCTAGCCTTCCTTCAGATCGCATCTGTTCCAGTTCAGACGCCATCAAAAAGCTTGAGAGCTCCTTCAATACCAAACAATCCAAGAAGAAGATGGGAGGAGGCTAGATCAAATCAATTTGATTTGTTTTTTCCTTTAACTCAAGCTTACTGTATTTTGTTTAGACATAATAGATTGGCGCGCCAGGTAGGAGATTCTTTGTAAAAGAATCTCAAAAAATATGGAAGGAAGCATGGTGAAAGGTAGGAAGAAGAATCTGCCAGCAGAAGGTGTTCCCTGTTCTTCAAAACAGACCGATCTTGTTCTTGGAAACCAAGGGGATGATCATGTTCTTGATGGAAAAGGAAACGGTCATGTTCTTGGTGAAAGAAGAAATGATTCTGTTCCAGGGGAGAGAGGGGAAGTTCCTCCCGTAGGGCACTTTGATCAAGAAAAATTGAACGCCCTATTCGACAAGGTAGATGTGCTCACCATGGCAATGCAGAACCTCCAAGAAATTGCTATGAGAGAGTCAATGCAACCAGTTACATCACGAACTAGCCGATAACCTTCCCTCCATGTAAGTAAACATCTCAGTCCTAGAAGGCATTCCTCTTATCAATGTTCTTCAGGTCAACAATCCCCAGTAAGGCATCATCACCGATCTCATCATCGCTCCAAGAAGCAAAATAAGGGGAAACGACCACGATCCTGGTCAACTTCATCTGAAGAATCGACCCCTGACAGTATCCAAGCTCAACACTTCACGAGAGGGAATGATTTTGATAGAAAGTTTAAGAAGTTGGAGTTGCAGGTTGCTAAAGTAGTGGAACAGAGGAAAATAGAGGATGCTACACCAAGTTCCAGTATCTTTCCTCCTTTTTCCAAGAAGGTTATGGATGAAAGAATCCCGCATCACTTCAAAGTGCCACCGATCGAGCTGTATGATGGGTCGTCTGATCCTTTGGACCATCTAGGCAACTTTAAAGCCCATATGCTGATCCAAGGGACGTCGGACGCATTGCATTATCTTGCCTTTCCAGCGACCTTGAAGAAGTTAGCAAGAATATGGTACTCAAGTTTGCAGCCGGACACCATCCATTCATTCGGTCAACTAGAGAAGTTGTTCGTCTCTCACTTCAGGACAAGCAAAAAAATGTCCAGAAATTTCGATAGCTTGTTCTTTATTCAACAGTCAGAAGGGGAATCTTTAAGAGATTACATCAAGAGGTTTAACTCTGCCACGTTGGAGATACCAGATCTCAATGAATATGTGCGATGTCTGCTATGAAAAAAGGCTTGCGAGCCTCCAGATTTATATTTTTCTTGGATAAGAAATTCCCGACCAACTATTCCGAATTACTAGCCCATGCTCAAAAGTATGCCCAGGTCGAAGAACAGGCTTTGAGTCGACAAGTGGAGAAAATTGGTGCTAGGTAAGAAGAGAGCCAAGGAAAATGAATCCCAATTCTCTAGAGTCCGATCTATTCGACGGCAAGGTCAGAGGCCAAGGAAATTGATCGATAAAAATTACGTCAATCGATTTGATGCTTATACTCCACTGACTCATCCGAGAGAGCAAATTTTAATGGAAATTGAGAAAGAAAACTTTCTACAAAGACCAAGGCCAATGAGAGCTCCACCAGCTGTGTGAAATAAAGCCAAATACTATCGCTATCATCGTGATCATGGCCATACAACAGAAGAATGTATTCAACTGTGGGATAAAATTAAGGCTCTGATTAAACAGGGTTATTTGGGCAGATATATCCGAAATCAAAATCAGAGCTGACCAATTGAAGCGGCAGTACCGAAGCCAGCTATTCCAAAGATGATCACTGATGGGACGGAGCTCCCGAATCAATAACCGACTGATGGATCAGTCAGAATGATTTGCCATGCATGCCTTGAAGATGATCGGAGTCCTAAGAGGCTTCGAGGAAGTGTCATCTTTTCTGATGAAGATTTACAAGGCGCTCAGACGCCTCATAACGACCCTGTTGTAATTTCTGCTATTATTGCAAACTATAATGTACATCGAATTTTGGTTGATAATGGAAGTTCCACAGAGGTCTTGCTTTATGATGCATTTGTCAAAATGAATTTATCAATTAGTAAGTTACGAAGAATTCATGTACCACTTACTGGATTTTGTGGAAATTCCGTAGGAGTAGAAGGAGAGATCACCCTTCCTGTAACTCTCGGAACGGCACCGAAGCAAAGAACTTATCTCCTTTCCTTTATGGTTGTTCGAATCCCTTCTGCTTATAATGCTATTTTGGGGAGACCTGCTCTGAATAAATTTCAAGCCGTTGTATCAACATATCATTTTCTGATGAAATTTCCAACTCCAAACAGGATCGGAGTAGTAAGGGGAAACCAGTAGATGACTCGGCAATGCTTGACAATCTAGAATCAACAATCAGTTAACAAACCCACCTCCGAACAAATAGATCCGCGTGATCCGATTGATGAAGTTAGTGTATCAATAGAAAAAATCATTCATATTCCTTTGACAAAAGATGATCCTACCAAAATAGTTCAAATTGAAAGTTTACTTGCTGAAGATCATTCAAAGAAGCTAATTGATTTCTTACAAACAAATGCTGATATATGTGCATGGAAAGCTGCTGACATGGTGGAGATTCCTACTGAAGTAATTAAGCATGAACTTAAGATCGATCCATTCATTCGGCCTGTTCGACAAAAGAAGCGAAACTTTGTCCCAGAAAGATAAAGTGTTATTAATGAAGAAGGCATCAAATTGTTCGATGCTGGATTCATCAAGGAGGTTCATTATCCTGATTGACTTGCTAATGTAGTGATGGTCAGGAAAGCAAATGAAAAATTGAGGATATGCATAGATTACACTGATCTTAACAAGGCATGTCCGAAAGACAGTTTTCCTTTGCTAAAGATTGATCAGTTGGTTGATGCAATGGCTGGATATAAGTTTTTAAGTTTTATGGATGCTTTCTCCAGATATAATCAGATACGAATGAATCCAGAAGATGAAGAAAAAACATCTTTCATGACAGATCGAGAAATATATTGTTATAAAGTGATGCCGTTTGGTCTCAAAAGTGCTGGGGCCACTTATCAGATATTAGTAAACAAAATCTTTAGAAACCAAATTGGGAAGACTATTGAGGTATATGTGAATGATATGATTGTTAAGAGCAATCAGTCTGATGATTATATAAAAGATTTGCAGATAGCCTTTGATATTTTATGGTAGAATCATATAAAGTTAAATCCGACCAAATATATCTTTGGTGCGACTTCTGGAAAATTTTTGGATTTCATGGTCACACAACGAGGAATTGAAGCCAACCCGGAAAAAATTTGAGTCATCTTGAATATGAGACAACCAGCCAATAAGAAGGAGATTCAATAGTTGACTATATGAATTGCCTCATTAAGTCGATTTATCTCTTGTTCAGCTGAGAGATATTTGTCTTTCTTTAAGGCTTTACGGCAAACCAAGGAGTTCAATTGGTCGGACAATTATCAGTCAGCATTTGGAGAACTGAAGAAGTACTTGGTGAACCCGATCATACTGTCTAAACCTCAAGAAGGCGAAGATTTGTATCTTTAACTGGCCGCATCAGACGAAGCAGTTAGTTATGTGTTGGCCAGGAAGGATTCTGATGGGTCGCATAAGCCCATTTATTATATCAGCAAAGTTCTTCATGATGCGGAGACAAGGTACCAAAACTTCAGAGGATTATCTATACTTTGGTAATATCGGCCAAACGACTCAGGCCATATTTTCAGTATCATCGTATTATTGTATTGACCGATCAGCCCTTAAGGACTGTCTTACAATGCCCCAATACTTCTGGTCGAATGGTGAAGTGGGCAATCAAATTGGATGAATATGACATTACTTATCAGCCTAGATCTGCAATGAAAGTCCAAGTATTGACTGACTTTATAGCCGAATGTACCTGGAATGATAGTGAGCCATCTGCTGAAACGGAAGTGTCCGATGCACCCTGGGTATTACATGTAGATGGAGCTTCAAACTCTTCTGGTTGTGGAGCAAGGTTAATTTTATCTAGCCCCGATGGAAATGTTATGGAGTATGCACTCCGATTTTCCTTTAAGGCCTCTAATAATCAGACCGAATATGAAGCTCTCCTAGCTGATTTAAAAATTGCAAAGGAAGTAAATGCTAGACGATTGAAGGTATTATCTGATCACAATTGGTAGTCAATCAAATAAAAGGAGATTTTGAAGTTCGTGATGTTACTTTAGCCTTATATTTGAAGAAGGTTCAAGAGCTGGGGGCTCTATTCGATTCATGGGATATCAGTCACATCTCTAGAATCAAAAATTCTTGGACCGATTCATTGTCCAGGTTAGCTACTTATGCATTTGACCAAATCGGTCGAACCTTTGTGGAACATTTAGAGATTCTGAGTATCTCAGCAATTGAAAAAGAAAAGGTTCTTCAAATAGAACCGGAAATGAATTGGATGAGTCCGATAGTCAAATATCTGACTGAAGAGATACTGCCTGAAAATAATACAGAAGCTAAGAAGATTTGGAAATTTGCTGCTCAATATGTCATCCTAGATGATTTACTATACAAAAAATCATTTTCTCAACCATTATTGAAGTGTCTGTCTCCTTCGGATGCTGATTATGCCCTTAGGGAGGTACATGAGGAAATATGTGGTGATCATTTGGGAGGAAAGTCCTTAACCTATAAAATTATAAGGCAGGGGTATTATTGACCGACTATAGAGAAGGATGCTGCAGATTTTGTAAGAAAATGTGATTCTTGTCAGAGGTATGCAAATATCCAAAGGCGTCCTGCCAATCAGCTGACACAGTTAATAGCTCCTTGGCCATTTGCTCAATGGGGAATGGATATACTTGGTCCATTTCCTCCAGCTACTGAGCAACGAAAATTCCTGATTGTTGCTATTGATTATTTTACTAAATGGAAAGAAGCTGAACCTTTAGCTTTAATTACTGAAACAAAAGTCAAAATATTTGTCAGAAATTCTATTATATATAGATTTGGAATTTCTCATGCGATCATTACGGATAATGAAAGACAGTTTGACAACCAGAAGTTCAAGGATTTCTGTGCTCAATATAGTATTTCTCACAAATTGACATCCATCGGACATCCTCAAGCTAATGGGGAAGCTGAGGTAACCAATCAGACGATCCTTCATGGATTGAAAACCCGATTGAATGAAACCAAAGGATCTTGGGCTGATGAACTCAACTCTGTTCTATGGGCTTACCAAACAACTCCTCGATCTACCATGGATGAATCTCCGTTCAATCTTGCTTATGGAAGTGAAGCCATGTTACCTGTAGAGATTGTCCTTCATTCCAGAAGAACTAATGGTTTTGCAGAACCCGATAATGATAACTGAAGAAGAGTGGATCTTGATCTGATTGAAAACTCCAGGTTATAGGCACAACTAAAAATGGCAGCTTACCGACAAAGGGTAGCGCGGTATTATAATTCAAGAGTAAAAGTCCGAATCTTTCGGACTGGAGACCTTGTTCTGCGCTGAACTATTGTATCCAGACCAACTGAATAGGACAAACTTGTCCCAAATTGGGAAGGCCCCTATCGTATCACTGAGGTTGTACGATCAGGGACCTATCGACTTAAAAGTCTAGATGGTTATCCATTGACAAGGCCATAGAATGTGAAAAATCTATGCAAATACCATCAATGAAGATATTTTCTTTTTCTTTCTCCCGTTATATGAAGGAAATATATAATATTCTGATATTCTCTAAAAAATAGAGAAAAGAAAGGTTGGCCTGATAAGCTGACCACAATCCGACAAGTCGAGTTAGTTTAATCCACTAACTCAATCGATGTCTAACGATCAGAATAACTGATCTAAAGGTTGGCCTGATAAGCTGACCACAATCCGACAAGTCAAGTTAGTTTAATCCACTAACTCAATTAGTGTTTAACGATCAGAATAACTGATCTAAAGGTTGGCCTGATAAGTTAACCACAATCCGACAAATGGAGTTAGTTTAATCCACTAACTCAATCGGTGTTTAATGATCAGCATAACTGATTCAAAGATTGGCATGATAAGCTGATCATAATCCGACAAGTCAAGTTAGCCTGACCCACTAACTCATCCGTACTTAATGATCAGAACAACCGATCAAAATGTCATATTAATAAGATTACAGCCCGACAAATCGGATTGATGTAATATATTAGCTCATTTGTACTCAATGATTTGCTGATCAATTAAAAGAAAATAGAAGATTTCATTAATATTCTGTTGCAAAAAGGAAAAAGAAGAAAATAAATGGCAGTAAAATTATCGCCAGTTTTCTATTACATATATTATTCAGCTTCTTTCTGAATGATTTGATCAACTGAAGTGTTCTCTTGACCAGATGTTTCCTGAATAGGTAACTTTGTCAGATCGTTGCTTAGCTGTCCTTCTTCTTTCTCTACGAAATAATCTATGGAGATAGAAGAAAGATCAAGGTCAGGATATAATTTTTTGACCTTATCAAGGCAATCTTTAAAACCAAGGTCGTAGCCTTTAGCTCCCACTTTTTCTATTCCTCTGGAGAAGCCGACAGGTTTAATGAATTCTTCAATTGTAAGAGATTTCTGTTGGATCAGCAAAGTGTTCTCTTGTTCGGCTCGCTTCAACTTTTCTTCGAGAAGCGATATTTTCTTCTTCATCAGGAGATTCTGATCTAATACTTCTTCGTACACCCAAGTCTTCTCCTCTATGGCTTCATCAGCTTGATGAAGTATTTTTCTTCTTCTGGCTCCGCCTTCCACAAGTTGACAAGCGCGGATTTCGATTTGTTTTAATTGCTTCTGCAGAGACATAACCTTCGCCGTTAGAAAGAGAACTTCTGTTCTAAAGACCTTACGATCGACGACGGCCTTGTCTTTTTCTTCCCTAGTTATTGCTAGTTGTTTCTGAAGATCTTCTTGAAGGTTACTTACTTGATCCCAACTTTTTTCAGTCATGGATATGTTGCTGACAAGCTGTATAAAAGGTTTTGAATATCGTTAGAATACGAGCAGTTTGTCATAAAAGAAAGAAAGGAGTATCTCTTACCTTCGAGATTTTTGGATAGATAAAAAATAAAGTTCCCTTCCCTCCCTGCTTGAATCGTCACCTCCCAATCCCTCCAAAGAATAGTGGATTGTAGTATAGTTTTTGCCAATTTCAGATTATTGATACTTGTATTGACAACTAGTACTTGAACGGATTTATCATCAGTTGGGTCAGCTAATTCTCCCATGGGAGCTTTTCCTTTCTCCGTTGGAGTGTGCTTCGTAGGTGGATCTTGGTCTGTTTCTTCCGGAACAAGGATGGAGGGTTTCTGTTCTTCTTCCTCGGATGAAGAAGTAATATATTCGGGAATTGATGATTTGTTGGAGATGTTCCTTGACAAACGACTTTTCCTCACACACGACCTTTCTTCTATGAATCGTACTGGTCCAACTTTTCTTTTAGATATTTGATGCGATTTCTGACCACCTGGCTTTATCTTTTGAATACGATAAAAATCTCCTTTCAAAGACTATGCCTTGAAACTAAGAGTTTCAAAAGAAAAACACTTAGAGACAAAGTTGGTTCCAAGCCTTGGGCCTAAAGCCTCTTTATATAGAGAACGCCAATGGTCATGATTCATGATCCGAGTTTCGAGATACCAGGAGATGTCGACACGTTTCAGATTTTGATTTGGTATGAATTCGTTCTTTGTTTCTAATTCTCAAAAAGTCAGTTATAATATATATATAAAAGCATGTGATTTGAATTTCAAATTTTATATGGCCTTTTAAGTTCTGACAAATGGGATTATACGGCTCTTCAAATGACTGCACTTTTGACAGAAAGGTAATATCTGGCAAAATTGGTATGATCACTTACCTCGTCCAAAAAAAAAAATTTTATAATGAAAAAACGACAAAATATTTATCATAAATAAGTTAAAAGTTTAACAACTTATTCGATCGGATTGTTTCGTTAGAAACTATTATTCGATAATCTTATTTGAAATTGGTTCCTTTAAATTTTCTTCTGAATAATGGTTAATATTTATAATTCGGTCAGAGGATTTCATGATTAGATCGAGTTTCCTTGAAGATTTGTTCATTTAATCCAATTGTCTTATACTTTAGAAAATTTTTTCATTCATGAAAGAGAAAATTTTCATAATCCGATAAACATTGAAAAGAAAGATTTTTCATTAAAAAGCAAGGTGAATTTTTACATCATCAGTCTGTTACATTTACTTTAACAGAACTTTCCTGTATTTTACTTTGGCTTACAGAAAAAACTGGTAAAATTTCTTCCGGGATTTGAGAAGCTAGTACCAGTCCTTCGATTTGATCTCTGATTAATTTCTCGGTTTGATCTTCGATTAGTCTTTCTGTTTGGTCAGTAATTGGTTCTCCAGTTTGATTTTCTTCATTTGAATTTTCTTCGTTGGAATCCTCTTTGTCAGAATCTTCTTCTATCTTCGAAGTATCGAGGTTTGGATAAAACTTTTTTATTTTTTTCAAGCAGTCAGCAAGGCCAATGTTATAACTTTCGACAGGCCTCATGGAGTTTGTCATCGAAAGCTTTTGATTGAACATATTTTTTGACTACCCCGTTGACAGCCTCCTCAACGGCTTGTTCAATTATTTTGGTTGCTGTTAAAACCCTTTCTTCAGCCGCTAAGACCTTCTTCTCGGCCTCTTCAGCTCCTTCCAGTTTATGGGACATTGATCGAATCTTTTTATTTTTTTTCTTTAATTTTGACTCTATGTCATTCATTTTTGATCTTGCCTCTTTTAGTTCTACCTCTAATGCCGAAGTTTTGATCGTTGCTTCTTCCAATTTCTTCTCCATAGAATTTTTTAGTTCTTCGGCAACTTCTTTCTCTGCCTTTGCCATATTTACTTCGTTGCTCATGAATTTGCGAAATTGATCGAAGTTTTTTAAACTTTCATCCATGATACTGATTCCATGGATGAGCTGTTATTCCATATTTTGTATTAGTCAGATTTGACAAGTATGAAAAGGACGATCAAATTTTAACTTAAAATATAAATATAGTTCGTACCTTCAATAATGTCGGGTGAAGCAACAAAATTGTGTCATCAATCTGCTGAGACTTAATTATTTTCCAGTCCCTTGGAATTATTATGGATTTCATAAACCGACGAGCCAATATTGGGTTATTCAGACCCGAGTCATCGGCATATACGAAGAAATATGCCGAAATATTTGCGGCTGGGATTCTTTCTTCTCTTCCCTCATTGGAGCTTTGCCCTTATCCAGTTGATCAATAGGGCAAGATAGTGGATCGTCTCCTAGAATATTTGTCGTTTGTCTTTGTATTGGAGATTAAAGGGATGTTGATAAGGGGACTTCATCATCCTCCGATACACTGGCTATCAAAATTGGAGAATCTAAGTCCTGTTGCAATTGATGAAGTCGTTGGATTAATCAGAGTTTTCTTCTTCAGTTTTTTGATCTTCCTTTCTTCTTGAATGGAGGAAGTGACTTCTGCCTTTCTTTTTTTCGAAAGCTTCCGAACGTCTACCATGACTGATGTGTCTACAATAAATAAGAGATCAAAAATTAAGACAGATTGATTAGAAGAAAAGATGAAATAATACCGTGATAAAAATATATAAGAAGGGTTTAGGACTGATTTCCGTTGAAAAAAACCCTCTTTTATCAAGAAGTTCTTTAATTGGAGGAACTTCCATCCCAGTAAGCTTCTCGTAATCTTCTTGATCAGAAGCCAGAACTTTCTTACCATCATTGGAAGTTAGTCAGGATTCCCTAGTGATAAAGTCCCAAGAAATTTTGAAAATAATGTAAAAGAAACCATGTTTCCAGCCATGAATGGCCGAAGGAAGCCTCGAGATAAATTTCTGACCATGTCGTAGATTAATTACCCACAATCCATGACCATGAAAATCCCGTTTCAATATAAATAGAGAAGTAAAGATAGAAGTTTTAGAAATTATATCCTATTGTCTGATATCTTAAAGGCCTCAAGGAGCTTCCGCTGACAATTGTCCATTTAGATTTTTTGTTTGTGTGGTTTCTAGCACTAATAAAGAACTTGTTCCCCACGTAGATTTGTGTATACATCGTTTGGGTCACTTTAATTTTGACCACTTGGGTCTGTCTTTTTTTCTTCCCTAGAACCCAAAAGGGCTCAAGATTTCTTGTCAAGCTCATTGGATTTTTTTTTTTTTTTTTTTTTGGGTAATAACCTCATTGGATTCTAAAAGATCATCAGGTATATGTGTTTAACTCACACTTCTATTCCAAGTGTATCAGTTACTACCTCGAGGTGCTATCCTTCAACTGGTGCATGAATGAGTCCAGCGTGCGGAAGTCTTGTGGGCACTTTTCACTAGATGAAGAAAATACAGCACGTCACATTATAGTAAATTTTATAGCAAGTTCTTAATTAATAACCTAAACAAAATGAAACCCACAAAGCCTTCTCGATGTTGGCGACCAATCTGGATGAGTCACGGAAGAACAGAGTGACAACTTCTTCCACGAAATTTGGGCTTGCTTCATCTTGCAACTCTTCTAGTTGGTAAAATTGTTCATCTAGGTATCCCTGCAACAAACCCTCAAATCAATATTTTATCTGACCTTTATATAATTACATATCTCCGTTGATACCTACAAGAGTGTACTCATGAATATAAATACATGCAAAAATACATGGATGTCCATATGTGAGTCAAAGATGTGGCTCAATGAATAACTATTTGGATGCACAAAAGCTCTCAGTATATTTCTTATTTGTGCATCACTGTGTTGGATGATTGTATGTTAATGATGACTGTAAATAAACGTTAGATATTCTCATTGATTTCGTGTGTCAATTTCTAATTTAGTCACCTTCACTTTCTTTGGAAAGAAAAAACTGAAAAACAGCAAAAAGGAAAAGGAAGATTTACACTTTTGAAACTAAATTTACCTTAAAAACATCTGCTACGTATATTTATTTTATGAAGTGAAATTTCACAGATTAATGTATTTACAGAACATCCAGATATTCAATCTTTAGATGCACAAACACATGCATTTCATGCACTTCACGATCAAAATGGTTTTGAGTTGCTTTATCAGGTATTTTGTGTATTACAAAATACAAAGTTATGTCTACCATGTAGCTGTGATGATAATAACAAGGGATAAACTAAAAATCAAACACTAAATTTAATGGAAATCTTTCTCATTTCTTGTAATGATCAAATTACTGTTTACTCATGGCTATCAAAATCTAAGAGTACGTAGGGGAAAGAGAAAATATGCTTGTCGGTCCACAAATGAAACGTGGTATATCAGGCTTAACTAAGCTGACAAGAAGACAAGTGCCAAACCGAGAAATATTTAGTGTCAATATCCTTGAAGTCCTGCTAGCATTGCCCAAAACTGAAACACTGAATATTTAGATTAAAAGAACAGGAAAAATGAAAGACTCATACATACTAACCGAATATTTACGTGAAACCCATTTCAGGCAACAATCAAAATAGGATGGTACACTACTATAACCACCATGCTACTTTGGCCAGAACTATGAGTTTTGATTTCAGTGCTAATGTTGCCAATCATTTGTTCCTCATGTGACAAGCTATTTGGATGGTAATAATAATAGAATCAGTGGCCACTAAGGTGGAATTCATGGAAGCTAGTGTAAAACAAGCATGAAAGATGAGAAAGCTCGTCCCAGTTCTTGAAACGGCACTCCCTGAACTGCACTGAGTTGAAACAACTCTAATAACAAGAAATGCTCAATTGTGAGAAGGGGGCAGAATAAAACCCAACCTGATCAACAAGGCTCTTCTTCATGTAGGTAACCTGGCGCTGCAAGCTAGAGTACTCCATCTTTAGCCAAGAAAGAGTATGGGATGATTATGTATCCAAAAATGAGAGCTGATGAGTGATAAGAGCCCATGAGGGTCCATATATAGAGGAAAAAATACTAGCTTTTGGGTCTCCAACAATGTGAAATCTTGTATAGAAGCCGGCATGTGTGGGCACATACCGCACGTGGGTCAGGTGGAGTCCGTATCCAGACAGGTTTCCTCATTTCCAAACATTAGACCCAATGCAAAACCAGTTCTGGGTTCACATATTGGGCCGCCCAGGATTGGCAAAAATCCAGTTCAATTCCAAAACCACCAAAACTGTAAGGGGCTCACAACCAGAGTTGTAGCCACCTTTATTTTCTAGTAAATTATTTACAAGAAAATAAAGGCATAGGCAGGTTCCACCCAAACGTTTAAGCCATGAAGACAGGAAAGGATACAAAGCATGCATCAGCAAGAAGCTGGCTAAACAATCACTTTCCTTACTCAACATACGTGGTACAAGATGATTCAGTTGATTTGCAACCGCTGGTAATGGTCTATGCATGCAAAAATTTTGTTTTTGAGATTCCAAGGGTTCTTCCCCCATGACATCTGCCATTGACATTCTTCATAAGCTATAAAGTAAAAGGACAATTGTGCACTTTTATTCTACTGTCATATTGCACTATTAACATTAGCATCAACTTACACGAGTTAGTGATTTCATGGAAGATATAAACTCCAATAGAAAAGGCACCAAACATGTTGGGATGATATATCGTGTTAAAAGAAAGATTACCTGAAGGTCTATGGGTTCTTCAACTACTGATAAATAAATGTATTAAATATAACACCATAAAATCTGAAATAAGTGCTATGATGGAGGATAAGGTTTATTCATTCATTTATTCATTTCACAAGGCTGGAAAATAACTTTATTAGATACGAAAGTCTATTCATGACATCCAGCCACAAACAGATAACATGACACCTGTCAATTAAAAAATACAACTATAAATAAATAAGCAATTACATACCCAATATTGCCGCCCAATACTTGGCCAGATTCCTCCTTTATATTGATGCCTCCATCCACAGGTCAGTAATAAATTATCCTGTCTATCCCACTTTTTCAAAACAAACCCCATCCTTTCATTTCTTTCAGCATCCATAAGAAGGTAATGGAAACCCACATCGAGGTCTTAATCAGAGAGAAGCCCTGCAAAAAAAGAGATTTGCTTTGCATAAAAATGTAGACAATTTCTTGCCACATCATTCAAGCTAAGATATTGTACCACCGCCCAGGTTGTGAGACAGGTGCATAGAATTAAAACAGAACAAAAAAAAGTACAGATCATATCAAATAAATCCTATCATGCTGGAGAAGATGATATCCTTTTTAATTCCTTGGCTCGATTCCCATATCCAAATCTGTACAACCATGCAATGCTTCTAACCTTCTGTGATGCAGAAAAGTAGGATAATTGCAAGGACGATTCATAGCATATCAATGATGGCCCCTTTTTACACCATAGAATGTTCTGATGACAAATGGCCAGACAACTACTTACATACCATACATAGACACCATGATAAATGACCACAGAGAACCTCCCATTTCCAAGCTACACCACGCCCATTACAGCACGCCTAAGCTGGCCTCCTCAGAGAAGGATTTTCTGAAACAGCAATAACAGCAGATAACCATTTTCTGTTGTCCATAGGTCCTCCTCAAAGACTGAGATTCATTGGGTAATTCTAAATACTGCAAAGCTTTTGAACTCGTTTCAAGGCAAGTTGCTACACTTGTGCACCCAATCAGTATTAGCTTGAAGATTCAGTGAAAAGTAGCATGAGTTTGCTGAAGTTTAGTTTTCTTCTTGTATTTCGGCCGTAGTCTTCCTTCACTTTCCCTCATTTTCTTTCTCTTTTATTTCTGTTCTCTCCTTTATATAAATCTCATTAATAAATTTGGTGGGTTTTAACCTTGCTTTATATATATATATATATATATATATATATGTGTGTGTGTGTGTGTGTGTGTAAGCTAGTCTTTCAGCTCTGAATCAAGCTCAATACACGATTCAACTAATATTTTCCAGTGACCACTACTTTCTCAACGTGCATATAACCTGCATTTTATTGGCCAAGAAAGTAAGACACCATGCCTTGCTTCACAACCTTTGAGACAGAATAAATGCCAAGCAAAAGATCAGAAACCAAAAGCCAATAAAAGATGATGCAGAAAACATCAGCGATCAAGTACTAGTCCTTATCATACCTTTGTATCAACTCTAAGCACAAAAAAAAGAGAGAATGAGAACAGACATAGGAGATGCTCTGTTTATTCTGTGTCCATAAGGAGAATGGAGAGATATTTCCAGTAGCTCCCTCCAATGGTCTTTAAGTTTCGATTTCTTTCTAGCACTTGGTCCCATCCATTCCTTTGTTAAATGGGGCAACAGTTGTGGGATACAATGCATAATTGGTCTGATGATCATGATTCTTTCTCTCCATCATTTGTCCAATGTGGGTAAGAGAATCTTAACCTGGCTGATATACCCGAATGGCAAATTTGAGTTGGGAAATGATGGAAAAAGTGAAATTCTCAGGTTGCTTATTCATGATAGCGAGGTGGACTCCGAATTGCAGCAACATGATCAGCACAGGTGGTGCAAGGTGGCAAGATCAGCACCTTCCTACACAGTAGTTGTTATCAAATTGGTCCCCCTCATGGGACTACAGAAGCAGTAAGAAAGCATAGGTTCTGAAACATTCTCATGCTCCTACCACCAACAATAGCTATCATGGAATACATTCCTAACATGCACAGGAAAAATCAGTCACATCAAACAAATCAGCATGACACAGAACAATAATAAGTATACACAGATTAAAATGACAACTGGTATGAATAACAAGGAAAGAATAGTAGAAACATCAATAAAATACCACGCAAAACATGAATGTAACCTTCCTCAAGTAAAGGAAAAGGGATATTTCCAAGGATGAACAAATCCAAATTGACATTGGCAAGATTTGTGTTGGGAGAACACAATCCCCATATAAATGAAATTGTTTAGGTACAGCAGCTCTAATGTGCATAACACATAGTTCTGCTGGTTCCACGAGCATCATTCTTTACTTCCAGTATGTTGGTAGGCATAAAATCTTTTATTTGATTTAGTAAACTGATACAATCCCACCAAGCTCATATTTTCATTGTAACTAAATAAGAAAAATTTCAAAAAAGTCAGGACATTACTCCAACAGGAACAAAAAAAAAGGAATGCTGAAATTTGAGTAACTTTGTTCAAGAAAAAGTGCATAACTATATAATGAAATGACAAAATTTCAGATTGGTTTTAGAAGCAGATTAGTACAGATTGCTTGCATTTTATTATGTTCAACAAGATCACTTCATCAATGCAAAAGATACAGCAAGACTTTAATATGTTTGGTGGATAATGGTTAATCATCACAAAAAAGTACAATTAAGCCCTAGCAGTCGCCATAATTATCAGGGTTGACCAGCCAAAGGAAGATAGAAGTGCTAAACTTGTAATCACCCACAGATTAGAGTACCAAAACAAAATAAACTGATGAGCAGGACCTTGAAAATGAAAAGTACAATCAGACTATTAATTTAAAACATCAAATTTTGCATATGTCAATAAATAGGTGGAAGCTTGGCAAACTTATGAGATATTGCAGGTCTTGTCTGCTTTTTCAGGAAATATATGTATCTTAATATCAGCTTCATAAACTAATTGCCCTGGACTTTTAGAGAAGATTATCCTTACAAAACTGATGATTGATAAGCATTATCATAAGCGATCCCCAAGTATATACCAGATAAAGTTTAAAGTTTAAAATATCAAACTGCTCACTCTACTATCCTAAGATAATAGTAAAAATGACATAATTTTGTCTCTCTGTCACCATGAGACTATTATATGATAGCAATATATAAATTTTAGACTATGATCTTGCTCCAATACCATCTTTTGTTCCTTATTCTTTTATTGTTGACCAAAGATGGAAGGGACAGGTTCTTTTTTCTGCTACACTGATTTTTTATAATTACTTATATTGGAGAAAAATAGCCGACCTAACCTCAACTATCAGATGGAAGAGTCTTTATATAAGCAACATAAGTAAAATAACCTTCTAAGTTACCCTTGTTATAATACAATAACATAATAATTACTCAAGGATAAAATAGATAAAAGAAAAATAAATAACATAAATAACTAAATCTCAACACTCCCCCTTAAGCTGGAGTATATAGATCTCATAGACCCAACTTGAAGCAGCACTTCTGAAAGGAAGTTTTGGATAGAGCTTTCACGAAGATATCAGCAGTCTGACCAGTTAAAGGAACAAATGGAGTGGTCATAATTTTCTTAAGAACAGCATCACGAATAAAGTGACAATCAACTTCAATATATTTTGTTTAATCATGAAAGATTGAATTGGCAGTAATGTAAATAGCCGATTGATTATCACAGAATATTTACATAGGATCGGGATGAGAAAAAACAAGTTCAAAAAATAGTGTCTTCAGCCATATAAGTTCACCAATTGTATGAGCCATTGGACGATATTTTACTGTTGAACTAGAACAAGCAATTATACTATGTTTCTGACTTTTCCAAGTCACCAAATTTCCATCTAAAAGGTACACTAGCTTGCAATGGAGCATTTATCATCGTAAGAATTAGCCCAGTCAATATCAATAAAGGTAGTGAGCTGATAATGACTACTTTTCTTGTAAGTAATTCCTTTATCAGGAAAGTTTTTTAGATACCATAACACCCTACAAGCAGCTTCTTAATGATATGATCCGGGTGCATCTATAAACTGGTTCAAAACAATAACAGAGAAAGAGATACCAAACCTAATCACCATGAGATAGATCAACTTCCCAATCAATCATCTGTATCGGATATAATCTCCAAACATGTTGTCTTCACCAGATTTCATTTTAAGAGTATAGTCCATTACAGTATCGATAGGTTTAGCACCAAGCAGGCCTGTCTCTTTTAATAAATCAAGGATAACATAGGTAAAAAATAAATAAATAACATAAATAACTAAATCTCAACAAGGAATGATAACCGACCATGTTGAAGAAAAACAGCCAACTTGACCTCAAATATCCAGCAGAAGGGTCTTTATATAGACAACATTAGCAAAATAACTTCCTAAGTTACCCTTGTTATAATACAATAATATAATAATTACTCAAGGGTAAAATAGTTAAAGAAAAAATAAATAATATAAATAACTAAATCTCAATAACTTATTTACATTTTTTTAAAGAAAAGATTAAAACAAAAACTATCAATTGATCTCTTTGCCAATAGAAACTTGAAAACAAAATATATCACAAGGCTTACATAGGTTCCCCAAGGAAGATATAGACTAGTTCTGACTTGGATATATCTTTATCTAGAATGAAATTTAGACATTCAGGATCAAGTCAAGGTCCAATCTCTACACCCACTTTAGTAAAACATGCTAAGATCCAAGTAATGGATCCCTTTTATGTCTTATCTGGTGTTTGTAAACATCCCAGTATATCAGTCAATTATTTCCCATGACATCCTCATATTTATCCATGTTATCACATGATAAACCAAAAGAAACTGTGATCATCCAAAATTCAACTTTAGGGTTTCCATCTTACTGCTTTTTGGAGGAATCTATACAGGACATAGATTCTGCTCATCACCATGTAATTTCTAGATCATTATCGGGTACAGAATCTGGTGAGAGCTCTTGTATATCCACTTAGAGATTGCTTCCAAGAAAACTGCACAAATTTGATCTGAAAGCATTTTGCAGGAAAAAGAACATACGAATACATCCACCTCATCAAATACTGTCGTATGCATCCATATTCCCATAGTTTAATATATCCTGTTTGAACTGTATAATGCTGATGGAGAAAAAACATGAAGATGAAAATGTGCTTATAGACATTGTGTTTGGATCTGGCTTGCATATAATTCACGCCCTCAATGTGAGTACAGTTTTACGTGTTAAAACTCACCTACTTCTCTGCATCTAAATTCTTTCCAACACTAAAGTGTTCTTCCCTGATTGCTTGAAGATTAAAGTTTGCATAACTACTTCTTGGTTGACCTTATGGGTCTCTCATTGAAGCCTCTTGTTTAAGTTGCCTCTGTTAAGAATACCCAACCACTTTATATAGAGTTAGCACAACATCTAGGGGTAGGCAAAACAGCATGGCCAAACTTCTGTAGATCACCAAAACCACAATGATGAGACCAGTTTGGCTAGTGTTGCGGTGCTTGAAGTTAGACAAAGGCAATGTGGTGCTTCTTGTCTTCAATTTTATCCTCTTTCCATTCTGGGGAACAAAGGAATATAGCTTATAATCTCCATACTTGACTATATGCTTTACCAATAAGAATACTGTGGGCATACTAGTAGTAGTAGTAGTAGTAGGCACCTACATGCTACAACGAAAAACTTATGCTGCGTGGCAAACTCTCCAGAAGACATCTAATGTTTGATTATGCAACCATCTCACATGAGTCATGGGAGAAAGGAAACTGCATGCATCAAAAATAGAAGAAAGGTAGGTTTCCACAAATTGTCATGTCAGATGTCAATTTCAAGTGGGCTGGAAATAGGGGTTCTTAATAATAGCACATTGTTATGCAAAAGCTTTCAAGTGGGCTTCCTTTCTTTCTTTCCATTTTCTTCTTCTTTCCCTGTGTAGATGATTTTCAAAGTCATAATCCTTTACAGAACAGCTGGGACACCCCACCTCCCGTAGGGACTTAAAAACTTGCTTGAATATAATGATTAAATTTCTAATGACTTACCCAAAGTTAGACAAGCTTTAAAAAAATTCCATATTTAAATTGCACCCCAGATGAGTCACTTTCTTTTTTAACATTATTTATAGAAAGATAAAACAAGAAAGAAGCCGGCAAAGCAAAAGGCGCCTTCCATCCAATATGGCTTTCATAAGCCATACAATATAAGATTCCATCTAAAATAAATACATCTCACTTAGTTCCATCCTTACACCTAAGGGAGATGAACAAGAGAAGTGAACCTCTTCAATGTTAGACAATTAATTAAATTACATTAGATGATAGAATTTTTAAGAGGGTGTCAGATGAGGAATCATAGTCATTCATAGTTTCTCTTGTATTCATTTGAGATGCAAAAAGTAGATGAACAGTTGGCCCGCTAGGCTATTCTTGTTATTAAAGAGGTTGTGTACAGGAGTATGGAATGGAAGAAAACATGACAAACAAGAAGAAGATAAGGAGACTGCTCAGATCTGTACCATGACTTCTGTCAGTAGCTACTCTGTTTTGTGGCTTCTCTCAATATGATTCCTTCTTCCAACTGATCTAGGGTCAATGACTTGAAAAAAGTGCATGGTAGATTAAGCCCCACGCTTTCTCCTGTTCAAGCCCCTAGATGACCAGTTAACCAAAAGAATGTAAATCAAGGTATAATAGATGTGCACAAGATAGAAGAGAAGATACAACAAACTGGTGCGCACATGTTGCCACAGGTGGAGTAATGCAGATTTGCATGATTCAGGCAAATTATCAGTTCACATGCCAGCAATATCAGATTATACTCTTCGATGCCATTCAATGTGTTGGCCTACTCATAATTCAAACAATGCAAAAACAGTTGTTGTAGTAAAGTTTTGGACAACCTTTTTAATCCAAAATAAGCTGGAAAAAGCTGCAAAAATATGTTTCAGTACTACATGTGCGCTGTAATTTAGTTTCAGTTCACCAAACATCGAGTTTGAAGATGGAACCATTAAGCATCAGGATAGAATTTCCTGACAGACTGGTTAACACATGAGTTATAGAGATCTGTCCCTTTCCGTTGATCCAAGCATCTCCAAGCATCATCTTAAGATGGTAGCATTAAGCGCACAATGGAAACTCTTAGAATAATCATTCTCAGTTGAGTCTTCCTACAACACTGACTCTGACGACATACCTCTCTTCTTGACTCAAAAGAAATGGTCCGACCAATTATTCTGATCAGGATATCATGAACCAAAAAACCATGAACAAGAAAAAGACAAGATTCCACCAATAGCTACATTAACGTGCATGCGGAGTAGAAGGGGTAAAAATTAATAAAACCAAAGATAAAATTTTGAATGAAGCATAAGAACCAAATAAACGGTTGAATGGAGCATGCCAAGATATTGTTCCATCTCAAAGTCGATCTTTTTATCATAATGAATGTCATACCTTAATTCTAAAATGGCTAACTTAAAGAAACTAGAAAATCCATTAAAAAGAAAATTTTGGCATGCATTATTTCAATTAGCACTTATCACCAAACATGAGAACATCTTAGATTATGACAGAGATTAAACCGGATAACTTTTGTTCTTGATTTCTTGATACTTTCAATATATGATTTCTTGATACGTCTATTACTAAAAGATTTCATAAGAGAAAAATCGATTGAGAAGCAAATAGAATTAATGACAAAACTTACGATTCCTTGAAGCCCTTGATTCTTGGCTTCTTCCAAAAATATGATTTCTTGATACGTCTATTAACCATAGATTTTTCATGAGAGAAAAATCGATCAAGAAACAAATCAAAGTAATGACAAAACGTACAACTTCTTGAAGCCCTTAATTCTTGCCTTCTTCGTCCATTCTTGGCTTCTTCCAATATATGATTTCCCTAACAGTAAAACCCGATCAAGAAGCAAATAAAATTGACGACAAAATTTAGCACTTCTTGAAGCCCTTGATTTCTAGGGTTTTAGAAGCACGGGAAAAGAAGACGAGAGAATGGCAAATGCTACAGTATTTTAGTCCTCTGCGGAAAGGATACGACCGAGATCGAAGGAGGGAAATCGATAGTGAAAAATCAATAAAGAAACGGGAACGAAAGGCGAAGAAGGGAAACCAAGAATCGGAGAGAAAGGAGCGGAGACTAGCGGGAACGAAAGGCGAACCAATAAAGAGACTGGACTCCGGAGTCTCCCCCGCTATTGTTTTAACGTGGTGATCAATTCAGGATTAAATATGGCTGGCGATGATAAAATCATCACGTTTGATTGTATTTGATGATCCTACATGGTGAGGGTGATTTTAAGTTATTTTATTTTTCACAATATCATCAGTCCAGTGATCGGATATCCACAATGGGAATCATGATAGAACATCACTTCTCACAACGGCAGAAGTTTAAAAATAAAAATATTTTTCAATCTAACAAAATAAATTAATATATCAATATCAATATATTATTTTAATATTATATATCCGATTATATTATATTAATATTATATATTATATATAATTATATTATATTTTTAATCATATTATTATCATATTATAATTCAATGATAATTTTAAATTAAAATGGAAATATTTTATTACATTAAATATTTATATAATAAATATTTAATACATTATACATTATTTTTATTATCAAAAAAATATTATATTAATAAATAATATATTATAAGTATAAATAAAATATTAATTCTATAATAATAAAAATATATTTTTATAGAACATATTTATTATTAATATATTAATATTTTTATTATAATATATTTTATACAATTAATAAATATATTTTTATAAAATATATCCTGAATAATTTTAATAATATTGTTTAATGATCTTAGATTTTCATGAAATATTAATAAATACTTAAAAATCTTTAATCATCGAATTATAATTAAATAAATATAATAATATTAAATTACCAGAAAATAGATCATCACATTACTCGGATCATCATTGATATGACAAGATCGCTGACGTGGAGTCTCTATCAGATCCAGTCGGATACCACATTGGTAGAAGTTGCCATGTCAGACCCTCTCTTCAAGCTCCTTCACCGAGCGGCTCCCTCGAGGTTAAGTCCATCCCAGTCGAAGTCGAGCTCCCGCTCTCTTCGAGCTCCTTTACCGGGCGGCTCCCTCGAGATCGAGCCCACCTCGACCAAAGTCGAGCTTCCGCTCTCTTCAAGCTCCTTCGCTGGACGGCTCCTACGAGGTCGAGCCCACCTCAGCCGAAGTCGGGCTCCCGCCCTCTTCGAGCTCCTTCACCAGGCAGCTCCCTCGAGGTCGAGCCCACTTCGGCCGAAGTCGGGCTCCCGCTCTCTCGGGCTCCTTCGCCAGGCGGCTCCCACGAGATCGAGCCAACCTCGGTCGAAGTCGAGCTCCTTCTTCTCATACCAAGCTCTCTTCAGACGTGAGGTCCAGCAGCCGGAAGCCATCCGTGTGGCCAAAGCTCACAATGCTTCGGGAGGTTCGGAAGCAGGAGGAGGGGGACGACGCCACCTCCCTTGAGCGACAGACCGACGCCCAAGGACTACGGAGGGGCACCCCCAGGATGCCATGATTACTCCCACTACTACTTACACCAAATAGGAAAAGGGCATCCTGGCCAAGGCACTGCACTCCCCAATCGACCATTTGCACCATCCAAAAGAGAAAATCATCCCAGAAGATTCAAATCAGGGGGGCGGCCGCTCCCCGATCGAGGTCCTAGCAAATTTTTCAAAGTAGAGCGACCAAATGGGAGGTCAGAGCCTGCGACATCTCCCTATCACAGATGGAGAAGGCACCTGGGAGCATAGCATAGAGCACTGCCGGACGTTGACCTTCCAGCACCTACAGAGGGGGAAGAACTCGAGGCAGGTTGCTGGAAGGGTCCATAGCCTAAAAGAAGGTTCAGAAGGTAAGCAAGCAAAGGCAAGTGACCGGAAGAGCAAGCAAGGGGCTGAGCACTCTAAGGCTACCGGAGTACTCATCGGAAGAGTCTCAACGGACACAGCCATCACTGCTCGTGCTCTCCTCCATCGCTGCCACTCTCACTCCATTTTTTCTTTCTAAAGCAAATTCTCCTTCTCCAAGCATGGAGTCTGACCAAAGGGGCCCACAGGGGAGGATCTATTCTCCTAGATCGCCACTGACTGATCGTTGGAGTGCCCCTGTCGGGATCCCCGGCTCGAGTCTCCTCTTTTTTGCAGGTTCAGGTGCATAAGCTAGTTTCCGGGCGACAAGGTCGGCATCCGAAGTCATCTCTAAGCTACAGGCCATGGCGGTGTAGGCAGCAACAGATTGGCATGCCAGGAAGGAGGCAGGACACAGTCTGATCCAGGCCAAATCCCTACACGTGCAACTCCACCTGAAACATGGTGATGACATGCGCACGGAAGGTCTCCACTAGCCGTGTAGGAGACCACCTTCTCACGGGGGCCCACACAGTCCAGAGAGGGAGCCCCCCCTCCATCATCATCGCCTCCAGTGGATGTCCAATTGGCCGTGCTCATCCAGCAGATGCAGGTTCTGACTGTGGTGGTATGATAATTGCAGCATCAACACCGATCCCTGGTCACCCACTAACAGCCAGGGATCTCTGCAGTCCAAGCCGCCGCACCTCGCAATAGCCTACGCTCCTCCCAAGGAAGGCTGTCGCTACCGCGGGCCATGACAGACCCCCGGGGAAGCCACCGGACCCCGACGAAGAGATAGTGGACTAGGTTAGTCGATCAGGAGAGCCAGTCTCCGGCCCTCGAGCAGGATGCTGCTAAGCACCGTCGAGGTCGTCGAAGCAAGGCCCCCCGTCATGACCCCCATCAGCTGTCATCTTCACCTCCTCCATCGACCTCGACGGAAGGCTCCACCGACGAGGCCATCAGGCGCATGGCTGAACGACGCCTGGAGGAGCAGGAGCACAAGCTAGTAGAACTATCCCGCTAGTTTGCAAACTTATAGGGCTCCTCTCGTGAGCCTGCAGGCCACGACGTCCATCCCCCTTTCTCCCGAGAAATCTAAGAGGAGCCGATCCCGAGTCAGTTCCACATGCCGCAAGTGAATCCCTACGATGGGATCAACAACCCTCTGGACCACCTTGAGAGCTACAAGGCTCTCATGAGGGTCCAAGGGACAACCGATGCCCTCTCCTGCATCACCTTCCCAGCCACTTTCTGGAAGGTAGCTCGAGTCTGATTTACCCGCCTCGAGCCTGAAAGCATCAACTCCTTTACATAGCTAAAAAGAAAGTTTGTGGCCCACTTTGATGCCTATCGGAAGGTGCCACGAGAAGTAGGCAGTCTCTTCTCCATCAGGCAACAGGACCACGAACCCTTGCATGACTATGTGACCCGCTTCAAAGTTGCTACACTGGAGATCTATAACTTGGATGAACCAGTCGCCATGCTGGCATTGAAAAGGAGACTCAGGACCTCCCGTCTTACCTACTCCCTAGACAAAAAGCCATCGAAGACATACTCCGACCTCCTCCTCCACATTCATAAGTACATCCGTGCCGAGGAGGCTGACCGTACAAGAAGAGAGTTGGATGGGAAGCCCCTAAAGAAGCAACCTCCGGGGGAGACGTCCAGGGCACGGAAGCCCGGACCGACCACTCCGAACTTCCGTCCAAGGTTGAAGCCGAAGAGCGGTCCCATCCCAGAAGAAAGATACACACCTCTCCTCACCCTGAGGTCGAAGATCCTCATGGAGATTGAGAGCGAGCGTCACTTGCATCGCCCTCCCTTGCTGAGGCCATCCAACAGTCGCGACAAAGATAAAGTATTGCTGTTCCACCACGACCATGGTCATGACATCGAGGAGTGCTGCCACCTCAAGAGAGAAATCAAAAACCTGATAAGGAGGGGCTACCTCGAAAAATTTATGGAGGGCAAGACCTCGGTGAAATCTCAAGCACTTGCTGCTCTTCTCCCAGTCCCTGCAGTCAACAACCGATCCATCGAGAAGCCTATGGGTATGATATGTTGGGGAATAGAGCGCGCTTTCAAGAGGGCCTGGGAGGGGGAGAGGTCGGAAAATGTACTTCCCTTTATGAGGGATAAGGGATCTGAGAATCAAAATGTAAATAACAATGTCATGATTATCGAGATGATAATTGATAGGCATCCTATAAAGCAGATTATGGTCGATAGTGGAAATTTGACTGATATCCTTTTTTACGATGCTTTCTCCAGGATGAACCTATCCTCTACTCAATTGAAGCCTATGCACACTCTTCTTATCGATTTTACTGGGAACTCTGTGGGAGTTGAAGGGGAGATCACTCTCCTTGTTACTGCCGAGTCACCACCTCGGCAGAGCACTGTCATGATGACCTTCATGGTTGTTAAGCTTCCTTCGGTCTACAATGTATCCTTGGCCGCCTCGGGCTCAATCTGCTCAATGCGGTCATCTCCACCAGGCGACTATTAGTGTAGTTTCCCACTCCTTTAGGCGTAGAGGAAATGAGGGGGGCACCTCAGCCGATTCAACACTGTCTTCAAGCTATCCCAGGGGCAAGATGTTTTGAGGAGGACCCCAGCATCGACGACCTCGACCAAATGGCACAGGATTCCAGGGATGGCCCAGTTGAGCACCTGTTGACATATCCACTCGGAGCAGATCCAACAAAGACGGTACAAATTGGAGCCCAGCTACAAGAAGAGGAACGGGCCCACTTGCTAGGTTTCCTCCAGGCGAATGCGGACATGTTTTCCTGGGCAGCGGCAGACATGCCTAAGATTCTCCCCGACATCATTACTTATAAGTTGAGCATCAACC